>CM052888.1:34454395-34520075 GCA_028534135.1 Potos flavus
GGGGGGCTGGCTCTCAAGAAGGCTGGAGATTGTGGAGGATAATCTCAGAGGCGTTTCTCTGTACTCCCCGGAGCAAGTCCTTTTCCACACTGCCTACTTGGCATAAATATTCTGTCTCTTTGTGCCTCCTGCCCTCTACTTGCCTGGCAGGTTCACCCTAAACCCACTCACCCTAAACCACCTGCTAAGGTCTACACTGAAATCCACCCTTTTCCAAATCCAAGCCAACACGAATCTTTCCCTTCTTTACCACTTCTAGAAGTTGCCAAAGATGCCAACCATCTTGACAGTCAGTCAAATTACTCCAGCAGATCTGTACCTTGGTTCATTTGACACGTACGAATATGTGAGAATAGATCCCATTCCCTACGACAAAGGCTAGTCGTGTCACAGTGCTGAAAAAGACAGACCACTAAGATCCCTGCTCTCAGGGCATCTGCATTTTGGGGGGTGTGACAGGCAATACACAGTTAAGCAAATATAAAATTTCAAATTGTGAAATACTCCACAAAGTAAAGAAGAGAGCAACATGACAGGAAGATCGTCAATGAGGAGCCATGAGAGGGACAGCAAGTTGGCCTCTTACGAGAGTAGCTTTCAGGCTGAGCCCTAGGAATGAGAAGAGAAAGAACATCCCAGGAGGTTCATGGTCTTACCAGAGTCCACACATGGGTTCTGTCTCCTGGTTTACCAGCCTGAGAGTAACAGATGGGATATACTTGTCCCATCTTAAGATGGGATGAACTCCTTAAGGGCTCGATGGGATAGATCCATCTGAAGGGCTAGATACAGAGTCTCCACAGACTCTTTGGATGTTAGCACTAGACTGAGTACCCAAGTAGTGCCAGAGAGATACTTGCTGGTTTAACTGAAGGAGACGAGGAATCCAGATTCTCCTACTCCCTAAAGAGAAACGAGACAAGTTTGGGATGACTCAATCCCTGAGTGAGGACACCTCACTCCTGGGAGTCACTATTTTTCTTAGATCTCCCATCACTAATATTTCACCCAGTCTGAACTGAACCATGGGTAGGATCTTCACCATCGGTGGGGCATGAAGGAAAACCTTTCAGCTAACTTCCACCGTATGTGTCTCCACCTTGCCCTCCTGGCCTTTCCAGAACATCTCTGGTCACCCAGCCCCAAGGCCGGTGTGAGGCTCTGACACTGTGTGAGGCTGAGAGTTGGTTGCCTTGTGTGTGACGATTTGGGGGCCACATCCCATTCTGCCTCTCAGATCAGCCTTTTTCTGGAGGATGTTGCTTGATTCCTCCTATGTGCCCTGGGGGTGTGTTTTCTAGAACATCTAACAGAGTTGGAACTAACCAGCTGGAGCTTTCTTTGGCCACAGAGTCTGTCTGATGACTACGCTTCAGGACATCCAAGGACTGAGCACCAGAGTCAGAATGATCAGTGGCAACTTGCCAGGGCATCTTGCAAAGAGCATTTTGTCAGTCGCTCAAGGTAGGGAAGTGTCCCATGCCTGGTCAGAGAGGGTGGCTTGGTTCCTCTCGTTTTCAGTGGATTTGATGAGGAAAGTCAAGGATACTAGGACCTGGCCATGACTAAGCAGAACTTCGCTGAAAGTTTTGAATCCGCTGATGTGGTTTCGGATTTGACATCCGTTGGATGTTGGGAAAAATTTAGTTCTCACCCTCTGGGATCCAGACAATAATGAAAACCAGGATTCACATTCACCTACTCCTTGAGCTGCTGGTGAGGAATCTGCCAACCAGGAGGGCCTGTAGATCCTAAGAATGTTTCCCTGTGTCTTCTCTCTGTGGGCAGTCCCTTGGCTCTCTTCATCACCTTCTGTCACCTTGGGCCATTCATTCTCAGGACACTTGAGAAGTCTTACGTGTCAAGCTTCTTCCTCATTGTTGGTGACACATTGTGAAGGAGGGACCAAAGGTACCATTTTTGCTGTCAGGAACATTTCAAAGATCATGTTCATCCTTCTTCCAACTTACAAGAAATTATCAAAACAACTCCAGCTTTCATCTGTCTATGATATATGTAATGATTCCAAAATAGAAAGCATATTTACACAATGAGAAATCTCAGTGCTTGAGATTCTTTTTGTCTCCAAACATCCCAGGATACAGCCCTGTGACTGTCAACCGTAATGTCCTCTAGGAGCCTCCTTGACATGCTGTCCCCACTTTCTCTGTCTATTTGAAGGAGGAACTCTTAATGCATGACAGATACTACTTTGGCTTTTGATTTCAATGACTTTACTGTTTATATTGAGTTTTTAAAAAAGAGAGTTTTATGTTCTTGCTGATCTTATGAGTTCCAATTGAAGAAATACCTGAAGTGAGTATTTTACGGTTTGTAACGCTCAATCCAGCACATAGCGAAGGCTCACAAATGGAAATTCGATTAAGCCCCAACCCCGGTCAGTGACTTTGCTAAAATCTCCCCTAAGCTGTAATTACAAACCAGTGATAAGCCACCAAAAAACTCTCTCTCCTTGGGGGTGGGTGCTCTCAGCTCTGGGGCTGGGATTGGGGGCTGTATGGTATGCTTCACCTTCCCAGGACAGATGTTTCTGATGGGCAACCTGCTGGCCTCCCTGGGGAGAGAAGCGTTAACAAGAGAAGACAATAGAAGGGTGAGGAAGAAATTCTTATGGCTAGAGAACATGGCGGACACCAAAGTATGGAAGTGTGTTACATCTTGCATGCCTGCTTGCTGAGGACAAGCATTTGCTTAGGAGGATGCTTAACCTGGATTCTAAGTGTTCCTGTGAGTCTTCATGAACTCCTGGGCTCTGGACATCTGTTTTCCCTCACAGCAGCTATAGGAACCGTGGACCAGACCCTGCAATATGAATCATCCCAGCCTCAGGACCAGGGCTCAGTGAGATGAGCCCAGGAACAACCGAGCCCCAACCCCTTGGAAATCCCTATTCCAGTGTGCAGTGACCCACTTCAGCTTCCAAGTGCCAGCGTCTGTGTCGCTGTGCCTCAGGCTTTTTGTTCTAGAAGCACCGAAACCCACCATAGCTGCACACAGAAGGTGGGAAGCATTAGGGAATGCATGCTCCCGGGAGCTGTCCCCAACCAATGACTGTTGACAATGAGATGTCACTACATCAGTGTCCTCACCACTCAGTTGGGGCTTCCCATTAAGAAGCCTCCATAGGATGCTGTGCTTTACTCAGTGCAAACCACTCCATGGACCCACACCTTCTAGCTTCCTCACTTCTCCCTCACTTCCTCGCCATTTACATTCTTCTAAGCTTTCAGGATGGAGGTAGAGCAGATGCTGTGTGTAATCTAGCCTGGCTCTTTTCTCTTCTGGGTACCCCGGCCCAACATCCGCCTGCTGGAGCCTGCACTTTGGTGCCTGGGTAGTTTCTCTGACCCCTGGAGCTAGGACGGAAGTGAGGCCGTCAGCGTGCTCTCCACCCGGGAGGCATTCTGAGCCAAGAACTGCCAGGAGCAGTGAAAGAACCCCTCCACTTCCCCATCCCTCCCATGGGATAGCTGAGAGGTGTGCGTTCCACACTGGCTCCATCATATAGAACAGTCCCCTATCCGGGTAAGCTTTACTTACCCACAGGGAAGCTTGCCTTCCTGTTGGAGAGACGGACACTAAATAAGTAAACATGAGCAACATCATGGGATGTGAGGCAGAGACTCTGGATGAGAGGGGGCTGGCATAAGTTACGGTTCCCCAGAGAAACCAGAACCAATCGGAAATATACACATACACAGACAGGGCTTTATTATGAGGGACTGGCTCACATGTGATGGAGGCTGAGAAGACCCCTGATCTGTTGACTGCGAGTTGGAAGCCTGGGGAAGCCAGCGGTGGAGTTCCAGTCCAAACCCAAAGGCCTGAGAACGAGGGGAAGCAAAGATTAAGCCCCACCTGAGTCCAAAAGCCCGAGAACCAGGAGCACTGATGCCCAAGGCAGGAGAGGATGGATGTCCCAGCTCAGAGAGCAAATTCATGCTTCCTCTGCCTTTTTGTTCATTTGGGCCCTCAACAGATTGGATGATGCCCACCCATGCTGGTGTGAGGACGATCTTCACTCAAGTCTACTGGTTCAAGTGCTAATCTCTTCCAGAAACACTCTGATGGACACGCCTGGAAATAACGCATCACCAGCTCTCTGGGCACCCCTTGGCCCAGACCCCTTGATACACAAAATTAACCATCAAAGGCTACTTCAGAATGAGGGGTCAGGGAGAACCCCTCTGAGCTGTTCAATTCCACAATGTCCAGCCAAGTCTGGTCCCTCTGGGGCCCTCCCTCTTGAAAGCATGGAGGTTCACTGGCCCTCCCTCCCACCTCCAGCACTGGTCCAGGGCCCAGGGGCCACTGTCATCATGGGCCATCCTTGTTTCTCCAGACAAGCTAAGACAAGCTAAGGACCGTGGGACCAAGTGAGCAGGGTCCTCTCACTGTAGCCTCAGGTTTGGGCTGTTCTCCGCTAAGTCCCAGAATGTGGCCATACCCACATTCTAAGAGCTAGACTTGGTTGTTACAAGACATTAGCCACTGATAAACTGATACGAATTGGGGAAGAATAAGGGCCAACATTTATCAAGCAATCACCATATGTCAGGCTCTACCACAGACTTCAAACTATGTTTTTCATTGACTCCTTCTAATATCTTGTTGGGACAAGTATCTTATCCCTCGTTTTAGAGAAGGAAGTTGAGATTCTGAGGGGCTGAATGACTTCTCTCAGGTGTCAGAGCTTATGCAGAGCTAGGATTCAGGCTCAGACTCCATGAACCCAAACCCAGTACCCCCATACCACACCACAGTGTGCACAGCATCCCCAACCGCAACCTCTTCTGAGGTCCCTTTGCTTTTACCCTCATGGCCGTGCTAGGTGAGTCTTACTGTTTAAGCCCTTATTATGCCTTGCTCCTCTGAGAAGCCTTCCAGGATAACCCATGTCAGAGCTGGAAGCCGAGGTCTGGAGCTCCTACCTGCTTCCGGGGGAGCCTCAGCTGGAAGGCAGTGGTACCATGAGAACACCACTGGCCACTGCCTCTCGCCTGGGTTCATGGGAAATGCTGCTCAACAAAGGACTCAAACCCAGCTGGCTTGTGCCAGCCTCTTCTCTCCAGTACCCCTCGCTGTGCCTCCTCCAGTGCCTTTCCGTAGTGTTAGTAACAACTATGATGTTTACCTCTTATTGGTCATTTTTTGGTGGCCCACATTCAGAGCTCAGAATTTTCTATGTAATATCTCGGGTAATTCCCCTACAACTTGTTACTGTGCAAACAAGTCTGTTGTAACACATTTGTTTTCTAATGGGGGTGAGGGGGTGCACACTCACATAGGGAAAGGCTCCCCTGAGCATCAGTGGTCTTTCAGATACTTAGAGGGCTGGGTCTTCGTGTGGCCACAGAGAACTTTCTAGACGTATTTTGAACATTCTTTCTGTAATTCCTTGGAAAAATGTTCAACAAAGCTTGTTCCCTTTGCTTTCATCTGAGCCTGGCTTCTGTCAGTTTATGTGTTTTTCAAAGTGGCTGTCAATCCCTCCCTTCTTGAATCAGTTAATTATCTAGTTGACTGTCTGTTTGGGCAGAGGAAAACCCAAATTGCGTAGGATCTCGCCCACCTCCCCGCAAGTCAATGTGATAAACATTTACCACAGCCCTGTAGGCTTGCCCAACATAGGAGAGGCATGGAAGGGGAGGGCTGGTCTTGCCGCTGGGAGACAAGCACAGACCTCTCTTGGCTGCAGAGAGGAGAGAGGCATGTCAGTTGTCAGCTCGGGTCCTCGCACAACCCAAAGTTGAGGAAGAGGCTGTTGGAGGCGCCAAGGAGCACTGAGCTGTGCCCTGAGGGACAATATTCGGACACAAGAGACCGGATGCCTTTTCCCCTCTGTGGCTGGGAGCTTGATGTGTGCCAGTTCACTGGGTCTGGATATCTTATCCAAAAATAAGGATTTATTGGGAGAATCATAGGAAAGACTGAAGAATGTGAGAAAGACAGGAAAACTTGGGATATAGTTGACCAGCAATAATAGGGCAGCTGCTTCAGGCAAACTGCTGGCATGAGATGAATGGCAAGTGTCCTTAGGAAGAAAAGAGAAAGGATGTGAGCGAGAGAGAGAGAGATTGATTCATCGGTGCCTGGAACCCTTACTTGGGGAAAAGCAGGGTCCCTAGCTGGCTGAGTCCCCCCAGACGGTGCAATGCAACAAGGGGACTTCCCCAAAGGAAAAGTCTGGTGCTTTTTCCCAGAAGATGGAGACATGAATGCCAAGTGGGCAAAACTAATGATACCTGCTTGAGGACTTAAGTGTCAAGGATGCAGCTTCCCACCTGAGAGAGAAGGTGTGTGAAGGGTCTGAATTTCCCCTCACAACCAGAGCAAGACCAACAAGGGGATCAGAAACACTGGGCTTCTTCCAAGGGTTCAAAAGCCTTCCCTCAGAATGCTGGGTGTGGGAGACCTCTGAGAATGCGGCCAGGACTTCTCTGGAACATGGATGGGAGACCAGCAGCAAGTCTAGCATCATGGTAATTAGAATCCAAAGAGGGATGAATATGGAAATTCCTCACAAAATCAGACACGGAAATCCCACATGACCCACCAGCCCCACTCTGGAATATATACCCAAAAGAAGTGACCGTGAAGCCTTTCGTAGTTATTTCACTTACACGCCAATGTTCACAGCAGCGTTATTCACTTCAGTGTCCATGAGTGGATGAATGGGTAAACAAAATATGACGTATAAATACAGTGGAATATTCACCTGAAAAAAGGGGGAAATCATGACACATGGTACCAGGCGGATGAACCTTGAGGACACGATGGTAACTGTAATAAATCGGTTACAAAGGGACAAATTTGTATGATTCCACTTATGTGAGTAGTGCAATTCATAGACACAGAAAGAATGGTGCTTTCCAGGGGCTGGGGGAGGGGGGAATGGAAATTGTTTAATGAGGACAGAGTTTCAGTTTGGGAAGGTGACCCAGTTCTGGAGATGGGTGGTGGTGATGGTTACACGATAATGTGAGTGTATTTCATGCCAATCAACCGTATGCTCAAAGAGATAAAATGGTACATTTTATGTTATGTATGTTTTACCACAATAGAAAAGAAAAGATGAAGGGGAGAAAGTGGGGCAGGCTGCATGGGTCTCGTTAGCAGAGACATTCCAGCAGAGGCAGCCTATGGGGTTTGTCCCATTGGAGAGCTGGGGTGACATGGTTAGCAAAGGGAGCTCTGGGGCCAGACACAGAGAGATCCGAATGCCAGCGCCGAATCCCAGTGAGCTGTATGATCGCGGACAAGCTGCCTGAACCCTGGGAACTCGGCCTTCTTGATGGAAAAATGGATGTGCCAATGGCCACTATGCAGGGTAATTGTGGGGACTGAGTGAGACAAGGTTTCCCAAAACAGAACCCCTAGGAAGCCCAGTAGAAAACAGATCAGGACAAGAGATATAGACCAATCATAGGCAGATAAAAAATCACAAGTGGCACTGAAACATGAAAAGATGCTCAGATGCACTTACAAGAAGAGGAATGGGAATTAGAGCTACACTGTGATACCCACTTGTCAAAATGGGAAATAAACGTTCTGGGCGAACGAACAACTTCACTGTTGAGAATTTATTCTACAGACCTATGGGCACATACACAGCATGGCTCCTTTACAAGGATTCTCTTAGTAGGAAAAGTTGTGATAACAAAATACTTAATGGATACTTAATACATCTCCATTTAAGGGAGTGGTTTAAATAGATACGGTCAGAGCAACAAAACCAGAACAGTACGCGGCCGGGAAAAGGAAGGAAGGAGCTGTGCTAGTTCATTATCATCGAAGGACAGAAAGCAAAGTATTAATGCACACGGGGAGCTCCTCTTTTTGTAAGAGAGGAGGGAGTCACAAAGATACATCTGTACTTGTTTCTGTTTGCCTAAAGAAACACTGTGAGGATAAACAAGAAAGTAATACAAGTAATTTCTTGTAGGCGAATGGGCTCGGGAAGACTGAAACACTCTGGGTCTACCTTTTTACATAAATTCTAATTTTTGAGATCATATTAACGCATTACTTGTTCAAAACACTTTAAAGAGTAAAAGGTCAATGAAAAATGAACTTAAAGACCTAGGAAACTTTACTGGAGACACGAAAGAAGCCTTAATGAATGGACAGATTACATTCCTAGAGGGAAAGGCTTGATGCTCTGAAGATGTCAGTTCTTCCCCAATTCATTAATTATTTTAATCAACAACTCAGCATAAATCATCCGACAAAGCTATCCTAATGTCCATACAGAAGACAAAACATTCTAGAATTGTTAGGAGAATTTTGGGGGAAAAATGAGGAGTTTGTATCATCAAAATGTACCATTAAATAGAATAATTTGAGTGTATTTTAAATATAGCGATTACAGTGTGTTATTACAGAGGAAAAGACAAATATATCAGCAACAAGAGAGAAACTGGGTCTTGACTCCATGTGTATTTGAAATTTTAGAGTATTATGAAAATAAAACAAGATCATTCATTAATAAAGCTAAACGCAAGTGGGTTAGAAGTCTACATGTTTAAAAATACAACTTTAAAAGTAAAGAATAAAATGTAAAAATCCTTTCATAGACTTGGGTAATAAAGAGAAAACCTAGAAATAAAAGCAACAACAAACAACAATCAGATTCTACTATGTAGAAATTTAAAAATCACCAGGAATAAACCTATTTATATTTACTGGTAATTTACCAGTAATAAACAGAAATTAAAATTTAAAAAATTATTTACAATAGTATTAAATTTCCATATCCTAAGAAGAAATCTAATGAAAGGTGTAGCACATCTCAGGAAAATATAAAATATAAAATTATTAAGAATAAAGAAGATTTCACTTGATCTTAGCCAAAAGTCCGAGAAGCGATAAGAATAAAGAAGATTTAAATAAATGGATCTATACTATATTTATAGGTTGGAGGAGTCAATAATTTAACTATGCCAATTCTCCCCAAATGATTTATACATATAATGCAATTCCAATAAAAATACTGAGGGTTTGTTTTTTTTTTGAGAAAATTGACAGACTGATTTAAATTTTAATGAAAATGTAAAGGGCTACGAATAATCAAGATACTGCTTAGGAAGTAGAAGGTAGGAAGAATGACTTTATTGGTTATTCAGAGTTACAATAAAGCGACTGCAATTAAGACTGTGTTTTTGGCTCAAGGATGGGCCAGTGCGGCAGGAGAGAGGCCAAAGAGATAGTCAGGCATATAGGGACACTCGACCCGTGACTGCAGCACAGAAATGGTGTCCTTTCCAAGAAATACCACTGGGTCTTCTGGGTAGCATTATGCAGGAAAAAGTAACTTGACTCCCTCCCTACCTCACACCAGTCATACACAAAAATCAATTCGAGGCAGACTGTAAATCTAAATGTAAAAAGAAAACCATAGATCTAAGGAAAACATTGGAGAATATTCTTCTAGCCTTAGGATAGAAAAGACTTCTTAAATAAGATCAAAAGGACTACCGTAAAAAAAGACTGACAAATTGAACTGCATTAAAATTAAAAGCTTCTGTTCTTTAAAAGACATTATAAAGAGACAGAAAGATTAATCACAGAGTGGGAGAACATATTTGCAACACAACCAATAAGCAACTTGTTGCGGGAATATATAAAGTACTGTAAATCAATACAAAATGACACACAATGCAAAATAATAATGTGCCGGTTATTGACTTATTGCCTCCCGGTCCCAAATTCATCCTATTTCCCCCTACTCTATAATGCTGGAGCCAGACTCTGCAAACCTTATTACTGCTTTGCCATCTGGTGCTATATCAGGCTCTGCCAATAGGGGGCGCAGAAGGAGACTGCAAGGATGGAGGTGGGACTAAGGTCCTTCTTTGTCCTACCTTTCCCTACCGGAGGGGATCTGAGCATCTGGAGGGCAGTGGGTTCTTGCAGCATCCCCACCTGGGTGCAAGGCTTTCTTGACTCTCATGTGGCCCCAGCAAACTTCACCGTTACTGCAAAAGTATGTGGCATGTTTCTGCAACAGCCACATCATCTCTGAGATCTGAATCTCAGCCTTGCAGGGCATCTTTTCTGGGCTGCAAATTTTTTTCCTGTTTCCTTTTCCCTGGGCCCTGGGGCTGGCTGCTTTCTATAGTTGCTAATGAGATACATCTCAGAGTTTTGTGTGTGTGTGTGTGTGTGTGTGTGTGTGTGTGTGTGGTTTTTCTACCCCATTCAGATATTAGCCACCCCTTCCTTAACAAATATTTACAATAAATTTTCTCTGTTCAAATAATTGGGTGTGGTGCCTGTCTCCTGTGTCCTGCATGAGACAATAACTCAATAGAGCAATGAGACAGACATGCATATCTTCATAACAAAGCGTTCCAGATGGCGAATATACATATGAAAAAGATCTGAGCTTATTACCCACCTGAGAAAGGAAAAGTTAATCCAAAAGCAAGCACCACTGTATACCCGCCGCTATAGTTAAAATTAAAAAGACTTGGGGTGCCTGGGTGGCTCAGTTTGGTAAGCATCTGACTCTTGATTTTGGCTCAGGTCTTGATTGTGGGGTCCTGAGATCGCGCCCCGTGTTGGGCTCTGTGCTGGGAGTAGAGCCCGCTTAAGATTCTCTCTCTCCTTTGCCCTCTGTCCCTCCCTCCCCACAAAAAAAGACTCACAGTACCAAGTGTTGGCGAGGATGTGAAACAACCCAAACTCTTACATGGCAGGGGGCCTGTGAACTGATACAACGACTTTGAAAAACTGACATTATCTATGCTCTTTGACCCAGCAAGGCCACCCTTGAGCACATCCCAACTGAAATGCATATAAATACACACTAAAAGACATGAATAAGGACGTTTGGAGCGAAAATACTTATAAAAAGCAAAATCTGAAAGAAAAAAAACCAGGTGTCAATCAACAGTAGAATACGTAAAGAAAATATGGTACTTATTGAATTCAATATGATACAATGATGACAAGAAACATGTGACGAGTACATGACACAATGTGGATGACTGTCACAAACAGGGTGCCAAGCAACAGCAGCCAAGAGTCACACACAGAAAAACAGATGATGTGCACTCTTTTATATACATTTTAAGAGGCAAAATTCTGGGCACCTGGGTGGCTCAGTCGGTTACGTGGCTGCCTTCGGCTCAGGTCACGATCCCGGGGTCCTGAGATTCAGCTTCTGCATTGCGCTCCCTCTCCCTCTGCCCCTCCTTCCTGCTCATGCTCTCTCTCTCACTCTCTTTCCCTCTCTCTCTAATAAATAAAGTCTTTGAAAAAATAAAATAAAACACAAAAATTCATCTTTTGACAGTTATTGTATTGAAATCACTAGCTTGAGGTTAGGAAGGAGATAGTGACTGGGAGGGTGTGAGAAAGGGGCTTCTTGGGTGTGTAGAATTTTCTAGTTCTTGACCTAGGTTGCAGTTACGTGGATGTATTTACTGTGTCAGCTTGACACTTTTGGCTTATGTACTTTTCTGCATTTGTGTATTCATCAATTAAAGTTAAAAGAAAGAAAGAAAGAAGGAAGAGAAAAGAAAAGTAAAGAAAAGAAAAGAAAAAAAAAAAGAAAAGAAAAGATGGCAGGTTGAGACAAAATACACAGTAGTGTTTACACTACCAAAAAGTTCAATAGCCGACTATAGAGCTTCTATACAAAAAAAAAATAAAGACAAAAAAGGTAGGCAAAGATTGTGCACAAGAGTGCACACACTGTATACAGTTGGCTGGTGCACACAGGAAGAGTCCCTTAGGTTCACTGGAAGCCTGAGAAAAACATTCTCAAACACCAACGAACACCCAACACTGATAAAATGTTGTGTTGGCGAGGATGTGGGTAAATGAGCACTTTGTTATCAGGCAGATGTAAATTGGTGATACATTTTTGGAGAGTAATTTGGCACTATCTATCAAAATAAAAAGGTGACTAACCTCTGGCCCACCATTTCACTTTTAGGACTCCTAAAATAAGAGTCACACATGACATGGGAAACAAAGGCAGAAGAAAAATTATTAAATTTCCTTACTACCTACAGCCCACTGACATTCTTGAAATAGCTGGAGTGACATTCCTCTAGGGACTCAGCTCTCAATGTTGACACTTTGCTAAGGGCAAAAGGCAATCCTCGCCCGACCCTCCCCCGACCCTATCCTGTAAGCCTACTTTAACGTATAAAAATTCCTTTAGAAATTTCCTTTATCTCTAAACCCTCAAGATACATGTCGGCAATCATCCCCCAAGCATATGACCCACTGATATACATCTGAAGGGTCTCTCGACTAAGGTTTTATTAGATGGTAATAAATGACCTTTTCCCAACAATAGCTAGCCCCCTCAAGGTCCTGGAAACCTTGCTTCCAAAATTTCTCAGAGCCTTATGCTCTCCCTAACTCCCTCTCAGCTTGAAAGTATATAATGGGCCACTCCTCATGACCCCAGGGCAACTCTTTTTGCCCACAGATCCTGTCCCTGTGCTTTAATAAAACCACCTTTTTGCACCAAACACACCTCAAGAATTCTTTCTCTTGGCTGTTGGGTTTCAAACCTTTCAAATCTTTCCTACATCAACACACACTTAAAAAGATGTAAGTAAAAGAATGTTCACTATAGCATTGCTTGCAATATGAAAGAAAATGGAATATTTATGAATCGGAAGAAAATCAAATAGGTCCATACAAGGGAATACTATGTGGCTGGTAAAAAGAATAAATAGGGCTCCATTTGGCTTGACGGGACAGGATCTGAGATAGCACTCACTCAAAAATGCAATTCTCAGATCAGTGCATTGAAGGTTGTGGCATGGATGTAAAAGAATTAAAGATATATGAAAATATTTGTAAAACGTAGCTTTCAAATTTTCCTCTACTGGTTTATGTACTACTTAAATATCTTACCAAAGTATTTTTTAAATTTTTTAAAGGGCCCAAGCAACACATTCATTAAAAAAAAAAAGTATATATATACACACACACTTTTTTTTTTTTAAGTAACCACCATGTGACTTGATAGGTGACAGTTCTTGCTGGGGGTGACCCATCTCCACCTACACAAGCGTTTGAGACCAACAGGATTTTTTTCGGGGAGAGGGGGTGAGGGGAGCAGGAATTCCTGTCTAGGGAAGAAATTCCTTAGCTCTGAGCTGGCTTATTCTTGGTCTATTTCGTGGTCTGGAATACTGACTTGGACCACCCTCCACCTGGTTAGGCTGACACTATCCACAAGAAATATGTGAAGCTCTTACATGACTTTAGATTTTCCAGTATTATTTTTTATTTTTTTATTTAATATTTCCAGTATTAATTTTCCACATTAAAAAAGGAAAAAGAGGGGCGCCTGGGTGGCTCAGTGGGTTAAAGCCTTGCCTTCGGCTCAGGTCATGATCTCAGGGTCCTGGGATCGAGCCCCGCATCGGGCTCTCTGCTCAGCAGAGAGCCTGCTTCCCCCTCTCTCTCTGCCTGCCTCTCTGCCTACTTGTGATCTCTCTTTCTCTGTGTCAAATAAATAAATGAAATCTTTAAAAAAATAAAAAATAAAAAAAATAAAAAAGGAAAAAGAAATAGATGAAGTTAATTTTAATAATGTGTTTCTTTAACCCAACATAGCCAAACCACTATCAACGCAACATGAAATCAATATAAAAGTATTAGTGAGATATTTTCTACTCTATTTTTCTGGTCTTCAAGATCTGGTGTGTACTTTACCCTTAGGACACATCTCAATTTAGATGCTATGGTTTTCTTGATCTGTGTTTAGTTATCACAAAATTTGCAATTGAAAAAGCAGATTCAAACACCTAAGCTGTTCCAAATATATTTAAATGTACTTAGAAGTTTTTCAATAGCTGAGTCAAGTAGCAGTCACTTCAGTTGAATTTAAATTAAATAAAAGGAAGTAAACGTGAAAATCCGGTCTCTCAGTCTCTGTAGCCATTATCTCAAGCGCTCAAGTTGCCTTGCACGGCAGGTGGCTCCCTGTCGGAAGGTGCGGGTCTAGGCTAGCCCCTCCCTGCGGTTCTGGAGCTGGCCCCCTTGGCCACGTGCTGACACTGCCATTCTTCTCTACGTCCTGAACACGTGCAAGCTCCAGGCCCTGGGAGAACCAGGAGGGGGCTGGAGGACAGCCAGCTTCCACGGTGGGCAGACAGTCTCAGACACCTGGCTGTGGGACATTTACGTAGGAGGCTCATCACTGCGGTGCAGAGTGGTGAGGATGAGCAAGGGGCCCTGTGGGCTGTGAGAGACCTCGTCTCAGGGACATTCCTGGGGGATGAGCCTGACATTGGGATGAACCCAATAGGATGACCTAAGCTTAAATTTCACAATGTGGCAGCAGTGGGGCAGCAGGTGGCAGCGGCAGCTGGGAGCTCTCTGAGGGCTGGGGCGGACTTTGGTCCCTCAGAGCAAATAAGGCCCTGCTGAGGGCATAATGAGCCTGCAGGGGAAACTGAGGAAACCCACAGACACGCCCTGAATCACGGTCTCTTAGCTTCTTAGCTGAGACAAATCACACTCACGCCCTAGGTAAAAAGTTGGACTTCCTCTGAAAACCGAAGAGCTACTTTTTGACATTTGGTAAGTTTTTTTCTTCCTGCCTGCCTGCCTGCCTGCCTTCCTGCGTTCCTGCCTCCGTGCCTTCTTTCCTTCTCTCAGTGGTGAAGCTTCTGTTCAAAAACCATTCTTGAGAACCTTGCAGAAGCCTCTCTCTCTGAGCTCTGGGCTGAGAAGACCACGTGCTTCCATCAATATTCTGGTAAATTTGAAATTTCATGGATTAATTCATCCCCATTGTGTGCGAAATGTGTGTCCTGGATACAACCAAATAAAAGGCATGGCCCTTACCCTTAATCTTCCCTCAGAGACTCATGTAACCAATGCTCACCTCCTTCCTACTTGTGGTGATTTATTCTATGGGTCAACTTGATTTGGCTAAGGGGGGCCACAGCTGGTAAAACATTATTTCTGGGTGTGTCCAGAAGAGATTAGCATTTGAATCAGTAGACTGAGTAAAGAGGACCGCCCTCCCTAATGTGTGTGAGCACCTACCTGTTGAGAGCTCAAGTAGAACAAAAAAGCAGAAGAAGGGTGAATTTGTTCTCTCTGCTTGAGCTGAAACATTCACCTTCTCCTGTCCTTGAACGTAAACCCTTCTGGTTCCTTGGGACTAAGAATTGGACTTACACTATGAGCTTCCCTGGTTCTCAGGCATCTGTGTTTGGACTGGAACTCCGCCACTGACTTCCCTGGGTTTCCAGCTTGCAGTCAACAGATTGGGGGCTTCTTGTCCTCCATAATGGTGTGAGCCAGTCTCTCTTCATAAGTCTCTTCCTATATATCTATACGTTTCCTCTTGGTTTGTTTCTCTGGGGAAGCCTGACTAATTATGTAACACCTTTGCTCAAGCCTTAGCTTCTCAACGAAGCTTCCCCTGAGCCCCAATCAGCACAGCTTCCCTGTTTATCCAGATCCTTCTTTTAACATGGCGCATGTCACCGTCTAACATACTGTGTGATTTCCTTACCAGCTCTGTCAATTAATTGTTACTGCCTCCCTTGCTAGGGTTGTTTGCTTCGTTCACTGATGTATTTTGGTGCCTAAGAGGTGCCTATGGGTGGCCTGTAAGTGACATTCTGTACTTCATAGGAAAAGTTAATCCTTGGTGGATGGCTTCAACTAACACAGAGAGGCAACTGTAGTGAATTGAAATTTCTCTGTTATGATGTCTCCTGGCATCCTCTCTACTCCTTTCCAATTGCATTATGACTAAGCTGGTTTGTAAACTATGTCAATACATCTTCCAGTCTCAGATCTACAAGTATCCAGGTGGTCAGGGAGGAATTAGAGGAGAATCAGCTCACACTACTTGGGGCAAAAACTGGTTTGGATAGACTTCTTGTTTTAGCTTGAATAATGTGACCAAAAATGGTACCTATGAAAAGACTGCATTACTTAAGCAGAAGAATATGGAAATTATAACACACTTAAAATATACTGCATTATTTACCATGTGCTTTCAGTTAAATTCAGAAAAAATAAACTCTGTAAAATGAGGTGAAAGATATGATAGTGAGCAAGCAGACTGAAATGAAATGGGAAGTTTCTGAATAACTAAAAATCTGTAAAGAAACAAAGAGGGCCATAGTATAGGTAAAAATGACATTACAGGTACTAAATTGCAAAAAAAATGACACAAAGGAAAATCAAACCAGTGATACAGAATACAAACAGAATAAGCCCTAAGAAAGCAGAAATTCCCTTTCAGGCCGAGAAGATAGACATTCCTAAGAGTTAAGATAAACAAGGAGGAGATTAAACAAATATCCAAATATTATTTCAAATTTACAGATATCCAAATTTCCGCTCATCATAATCCCAGAAAAAATGACTTGAGTTATAAGAAGAAAAAAAAAAAAAGAAAAAAATACACCACTGATATTCCTGAAGAACAAAACAGAAAACTATAACTGAATTAGTTATTGGGGATATAATAGAATGAATCTTTTTTGAATGAATAGAGACATAAATCTGAAGAGTCATATGGTTAGATGTTTACAAGGTTAATGAAAAGTGATCAATCCATGTACATAACTCCAGTAAAATATTTTTATTTCAAATGGAAAGAAAAACATCAAAAAAGAGGAAAAAGTCAATTATAATAGAAGAAAAATTAGCTTGTCTTCTAATGTGTGTGTTGCAGTTTTAGGAGTAAAAGAACAATGGAACAGGGCCCATTATTTTCCAGCAATATGGTGGACTTGACATCCAGAGAAAAACTTGCGCTATGGAAGATTTAAAAATCTGGCATAGTATATTTAAAAGTCACATAAGCAGCGCAAGGGACAAAATCTGTGTATGTTCAAGGTGGGTGGTTAGATCAGAGGCAGCTATATATAGCAGCAACTCCATAAGGTGAGCTAGGGAAGAAACACCCCACAGAGAAAATGAAATACGCTTCTATCTTGTCTTTAGCTCTGGATGGAGGGAATTAAAAAAAAAAAAAAGTTTCTTCTATGAATTTCTAATATAAATCATTACATGAGTTTGGGACTGGAATTCTCACTACCATTGTGGCCTAAAAATCCCTGGGAAAATCTAAAGTGGCTTCAGGTTGGCAATATTCATATGTACCTAGCAGAACTAAACAAAAGCTTATTTGGAAGAACCATTTTAAATTTAGGTCTCAAAAAACTCCAATAGTTAAAATTCCAGGGAACACAAACTTAAATAAAAAATTACAAATGACATAAGGGGATGAGCTACCACAGCAAGAATTAGCAGAAAAGAGAAACCTACAGAATCATCAAACATGCAAAACCTGTAGTTATTACAATAATAAAATTCAGACTATTTATTTATTTATTTATTTATTTTTAAAAGATTTTATTTATTTATTTGAAAGAGAGAGATCAAAAGTAGGCAGAGAGGCAGGCAGAGAGAGAGGGGGAAGCAGGCTCCCTGTTGAGCGCAGAACCTGATGCGGGGCTCGATCCCAGAACCCTGAGATCAGGACCTGAGCCGAAGGGAGAGGCTTTAACCCACTGAGCCACCCAGGTGCCCCAAATTCAGACTATTTAAAACTATATTTGTTATGGCTAAATAAATAAAGGTGCGTTTTAAAAAATGTGACTATGGAACTAGTAACTATAAAAAATTACCAGGAACATTTGAAAAAGAATTAATAGAATTTCTAGGAATTTAAAAACTTAATGCACGGAGTAAGGAGCTATAGAGAATAGAGTGTGAAAGTCTAACATATGTCTCTTCAGAGTTCCAGAATAAATGTATTAGGAGAACTGGAAGAGAGACAATATTCAAAGATATAGGATTTGCAGATTTTCAGAACTGATAAAAAATATACCAATCATCGAATTCAGGAAGCTCAACTACTCCAAAGAGAATGAATATGAATAAATCTACATCTGTAAAACCCTCAAGACAAAGAGAACATCCTTAAAAGTGGCCAAAAAAACAAGCAAATGAAACATGGGAATGATACCCAGTGGCATTTGACTTATCAGTAGCAATGCTAGATGCCAAAAAAATGGAAAAATAGTTTTAAAATTCTGAGAAAAATTACTCTTAACTTAGTATTTGAGTATAAAATTATCTCTTGCCAAAATGAAGATGAAATAAATACATATTGCAAATAAGAATAACTTGTAGAGTTTAAAAAGAACAAGCTCTTACAAAGGGAACTTCTAAAAGTCTTTTTTCATAATTCAGAAAATAGTTCTGAGTTGTAGGAAGAATTGGTGATTTAAAAAAAAGAAAAGAAAAGAAAGATATGCGTATGGGTAAATCTAATTAAATACTAATCATTTAAAACAAACATTATGATTTCTAAAATGTATAGTATAAATTGAGTAGAAATAAATACTGGGCAAAAATAGCATATATCAGTGGTAAGATCTAAATATTATAAAATAATTACTTTTTTTTGGAGGAAGATAAGGACATTGATTAACTAGAAGAGTGAAAAATAGAAGATAAAATCAATCACCTAAATTTAAAAATGCATAATAGGAGAAAAGAAAAGAAAAAAAGGGGGGGGGGGTCAAAAAGAAAACAAAAGTAAATAGTGGAAATAGAGTCAATTATATCAATTTTCACAATAAATGTAAATGGACTAAATATTCTGGGTAAGGAAAAAGATTTTAGGGCTGCATTTAAAGAAAAAATAGAGGAACACAAAACATCTAGACTCAGAAGATTTAAATGTAAAAGGATAAAGAAGATATGCTAAGTAAACATGAACCAATCAAAAGGAAGCTGGCATAGTAATATCAACCTTAGAAAAATAAGATTTTATGTCACAACACATCATTGAATATATCACTCCATATTGAGTTCTAATCTTCAATGAATTTAATATCATAGATTTACAATATGCAAATAACAATGGACACATAAAAGAACAATTTGGTAAATCTATTATCACAGATTTAAAATTCTTCTTTTATTGAATGATAAATCAGGTAAAAAAAATTAACAGAGAAACTGTTAACAGAGAAATTACTCCTTTCAGAAATATTTATGAAACTGAAACACGGTAAGACTCAAAAATTCCAAAAATTAATTTCATACTGAATTATATATATAACATTTATATGTACATGTATATGCATATGTATACATACATATATAACATATTATTCCATATATGTATATATAATAGCAATATTATATAGTTAATATGTATATATCTTAACTATTAGCTACATATAGTTATATAATCTCATAATTTCTGGAAAGCCAAGAAAATCACATCAAAGAGAAATATACATCATTTATAGAGGGAGACAAGATAAATAGTAAAGGTAGAATAAAAATTAATAAAAACAAAATTATACAAGAGAGGCTTTATAAAGCTATATAGCTTTATAAAGCTTTATAAAGTATTGGTTGTTTCAAAAAACTAATAAAAATAGTCCCAATCTAGTGAGATGGATCATAGCAGAAACGTAGAGAACACAAATAAAATTATAGAAATGAAAAAACAAAGAAAAACTACAGATCAACCAGGAATTTAAAGAAAATAATTATTTTTTCAACTTTATGACAATATATTAGACATTTATGTGAAATAGACAAACTTCTGGAAAATCAACATATCTGACCAAAGAAGAAATATTAAATTTCAATAGTTCTATAACCATTAAATAAATTGCATCAATACTTTAAAAATATTCCCACAAAGAAAACACTAGGCACAAATGATTTTATAGGTAAATTCTACCAAGCAATGAAGAAAAATAATCCTTAACCTTCACAAACACTTTTAGAAAATAAAAAGAGGGTACAATTCTTAAGTCATTTTAGGTGGCTAACACAAAATGTCTATCAAAACAAGACAAGAACAACATTGAAAAAGAAAAGTTATAGGTCAATCTTACTTATCAATATGAAGTTAAACTTTAAGCCCGCAAAATAACAGTTTGTTAAAAATAGAATATAAAATGACCAAATTAGTTTTATTTCAAGAATGAAAGTGACCACAAGATTACATAATTTGTAAAGGCTATTCACCACATTAATTTATGAAGTGTATGTTAAAGTCTTTCCCTCTGATTACTGTTGTTTTCTATTTTTAATTAGAATTCTCTCAATATTTGCTTCGTATATATATAAAATATATATATACGTACGTATATATTTTATTTTTTTATTTCTTTTTTTTTAGGGGGGGCACAGAGAGAGAGGGAGAATGAGAATTCTTAAGCAGGTTCCAAGCCCAGCATGGAACCCATCGTGGGGCTCAATATCACAACCCTGAGATCATGACCTGAGCAGAAATCTAGTTCAATGCTTAACTGACTGAGCTACCCAGGTGCCCCAAATCTTTTTAATAATTAACCATTGTGATGGGTATATAGTAGTGTTTGCATTTGGCTTAACTTTTCCTTTCTTGGGTGGGTAATAAGCATTCACATTTAGAACCGTGATACTGTCCCTTGGATTAATCCCCTTATCATTACAAAATATCTCTACTTTTAGTCGTGTTTCTTGTTTTAAAATCTGTTCTGTCTGGTATTAGTCTGCCTGCACCAGCTTTCTTTGACTAGGTTTTGCCTTGTTTGTCTTTTCTCATCATTTTACTTTCTAATAATTATGTGTTCTTATGCTTAGTTGTAAGTCTTTTAAGCAGCACATTCTTAGATTTTGTCTTTATATCAAGTGTGATAACTTTGTTAATTGGGGTATTTACCCATTTATTTTTAATGAAATTAATGATTTATTTGTATTCGTTGCTTCCATTTTACATTGTTTTCTAGTTGGCCCACTTTTTTCATGTTTCTTTGTCTCTCTTTTCTTGCCTTCTTTTTAATCAATCAAAAACTTTTCATTATTCTCTTTCTTTCCCTTTTAACTTATTTGTCAATTATAATTTTATTATTCTTTTAGTAGTTACTCTTGAGATTACAACATCATTCCTTGTTGTAGTATGGTCTGATACAAATTAGCTTTCCACCTTCCTGCTGATGCTCAAAATGTGGGACATTTTCACTCCACAGACTCTCTCTGGCTTTTTGCAATTTTGTTGTCATATTTTAATTGTGTATATTTAAAACCCTGGAAGACATTACCATTATTGTTGCATATAGTTAATATCAGTCAATGTGTACATTATAAACTATATGTTTACCCTGTGTTTTTGCTTTTAATTCCTTTTTAATTTCTGTGACTCCTTGCAGGATAATTTATTATTATTATTATTTTTTTTTTTGACAAAAGAACTCGCTTTAGTATTCTTTTAATGCAGATTTTCTGGAGATGAAACTATCTTTGTTTTTGTTTGTCTGAAATTACCTTAATTTTACTTTCATTTTTGAAGGATTATTACTAGTTATAAAATTCTAGGTTGGAAATTATTTTATTTCAGCACATCAAAGATGCTATTCTTTTGTCTTTCGGCCTCAGTCATTCTGTCAGGAAGACAGCTGTCAGTCGACTATATTTTTCATGTTTCAAGGAAATGTGCTTTTTCCCACCTCTGATGGCTTTAAAGTTCTTTTTCTTATTATTTGGTCTACTGTAGGCCTAGATGCAACTTTCTTTGTGTTGGTCCTTCTTGGAGTTTTCAGAGCTCTTCGAATCTGTCTTTCATCAGTTTTATAAACTTCCTGGCCATTATCACCTTGCATATCATTTTGTAACCCTGTTACTACTCTGATTGTGGGATTCTGAGTACCTACTATTTGGCTGTGGCTCAAATGGCATCCCACACATGTATCCAATGTTCTGTTCTATATTTTCCATTCTTTTCAGTACTGGTATTTAGTTTAGATATTGTCTATTGACTTTTCTTCAAATAAACTAAGCCTGGCTTCTACTGTTTCTAATATGCAGTTATATCCATGTAATAAGTACTAACCTTAAGGTATTTTGCATTTTTGTAATTTCCATCGGATTATTCTCTCTCTTTTTTAAAGATTTTATTTATTTGTCAGAGAGAAGAGAGAGAGCACAGGCAGGGGGAGTAACAGAGGGAGAGGGAGCTCAGAGGGACCTCCTCTGAGCAAGGACCCCAATGCAGGACTTGATCCCAGGACCCTGGGATCATGACCTGAGTTGAAAGCAGATGCTTAATTGACTGAGCCACCCAGGCCTCGCCATTGGATCATTCTCTTTATATATATTCCAGTTCTTTGGTGATACTCTCTTTCAATCCATTTTCTCCCAATTTCCTGTTTTCTTGATCAGATTAATCTTATTAGATTAAAGGAATTGAAATTGCTATTATTCTACCAGTTTTCATCAATAAAAATGCCCATATCATACAATTCCATCTGTTACTATAATTTCATTACCTGACTAGTCTGTGAGACTCTCCTGTATAGTCTATTTATTGGCTTTTGGTCACGTGGTCCTAAATTTTGATGTGTAGGGTTATTGTTGTTTATGATGTTTAATTGCATTGAGTACAGCACACAAATCTTAATGTGTAACAATGCATTATTGTATACATATAAGCCTATATAATTTCTACTTAGATCAAGATATGGAGCATTTTTAGCAATATAGTAAGTTTGTTCATATTCTTCTCCAGTCTTTATCTCCCCAAGTTTAGCTGGGGAAGCTATGGCTGTTTTATACGGTATGTACTCTTTTGTGCTGATTTTTTTTCCACTTGGCTTCATATCTATGAGTTCATGCATGTTATGTCTGTCGTAACATTTTTTCTTTTTCACTGTTGAGTAGTATTCCATTGCATAAATATACCATGATTTATTTATCCATTCTACTGTTTATGGATACTCCCTCTTGATGTTTTTCCACTTGGGTGTTTTTATGAAGTATGCTGTTCTAAATATTGCAGTACATGTCTTTTGGTGGACATACCCACTTACTTTGGGCCAAGAATATATAACTGATAAGTGCAGGTCCAGGGGCATAGGATATATGTATATTTTGTTTTAGTAGATATTGCTAAATAGTTTTTTTAAGGTGATTATACCAATTTATAGTCTAACTAACAATTTAAGAGAATCCCAGATAGTCTATATTCTCCCTGGAACCTGGTAATGTGAATCTTTTAATTTTAGCATTTCTGGTGAGTCTTATAATAATGTTTTGTTGAGTTTTAATTTGTACTTTTCTAATGATTAATGACAAATACTTTAAATATGTTTATTGGTTATTTTAAAAGCCTCTTTTAAAAAGTATCTATTCAAATGTCTTAATTTTCTATTGGGTTATCAGAATTGTTCTTATTGATTTATAGGAGTTCTTTTTATACTCTGAGTTGAGTTCACTGTTGGATATTTGTATTGGAAATGTCTTTTCCAACACTGTAGTTTGCTTTTTTATTGTCTTAATGGTGTCTTTTAATGAACATGGATTCTTAATTTTAATGAAGTCTAATATACTCATCTATTCTTTTACAGTTAGCCATTTTTGGTCTTTTTTAAAGAAATATTTGCCCATCCAAAGATAATTAAGATCTTTCCTTTCTTCTTCTAGAAACCTTTGTTTTAATTATCATATTTAGTTCAATGATTCATACTGAATTGATTTTTGTGTATTGTGTGAGTTAGGAATTGTATTAGTCAGGATTCTCCTAAGAAACAGAACTAGTAGGACATCTATCTATCCATCCATCCATATAATAAAAAATTTTATCCCGTGATTATGGAGGCTGAGAAGTCCCAAGATCTTCTGTTGACAAGCTGGAGACTCAGGGTAGTTGACGAGGTAAGTTCCAGTTTGAAAAACAGCAGGCTCAGGACCCAAAAAGAGTCAATGTTTCAGTTCAAGTTCAAAGGCAAGAAAAGATGGAAATTTCAGTTCATGGGAGTCAATCAGAGAGACTTCTAAATTATTTGTGGGAACTTCAGTCTCTTTATTCTCTTCAGACCTTCAGTGATTGGATCAGGCCCACATTGGGGATGGTAATCTACTCAGTCTTTTGATTCGAATGTCAGTCATATTCCAAAACTAGTACTATCACAGACACAGAATGTTTGACCAAATATCTGTGTACCCTGTGGCCTAGTGAAGCTGACACATCAAGTTAACCATTACAGGAGTCAAAGTTAATTTTTATCTGTTATTTATCTACCTACCTCTATATCTCTATATCAATCTATCATCTATCATCATCTCCATTTGACCTATCACCATTTTTAAAAATGACCATCTTATTTCTACTAAATTGTATGAATACTTTGTCATTAATCTTGTGCCTGGAAAAGGATGGTTATTAACATAAGTAACACAAAGCTGAACATAAATATAGCTACATATATATGTTCATTACTATTTAAAAATATTTTGTATTTTTACCAATGTAATAAATACATATAGTTAAAAAATAAAGTTGTATTAAAGGGCTGGGCTGCAGCCCTTTCCCTATCCCCACTCCTGCTTTCTGTAAACAACAGCTTTTCATGATTTTACCCATTTCTAATTAACGCTTATATTGCTATTTCTTGATTTATGAGTGTTATATATTATATGCCGATTTCTTATTTTATTAGTTATTTTTTTGCTTTCCCATATCCACTCCCCATTTCTCCTCTTCCATCTTATCAATATATCTACAACACAACTTGTGGTTAAATCACTAATTAATGTTTATATTTATATGACCATGTTGCTTTCTGACTTGTCAAGCAGCAGACAATAATTGTTTTGTCCAACATTTTGGTTTTGGGGGGTATTGGCAATTGTTTTATTTTCTAATTTACTTAGTGTTCTATTCATGAAGAGACACATTTCTCTCTAAATGCTCTAAAAGACCTGTCAAATATCTGTCAGTATTTTTTCAAGTCTTCAGACATGTTTCCAAGCACTTATATGTTTTTTCACCACCAGAGACTTCCTTCCTGAAGTCCACCTAGCTTATAATGTTACAGTGGGGAAGAAGAATTTTAATTTCATTTCCTATTGCTTTCTATGTAGCCATTCCCTTCTCCCCACCTAAGCTCTTAGGATCTACTCTCTATCCCTGGTTTACTGAAAGTTTGTAATAATGTGGTCGGCATAGGTTTTTTGTCATTGTTGTTGTTCATTCTGCCAGACTCTTCATCAACCCAATCTATCGGGCAATTTGTCTCATTATTTTTTGGTTGATATTTTTCTCAGAACTTTCTCATACTGGTCAGATATGGGAATCCCTGAATAGACTTAACACAGTATTGCACTACTATTTGCTTTACTCTCTTCCATCTATTGTCCATTCCTCTAAGTTCTTTTCAGTTTGCTTATTTGCTTTTATTATTATTATTTTTTTTATCCTTCCTTGTCTTAATCGGTGTCTTTCATGTTGAGTCTTCTCTCACGTATTGTGATATTTTTGGCTCTCCATTCATATTTAAGAACAAGACTCTAAATTCATTGGAAGCTGCATGTGTCCCCATTGCATTACCACTCTGTGCCTCCACTGTGGTGCACTCAAGCTGCCAGCTTTTTTCTTTCCATTGTAAAGCCCCCTAATGGTAGACCTTGTAAGGATTCTATTTGTGCCCATTTGGTTTTCCCAGAAAATAATCCTTTAATATCCTATCTGCTGGTCTGGGTTATACAAGTTGCTGACATCCTGGGAATAGGGCAAAGGAAGAGATGCGGGGGTGTGACCATTCTAGATTTGGATTTATTTGTTCCTTTTGCTTTCAGTTTATCACCTTCTCTCCCAACTCTGTCTGGTTTCCCCACATCTGGAGCCTCTCAATTCTAAACATAATAAAACTCCCGTTTCCTGTAGAGATGGAAATGGGATATATCCTTGGCTACACATGGAAGACAGAGAGATTGGAAAAGGCATGGGGGGTGGCATCTGACTGCTCAGTACAGATGTGCAACCTTGGTGACGGGTCCCGCCAGATACCAAGCCTTCCCAGAGCCCTGTGGGGAAAATTACTTTGTTTTTCACTGCCATCCCCTCTGTTGGCACAAAAGTTTCCTTTTCCTAGGCTCTTCTGACTCATTTACCCCTGCTCAGTTTGTTATCTTCAAAGTATCTCATTTATATCCACGAACACTCTTGGTTCTTCATCTATTCTCTTTATGTCTATGGGTCATTATTATTTCAGTTATTTTGCTCTTGTACCAAGAAGGTTTTGAAAGAATAAAGAAATAAATGTGGGAGAAATTTAATCTAACCCTCTTTCTTTATGCCCAAACAAAATTATGCCCCAAATTAAGTGGAGGATGCTTATTTTGAAATACATCTAGACTTTCATAAAGACTAACACAAAGAAAATCAACAAATAACAAAATGTAAAAAGACAGGTCCATATGCTAGGACTAAAAACAGTGAAATGTATAACGAAATGATCGAAACCCTAACATCTTGTCAATAATAGAAACTATGACTAACCCCTCTACTACCACTACTGCTATTAATTTTATTATTGCTACTAGAAATAATTCCTGAAATAAAGAAGTCCAAATAAGTTACACTCTCTTTAAAAATGAATGCCAGTGAAAACACTCTGTGAGTATGAATATGTGTAGTCTTAAATTCACATAGCAGAAAATGAAAAGTAAAAGAAGTAAACCTAAAAACACAAGAAGGTAGATAATGGATGACAAGTAAACCAAAATTCTATGAGAGTATTTAGTAAAGAGAATGGGAATAGTTACTAAAACAGAAATGTAAACAAGTCAATGCAACCCAAAAAGCTTGCTTAATAAGATTTTAAAAATCAAGAAAAAAAGAGGTAAAAATAAGCAGAAGAAAAAATGGAACAGATGTACAGATACTGAGAATATTATGAAAAGTTATGAGTAAACCCTATACTATTAAATGCCAATAAATGTAAACATTAAATCAAAATTTTAAGGGTAAAATAAGTGGTGAAAATCAACTCAAGATGAGATGAAACACCCGAATACACTAAGGGTCATAGAATAAAATAAGAGAAAGTAATGTATCAATTCCTAAAACTGTATGAGGCTTAGCTGGCTTTATGGGTAAGTTCTACCAAATTTTACTAAATAAGAATGATACCATAGCATGTGAACTGGTCCAGAACATACAAATAAAAATTTAAAGTTCCTCATCTGATTCTGTGATCCTAGCTTAACTTCACACCCAAACCAAATAAAGAGCTTTAACACAATCAGCAAATCAATGAAAAGAAAAGAAAAAAGGATCAGCTAATCTTATTTATGAACATAAACCCCAAGATCCTCAAAGACCTTGTTCTAGTAATTATATAAAAACACAGTATGCTTTGACCAACCATGGTTTACTCAGGAGGGCAAGACTGATGCAATTTTAGAAATCCATCTTGTAATTAACTGACTTAAAAGATTAAGCAACAACAACAAAACCTATCGTTTCAAGAGATGATATATTTAATGCCCATTCTATAAGAAGTACTGGCAAGCTAGGTGTAATAGGGAATATCTTTTTTACAGTAGCAATCAGGAGCTACAGCAAATATTTTTTAATAGTAAACTATCGGGATTATTCCCATTTAAGTAGAGACAAGAATGTTGGCACTCACTGCTACTCTTCAAGTTGTTCTGAAGGTTCTAGCCAGACACTGAAAAGTAAGACATACACAACCGAAAAGGAAAAGACAAAATGGACTCTAAATAATAGACTTAATACAGGAGTTCAATATGAGATCAAAGAAAAAAGATCACCGTACCAATCGCATTCCTCACCTCCAGCCATCATCAAATAGAAAAGGTCATGAACAAAAGATGCTCTTCTCAAAGGGACCCAAAGGATAATTCCCAAAATTCCTAGGAAAACTACCTCTTTTTTTTTTTTTTTTTTAAGATTTTATTTATTTATTTGTCAGAGAGAGAGGCAGGCAAAGGGAGAAACAGGCTTCCCACCAAGCAAGGACCTTGAGGTGGGACTCGATCCCAGGACCCTGAGATCGTGACCTGAGCTGAAGGCAGACGCTTAACTGACTGAGCCACCCAGGTGTCCCAGACTACTTCTTTCTTTTCAAAGTTTTCTTGGCAGGTCTTGAGTGTCAGGCTAATTTGTTAAAATATTTATTTGTGAATGTGTATGCCTGTGTATGTGTTTATGTGCATATATTTCTCCTCTATTTGTCCCTCTGCCATCCCATGAAAGGGGACTTTTTTCAACACTACCTCCAAGTAGGTAGACGGTCTCATCAAAAGGAAAGCTGTCTACTTCCCCATCTTCCCCACTTTCTCAGGAGCTGGCTCATGAGATCATGCTAAGCATTAGTGTTGGGCACTGATAAAGAGACAGAAAGAAGAGGATATGTCTTCTGCTTTCCCAAAGGGGAGTTCAGACCATAAAAATAAATATTAAAGATGCTTGATGGCAAAAGCACTTGGCAGCAACACCTGGAGGGGGACAAGGCCTCAGGGGGATGGCTCATGGCACACCTATGCAGCCTGCACCCCGAGTTTCTGCGTTCTCAGCTTCAGCAGAAGCTTATCTTGGGCCCAAGAGTCTTCTGACTTCTTGGGCTGTTAAGGGTTTGGGAATGAACACGATTGGGGTGACTTTGATGATCCTAAAGGTTCGGAGGCCCTTCCTTTGTTTCCTTTGGACACTAAAGGAGGAGGACACCTGCCCTGAATCTGAAGTCAGCCAGCTACAGGTTCGGATCTGTATACTGAGTGTAGTGGGACATGAGGAGGAGCCCGTGCCCTTGGAGATGGCTTGAAGTCCCCACACCAGTGCTGGACCAACAAGTGAACAAAAGGAAGTTCCAACTTGCTTTAGCTCTGTTATTTCTCTCCTGTCCCATGCAGCTTAATCCAGCCCTACCTGATGCACTCTGGGAGTGTCAGTTTCGGGTCCGTAAATTGCAGACAAGCCTCATAGCCTCCCCATGAAGATTGACAAGCTAAGGCATTCAGTGAGTCTGGCACAGATTTCAGTGTATCTTAAGTACCTAACTCATGTTAGGTATTATTATTGTTGCCATCATGAGTAACATTGACATCAAAATATATACTGAGAAGCTATTAGACAATATAAAGATAAATGTAGAGAAACACAAGGTTAGTGGTAGATTATAGCTCTGTTTTTCTGATTTGGGAACATATTTTATTCTTTGCTCACTTAATATATCAAAGTCAGAGAAGTCTCTTGATAAAGTTTATTTAATAGTAATATATCACACATTGCAGAGATACTGCTTTATTTTCTAGTGCTCATGGAATATTTACGGTAATAATTACATGTTGGGCCTCCAAAATGTCCAAGCAAATTCTTTTTAAAAAATCTTTTTATTTAAATTCAATTTAGTTAACATATAGTGTATCATTAGTTTCAGGGATAGAATTTAGTGATTTATCAATTGCATATAAGATCCAGTGCGTATTACATCAAATGCCCTCCTTAATGCCTCATCACCCAGTTACCCCAGCCCCCTACCCACCTCCCCTCCAGCAATCCTCACTTTGTTCCCTGTAGTTAAGAGTCTCTTGTGGTTTGCCTCCCTCTCTGTTTTTATCCTATTTTATTTTTCCTTCCCTTCCCCTATGTTCATCTATTTTGTTTCTTAAATTTCACATATGAGTGAAATCATATGGTAATTATCTTTCTCTGACTAGCTTATTTTGCTTAACATAATACCCTCTAGTTCCATCCACGTCATTGCAAATGACAAGATTGCATCCTTTTGATGGCTGAGTAATATTCCATTATATATACCATATCTTTATCCATTCGTCTGTTGATGGACATTTGGGTTCTTTCTATATTTTGGCTCTTGTAGACACTGAATAAATTCTTAAAGAGGTTGTCACAGTCATATTCTCTGATTGCAACACAAATGGGCTATGTATAAATAACATGATTTTAAGTGAGAAGCTACAGTTGACCCTTGAACAACATGCATTTAAAGTGTGTGGGTTCACATATATGCAGAGTTTTGATAAATATAGTACAGTACTCTAAATGTATTTTCTCTTCCTTATGATTTTCTCAATAACATTTTATTTTCTCTAGCTTACTTTATTATAAGAATATAATACAGAATACATATTAACACACAAAATATGTGTTAGTTGACTGTATTATCGGTAAGACTTCTGGTCAACATTAAGCTGTTAGTAGTTAACTTTTTGGGGAGCCACAAGTTATATGTAGAAATACAACACTGTATGGTAACTATACTTGAGTAAAAAACAAATAAGCACATAAATACATAAAAGCTATAAGTGGATTTTCAACCACATGGGGGGTACACACCTCTAACCCCCATGTTGTTCAAGGATCAACTGTACTTGACATTTAATAAACATATTGCCGTGTAACTCAGTAAAAGAGAAACCATAACAACAAATATAGACTATTTGAAAAATGCTGAGCTAACAACAGAGGAAAACTTAGGGGTTGCAGCCAAAGCTGTACTTATTATTGCAGTAATAATCTTAGATGTTTTTCTTATTAAGCAAGACAAAAATCAAAACAAATAGTCTAACTGTTAAACCTCACAAGTCAGCAAAAACACAAGAAGGCATAAGAAAAGTAGGAGGGAAGAATTAGCAGAAATAACCAGCATAAATATGCAGTCAGCAGAATTGCTAAATAAATGAGATTGGGTTCTCTGAACTGACGAATAAAATATTCAAACCCAAGAAATCTAATCAAGGAAAAATGAGACCAAAATAGGATTGAGAATAAAAACATAATCACAAATAGGAAGGGGATTTATAGATGTTTAAAAGATTTCTAGGAACGACTCTGCTAAATATGGAAGCTGCATACAATTCACAATGATCAGGGAAAACACATTTAAACTGGCTTAAGAAAATCTAGAAAATACAAATAAGCCAGAGACCCTTAAAAAAATAGAAAAGTGTTGTCAAAAAACTACCTTTATAAAGATGTTGGGACCAGAAGGCTTGACAAGCAAAGTTTCATCAATTCTTTAAGGGACAGATAATTTTACTGTAATTTATTTGTTCCAGACAATGGAAAAAGAAAGTCTCTCTCTCTCTCTCTCTCTCTCTTTCACTCTCTCATACACACACCTCCCCCGACACACATGCACACACAGAAATTAAAAAAAAGAGTACATTCCGGAGAAAAGGAAATAAGATTTTTAAAATATATTCTTGCTTGTAATATGGCTACCTACCTGGAAAAGCCTACAGAACCAACCAAAAATTTATTGAACTTAATGGGATCTGAGTAAAGTGGCACATTACATAATACAATGTAAATATAATCACTTGTCTATTTTATCAGAAATCACCAGTTGATAAATGTTATAGAAAACGATCCCCATGTATTACAACATTCCCAACCATACAATATCCAGAAATAAATTTAACAAGAAGTCTGCAGGACCTACAGGGTGGAGGAAAAATCCTATAGAACTTTACAGAGGGCTAGCAAAGCAAACCTGCGTAGGCAAACACGCCCTGGAGGGGGGAAGAGTCCTACTCTCTAGAGGAGGGAAACGGACACAGAGCAGTAGGTGGGCACGTGGAGATCAAAGCATAGGAAGTACGTCTTTTTTTTTTAATCTCTGAGAGTCATTTTATAAAGACAGCCAGAAATTCTTCTTTGCATCCACAGGAGCCTGAAGAGAGGCGACTGAGGTCTGGCCGAAGCAGAGCCTGCCGCACGAGGAAGACGTCTTGGCCTCTGGCAGAGACTGGTCGATGGAGTAATGGGTAGCATCACCTGCCGAAGATGCCAGCAAGCAGGGAAAGTGGGGTCCCTACTCTTTGGGGTCACAGACACCAAGAGTAAAGCAAGTTCTCTTGGTAACGGGGGTGTAGACACGTACTCGCTTCAAGCTGATCTCAGTGTGGGGGCGGACCCTGTTTCTGTCCTGACCCCTTCTGACATGGGGGCTCACCCCGACCTGCCAGAGGCAGGTGCACAGGTCGCCCTCCCGAGTCCCAGACTCTGGGAGTCACCTTCCCAGGTCGAGCGAGAGAGCTTCTGGTTGCGTGTTGCCATGGGGACACTGCTTCCTGGGACTGGTTCTTGGGCCTCTGTCCCACTGCCTCCGGCATGTCCTCCTGGCTTACCGTTAAGGAGGGAGCAAGGTGGCTTTTCCATTTGTCCAGGATTTCAAAAGACAGTCAGTCCAGCTGACTCAGTTCTGGCCATCCACAGTGACTGATTCACTGGGGAAATTCTAAACCCTCACCACACTTTTCCGCAGAACGCATGGGTTCCTTTTGCGGTCATACCAAGATGGGCTTGGGGAGCTCCGGTCTTCATCTGCATCAGCGTCCTTCCTGACCCCACCCACAGGCCACCGCAAGTGCAGATGCTAAGGACAAACGGCGCATTTGCTATAAAAGCACGGCTTCCCGAGAAATGCCCTGTCCCCACTTCCAGCCAGAGTCCTGTCCTAAATGCCTCCTAGGGAGAAATTCCAGAGCCTCCTGTGCTTGCTGCCTGTGCTGCTCGCGCGGGGTCCTTTTTGCTGTCTGGTGCACCCCTTTTATCACGGTCGGTGGAGGCTTGCTTCGTGCCCTCCAAGTGCAACACACCTCCTACCCATCAGTGCACAGTCCCAACCGGAGGCGGAAGCTGGGAGGTAGAAAAGACAGGCACTAGGATTCTTTCCTAGTTCTTGTCGATTAATCCGTGACGCTAGTGATTTAATTTTATATACTAGCTCAAAGTCACAGCCAGGGTCCGAAGGGCCTGGGTGGGGGGTGGTTTCTTGGAACCTTCCTAATTTTGGGCAACCGACACTCCTGGCTTTCATCAGCACTGAGGTGGGCGGTCAGGATGAATGAGTAAATAGAAATATGACACAGGAGGGCTCTGAACAGACTCAGTGGTCAGGAGACATTAATCTTGGGGCGTCCGATACACTTTCTCTGGGGAGCGAGCGTCGCCCATTCTGACCGCTGCACTCATTTGTCTGGTTAATCTCCCATAACCTGGGCCTTGCGATTAACCCTGTAAGTTCGTTCTGCTCTGGTGGGTCTTTGCCCGTCTGAGTTTTCAGGCTGGCACGGAGCCCTGAAATGCCTTCTCTGACCCCTTCAGAAACGTCGCTCACTGGGGTTACCTCTGCCCTTTGTGACTTTGACCTTAAACGGGTCAGTCCGTCCTATCAATGCCACAATGAAGGTCAATGCCATGTATAAAAGGCACGATCTAGCAAGTGTTCCCTGAGCACCTACTGGGTGCCCAGCCCTGAGTAGCGCACTGCTGGCCTTGTACGGAGGAGTCGAACGTGGCCTCTGGCCTCCTGGAGTTGATGCTCCGTTAAGGGAAACCTTACGTTTGACCTGGCAGAGTGGATTCTACCCTTGAGGAACGTGCTGAGGATGTAAGGAGACGGGTGTCTGCAGCCGCTCTTGCAGGGGGAGGCGCTGAGCTGCCTTGGGCAGGGGTAGGTGGGAGGAGGAAGCGTGGGCAGAAGAGCACGAGGGGGACCACAAGACTGAGGTGACTCAGACGTTAGACGCTCGAGGGAGAGAGAATGGAGACAAGTTGTTTCGAGCTGTTAAACAGGCCTTTCCTCTCTCAGGACTGGATAAAGCATGATGTAGGCGCCATATTGCCATCTCGTGAAAATCTCAATTTACCTCAACCAATGATAACTGGTTATTTGAATCTTGAAGCCTCAACCACACTATAAACAAGGTTAAGAGAGAGGTGGGGATGGATAAAGAAGATGTGGTATGTATGTACAATATCATTCAGCCGTAAAAAAGAATGAAATCCAGGGCACCTGGGTGGTTCAGTTGGTTAAGCATCTGACTCTTGGTTTCAGCTCAGGTCATGGTCTCAGGGTCGTGAGATCGAGCCCCTGCATGGGGCTCCACACTCAGTGGGGTGTCTGCTTAAGATTCTCTCTCTCCCTCTCCCTCTGCCCTTCCCCCACTACCTCTCTCTCTTTCTCTCTCAAATCAATGAATCTTTAAAAAAAAAAGAAATCCTGCCATGTGCAACAATGCAGACAGAACTAGAGCACATTATACTAAGTGAAATAAGCAAGTCAGAGAAAAACAAATACCATATACTTTCACTCACATGTGGAATTTAAGAAACAAAACAATCAAACAAAGAAAAACTAAGAGATAAACCAAGAAACAGACTCTTAACTATGGAGAACAAACTGATGTAATTAGCAGAGGAGAGGTGCAGGGATGGAGGAAATAGGTGATGGGGATTAACAGTACACGTGTCCTGATGAGCGCTGAGAAATGTATAGAACTGTCGAATCATCATTTTGTACACCTGAAACTAATAAAACAGTGTATGTCAACTACACTGGAATTATAATGAGAAGGGAGGGAGAGAGAGAGAGAGAGAGAGAGAGCTTTCTACCAGCCAAGTAAGAGCTTCCCTGGACCCTCAACTCTCCCTCTCCCTCCTCCAAGTGCACATGACCAAGACAAGTGGGCTTACAGGGGAGAAGGGAGGTGAGCGAAGGCGGGGCTCCCTTGCCAGCCCACCAGCAGGAAGGGGGGGGCGGGGGACATTTGGGAGCTGGTGAATGCGAAAAGTCCAGGGACAGAAGGAAAGAGACAATGGAAAAGCTCTCTGTCTGTCACCTCTTCTGCTTGTCCTGGGTACCAAATATAGCAACTAGCTAGACCTTGAGTGGGGGGTCTGAAATGACAGGGAGAGCTGTGCATATTTTGGGTGGGGGGTGTCTAAATTCAAGGTTTGCAAAACTGAGAGTACTCCAATGTGCCAGAGACACATTTCACCCTATTTGTGTAAAACAGGATAAATAAACTTCCAAATCTCCTTCTGCGTTTTTGTAAAAGTGGTAGAAACTTACGGAAACGGAGAAGTCATTTTTCAATGTTGTTACACAGTTTTCTAAATTCTAATGACCGCATTAGAGTCTACTTAACCAATTCCTGTTGGATGGACAGGAGGTTGTTTCCAATTTTTCACCATTACAAATAATGTTGTGATGAATATCCGTGTGCATAAATCTTTGTGGTTACCTCTGATTACATTCTCTGGTGAAAGCTGCAGAAGTGGGATTACCGAATGAATGAAGAAAGGTAAGGGTTTTGATACAAAATGCCAGTTTCCCCCAAATCTTGTACCAATCTATAACCCCACGTATAATTCACCTTACTCCTACCCTGCCAAGCCGCGGACAAAAGATATTTTAAAATCTTTTCTAATATGAGAAAAGATAAATGGTATGTCAAGGTCTTAATTTGTATTCCTTTGAAATCTAGCGAGAATAAATAACTTTTGATGCTGACCACATGTTTTTCCTCTTTTAAGACTTTTCCTGTATTACTTGTAGTTTTTATGTTTTTAGGGTCTTGGTCTTTTTCCTATCAGTTCCTGTGTGTACTTTGCATAATAAAAACATTGATTCCGGGTGCCTGGGTGGCTCAGTGGGTTAAAGTCTCTGCCTTCGGCTCAGGTCATGATCTCAGGGTCCTGGGATCGAGTCCCACATCAGGCTCTCTGCTCAAGCGGGGAGCCTGCTTCCTCCTCTCTCTCTGCCTGCCTCTCTGCCTGCTTGTGATCTCTCTCTGCCAAATAAATAAATAAAATCTTAAAAAAAAAAAAATTAAAAAAAAAACAAACAAAAAAACATTGATTCCTGGTCTTACTTAATGCAAATTTATTTCTTTTTTCTTTTTTTTATTGCAAATTTCATCTACAGTTAATTGTTTACCTTTTAGTAATAACTTTTGGATACTTGTATGTTTTAAATATTAGGGAGTCAAATCGGGGTGCCTGGGTAGCTCAGTGGGTTAAGTCTCTGCCTTCAGCTCAGGCCCTGATCTCAGGGTCCTGGGATTGAGCCCCGCATCGGGCTCTCTGCTCAGCAGGGAGCCTGCTTCCTCCTCTCTCTCTGCCTGCCTCTCTGCCTTGAGAGAACTTGTGTTCCCTCTCTCTGTCAAATAAATAAATAAACTCTTTCAAAAAAAATACTAGAGAGTTAAATCTATACATCTTTTCCCTATATGATTTATTCTACCAAGGCTTTATAGTAACAGAAAAAAAAGTCTACGTTAAATTTATAGGTAAAAAGGCAAGGTATGAAATAATATTTACAGTATGGTTAGAACTATGTAAAACACACACACACACGCACACATACACACACAAGCCCCAAATAAAAACCGAAGCCCTATTAGCAAAATCCTGAAGTTAATCGAAATTTTAACAATGGTTGGGTTTGAGAATTGGACATGTAGATAATTTTTTTTCTCTATTTTTTATATATCTCCTATTTTGTGTAATGGGAGACTTAAATATTGCACATGAATCTCATTCCACAATTTCAGATGTGCTAGGACTGTCATATCTATTAAATCAAAATAAATGTGATTTAAGTTCCCATTCTGCAGGGCTGTTGGGAGATTTTGTCTCAACTGTTTTTGCCTCTTCTGCCCCATTGGACCCACTAAAATCCCAAAGGTTCACCCAACAGCCACAAACCAGGAACCTCGAGTTTCAGCTGATCCTGGAGTCAGCGGATCAGATCCTCGCCCAAGCTCCCCACTCCCTGGAGAAGGGCATCCTGACCTGTCCCTGGTGCGGGGTTTCTCCCCAGACTCAGGCCCTGGCCCGGGATATAGGTTTGGCCTGGGTGTGCCTCGCACGTGTTCTACTCTGGGGTAGGAGCCCCCCTCCCATCCTGCCCTGCCCAGGTGTCCCATCCCCTCTCCTGCCTCTAGCCCTCCCCTCCCCCGCTTCAGAACGCTAGCTAGCATCTCCTCTCTTTCCCAAGGAGATCATGCTCTGGAAAACAAGTCAGGAAAGGAGTCTGCCTTTAGGAAAACTCACAATGTATCGAATTACCTTCAAGTAGGAACTTAAGTGCCCCTCCTCGAGATCTATGGTATCTGCTCAAGTGTTTCGCAGTCCTCTCCCCAAACCCCCTTCCCTGTTCCCCCGAGGCCTTTGGACGTGACATGCCCTCCAACCCCTGGGTGCTCGCAAACCCTCTCACACTCCTTGCCCCGAATATTCCCCTTCCACTGACTTCTCCTTGCCTCGGCACCTCCTACTCCATCCCAGCCTCCGTTCAGAAGAGTCTTCTCTCCAGGGAAGGCTTCCCTTGCCCCTGGACCTTGGTCAGTGCGTGTCCCCGTGTTCCCTTTGCACCCAGCCCTGGGCCATCCAGGGCATCCATCCCAGGGTGTGAGATGCCTGCTTGCTTACTTGCTGGTGTCCTTCTCTAGACTGGAATCCCTACGAGGCAGCAGTAATGTCCGGAATGCAGCAAGCACTCAAGAAATGAATGAATGAATGAATGAATGAATGAATGAATGAATAGGGTCACTTGTTTCTCTGCTACCTGCCATCCACTGGCAGGCTTGCCCCTGGGTGATGTTGGGACTGCGGGAGTTTTCCTTTGTACATGTTGTCATTCTCATCATTTGATCCCATGGACCCAGATGTCTGTTTCCATGTTTGACTCCCCAGCAGGTCCATGGACTGCGGAGGGACAGGAGTCCTTAACTCTCTAGTGCACAGCCTAGCACAGTGCCTGGTACACGAGACACACACACACACACACACACACACACACACTCACACGAGTTTTCTTTTTCCTTTGTTCCAGTTCTTAAATCTTTTTTAAGTTTCCAAATGAACAAAAAGTTCAATCACAACATCAACGTGTATGTAAGCATAACTATGGACACAGATATATAGTTGTAGACATCAGATTTACTTAGAGATATAGATCTAGGTGTAGATCTAGATTAGCAAAATGATTATGGGATTCATTTGAAGAATAAAGTAAGGACGGCTAAATGTTTTTTCGCAGAGAGGAGGGACTTGCAGCAACAGATATTAAAATGCATTATAGAGCCACAGTACTTAGAACAATGTGGTATTGACAAAAAGAAGGAACAGATCAATGGATGAGAATTGATAGCCCAGAAAGAAACATTCCCTGGTGTATGCAGGCATTTAATTTGTGATAGAACAAGCAACTCGCCAAAAGGAAAAGATGGATAATTCAATAAGTGACTTTGGGAATTACTAGCTCATTATGAAAAACATTCAACTTATATCCATATATCGCCATTCTATGGCAAAACCAATTTTAGATGAATTAACTAGTTAAATGCCAAACATTTGTTGAAAATATAACAGAAAGTTGAGGGAGAACTTTCAAAACCTAAAATTAGTGTAAGATAGGAAAAGAGGGGAGATTGGTAGAAGTTTGTGAACATTACTAGCATTTTATGTAGAAATACATCACGACTAAAAACAAAAAAACCCAAACAGGCATTTTTAGAAGCACTATAGATAAGGAATTCATTTCCTTCATGTTTTAAAAATTACTTAAAAATCAATGATTAAAAAGAAAAACTAGTTATCTACCAGGAAAAAAAAATCAATTAGTGATTCTTCTTGGTGTGGGAATACTAGCAATCTTTATTTTTAATGTTTTTCTTTATTTTCTTATATTTTGCAGTAAGCATGCATTATTTTATAAGCAGATAGCAGACCACAATATTTTAAAGCACACGTTTACCCCAACACGATGGTTTGGGGAGAGGGTTGCAAAGAACGGAGTAATTTACAGAATATTAATGCAAATGGGTAATGAGCATATAAAATGATCACACTCAGGAGTAATTAAAGAGATAGCAATGTGATGCTAATTTTAATTTATAAAAATGGTAACATTTTTTAAAAGCATGTAAGATTCACTGGGGTGAATGTGTGGAGAAATCATATTCTCAGGTATAGGCTGGTCGTCACGAGGCTCAGTAAAATCCTTCTGGGGTGCAATTAAAAGAAAATCAGGCAGGTCCACAGTAAGATTTGCACATGGCAGGGTGACACAGAGTCTAGCCTGGGATATTGGTGCCCCCTACTCCTGCCACCAGTGGGATGTTGCTCCCTGCTTCTGGAACTGGATGGTTTCTTGACTTTCCATGACAACCCACCTGGCTCCTGGCATCTGGAATGTCCTCACCTCTCACCCCGCACCTAATGAGCACCTTCGAATCCCTATAGACAGGCCACTGCCCACAATGGGCCGGCCACACCCCTTGTCTCGGACTGTGCTAGTCTCTGGCATGTATTTTCTCTACGGCGCCCTCCCTAAACGGGCAGAGTCCAGATGTCCTGGGGATGGTGATTCCTGAAGTCACTGGAAGAGCTGGAGGAAATCCTTAGTGTAGCTTCTGCTCTATGTGATCTTAGGCAGCCCCCTTCTTCCTTAACTCAACGAGCATGTATTGACCATCTGCTGTGTGCCGGGCCCCGGGCCAGGTTCTATGCTTGTGAACAAGCCACCTGGGAGGAAACTTGCATAGTTGGTTTCTTGATCTTTAAACAATGATGATAATGTGCTTATACATCCTTCCACTCCCACCTTCCATGAGGGGCAGAAGAAATGATGGTGTGAATCTGCTACACAGCCTAAGAAGCAAGTCCTTATACCCGCAAGCCATTTTTCTTAGGGTCTTCCAAATTATGCTATGGGCACTGCGGATATCAGGGCCATGAAATCTTTTCCTTTCACCCTTTGCCTCAGCTAAGAGCAGCAAAGCACCCTGGAAGGTCCTGGTAATCTGAGAGCAGGCCTGGCTTAGGTCAGGGACCTACCACAGTCACACTGCCTCATCAATATCATCCCGGCGACATTGATGAAGGCTCTTCCGGCACAGCGCTGACCATTTTCGAAGACAGAATCCTAAGTGTCATTTGAGAAACTTCCTTGTTGCTCAATCCTTCCCCCATCACCATATCTGAACCATCACCAAATCCTGTTGATTCTTACCTACCTAGTTCCCTCCAGCTCATTTTGGAATACTGTGTAAAATTCTTGAAGTCTTCCATTTGCTTTTAGGATAAAGGCAGGAATATGCCAACCCTTGCCTACCTTAACACTGTATCTCACACTAGTGCCCTTCAGCCAGACATCAAGGGTACTACGTTCTCCTGCCCCAGGGCCTTTGCACAGCATGCTTCTCTGACAGCATCCTTCTTGCTCATGCCCTTTTCTTACAGATTAGTTTTTTTTTTTTAAGATTTTGTTTACTTATTTGACAGAGAGAGACAGAGATAGTAAGAAAAAGCATGAGCAGGGAGGACAGGGAGAAGCAGGGTCCCCGCTGAGCAGCAAGCCTGACGAGGAGCTCACTCCCAGGGCCCTGGGACTATGACCTGAGCCGAAGGCAGATGCCCAACTGACTGAGCCACCCATGCACCCTACAGATTAGTTTTTGTTTTCTACTAATCTTAGAGGACCCCGAAGTTTAGACATGGTTCCCTTATTATGTCCCTGCCATATATATACACAACTTTTCTCTCATGGGTTAAGTGTGTCCCAATTTCTATGATTCTATGTCCTTCTTGTGGGATATTTGATTTATTTGATTTTAGACTTTTATGCTGTCACGTTTTTCTTTAGAAGGTAAACTTTATGAGGGCAGGTTCCTACTGACTAAATGAATAAGCAAGAACAGGCGGGAGCTCGACCATCCCCACTGAAGACCAGCTCTAGACTCTGGAATACGCAAATGACGCCCCAACTGAGCAGAGGACTGAGGGACCTGGCCCGCCCAGGGCTCGGGTGGAGAATTCCTCGTATGTGTGGTCTGAACACATTTCCTGAGCATGTGGACGCAGAGAAGAGAACACTGTGGGCATCTGAGAAAGATTTTGAGGAAGAAGTAGGAAATAAAAGGAAATGCAATTCTTACACTCACAGCAAGCGCGTGGTCTGTCTGCCTATTGATTCTGTTTTATGCTTCTCTTTGCTGCCTTCCCTCTTCCCCTGTGCTTTTCCTTCCTTAGTTAGCACTCTGTGTTTTAAATGTTATAATGAATCCAATGGCCCTGACTGCTCTCATCTTTAACCAGAAACATAATTGCCTCGTTAACCTTTGGGGGGAGGTTTGTCTCTGCCCCCCAAGGGTTGGAGGCCTGAATTTCTGGGCATGCCCATGGCCTCCACTCAGTGGGTAGTCTAGAATTGAGGGGAGAGTAGCGTGTTGGGGCTAATGTCTCATTTGCTGGGTGGGGGAGCAGGCGTTACTGACTTCCATGGGAAAACACGCTGGCTTCTTCTATTGCGTTTGGGGCTGTTATTTCAATGGTTGTGCCCTTTCTCCTTCTGTCTTGTGGGAGAACTCAGGGACCCAGGAAATTCGACTCATAGTCTGTGAAGGACAGAGGTGGTTCCTTGTGATATTCCCCTGGTTAATACTCACCCAGTGGAGAAAAATAGAATAAAGGGGAAAATCAAGCGGTTGGCTCAGTTGGCTACCATTTTGGTAACAAGAAGTAGGAGCTGTTTTCGCAGCAAACAAAGCTAGATTTCCTTCCTCTACCCACTGAAATCTGAGCAGAGGATCAGTTGGCCAAATCCTCTTGGTGAGTAAGTTGGTCTAACACCAGCAAAATTTCCTAGATGATGTGAGAGTTCTCAAAACTCTTGGAAGGGGGTTGAAACCATCCGGTTGGAGCCATGAGGTGTCTGACTCTCTGTGGAATGATTTACATATATTATCTCACGTAATCCTCACACCAAGCTTTCAAGGCAGACGTGGTGAGTCAGTTGAGACTCAAAGAGATAAAGCGACTCCCCCAAGGTAGGGCAGCTGGTAAGTGGGATGCCGCAGACATAAAACAGTCCCATTTACTTAAAAGTCTGCTCTGATTCTTGCTCTTACCACATGATATAGATCTGCCACCACTGTCCTTGTGAAACTGGTGGAAACCATGGACACACCACAGCTGAGCCTTCCCAATTATAAAACAAGCATAAAAACAGCTCCAGGAAGACGGAATTTTCTGGAACTCCTTCCACCGTCTATCTGATGGCCCTTAGAAAATATCGAGTAGAATGAGAAAGCATTTTCAATAGCGAGGGTCAAATGCAGACATCTAGATTACATCATAAAGCTTTCCAAATCTTCTTAGCTTCTATTCTAAGCTCTTCTTCCTGTGCTCAGGCCAAGAGAATCCCATCTTGGCCATGATGCCTCAGCACCATTGATGTAAACAGGCATTCATTCAACAGATGTTCCTGAGCGCTTATCAAGACACAGGGGTATTAGCTGCCAGTCCTGCCCTTATGCTCCACCGTGCATGCAAGCGTGCTCGTCAAGAAAGCGTGCAAGGCTTGCTAGTGTGTGAACCATGTACTCTGGGAGTCCAGAGGAGGGGCCCTGGCCTTGCTTTGGCAGAAAATGCAGTTTTTCTCAGAAGACCGCGTGAACAGAAGTCCTTGCGCCTGTCCTCTGAGCTCTGATTGCTCCTCCACCAGACACTGCACCCCCACTTCACTGCTTGGGGCTCCCAGGGCACTGTGGAAAGCCAGGGGCATGCCCTTAGGTAATGGGGCCCTTTACTGGGATAGACAGGGCCATGCCTGGGTTGTGGCACCGACTCGGACTCCTCGCACAGCCATGTGGTAGATTTAAACCGAGGGATTCAGGCAGGTGGTAAGCGATACCTTATTGCAGCTTTATTTTTTTAAAGATTTATTTATTTATAGGGGCGCCTGGGTGGCTCAGTCGGTTAGGCATCTGCGTTGGGCTCAAGTCGTGATCCCGAGCTCCTAGGACTGAGTTCCATAGTGGGCTTCATGCTCAGCAGGGAGTCTGCTTCTCCCTCTGCCCCACCCCCTGCTCGTGCTGTCTCGTGCTCTCTGTCTCTGAAATAAATAAATCTTAAGATTTGAGAGTGGGGGAGGGTCAGAGGGAGAGAGTTATCCCAAATAACTTGGGATGCCCGACTGGCTCAGTTGGTAGAGAGTGTAACTCGTGATCTCAGGGTTGTGAGTTCAAGCCCCATGTTGGGTGTAGAGATTACTTAAAAATAAAATCTTAAAAAAAAAAAAATCAAATTACTCAGTGTGAGTCTATTTCTGGGTTCACCCTAATTCCTTTTTATTCCTATTATCCTTCTCATTTTCTTTTTCCAAACATGGGCCGCCAGTGCAATGTGTTCAAAGTATACATTTCATCATATCATATATAATATATTATGTATAAAATAAAATATTACGTATATATTATGTATAATATATATTATGCATGTATTTCAATAATAATAATTATATAATATATAAATATATATTACTGTGAGTGCTATATATATATATGGACCTATTATAGTGTTTTATATATACGTATATATATCTCAATAACATCGTCTCACATTTTTGCCCAATGTTTTCCAGTTTGAAAAATATGTGCATACATGAGTTTATATAATCATTTTTTTTAAAGATTTTATTTATTTATTTGACAGAGAGAGAGATCACAAGTAGGCAGAGAGGCAGCCAGAGAGAGAGGGGGAAGCAGGCTCCCCGCCGAGCAGAGAGCCCGATGCGGGGCTCGATCCCAGGACCCCGAGATCATGACCTGAGCCGAAGGCAGAGGCTTCAACCCACTGAGCCACCCAGGCGCCCAGAGTTTATATAATCATTAAGACAATCCTGAAAGATAGCTATTATCAGTCTCCTCACCCACCTTATAGCTTGGTAAGTGAGGGTCCAGCTAGTTGGAGTGACTTGTCCAAGGTCACGTAGATCTTGTATGCCCCCGGAAAAGATAGGGGCTTGATGTTCCAGGGTGCGATGGAGTAAGCTGGGGGCAGAGAAGGAACTTCCATGGGGTTAGTATTGACTAAGCCCCACAGGAGAGCATCACAGTGATTCAGCCTGGGGCCCCGGGAGTCTGTCCTGCCGTGATGACCAGATCCGTTGTTAGGTAAGTTCTTAGTTTCAAAAATGTTTCTCATTCACAGAATGAACTCAATAACAATAATGATGGTGACCCTCTCAAATGACTCATGAGAGTTCAAAGCTGTAATGAATATAAACCGGGAAGTATTTTTATGGTAAAAATCTAGAGACTCAGTTCCTCTGGGGCAGGATTGCAAGCTCTGCTCAAGTCCTGAAATCCTGTGTGGTCGGGAGAAAACCCTTTTAGGCTCTTTGGGTCTCAGGCTGCTTTCTGAAGGCTCTTCCAGCCCGGGGATCATGTTGAACCTCAAATAGGGCCAGAAGCTTGTTCTAAGGGTAGGTGTGTGTGTATGTGTGTGTATGTATGTATGTGTCTTGTGTATGTGCATATGGCTGTGCACGCACGAGCTTACGAGCTTATGTGTGAACGTCCGTGTGTTTGTTCACTAGCATGTGTGTGTGTGTGCGTGAGTGTGTGCACGTGTTTTTTAACATATGCATGCACACGAGAATGCAGGTATGTCTTCCTGTGTGTGTGTGTGTGCATACACTCACGCATGCACGTACGTGTGTGAAGAGGATGTTTCAAGTTTGGCAAAATACTCTTTCCGAGAATTAATAGATGGGTGTCGTTTTCCTGAATTTCCCTGATTATACCCCAGAGCCCTTCCCTCCCAGCCCGGACAATGAGAAATGTGTTGTTAATGCTCTGGGAGCTGGAGGCAGATGCATAGGGCGGTTTGGAGAGGCCAGTACAAGACAAGTGGCTGGGGCAGAATGGAAAGATCGGGCCACAATTTCGCATCCCCGTGTTTTAAATCCCTTAGGATGGTGTGAAGGACTCCAGTTTGGGCCCGTGGAAGACGGAGAAGGGGGTAGGAGGACAGGAGCAAACTGAGCCCAGAGCACAAGTGTTTGAGCCTGGAGGGCTGCCCTGAAGCTGACCTTCTTGGCCTCTTGTAACCTCCCGCGAGCAGAGTTCCAGGAGCACCCACCGATCCCCCACCGGACGTCCAGCCGTAGAGGCCACCCAGGGGGGTGTTGGAGATGTGTGTGTGTGTGTGTGTGTGTGTGTGTGTGCACGTGCGTGTCTGTCGCTCGGCATGCGGGGCTGGGCACGGCTGTCTTTGCTGCACGGGAAGGGTAAAGAGGAGGGCCGCGCTGCCCGGGTCTAGCGGAAGCCAGACTCTGGATAGACAGGTGCCTTCGCTCCCTCCTCCGGCCCCCGGGGTTCTGCCGTGGCTCCCGCTGCAACAACCTTCAGAGTCACCTGGGCCTGGCAGTTTGTCACCACTAAAAGCCTCATCTCCTAGCTCCCCCTGCACTATTAATCTCAGAAAAACGCATTGTCAAAACTAATGAAAAAGGGGAAGCCACCAAGGAGAAGGTGTCCACACCTCAGGCTGACACTTGTCAGGCAGGCTGGCAGCAGCGTCCTGCTGGGGACAGAGCTGGATGAACAGAAACAGTAGGAAGCACCTGGGGAGCTGGGCAGTGGGGACTCAGGCCCCGGGGCGCGGGGCGAGCCGGTGCCTGCTGACGGCAGGGGGCCTCGTTGTGTGGCAGGAAGGAGGACAGAGGACAGGAGGCTGGGGGCCTGGAGGGATATTTGCAGGGACGTGGGGCAGCAGGACACTCCCAAGGAGAAGCACCTCCTAACGAAAGTGTCTCCCTCTGGCTGAAATGTTCTGGAAAAGTGAACCTTCGGCAGCTGGCAGCTGGGTCCCTGACTCTGCCCTTCCCTCTGGTCCCTGGGACAGCACGCTGAGGTTCTGGACCGAGCTCAAACCCGGAGGCCACACAGACCGGCGAGCCTCAGTCTGAACCTAATCCATGAAGAGCCTTCACTTGGTCCAGAGAGTGTTTAAAAATTTTTTTTGAAAAAAAAATTTTTTTTTGGAACTAGTCGCAAACTTTGAAATTGGGGTATTCCACGTGAAGAACCAGATTGGCGATGTCACTTGGAACCTCGGGGGCAGATTTCCTCAAGGCGACAGTCAGTTCCAGCTGCAGGGTCTCGAGTGGTGGGCATGAGCTCACCGGGGGCCTGGGAACCGGCATTCCTAACCAGGGGTCAGTCACATCGCAGCCACTCGTGGGTGTCACCTGCAGCCATGGAAGGTCTTATTCATTATTATCATTATTATTATTCATGGGCAAGTCTCCCCAACCCTACCGCCTCCTGTTCTTTCTGTGCTCGGCTTCACGGTGACGTCTCGAGGGCGATCTGGGTTTTGTTAACAGGAAATCTAACGGAATATCTTTTAGCCTTCCCATCTCAGCTCTTCCCCCATCTCCTTCTCCCCCCTAGAGCTGGCCCTCTTCTTCAGCCAGCATTGCCATCCGAAGGTTCCCATGCAGGCGGGATGCTGAGGGCTCGGAGCATGTCTGGTTGCTGGCCAGTAGATCCTGTGGGCAAGTGGTTCTGAGTATCCCTCACCCCAGCCTTGCGTGCCCAGATGTGTCCTCGAGGAGAAAGACAGGACCCAGTGCCCACAGCAAGGCAGTCGGGGAGAGGGTGTTCAAACCCAGAGACATGCGGAGGAAGCAGGGTCAATCAGGAAGGCTTCCTGCAGGAAGAAGAGCTTCGACAGGACTGGCAGGGATGCGGTGCTGTGCTTAAGAGCCTGAGTGCTGTGGATTTGATCTTCCGGTTACTGGCGACGTCACCTTGGGCAAGTCATGTAGATTTTATTAGAAACGAGGATGCTTAACGTGTCCGTGTCCTTTCCAGCCAGTGCGCAGGTCCACCTGCTACAGCTCCCAGCCAAGCTGTCTTTCCTCCCTTTTGTGTTCTGACTTGCTGCAATGAGTCCTTTCCCGGGCCCCTCGGGGCCAGTCCTCTCTGTTCTGTGCGCCAGTAGTTTTCGGCCTTTGGGACTCAATACGAGCCACATGGGACTTGACCAAGAAATTTATTTTTGTTTGGCTGAAAATGGGGGAGGCATTGCAGGCATTAGTGTGGCAGCCAAGTCCATTTCTAAGTTAATGAATCAGCAAGGTGTTAGTTACAGGCTGAAAAGGAGAATACTCAGCCAAAGTAGCTTTGTAACATTCCTTCTACTTCTCTATGTCCCCAAACCCTTTCCCTACATTTAGGAGGCGGGCCTGTGGTGCCAGGGGAATAAGAACTAGAGAGGGTTCTACAGCCATACATCAGGCAAAAGCAGACCCTCAACAGAAGAATGCAGGGCAGTAGAAAATGATCCAAGGGTCAGAGTGGTCCCCAAGCTGAGCCGGAATCAGCAAAACCGTACCATGATTCGAAACGTAAGTATGTCCTATAAAAGCCAATGTTAGCCTCCTTGCTGGTCTCATATCCTTGGGCCTCTGAGGGCTGTGTCCTCCCCCTCCACTCTCGCGCCCTCTGCTGTCACCCAGGAGGAGGGGCAACACCGGTGAGCCCTGGGACGGCTCATCCTCCAGTCCAAGGGGTCATGGGTGGGGTTTCTCCCTCCGGGGAATCTTAGGGTCTTGCACGTGTCTGGGAAGGGCCCTTCCTCATCACAGGAAGGAGGGCGGGACCAAGGGAAAAGACACCACTTCCGTCCCTGCCTGGGTTTTTGGCAGCATCAACCGCACAGCCACCTCTGAAGGTCTGGGCCGTCCTCGGGCGCGGGCACGTGCATTTTAACATCCAGAGGTGAACTCGTTCGTGTCATTTCCCCAGCTTCTCTGAGACTGCCCTTTCCACGGGGCGCAGAGGAATTTTCCGTTTCAGTGACCTTCTCCACCCATAATTCATGACTCGTGACCACATCTCCACCCCCAACATCCACAGTACCTCTACTGCGAGCTCTTTGCACCTGTCAAGTGAGTCGGGGGCTGGTCAGACAGAAGAGGCTGTGACACAATGAATTACTTTCTCCTCATTTCCCTGAGGATGCTGGGGAGGCCCCAGACTGAGGGCCCTTTTCTGTGAGATTTCTTCTACCAGGTAACTTTTCCTCAAGAGCCAGGAGCACCCTTAGGGAATTTCTTGCAAGGAGCCTCATGGTCTCATCGTTTGGTGCTGATCCACGCTTGCGTGAGGCCACAAGCCATCCATGTGTATACGACCCCCAGAGCCCTGGGACAGAGCTGGCCCATAGATGGGGTTCGGTGGTAGCTTGCCAGAGGGACGTGTAAGTAACAGAGATACCCCGAGACCTACGCCACACGTGGGTTTGCATAATAGGCATTTTCGTGGAGATCATGGTTGGGAGGAGGTGGGAGTGTGATGTCCAGAGACTCGCCAGAACGCTGTCAACCTTGAGTTTCCGTATCACACTCAGCTGGGCTGTACTTGACCTACTTGGTAGTGTTTCACTCTACCAGGACTGGGAGGGGGATATGGGGGGGAAGGAAGGAAGGAAGGAATAGAGAAATAGGGAATAGAGAAAAGGGAATAGAGAAAGGGAGGAAGAAATAAAAAGCTTCTTTTGAATAAGAAAGACAGAGAAAGCCACGCAGACTATGAAATCCAAACACATATTTTAAAAAACAGAAAAAGGAAAAAAACCCCACATAGATTTGTAAGCAAGTTGGCTGTTCCATTCGAGCTCCATCTCTAAGGTCCGTCGTTGAAGCCAAGACGCCCTGGCTCGGAGCAGCCTAGGAGGGACCTGAGCTCTGCGGCAGTCGCTACAAGAGCCTTGGGAAGGTGTGTTGGCAAAAATCATCCTTCTGTGCCCTGTTTCCTGCGGCAGAGGAACGTGGACACCTCCGGCTAACCGTGGGACATCCATCACAGGGCCCAGGTCTCAAATTCTCTCTCCTGCTTGGCCTGTGTTGCCTCCCAGCGTTAAAAATCCTCCAGACAGCACCACTGAGGTAGGGCATGACCGTTTGTCATTTTTATGGGTCTTACACTTTGTTGTCCTCCGCTGTCCTGGGGAGGCCTGTGCTGCCCGAGAGGGCTCGGAAGAACTGCGGGAGGCATGTGTAGACAAAGGCGGCGTGGTGGTTTCCTTAGTAACCTGAGCTCAGGGAGGGAGAGGAGCTGGGGAGGTAGGGTTTTTCACGGAACTGGCTGGGGCTGGCCTCTTCACCTTGGGGGTGGGACTGGCCATTGGCCTGACCCCGTGAGAGGAAAATCTCACGGAGCATGGAATCAAAGTGACGCCAACACCATCCCCGTGGACGGGGCGGGGGGGGGGCAGCCTCCTCCCGTGTCTGTTGCTACACGGACCGTGGGTTCTTTCAGTCCATCCAGAGGAAAGACGACCAGTCAGTGTGGTGGCTGACCATCATTTAAGCCACTCGAGCACCTGCTTCCCGCACTGTGCCGGGCACGTTGCTCTCCACACCGACTCCGTCTATGGACAAGGGCCACTAGATGTATTAGATTCTGGATTTTGTCCAGGGCAGGAATTCTCGAACCGTGGCATGCAAGAATTTCCCTTGCAAGGCTGGCCCTACCCCAGGGCTTTCAATTCAAGAGACTTGGGGAGCCCTGAGGATTTGCGTTTCTTCTTTCTTTCTTTCTTCTTTTTTTTTTTTTTTGGTTATATTAAAATTCAAGTTAGTTAACATATAGTGTATTATTAATTTCAGGGTAGAATTTAGTGATTCATCGGTTGCATATAATATCCAGGGCTCATTACATCAAATGCCCTCCTTAAAGCCCATCCCCCAGTTACCCCATGCCCCCCTCCCCTCCCCTCCAGCAACCCTCAGGTTGTTTCCCAGAGTTAAAGTCTCTTACGGTTTGCCTCCCTCTCTGTTTTTATCCTGTTTTATTTTTCCTTCCCTTCCTGGATGTTCATCAGTTTTGTTTCTTAAATTCCACCTATGAGTGAGATCGTATGGTATTTATCTTTCTCCAAATGACTTATTTCACTTAGCATTATAGGCTCTCGTTCTATCCACATCATCGCAAATGGTAAAATCTCATTCTTTTTGATGGCTGAGTCGTATTCCATTGTATATATACCACATCTTCTTTATCCATTCATCCGTCGATAGCCCCAGATGTCCACCGAGAATTTGCATGTCTAACACGGGCCCGGATGAGGCCGATGCTGCAGATCGGGGGTCCGTAGTCACCGTGGCCTGCGGTACGTGGTCTAGTGGAAACTCGTGCATTCTGGGCCAGGCCAGACATCTCCATGCTTGTGCCTCTCCACCTGCTTTTCCTCCTCTCCCAGAGTCAGGCAGAGAGGACAGAGGCCTTTCGGGAGGATGGGTATTGCAATTGCACACACTTCCCCCTGTCCTGTGTTTGCTCCTTCTCTCTCTTCATGGCCATTAAGACCCTTTGGCTGTTGGATTTCCTTTTGTTTCTTGGTCTCTCTTTGAACCAATGTGCCTATTCAGGATCTGGCATGTTTGTTCCACCGACTTCTTGTCTCTCTCTCTCTCTCTCTTTTATTGAAGTGTCGTTGACAATGTTCCTTTAGTTTCAGGCATACAACATAGTGATTTGACAAATTTACACCCTATGCTGCACTCACCACAAGTGTAGCTACAATCTGTCCCTACACAACACCATTACCATGCCATTGACTGTGTTCCCCGTGACTTATTCATTCCACAACTGGAAGCTGGTACCTTCCCCTTCCCCTTCACCCATTCTGCCCATCCCCCCACCCCCTCCTCTCTGGCCCCCATCAGTCTGTTCCTGCATTTATGGGTCTGTTTCTACTCTTGTTCACTGTTCGTTTTGTTTTTTAGATTCCACATATAAGTGAAATCATATGGCATTCGTCTTTCTCCATCTGACTTATTTCCCTTAGCGTAATATACTCTAGCTCCATCCATGTCGTGGCAAATGGCAAATATCTCATTCTTTTTGATGGCTAAGTAATATCCCATTGTGTATATATGCCCCATCTTCTTTATCCATTCATCAGTCAGTGGACACTTGTGTCACTTCCGTACCTTGGCTATTATATAACAAACAATGCAGTAAACATACAAGTGCATATATCTTTTTGAATTTGTGTTTTCATTTCCTTTGGGCAAATACCCAATAGTGAAATTGCGTGATCATAAGGTAGTTCTATTTATAACTTTTTGAGGAAGCTCCATGGTATTTTCCGCAGTGACGTGACAGTTTGCATCCCCACCAATGGTGCACAAGTATTTTCTTTTCTCCACATCTTCGCCAACACTTGTTTTTCCTTGTCTTTCTGATACTAGTCATTCACAGACTTCCTCTTTTGACTCCCCTGTCTTAGGAGGGCCTGAGGGAGTTGATTGGACAGGGTTTGGATGGTTCCAAAGAAGACAGTTGGTCACTTGATGAAGGACAAAGGGATAAAACTGAGAGGGAGGCCCTCAGATTCGGGAAAATCACCAATGGTCAAAATCACCACTGCACAATCTCTTAGGATCAGCCAGGTTGACACTGGAGGAAACTTAAAAATCACTTGGCCCACAGCAAGCCTGCTCTGAGACGTAGACTCCATCATCACAATAGTGGGCAGGGTCATCCAAATTCATCTTCTCTCTTATATGTTGTATGGATGGTACACATTTTTTCTTGCACAAGATACAACTCCACCAAATTTACCTTTGGGGAGGGGATTACATGATTTATTGTGCAAACCTGGCACTTTTGAGAGCGAAAGGGAGCACAGTTAGTAACGACAGAAGAATAGGCAAGACTGGGTCAACCAGGACTTTTGGTCATGGCACCACTTGGAGCAGATGGTGATCAGAGAGAGCCATGGAAAGTGCCATTCAAGTCCTCCAAAAGGTGATGAAGAGGGGCAGGAACCGGGACTGCCCACCATTACTGAGGAGCCTTCTTGGGTAAGACATATTGTGCAAAGCGAGACCTGAGATCCCCAACCACTGGACTGAGAAGGGCTCGAGGCTGCGACCTCTGAGGCGGATTTCACTCCTGCAAAGGCAGGGTGCCCTTGATTTTCTTGCACTCTCTGCTAGAAACTTGTTCTATGACTTCGGCAACTCACGCACCTCTCTGGGTTCAGTCTCCTCATCCATAAAATGAGAGTGTTAGTTTCCTAGTATACCAGCTTCCTAGTATCTAGGTGTTAGGAGAATTATGCTCAAGTGCTGGAATCCAATAGTGCAACAGTGGTTTGATTTAGAAAAGGGTTGGCACGCTGCTTCCTGAGGTCAAATCTGGCCCACCACTTGTCTTTGTAAATAAAGTTTTATTGGAACACAGTCATACGCTTTAGTTTATGCATTGTCTGTGGTCGCTTCTCTGCTTAGAATGGCAGAGCTCAGTAGTTGCAACAGATACCTTAGGGCACGTAAAACTAAATATCTGGTCCATTGCAGGAAAAAAAATGGCAAATTTGCTTTAGAAGAAAGACAGACAATCACAAATCAGAGTGTAAAGAATTATTTAAGATTCAAGAAGGTCCGTGCTGGAATATGATGCTAACTCAATCCCTATGACCCTATCTGGCATTTTTCCTGAGGACAACAAAAAATACATATTTGGAATTTTCTAGAAATTCCTCTTTTGCTAACTTCCTTAGGAAAAGTAAAATATCAGCAATTTTGCCACCTAGAGATTTCCACTGTCGACACTTTGGCACCTTTCCGTTAGGTCTTCATTCTATACCTTTTTTTAATGAAATTGAGTGTAGGAAACTTTGTATCTTGCTTTTTCCAGTTTACATAATATGTTTTCCTTTTGACTGAAGTCTCTTTTGAACCAGCAAGATTGATCCCTATATACTATTCCATTTCGTGGATGTATTATGATTTATTTAGTCATCTCCATGTTGTTGAACATCGTCTTTTATTTTTCTACCTGTCATTGCTGTTTGTGCAGGTGGAGAATGTCTTTGTGCATACTTCTCTGTGCTCCTTACAGGTTGTTTCTTTAGGAGAGAGTCTGGGATTGACAAAACCAAGCCAATGAAATGACTCTCTTTTAAACCTAAATAGGGCCGTGTCATCTCATTCTTCAGCGTACTGAAGAGGAAAAATCAAGAAGTTGGCATCGCCCTGTGAGTCTTGCGAACTTGCAGCAGCCCAGAGGGTAGCAAGCCCCAGGGGCGGAGTGGGAGACACTATTTCCTGTTCAGCATGGCCGTGGTTGCCCTGGGAGCTGGACAGAAAATGCTGGTGTTTATCGAGACTGGCCAGAAGCACCAAGGCAGCCCTCGGAGCCCACACGCTGGGATGGCAGAGAACCAGAAGCCCAAGGTGGCCCATGCTGACTGATCGCCCCAACTTGGAGGATGTGGGTCTTTTGCCCCCTTTCCTCCCACCCACCCTGGAGTCAGAGGGGGCCCATCCTTGACCTGATAGGGTAAATGCTTATTATACTACGAGCTCATTTGTAGCATAAGGCACCTACTACAATCCCACTCCTCGTGCAAAATTGCCAATTTATGGCAATATTCCTTGTTTAGAAAACAAGGCTATCCAAACACTATAATTACAACGTGCACCGGCAGCCGAGAGTTCCCTGCATTAATGCACAGGCTCCAGATATATTCGTCAAATAGAGTTTTTTTTCTCTTTGCCTTCTTCTCTGGGTACTTTTAAGTTCAGGGACAGAGAACATGTCTTCATTAGAAACATTAACATTCACAGGCTGTAGTAAATTTTGACAGTGAAAAGGTCTCTGTAACCTTTAGTTGTGCAGAAATTTACTTCCCAAGAAAATTACATCTGGCACTGTCTTAATTAATGCTAGCTTTCTTTTCTGAAAATTGTGGGCTTGTCAGTAAAAAAGGCAGAAAAACCTGAATTTAAAAGGCTGGACACAAAAGACGCCGAGAAATAAAGCTCTGTGAGATTTCATAATATTGCTCTGTTTTTGTTCTACAGTAAGGAGATGAAAAGATCTCATTTGATTTTGCCAAATGCGGCAACATACATGTAATGTAGAATTGATTTGCATTTTCTCTCTTTTGTCTCCGAGTTTTATCATGTAAAGCGTGCTTGGGAAGGTATTCTATTTTAAAAGCAATAGGTCAAATAAAATCTATACCTACAAGGAAAAAAAAATAACGTATGACTTCATTATTTTAGCCTCTCTCTAACCGCTCGTATTAATCGCAGCTAACAGTAAGGACTGTAGCTGTGTTTTCTCACGTGAATTTTGATTATCTGACATTCTCTTTTCCCGGTTTGAAATGGGTCCTAAGTATGATGGGAGAGCTTGGCTTCACATTTGGATATTTCTCTTTTACACGGCTCAGACTTCTATTTTGACAGGAGGTGCTTTTGCTTTCCTTGGGGTTTAGAGATTCGTTTAGGTTAATTTTTTCTGCCCTTATTTGGCTTTGCATCTTGATTACCCAGCATTACCTTTCTGCAGTTCGAGGGAGAAAGCTCACACACGCAGTCCCAGGTAGTTTCTTCCAACAACACATGGTTTGCATCACAGTGACATGAAAAACACTTGAAAAAAATGTCTCTGTGTTGTCGCGTGTACAGGAGAGAAGTGCGGAGCTGGGAGGAAGCACGCAGTGTTAGAGGAGGTCTGTCGCCGCCCAGACCATTCCGGGCTTTGATGATGGGACAGAGAAGGTGACTGCGGAGTCTCACAGAGCTGGGGCTCCCATTCAAGTCTCCAGTGCTCCAACCTCACCCCTGCCCAGAGCACTCTCCACCAATTTTCCCAAAGGAGAGCGCTTACCTATTAACCTGTAATGTGACCGGGAGCATAGCCATGGGATCATTTTCCTTGACTTGGGTCCACGGCTTCCAAAACTGTGGTTCAGGACCACTGTGGGAGCGTGAGGTGGCTTTCGTGGTGCCCAGCCAAGGTTCGCTCACTACAGACTGGCCGATGAAGAAGGGGAGGCCGATGAGGAAAGGGGCTCCTCTGCTCTCGGTCTCCCGAGGTCAGGGCGGAAGGTTCTCTCTGGCCCCGGCACATCTTGAATGCCTCCTAACACTGGATAATCCCCCCTTTTAGCAGAGAGGGCAGGCCCCAGGCTGCCTCAAACCTTCATATTGAGCTAGAATTTAATTACATGGTTTTGTTTCCATTATAAGTTCTTTTTTTATGGTTATTTCATATTTATGGTAAGTGCTATTAGTTTTCTATTCATGATAGTGATAGAGAGCTTCCTTGAAAAATTAAATCTATTTAAGTTAAAAAAAGGAATGAATATAAATTAAATAAAAATATTAAGTCAAGCAGAGGAGCAGTAATTCCCGGGTGTGGCCAAAAATGGTGGCACAGAAGCCTCCAAAGTTCAAATCCGGCAGACTTGCTTTGGGAGACGGAATGCTGAAGAAGAAGCTGGTTTGAGCGAGTTCCGCTCTGGGCCCCAGAATCTTCCTCGACTTTCCAGCTCTTTGCATGAAGGTGCCCATTATACATAATTTACTTGCGTTTATCAAATGATTAGTTGGCGCCTCTCTCTCCTTTAATAATTCACCGAAGAGCGTGTTGGAGAAATGCCCCTCCTCCCTACGCTTAACCGATTCTCCTGCTGCTCCCTGACAGCCTGATAGGAGGCAATATTTTAAGATAAAAGGATTATTAAAATAGTGCACATGTTGGAGTAACACTCCAATGTGCTTCTTTATCTGAGTTGTTGTCGAGTGCCATATAATTTAATAAATTATAACATATTTATAAATAACACCTCGGGTTAATGTCCTCACACGTTTTTCACAAGTTAGCATCACACACCGAACGCGTGGGCACATCGGGGAGAAGGGGTCTGAAATGCAAAGAGAAAGGGAAGGGTGTTCCAGGGCGCCGGGTGGGAGTGAGTTCCCCCCTCCCCCGAAAGGACAGCGACTTGTCCCGCGTTGCCCACGTGCAGTGGGGAAGGAAAGGTGAGGGTCTAAGGGGCCCGTGAGGGGGGTCTGTGGGGGGTCCCTGGTGGAGCTGGAGAAACATCAGGGATGTGGAAGTTGTGGGGTCAGTGGGGGCCAGTGGGGGTTCATGTGGCCCTCTGGGGTCATGGGGCTGTGGGGAGTAGTAGGAGACTGGTGGGAACTGTAGGGGTGGATGGGGACAGCGGGGGTCTGTCTGTACAGGGCTGGGGGGACGCAGGGCCATAGGAGCCGCAGCTGTGGGGGGGAGAGACTGTGCCGAGCTCCGAGATGTCACGTCCACATTGTCTATAGGTGCCCGGCTGGGGACGTGCCGAGGTCTCGTGTGCCCTGCCTGTCCCTGGGACCTCCGGCCACCAGCTCACCATCCCTTCGTGCCGTACCTGCCCAGCTTGTGACTGCAGAGAAAATTAAACACTGTCAATTTGAAAAATTAGAGATAAAGCCAGAAGAGCGAAAATCTAAAGACCTGAGATGAGCCAATTACTAACGTCAGACAAGGCTCTGAGTGTCCCGGAAGAGAGGGCGAGGGAGGGGACTTCAGACCAGCCCCTCCCCAGCTCCCGGCGCAAGGGCCAGCTGTGCTCCGGGCAGGTGCAGGGGGTGACTGCAGAGGGCTGGGGAGGGGCTCAGACGCTGCCTCTTCTGGGAGAGGAGCGACTTCAGGTTAACTCAGCACTCGCGGCCCGCACAGGGGAGCTGGCAAAGCCGCAGGCAGAAATCAGCTTTGTCCTGGAAAGAAAGAAGCCATTCGCTGCAGGGAAACCGAGCACTGATTTTCACACCAAGCAGGGGCTCGGTGGCGCGAGGCCACGTGCGAAGATGCTGCCAGCACCCCCCCTTCCCCTACCCCTCCTACCCGCAGGCCTCAGTTTCCCTACAAGGAGTTTAGGCAAGAGGCTCTTAGAGCTATTCTGAGATTCTAGTTTCCCATAATAGACAGAACCTTTAGCAGTTATGTTTAGATGTCTCAGGCTTGGTGTGAATTGAGGGAACTCCTATCCCAAAATACCTTCCCCGCTTCTTGCCAAGTCGCCTGAAATGCCACCATTAGTATGGCATTCCTCTGGGGACAAAGGGGCTCCCTTACATTGCGTAACCGGGCCTTGTCTCACAGACGTCCTCGCTCACAGCAGGGCAGGGGCAGCGTGGGGCTGCAGGGGTGGGGGATCGGGCCTCAGGGGCACAGGCTGCCCTCGCCCCAGGCTGCTCCCCGTGAGCCCTGCTCGGCAGAGATAAAAGCCTCCAGCTGTCCCAGGTCCCTTGGCAGGGACAGCACTGCTCCTCCGGGGTGAGGAAAACCCATGAGAGACGCAGAGCTCTCCGCAGGGTGGACGTCGGAGGTCGGAGCTGCCCCAGCATCCAGGAAAGCCCAGGGCCTGCGGGCAAATGTCTTCCAAGCAGTGTCCCGTGTTTCCTTTGTAGATACTGTCATTTCTCTGCGGCAAGGCTCTCCCGGGGCTCCCTGGCCCCTCTGGACCAGAGACGGACAGCGTCCCGGGAATCGCGGGCACCCGCCCTGGGCTGCCTGGGACCGTGGTTTCACGTCTTGACCCCGAGAGCGCCCTCCCTTCCCTGGCCTTCCCCGAGGGCCCCTTAGCTGTTGGTGGATGGAGCCCAGGCCAGACAGTGCGTCCAGCAGGGGGCCCTGTGGATGCTCCCAGGAATGGGGGACCCTGAAATCCAGGACCTGGAAAGCCCCCTTTAGATCACGCCGACTGCAGGCTTTTAGCTCGAGACCCGTGGACCTCCGGGCGTTGGCCGGACGACACTGAAGGGGCCCACTCGAGACCCGTGGACCTCCGGGCGTTGGCCGGACGACACTGAAGGGGCCTTGTGGGCTCGCAACATTGACAGGAAAGATCGTGAGCACCCGTGCATTTCCATTTTCATGACATTCGCGAAAAGGCTTTTGATGCCGAAACAAATAAAACCAATAAAGCCCCTTTAGCTTGCAAAGCCATAAACTGACAACTGAAGAGGGACTGGACTTGTCTGGGCTCATATGGCGGGGCTCTTTGGAGCCTTTCTCCAGGCCAAATTTGCCTTCAAGCCCCATTTCAGGCAGACGGACAGACACACACACCCCGTTGTCTGACAAGAAGGATGCGAGTCAGGTTCTTCCTTGGGAATCTGGGGCTCCTAGGGAGGCAGCCATCCCAACATGGAGCAGACGTGCTCCCCAACCCCGCTCCCCATCCCTACCCACCGTGCCCCGATGAGGAGGAGGGGACCCTGGACGCCTCCACACTCCGCCTGGCTTTCCCATCTCCTGCCTGGCCTCGGGCTGCCTTCCCCCACTGAGGCTCTGGAGACCCCAGACTCAAGTGATTCTGGGCCGCGGATCCTGGGGCGGCCGTCAGCCCCCCACGCCCCTCGCAGGCGCGTTCTGGCTGCTCGCACACACGCCGTGCACATCATTTCTGCCCTGCGCGGAGCTGCACCGAGGGCCGGAGGGGAGCAATATATTACCACGTTCTTTGCCTAACAATTGGTAACATATGACACTTGTATTTGCCCCAAGATAATGTACAAATATGTTTTACAGGGTTTCCTAATGATAATCATGATATTTCATTCTTCTTGCCCTTCTAATAACGATAACAGTCTAGCATTATTATTTTTTTTTTTAACTGTTCTCCGCAAGTGTGACATTCAGTTCAGAGAATCGAATGTCAGCAAGAAATCCATATGCACTCCCTGAAGCTGGGAGAAGGCCCCTTCCATTTATTTTTAGGTTGCAAGAGAACGAAGTGATCTCACCTTATTATTTCTTTTCCTCCTTCAAAAGGTGTTTGGCATTCAGCGCCGCTTGGATGTTTCCGTCGTGGGTCTGAGTTTTCGTCAATCGGGACCTTTTTGTGAGCCATCCTAATCTGAGGGCGGCGGCCTGATAGACCAAGGGAGGCTCTCATCTCTGGGTGGGGGCTTTGGGGGGAGACAGCTCCCCATTCAGAAAAAGGGCTCCTTTCAAAGCAGGCTTTACATGCAGAGTGAGGAATGGCCCAGACCCTCAGCGAAAGAATCACCTAATTAGTAGGTAAAGCAAACGTTTTAAGGTTCCATGTAGACACTAGGTAGAAAATATTGTTATTATTATTATTTTGTTGTTGTTGCCAATGTGTTTGTTCATACATATCCTCCACCATCAGGGAGCCTCATCTTCAGGGATAAATACCCAACAAGCAGTAGATACATTCCGTTGTTAGTAAATAGCCACTGCAGGCCTGCTTCATTCCACATTTGAGCTATTTATCAGAAATGAGGCATCAGAGTTGAAAACTGATCAAAAACCGGAAAAGGAGAATAGAGACATAACCACGATTGAAGTGGATACAATACAGGTTTAACTTAGGAGAGCATTTCTCAACTCTGTCCTCAAATTTCTTAGTTTTATTTTTTATTATTATTTTTAAAGAATTTTATTTTTTATTTTTTTAAGATTTTATTTATTTATTTGACAGAGAGAGAGAGAGAGAACACAAGCAGGGGGAGTGGCAGGCAGAGGGAGAGGGAGAAGGAGGCCCCCAGCGGAGCAGGGAGCCCAACTTGTCACTCGATCCCAGGACCCCGGGATGATGACCCGAGTCAAAGGCAGATGTTCAACCGACTGAGCCACCCAGGCGCCCCAGATTTCTTAGTTTTGAACTAAAGCATAATTGTTCAAATTAAACCTTTTTGATATAGTCTCTGCTTCCTTTTTCTTTTCTTTTTCTTTTCTTTTTTTTTTTTTCCGAAGTCACCAAACTCTAGGTAAAGTATTCTTTCGGTCAACAAGTCAACAAGTGTTAAGATTCTAGCATGCACTGCGGTCCTTGGAGGCAGCCCAGCAGCAGGGGTCAAGGCGGTGGGTGGCCGCTCCCCCGGCCCACGCTGAAGCCTGGGATCAGATTATTTAGGGAGCCCAGTATTTTTGTTGATGAGCGAAATGAAATCCTCTGAGAGAAAAATCAATCTTTTGCAGAGACCCCAGAGCATTGATCCCGGTGCACATTGACAGGCTTGGGCTGTTTAGCTATTTGGAATGACCGCACAAAATGAGCAAGTTGTTACAGTTTTAGAGTTTTGGTGTTTATTGGCAACCCCTGCACTCCTATGATTAATCACACATTCGAAATGTGCGCGCCGTGGAAATTGACTGCAACGCAGCAGAAAAAAGTTTTCGGTTATCCTGGGATAATAAATTGAAGCTATATCCCTAAGCAGAATTGTCTTCAAGATTCCAATTTGCCTTGTTCAAAGTTGTTTATACAGTAGTTAGCAAAAACGCGAGTAATTATGTACAGAATTCATTCTAAGCAATTCTTTATCTCCCCCCCCCAACTCTTTATTGGTTTTCCATCTTTATTACCCAATATTTTGGTCGATCTCAGCAGAACCCGACTGGGGAGATGTGGTGAGGACATGAGGCCTTGGTGATGCTCTACCTTCCCAGAGAGTGTGCAGTCAAGGGGACCAGGCCAGCCGGCTGGAGGCCTTCCACCAGCTCCGGCGCTATTTACACGGACAAGGCGGGAACGGCCTATGTGTTGCATTTCATTGCATAAAATAATATTTACCCCTGGAGAAGGTTTCTATTTATTTATTTATTTTGGGGACCAGAGCCCCGTCTCAGATATGTGGAGGGCGTAGCCAGCCACATCTGCTCTGGTAGCTTTATTTCATAAATACCCTGTGAGAATGGAATCCAGCTTTTGGAATGCAAATGATGTTTAAGTGAGTAAACATTTCAGTGGCCAAAGCAGCCAGCAGAGAAGGGGAGAGGGGCGGCGGGGAGTGGGCACAGCCTGTCTGCAGAGAACCTGGTCTAGGTCCAGGTGGGGTGGGGGTGGGGGGCAGCCGGAAGGTTCCAGCTGGAGTGGGACCTGGAGGAGCGCGGCGCCAAGGGGAAACCCTCCCGGCAAACCCCCAGCTTCCCAGAGGCTCCCGCTTGCTCTCCCCCGAATGGAGACCTCATCCATATCTATCAGGAGAGGCCTAATTATAGAGCTCGGAGATTTTAATGGCACAGGGAAATTTAAATGCAGTGGAAAATATGAATATTCCTAAGCCAGCAGTCAAAATACGAAATGATTGGCTTCAGAATCAGTGAATTATAATTTCAGAGCTCGTCCTCAAAGGTGGAGCCTCCCCTTCTCAGGAAGAGTTTTGTGCATGCGGGTGTGTTTTAATGAACTTTGCTTGTATGTTTTGCTGGGCAGGGCTGCCTCAGGCCGTTGCAGAAGGTCTCGGGGTCCTGGTGGGCGAGCAGTGGGGCAGCACCCAGCAGGTGCCCTGGGATGCGGGCTCCAGCTTCCCTGGTGCTGGCCCAGCGGGGGGCCAGATGCTGGGGGATGGGGGAGCACGTTATTTATTCATCTGCACCCTCCCCTCGGAAAGCAGCCTTCCTCTCCGGCACCCGAACCCACCTCTCAAAGCCACACTGTCCTCTTAACTGAAACCTTTTCCAACAGGCTCGGCCAGCGGGTCCGTGGGGGACTGGCCCTTCTCGGCTCAGGCACCCGCGGTCTACTGGGCATCTTTTGCTCCGGAGAGCATCCCTATATCTTTACCTGTGGAGGAGATAAGGATGTGCCCCAGCTGCTGTCCATGCAGCCCTCAAACTGGAGAGTCATCCCATAAATCCTGTTTTATTTTATGGACAAATAAATGCTGAGGTAAAATATTCCAGGACCGTAGCTTGAATACTTGCCACCGCCGCGGCACTGTAATAACCACTGTGACATTAATTTACTGCATTGTGCCGTGGGAAGAAGGAGGAAGGAGGGAGAGGGGCATTAAAAGAGAAAAATGACTTTCCTTCGAATTTATTGGGATTGGCCTCCCTCATTTTCCGCCATCATTAGTTGATTAAGGCCTGATGGCCGCGTGGACGATTGGGCTGGAAGAGTTGGCCGGAGACGCCCTCAAGGTACGACGTTAATTGAGATGATGTTCGTCTCGCACTTACTGAACAGACTACGGCCGGCGGACGTGATGGGCACGTGGCGGAACGGAGCTGGCCGGGCGGTGGCCGTGGCCGTGGCCGGGCTGCTCTCCGCCCCTCCCACGGGATCTCTGCAGCTGGAGCCGTGGTCACTTTGTCTCTATTCTGAGCACCGCTGATGGACCTGTCAGGAGGGGATAAAGTGAGCTTCCCTTTATCCCAGGAGTGCTTGCCAGCGGCTGCCTAGCAGCCCACACCATGAAGGTCCCTTGTCACCCTGGGCTTTGAAGATCAAGGCTGAGTCTTCCCCTGCTTCCTCCTCCCTGGCCCTTCCCGGGCTCCTGGCCCTGCTCCTAGCCTGCCCCAGCTCCTGCCCCTTCCCCAGCTCCTGCCCCAGTTCCTGCCCCTTCCCCAGCCCCTGCCCCAGCCCTGCCCTGGCCCTTGGTGGTGGATGAAGTCTGGCCGTAATCCCCGAGGGCTCCCAAACCAGAGCTGAGAGCAGGACTCCTCGCCTAGGCACACAGGCCTTGGGACCCTTGAAGTGGTGGACAGTTTCTCCTTACTGGGATGGACAGGGGGTTCCCCCAGCATCAGTGGCCATGGCGCATCCACACAGGGGGTCCCAGACTGGGCAGAGCGAGGGCCTCTAAACCCACTGATGGAGGCCAAATTTCACATTCACGAGGTCTTGCCACGCCTCATCCGCAAGAAGGACAGTTCCATCGATGTGACCCCTGTTTGAACATTGTCAGAGACCCACACTGTCCCCGGGGCTGGAGAATTGCCTGCCAAAGGTGTCCAGGGAGGGGGATGAAAATTGATGGGTCTTTTGTCGTTGTTTGAATGATTTAGTAAGGACCCCATCCTCTCCAAGCCAGGTAACATCCATTATCACATGTGATCTCCTCCTACCCTATTTAACTCCGTTTGGGGTTCAGGAAGGCAAAGCTCAGAGAACGCACGTGCCCGTGCTCCCGCAGCCGGCCAGAGATGGTGCTTGCAGGGGCTCCTGGGTCAGGCTGCCCATCCCGGAGTCCGGCTGCGCCTCCGACTTCCCCGCGATCTCCGGCGGTACGTCCCCAGATCTCTCAGCCTTGCTTCACTCACCAAAACCAGCACAGAGGACGGGAGATCATGCTGGGGGCTCAGCATTTGTTAGTGACTCTTATTGCTACAGTCATGGTGGCTGTGAAGGGGCTGGAGCCATCGGCTCTTCGAGCCCACGTCCCAAGGAGCAGGAAGGAACACAGGACTTCTCCAGCTCCGGAGACAAGAGAAAGCACTTCCTCGCCCCTCCTTCCCCATGCCTGTCATGTCTGGACAACCAGACAGATGCTCAGGCCCGAAGGGCGACCCATCCACTCACAAGATGCTGCTCGAGAAGTGGCAGTGGTCTTTTATTCCCTGACATCCTTCCAGACCCTTGAAGGGATTAGAACTGGATTAGTTCGAGATGAGCCCCGCTCTGCCGTTATCACCTGTTTATAGGATAACGACATTATCTAGGTTGGCCTCTCAGGGCCTCCTTACATAGCAGCTTTGTTCTCTTTGATCTTAAGGGTTGCCGGCAACGTATCTTTAAATCTAAACAAACCCACTGGAGCTTCCAGATAAGCGGTGAAAACATCCAGTGGGAAGAGAGGAGATCCTTTCTTCCCTTCGGCTCAGCGCCAACAGGAATTTGAAAATTGTGTGCCCTGACTTGGAACCTAAAACTCAGCTTGCCCTTTTCGACGCCGGCTTCTCCACTCTCCTTTCACACGGGCACAGCACTCCAAAGTTTGCAGAGATTTTCTTTTCTTTTCTTTTTCTTTCTTTCTTTCTTTTTTTTTTTTTTTGCCACTTGTTAACTCCGTTGATCGGCACCACTGGGAGTGGGGCAGGGTGCGCTCAGTGTCCACGATGCAGGCGAGGACCCGAAACATAGGTTCAGGAGAGCCCAGGTGCTTGCCAGCCCTCGCGTCGTTTTTAAGACCGGAGCAGACGTCTAAATCCAGCTCATCTGGAAAAATCCAGCGTGTGTTGCATCGGAGCGCTGCCCTCTGTGCCCAAACAGGGCTTTCCGTAAAGCCCATCCTCCATACTCTTCACAGCAGTCATCCGCTTCGTCAGTTTCCAGCAGGTCCTGGGCCCAAGTCCCCTTCCAAAGCTCCCCTAACGTCGCGTCCCCAGGACTTTTTTTTAAGCATCTTCATGGAGGTCCAATTCACATGCAGTGTGCCAGCCATCTGCTGGGTCTTGGAAAATGCACACAGTTGTGTAACCACCACCACAACCAGGATTTAGAACATTCCCATCACTTCCCACGTGCCTTCGGGCTCCCTTGAGTCTGAGCTCCGTGCCCCTTCCCCAGCCCCTGACGACCTCTGATCTTTCCTTCACTGTAGTTTTGCCTTTTCTTGAATTTCTTCCTAAAGGAATCATACCGTTCATTTTCTTTTATGCCTGTCTTCTTTTACTGAGTAAAAGTATGCAGTAACTTTATAAGAAATTGCTTGCTCTCCAAAATGGCTATATTCCCACCAGCCATGGATGGGAGTACCAGCGGCTCCCCCACCCCCCCCAACGTTTGGTATTGCCAATCTTTCTAATTTTACCATCCTTGGGTGTATATAGTAATATCTCATTTCCCTAAAGACTGCCTGTATGCTAAATATTTGACATCCAAATCACTTCTTTGGTGAAGGGCCTGTTCAAATCATTCCCCCTTTTTATTTTTATTTTTTAAAAATGTTTTATTTATTTATTTGAGAGAGAGAGAGATCACGGGCAGGGGGGAGACGTAGAGGGAGAAACAGATTCCCCGCTGAGCAGGGAGCCCTATGTGAGACTCGATCCCAAGACCCCAGCATCATGACCTGAGCCGAAGGCAGATGCTTAATCGACTGAGCCACTCAGGAGTCCCTCTTTTGACCCTTTTTAAATTGGGTTGTTTGTCTTCCAAATATTCGAGTTGTACCAATTCTTCATATATTCTGGATAAAAGTCCTTTTTCAGATATCTTCAGTAAATATTTTCTCAGTCTGTGGCTTATCTTTTCATTTTCTTAACTGTGTCTTTCAAGGAGTAAAAGTTTTTGATTTGGGTGTGTCCTGTTTATCAGTTTTATGATTCGTGCTTGTTGTGTCTTATCTAAGAAATTTTGGCCTCGCCTAAGGTCAGAGATTTTCTTCTCTATTTTCTTCCAGAAGTGTTAATTTTTGGATAGTCTGAGGTAAGAGGTGAGGTTTGTTTTTTCCCATATGGATATATAGTTATTTCTGATCTTTCTATTCTAGTCCGCTGATCTGTATGTTTACATCAACACCATATTGTCTCTCGATTACTGTGGCTTTATTGTTTCTTAAAATGTAATAGTTTAAGGGGCATCTGGGGGGGCATCTGACTCTTGGTTTCAGCTCAGGTCATGATCTCAGGGTCCTGGGGTTGAGTCCTGGGTTTGAGCCCCACATTAGGCTCCACATTCAGCCGGGGGTCTGCTTGTCTCCCTCTCCCTCTCCCTCTTCCTCTGCCCCTCCCCCTGCTCTGTCTCCCCCTCTCTCTCTCAAATAAATAAATAAATTTTTAAAAAATGTAATAGTTTAAGTTCTCCAGACTTGGTTCTTTTTCAGAATTATTTTTACTTTTACAGGATTTTGCATATCCATATAAATTTTAGGTTCAGCTTGTTAAGTTTCACATTATGCTCGAAGAAATTTTGATTGGAATTCTACTGAATCTATAGATCAATTTGAGGAGAAGTGAGATATTCATAATACGAAGTTTTCCAATCCTTAAACATGGCATATCTTTCAATTTATATGTCTTTTCCACTTTATCTCAGCAGTAATTTATAGTTTTTAGCATATAAATCTTGTACATTGTTTACTTATTTCTGATTAATTAACATTGTTGACACCATTATAAATGGTGTTTTAAAATTTTTTTAAATATTTTTATATATGGACCTTATTTCCTGCCCATTGCTAAACTCATTTATTAATTCTCTCTTATCTTATAAATTTTGTGGGCTTTCTTCATATTTTATCTTGTTACCTATATGCTTTTTATTTCTCTTCTTGATTTATCGTACTGATGGGACCTCTAGTATAAATATGAATAAAAGTGAAAGAGGACATCCTTGACTTCTTCCAAATTTTAGGGAAAGCATTCCATCTTTTATCATTAAGTTTGATATAAACTTTTCATAGACGTCTTTCATCTAGTTAAGGAAGTTCTCTTACATTCTTAGTTTGCTTAGTGTTTATCATTAGTTGGTGCTGAATTTTGGCAAATACTATTTCTGCCTCTGTTGAGATGATTGTAGTTATTTCTGATATAACAACAACACATGTGTTTCTAAAACAGCTCGGAGCTATTCAAAATCTTGCAAGGAAAACCACGGTGCTTATGGGAGCCTGGGGGGACACAGGACCCCAAAACCTCATCAGAGATACATTCAAAAAGATGGGAACTTAATGCAAACAGTAGCACTCTAACTGGTTAAGGAGTGCATAAATAC
>CM052888.1:34520575-34600752 GCA_028534135.1 Potos flavus
AAGAGTTGTAGCTTATGGGTTAATGAGAAGTTGGGGTAGGGGTAGGGGGTAGCAAGGCAGAACAGGAAGGTTCCCTGAAATTGAAGTAGGAGGAGGAGAACGGCGGGTATGGCTCATAGCACATGGCTTTTGTGCACTCACCTAGTGTTTCTAACAAAATTGTGCATAAGCAAACACGAAATTCACATTAGGCTCAAATTACCAGGGAACCCACTGTATTAATTGTACTGAAACAAATTGAAATTTCCAAACAATTGTTACAGCAGAGCTATGTATGGTTTTTCTTTTTTTTTTTCCTTCTTAGTTTGGTAAAGAGGTGACTTGCACTCATTAATTTGTGAATGTCAAATGAGTCTACCATTCCTTGGATAAGTACTGGTTAGTCATGATGCCTTATTATATTTGTATTTTGCTGGATTTGATTTGCTAAAATTTTGTTAAGGGTTTTTTCATGCATATTTATGGGGTGTATTAATGTATAGTTGTCTTTTATGGTAATATCTTTGTTGGGCTTTGATACCAGGTTAATGGTGGCCACACAAAATAATTCGGGATGTGTTCCTTCTTCTGTATCTTCTGGAGTGCTTGTGTAGAATTGATATGCCGCCTTCTGTAAACGGATGGTAGAATTCATCGCCAAGGTCACCTGGGCCTGAGGTTTTCTTGATCAGAAGTGTTTAAATTATGAATTCAAGTACTTTAATAGATATAGGGCTATTCGGGTTATCTGTTTCTTTTTGAGTGTGCTTTGGTAGTTTGTATTTTTCAAGGACTTTATCAATTTCACATAAGTTGTTGAATTTACTGGCAGAAAGTTATTCATAATATCCCCCTCTCCTTCCCTCTTTTTTTTTTTTTAAAGATTTTATTTATTTATTTGACACAGAGAGAGAGAGATCACAAGTAGGCAGAGAGGCAGGCAGAAGGAGAGGGGGAAGCAGGCTCCCTGCTGAGCAGAGAGCCCAATGCGGGGCTCGATCCCAGGACCCTGAGATCATGACCTGAGCTGAAGGCAGAGGTTTAACCCACTGAGCCACCCAGGCGCCCCTCCTTCCCTCTTTTAATATCTGTAGGATATATAGCAGTGTCCCTTCTTTAACTCCTGACATTGGTAATTTATGTATATCCCTTTTTTTATTGATTGATCGGTCTGTCTAGAGCCGTATCAATTTTACAGATCCTTGAAAAAAACAGATTTTGTCTTCATAGGTTTCCTCGATGGTTTGTCTGTTTCTATGTCATTCATGTCCAATCTTTATCATTTCCTTTCTTTCTGCCTTCTTTGGGTCTCAGTAGTTCCTATTTTTCTAATTTCTTCACGTAAAGATTAAATTATTGATTATAGTCCTTCTTTTCAAATACAAGCATTCAATGTCACAAACTTCCCTGGATCATGGTGTGAGTTGTAACACATATATTTTGATATGCTTTCTTTTCATTCAGTTCATAATACTTTCAGGCCATGGTATTTTCTTATTTGCCTTGATTTCTTTTCTTTTCTTTTTTTTTTAAGATTTTATTTATTTATTTGACAGAGAGAGAGAGAGAGAAGCAGAGGGAGAGGCAGATTCTCAGCTGAGCAAGGAGCCCAAAGTGGGGCTCAATCCCAGGACCCTGGGATCATGAACTGAGCCGAAGGCAGATGCTTAACTGACTGAGCCACCCAGGCACCCCTGTCTTGATTTCTTTTCAAGCCAGGGGTTATTTAGAAGCATGTTGTGTAATTTCCAAATGTTTGTGGATTTTTCCAAATACCTTTATGTTATTGATTCTTAACTTAGTTCCACTGTGGTCAGAGAACATATTCATGATTTCAATTCTTTTAAATTTATTGAAACTTTTTTGGTGACCCAGAATGATTTTCTAAGTGAATATCCCATAAACACTTTTAAAAATATGTATTTTACTGTGTTGGGGTGCTCTCTAAATGTCTCTAAGTGTCATTTTGTTTTCTTTGATTGTTACTGGGGCTGGAAAATGTTTAACTGGATCCTTGAAGGGAAAAAGACTTAATTTGTAGCATTAGATGACTTCTGTGGTATAAAGACTCCCATCATAGCCAAATTTACCTGTGTGGTGTCATTGAATGCTCGGTTGGGAGAAAATGTGCACATAGATTCCCTTCATTCTTAGTCAATGTGCACTAGCTAAAGCACTGTGATAATGATGTTCAAATCTTTTCTATTTCTCTGACTTGTCTTAGTCTACCTGTTCTTTCAATTACAGATAGACAGGTGTTGGAATCTCCAAAAGTAATTGTCAGTTTTTCCATTCCTCTTTTCAGTTCCTTTCGTTTTTGTCTTAATGTATTTTAAAACTTTATGAGGTACATATACCTTTTGAAATGTACTTCTTTAACCCTGATAATATTCCTTATTTTACAAAAAAGGGACTTTTGTTTAACATTAATACAGCTACCCAAGTTTTTCTTCAGATTCGTGGTTAGATGGTATAACAGTTTTCATCCTTTTACTTAAAAAATGACTTTGGAATAGTTTTAGATTTACAGAAGAGTTGCAGAGGCAGAGGTAATACTGAAATTTCCTGTATGCATTTTATCCATCTTTCCCTCATGTCACATTTTTCAAAATTAAGAAATTAATATTAGGGGCACCTGGGTGGCTCAGTGGGTTAAAGCCTCTGCCTTCGGCTCAGGTCATGATCTCAGGGTCCTGGGATCGAGCCCCGCATCGGGCTCTCTGCTCAGCAGGGAGCCTGCTTCCCCCTCTCTCTCTGCCTGCCTCTCTGCCTGCTTGTGATCTCTCTCTCTCTCTCTCTCTGTCAAATAAATAAAAATAAAATCTTTTTTAAAAAATTAAGAAATTAATATCAGTACAATATTATTAGCTAAACTGCAGACTTTTTTGGATTTTCCCAGATTTTTCACTAATGTACATTTTTTGGTTCTGGGAACCAATCCAAGAGTCCACATTTGTTTCCCTTGTTGTCTCTGATCTGTGATGACTTCTCAGTCTTTTGTTTGTTGGTTTGTCACTGTCTTTATACTTTTGAAGAGGACTGGTCAGATATTCTATATACTGTTCCTGAATTTGGAATTTTCTGATATATCCTCATGATTATACTGGGATGATAGGCGGTGAATTGCCTTTCTTATCACATAATATCAGGGGGTAAATGACATCAAAGTGACATTGCTGGTAACGTTAACTTTGATCACTTGGTTAAGGTGATGTCTGCCAGGTTTCTCCACTGCACTTTTCCCCCTCCATACTTCATTTATGGGAGTGAGTCACCAAGTCCTCCCCTCCCAAGGGAGAAATAGACAGTCTGAAGCTCAATTAATGTGTGTGTGTATATATATATGTCTATGTAGTTACATATATAATCATATAATATATTTATATCTCTCTATACACAATTCAGAATATTTGGCCCTTCTCCCCATCCTTTTGATTATTTGTAACTTCTTTCTCTGACATTGAGAAAACTAGCTTCCATCACCTGCAACTTATTAACTTATTTGTTCAATGGTTACAGATGTAAAGTAGATTCAAAATTGCTAACCTGAACCCCTATGAGAAACCAATTTACCAGTTAAAGTACTATACTTACACGCAGTTCGTTTTGTCTTTACTTTTTTTTTTTTAAGATTTTATTTTTTTATTTGACAGAGAGAGAGAGATCACAAGTAGGCAGGGAGGCAGGCAGAGAGAGAGGGGGAAGCAGGCTCCCTGCAGAGCAAGGAGCCCGATGTGCGGCTCGATTCCAGGACCCTGAGATCATGACCTGAGCCGAAGGCAGAGGCTTTAACCCACTGAGCCACCCGGGCGCCCCCGTTTTGTCTTTACTTTGGATCAGCATCTTTCTTTCACCTCAGTGGTGATATTATGTCACACGTTTATAGTACAGTTAGATTCATTTGTCACAGTCTACATTCCATCCTGGGATCTTTCAACATACTAGCTGACCTCTCTTTCTCTCTCTCTCTTTCTTTCATTCTTTCTTTCTCAATATTGCACACTGTAAAGTTTGTTCCACTCCATAGTACTATGCATAATAGTCTCATCCACCCCGAACCTTCTTTGCACTCATCCCCTCCTCACTCCCCAATCACTGGCAGTTATCTGCCCTCATGGTTTTGTCTTTTTTTTTAATTTCATGAAAATGGAATCACATGATACGTAGATTTTGGCTCTGGCTTCTTTATTTACCAAAATGCATTTAAGATTTATCCAGCATTGTGTAAATTACCAGTTATGCCACTGTTTCCTTATTCATTCATCTGTTGAAGGACAACTTGGCATCCTTTTATTTTGCCTTCTCTGTGTCCTATATTAAAAGTGTATTTCTTTTACATTATATATAGATGGGTCTTGTTTTATATCCAGTTCGGCATCCTTCATCGTTTAATTATGATGTTTAGATCATTTATACTTATTGCAATTATCAATAGGGTCAAGTTTATCATCTTGCTATTTGTTCTTTTTTCCTCATCGCTTCTTTTTTCTCTTTTCTTTTTTTCTATTTATTTTAGGTTAATTGTATTTTTATATCTCTATTTTATCTCTGCTACTTCTCCGTTTTATTTTTTAGCTGATCTGTGATTTACAGCATACATTTTTTTTTAACTTATCCCAGTTTATGTTCATGTCACTTCACATGTTTTATGAGAATCTTACAGCAGTACGCTAACATTTCTTTCCTTTCTTTTTGCCTATTATATTATTAACTTCTTATGTTAAGGCTTATGCCTTAAGGCTATGTTATGTTAAGGCTCTGGGTTAAAAAAGCGGCTTCTAATCAGAGAGCCCACGGTCTCTATTACTTACTCATTATGTGACTTTAGGTAAATCACTTTTCCTCTCTGTTTCTCAGTGTCATTGTCTGTAAAGTGGCAATAACAGGTTTGATGCAACAAATACATAAAATAAGGCATGATGTCCGTGGCCCACCATGCCTGGCACACAGGGAGCCCCTCAGGAGCCAAACTCCAAAAGGTTCTCAGAAGCAGAGAGCTGCAAGTGAACAGTTTCCCAGCTCTGAGCACACCCCCTTGCTTGCGCCCCATGATCTGACCCTCTGTGACGCCAGGAGACAATAGCAGATGCCAAAATGAACCAGAGTGCCAAACACAGGGAGCCCATCTGTGTTGACACCAGCAGGCATAGCTGATTTTTTTTTTCCAAGAAGAAAATTAAACTAAAAATCAGTTCTACTTCATGTGAGCTCCCTGAATCACAAGGACTAAGTCCCTAAGGAATCTTGCTTCTATAGATCCCAGATGCTGAGCTTCAGAAGGCTCCTGTCTACACACACCAAGCAGGATTCCTGCTGGAGAGGGGAGATTATGGGGCTCTCTGACTTTTCTACTTCCTGGCCCTGCTGGCTGCCTCATCCCCTGAGCTGTTAGCTTCTTCCTGGACACATAGGTTAACGCACTTGTGAGAAGGGGAGCTCTGGGGTCAGACACACCTAAAGTGTGAATTATGACCTCATCCTCATGAACTGTGACCCTGGGCAGGTCACTTACCTACTAACCCTCCATTTCCTAACCCACAGAGCAGGAGTAGAAATAAAACATGTCTCAAGGCATTGTTTTGCGCAACTGAACGAGACTATATTTTAAATGAGGAAAGTGGTGGGATACTATTCTAGAACGTTAGCTAATATTCCCTTCTCCCCATTCCCACTTTATTCCTTACTCCATGCCACGATACTCAGCCAGGCCCAGGCAGACATATAGCAGTGGAAATCAGACAAAGAAAGAAGTCATTTTCTGTCTTTAGATTTCTAGAAGCTTAGGCTCAAGGGTGGGGCAAGACTCCAAGTATAGATCTGGGAGAGAATTCCATGTGGAACAGAGACCACAGAGGAAAGCACCGACCTGGAACAGTAAGGAGGGCAGAAAGGGGAAACAGAAGCATGATGGCCTTCAAAGACCCTGAGAAACGTGCCCTGTTTTCAGCTCCTGGTGGCTTTGTGGGATCCACTGAGGGCTGGGGCAGGGGAGATAAGACGGGCCCCCCGTGCCTAGGCCAGCCTCAGGGGAATATTGGCGGGTGGTGCGTGCAAGCACAAGGAGCCCAGGCTGCCTCCGAGGGGTGTCCAGGATGGGGCAGGACCGACAGAAGGCCCCCACATGCCCGGAGTCTGGAGCACCAGCTCTGAGAAAGGTGGCAGACAGGTAGGGAGCCACCCAGGAGGTGACCTATGCGGACAAACTTTCAGAGACCAGACAGGGGGTGCACCATTCAGCAGGGGCGCCCGCAGGGGAGAGCGGCGGGATAGGAAGGCATCTTTTTGCCATCTCTTCCTTTGCATCTTCCTCTGAGTCTGTGCTGGTTAGACCAGCTTATGCTCTCCCAGTGTGACTCGCTGTCATAATAACATGATAATGCACACGCCCAGGGCCTCAGATTGGCACAGGGACTTAAACTGTTCGAGTTCTGTTGTGTTCAGGGCTGCTTTTCACCTCCCAATGCTATACCAGGGACCCAGAGCACTGCTGTCAGGGAGGAGCTCCTGCAGATCAGAGTCCCTCTCCCGCACTCACCGTCCTCCTAAGACCTAGTGGAAAGGGTGTGTTATCTTTTAAAACCTGTGATTCTCACACCCCAAGCCCTTTCTGAGCCCCTGCTGTATACGGGGAATGGGGGAGATGAACAAGGCAGAGAGGGACCCCAATCAAGGGGCTAACAGTCCAGAGGAGTTAGCAGCTAAATGCTATTAACATTTTTTTTAAAAGATTTTATTTATTTATTTGACACAGAGAGAGAGATCACAAGTAGGCAGAGAGGCAGGCAGAGAGAGAGGGGGAAGCAGGCTCCCCACTGAGCAGAGAGCCCGATGCGGGGCTCGATCCCAGGACCCTAAGATCATGATCCGAGCTGAAGGCAGAGGCTTTAACCCATGGAGCCACCCAGGCGCCCCATTATTAAGATTTTTAACATTAATCAGTTAAAAGCAGAAGTACTAACATAATTGCTGGTTTCTAGTGAGTACGCAGAGACGCAGGCTTGGGATTTACTCACAGGGACCTGCTTCTCACCACCCATGACCTGTGACTGTTTGTAATCAACCACACAGTCAGACGGTCGGTTCCTAGATGTCTATTGCACACGCACTGGGTGCCCAGGGCTCCTCTGGCCAGAGCGATCCTTTGAGAAGAGGCAGACATGGGGGCGTGGTCCAAACACCATATGAACTGTGAAAACAGTTTACAAACACCCAAAGGCTGTGATCAGGCAGGATAACTTCTGCTCTTTTGATTATTGTTATAGCCATGGATGTTGTTACTACTCTCAGTAGTAAAAGTCTCCCCCGATTTGGAGGAAGAGGCTCCACCGATTTTAAACAGGACCCCCATGCACACAGGGCTCAGGGTGTCTGGGATTAGTGGGGTCCCTAGATTTGGGTGTCTGTGCAGGACCAGCAAGCACAGGGCAGAGCCACAGAGTCTGTTCCGCACCAACTCTGGGTCTTGTTCATCACGTGCCACATCCCAGGACATCACTCTGGTCACTGACACTCTCATTACATCTACATCCGACTTTTGTGTAAGCAAGGGCTTTTAATTTTATTTATCTTATTTTTTAATAAGATATTTAGTTGAATATTTTATTTTTTTAATTTTTTTAAAAGATTTTATTTATTTGAGAGAGAGAGAGCATGAGCAAGGGGAAAGGGAGAGGGAGAAACAGACTCCCTGCTGAGCAGGGAGCCTGATGCAGGACTCGATCCCAGGACCCTGGGATCATGACCTGAGCCGAAGGCAGACGCTTCACCGACTGAGCCACCCAGATACCCCAAGCAAGGACTTTTTTAAAGGAAACTTTCTACAACTGTCATTGAGGGGAATCCCGCATAGTTCAACATAAGTAGGAAGCAGTCGTAACATAAATACAGTAAATACAAAACAATACGTGTACACTGGGGCTTGGTTGCCCGAGCTTGGGCCCGAGGTGGGTCTCAATTAATGAAGAGCTTCAGAACTGAGCAAGGAATGGAGGAGAAATAATGTTCTCATCAGGGGAACTTGGCATCATTTGCCGGCTTGTGCCCCAGCCTCCTTCTCCAGCCTGTCTCCACTCCAGTCACCTGCAGGATGATCCGACAGCCCCACCTCAGCCACACCTTACAGTCCTGCTTCCTGCCAGGGGCACCTCAGCCCCACCTCCCGACTGGCTTCGCCTCCTTCGCTGGTCCTCCCCCCGTCCCTGATCCCTGTCCCCTGGGATTGTCTCCTAGGGAAACCACCTGCACACAGCCCTTGCCTCAGGCTCTGCTTCCCGGAAAGCGCAGGATACGCACGGTGGCTTTGCGGTCCCTAAAGTCACTTCATGTACCCCCAAAGGCACAGGTCCTGCAGCGCTGGCTGAACCATCTGGAGCTGTGAAACCCAGAGTAAGGGTTTTTGAGGCTGTTCCCTCGCGTGAAGCAGCGGCAACTATACCTACCGTTCCAGGGTTTGAAGAAGGATTAAATGATACCACGGTATGCGGCCACTAGCTTAAGAAAAAGGCACCGGTTGCTACTGGTTTAAAGCCAAGTAGCCTCCCCACAGATGCCAGGCCTCTGGCCTTTTGCCTGGAGGTGGCGGCAGGGCAGAACAGGGGTCAGAGCTGTTGGCAGGTGAGATACACCCGCACTTGCAGAGTAACAGGTAGAGAAGCCAGTATTAGCCCCGAGCCAGGGCTCGCCTTGTGTCTGCAAGGTGCCAGCCCAGCTGTCTGTGTTGTTAGAGACACGGGAGGGGCCAGTTTCGGGTGGAAGGTCCCGCGCCAGGCAGGTCTTCGGCCAGCTGTCCTCCGTCTAAGGAATGCTCCTTGGGGTTCCCTGCCTGGCTATTCCTACAAACACTGCAGGTGGCGGAGACTCAGTCACCCCCACGGAGCGCTGAGTCCTTCCTCCCGCCCCTCTCTCCGCCTCCTCTGCATCACCCCCTCTGGGACTCGTCCCACACCTGCAGCCCTTCCGCGGGCACCCAGCTGCGCCCCAGCCACACCCGACAGCCTCTGGCTCCTGACGCTTTCAAGGACCTCTACCTTTCCATGCGCTGTTCTCACCCTCCGCTCCTCAGGCAAACTGCTCTTCCTTCAAGAGACAGCATAAGCCTCATGTCTGCAAAGTCGCCGCTGATACCCAAGGGACTTGTTCCTCCTGAGAGAACATTCCCTGCACCCTGCATCTTGATGACTGGCATGTGCACCTCCCTCCTTCGGACTGCGGGTTCCTACAGGGCAGGCCTGGCTTCTCCCTTCTGGGTGGTCCGCAGGGCAGTGGATGGGAGTTGGCATTGTGTGTCAGCTGCTTCTCTAGCCCCCTGACTAGCTGGTCTGCTCTGCCCTGGGAAGGCTGGAGAAGCCTAGTGTTGGCTTTTGGATGAACGGGGCTCATCTCTAGATACATAGGACGGATTGTTATTTCCCAATCATGTCACTCATTCCTGCCCCAGGACGTTTGCACTTGTTGTTTGCCCTGCTAGGAATGTCCTTCCCTTGAGTCCCCTTGCCATTCAGGTCTCAGCTCACAGGGTGTCATCTCTTTAGAGAACGTTCTTGATCATTCACCCTAATATTCCTCTTCCTCCATCTAAAATTATCTGATGTATTTTATTTTTACACTGTTTTCCCCTCCCCTCGTCCAGAATGTAACCTTCAGGAGGGCAAGGATCTTGCCTAGAGTCAAACAGGAACCATCAGGAGGGACTGACTGCCTAGAGTCAGTAACACTGGTCTCTTCATGCTGGACTACTTCCCTGCCACTCCATATCCACCCCTGCCTACAGCCCCCAGGAAGGGACGTCTTCTCCCCATCCCTGCCGTCACCCCAGTCAGGATGCTCTCAGCTTCGTCATCTGGCTGTGCACTCCTCCAGTCATGCGCAGAGCCTCTGTCCCTTCAAGATGGTACAGAGCCCCTACCGCACGACCCCAAAGGCAGCACAGTGCTTGACACACGGCATGAGCCCCGGACCCTGCCCTCCTCCGTCCAGGCATCCACACGTACGGCCACCGTGCTGGAGGGCCGGACTTTATCAGGAAGGAAACAAGGCAGTTCCCGATATTGTCATTGTTTCTGTCTCCCTCTCTCTCCAAGGTCTGGGAGGCTGAGATGGTCTGGGGACACAATAAAGGGTTGTAGATAAATTTCACAACAAACCAAACAAACCTGATATGAAAATACCAGGTAAACCAAGCTGACATTTATCAGGTTGATTATTTTAGAAAAGAATTCAGGGATTGATAAGTGCGATAAGCCCTAGTATGATTAGGAGGGTTTAAATAGAGACATACGGGGAATAGGTAACTCTTTTCTCCTTAGTCCAAACTCAGAGCTTCTGAGGATCCCGACGTCCTTGGGATCTGACCTGACCTCTCATCCATGCTGGGAGCCACAAAAGACTCCTCCCGTTGCTGCTGAGGAAATAATAGCACTTTCCAAAGTGCTCCTGCTCACGGGGGCGCGGTGGGCGGGCGCCCGGCTCTGGCATTCCGTTAGGGCTGACTCTGTTCTCGCCAGTATCTGACATTTGAAAATATAGGTTTCCCATGTTTTTAAATCAGAATCTTATGCTTATCTTGAAAGAACGAGGAGACGTGGCCACATTAGGCCTATTGTTCTCCAGCAGAAGCTGAGCAGCATTGTCCGCGACAGATGGGTCCCCGGCCCCTGCTTGGCCCGTCCCCACCTGGCCGCTGCAATAGGCATCGGAGCTTCTGACCCCTGTGCGCACCACCCATGCTTCCCAGGCCACGCCTCCACGATCAGCGGCTTTGGGACAAGGTCAGGTTTCTCCCGTCAGCACATTTATTCAAAGGCTTATGTTATAACTTGGGGGAAAAAATATGCATTTTCCATTTTACTATGTAATATGTCCATGTGTGTTTTAAGGAAACTTTTTTTTTTTTAATTCCTAAAATCTGGAATCGGTGTGTCCCTCCCTCTGGGAAGATGTGCCAGGCTGTCCTGAGGCTCCGTGGGTCCCGGCGGCGCTGGCCCAGGTGGGCTCTCCACTTTGCAAAAGAAATGCTGGACTCTCAATATTGCTGCTCAGCCCATCTTGCACTCCTTTTCTGAACCTTCCAAGTGATTCGCATATGACCACTTTTTATAAAAGTCAGAAATTAAAAGCCCTGCTTTCAAATGCTGTTAGTTTTGCTGGGTTGGTCTGGCCCTCGGGGGCACATGGCCCTTTGGGTTGGCCCGCAGTGTTTGTGTGTGCGTGTGGGGGTGGGGGGGGATGGCCCGTGCTGGGCCCATCTGCATGTGGGGCCGCTGCCCACATGCGGCCTGGCCGGCCGGTGACAAGAGCTCCAAGCACCCCACACTTGGGTTGCACAGGGCTGCCCTCGGAAACTTTCGTGGGTTATGGCTTGTGAAGGGTTCCAGAGAGTTCAGACACAAATCGATAGCATGCATTACAAGAGAGTGTGAGCTAACAAAGGTGCTGGTGGGTCATGCATCTTAAAACAGCTTCTTGGGGACTTTAATTGTCGGGATGTTCGGGAGAAGAATATGACCTTATGGGGCATTTTCCAGAATAGAATAGTCTATATATTAAAAGGCAGCAAATGATTCATAACTGGTTGGCGGCTGGGCCTATGGGCCCATGTTTCCCATGTGGATTTTTTTCTCTGCATTGCAAACTCTTACATTAAATTGTGATAAATGAAGAGTGGGGGCTACTCATACAAATCAATGACTCTAGTGTGTGTGTCATTAGCCTGAGAGATGCAGGCAGCGGTCAGTCCCATAAATCATGTGATGATCTGCTGTCTGCAACACGATACGAGCAAGCAGGCGCATTAGGGAGGTTAAGGAATGAAATTAATCTGTGCATTTTCCTCTCCCCCCTTCCGCCTTCCCCATCACCTGGTCATACGGAAAGAATTAAAATCACATGATCCGAACTAAACCAGCTCCAACACAGTAAATTGGTTAAGTTTGACTTCACCTTTCAACTTCGAGTTAATTATGTATTAGGGGATTAATTTATTCACAGGCACTGAGAAGGCAAATGGAGAATAGGGGAAACCTGCCAGGGCCTCTCATCCAGGTGCCAAGGTTATTAATTGCTCTGGCTGTGCCACGAGCTATACCTGGGCGGCCGCGGGGCGGGGGGCTGCCGGATCGTCCTCGAATGTGCTAGTTGGGTCCTGCTCTGGGGCTGCCGCTGCAGAGAGTCCGCCAGCCGGAGGGCGGCGCTGTTACTCGTGTGGGATTCGGCGGTGGCGGGGGAGATGGAGGGGGTGCCCTGGGTCTGCACGGATGGCTGTGATCCCTGGTTGCTGGAGCAGCCCGGAAGCCTAGCCTGGAAGAAGCTTGCAGGAAAAGCCCGTAGTCAGATCTCACCCAGAGTGGGCACCGGTCTCTCCAAGAGCCCCTAGCCTTGGCGTGGACACCTCCCGTGAGTGGAAGCTCCCTACCCGCAAAGTTGGCATTTCACAGTGCGGGACTCCGACCCAGCGCCCCTCCTCCACCCTGACCTGCACACCTGCTCTTCAGACACAGGAGGACAGTGATCGCTTTCTCCTGCGTGGTCCTCGGAGTGCCCCTCGAGCAGCATCCTTCCCAGATCGCTCGCCACTGCGGTCCCCTTCACAGGTGGCCCTGGGTCCCTCTTCTGTGGTGCCACTGAGCCCTGTGAGACAGCCGGAGGGATAGCAGTTCTCCCAGGGCTGAGAACTGGGACAGAGAGGCAGGGTGGCTGGTCCTTTCTCAGGGTCCTGCCCCGTGTCGCCCTGGCGATGGCCACGGAGTGCACAGGACCTGTGCCACAGTCACGTCTGATCCCACGCACAAGTCCACTGCCTGCACGGAGCTGTGTGAGAGGAATTCACAGAAAGATTTGTCTGTGTGGAGTTAAAACATGAGGATGCTGACTGGGTTAGACGCTGACCTTTTGCTTATAAAAACTCACAATGCTCGACATGAATGGTAGATTGATATTTTCTTTGTGGCTAGCACTTGCAGCTTACTGAATGCTTTCCCACGCTGTTGGAATATGGTTTTATCTTCCCAACTGCCCAGGAGGTGAGGCCGAGGACCCCCCAAAGGAAACAGAGACTCAGGGGTCTGAAGGACTTGCGGGGGCACAGGTGGCCAGAAGTGGCCCAGTTGCCACGGCAGTGGCTTGCTCAGCCCGGAAAGGACGGGGCCCTATAGGGCTTGTCTTGCCGTTCTTCCTGCTCAAACTCACAGGTGGAATGTTCTTCCAGCCTAAGTGTCCTTGTCCATCTCTAAAGACCCAATGCACCCTCAGACCTGAGCACTGTGTTCTGAACATAGTAAAAAAAAAAAAAATAAGTTGAGCGAACGTCTGAAAATTAAGAGTTTTCATATAATGCAGAGATTGCAGCTTCTCTTGAAAACTCATGAAATCTGGCTACTGGTTTGACATTCCATTGTGATGTTGGTAACTCCCGCTGAGAGGGGCGGAAGCTCTCGAGACTTACCCTGGCCAGTAGACCACATACAGATAGGGACCCAAGTAACGCCTCATCTCGCTGCCCGATGACCTGATGACCCACCCCTGAACCCCCCTGCAGGCCACCGACCATAGGGGCCCATCCCCATGGCCCCATCTAGATCATGACCTGAGCCAAAGTCAGATGCTTAACTGGACTGAGCCACCCAGGCGCCCCAGCCCTGAGGATATTTGAATCCAACCTTCTTGTCTACAATAAGGAAATCAAGACCAGACCGACCCCATGGATTGCCCATGTCAAAACCCCGTGTCCATGTCATCTCAGGGCCCCATGAAGCCTCCCCCAAGTATACTGCTGTTAGAATACCCTTCTTGCCTGCTCATTACATTTTAGTTTTGGCTGGAAAAAACACAAAAAAAGTACAGAGAATAGCCAAATACCCAAGTCCTCAACATCCAGAATGAACCAATATTAACATTGCCATATTTGCCGCAGACATTAAAAATGACCATTGTGAGCCCTGTCTAGGGGGCCGGCTGAGTGACACAGTTGATGGCCCCAACACCATTCCCGACCCCAGCCCATTCTCTCTTTCCTGACGTAGCCACAGTGGGACTTGACTGCACGTGCCTGCGATCCACGTCTGCACACGTGGGCATACACATAACACAACACAGAAGGACGTGCACACACATGCTTACACATGCACACGCATACACTCAATCCTTAAATTACATGTTGTGTGGTTACATGCAAGCATCTAAATCCACATAAATCTTTTGTTTTTTCCATCAACCCTGCATTTAAAAAAAAAAAAAGATTTATTTATTTATTTATTTATTTGAGAGCAAGAGTGAGCATGGGTTGGGGTGTGGGCAGAGGGAGAAGAGAATCTCAAGAAGACCCCAAGCTGAGCGCATAGCCCTATGCAGGACTCCATCTCATGACCCTGAGATCACAACCTTAGCCCAAACCAAGAGTCGGATACCTAACCAACTGTACACCACCCTCACATCAGCACCGTATTTTTGAGGCTGATGCACACCACGCCTAGAAACCCAGCATGACATTTCATCATCTTATTTCCCCTGTCCCCTTCGAGTAGGCATTTCCATCGTTTCTGACTTTTCACTGTCGATGACGGTAAAGTTCCAACAATCACATGCATGTCTTCTGGAGCTCATAAATGAGACTTGTTCTAGAGCTTCTCCCTTTCTCTGGATTTGTCCTGGGTCTCTCTCCCTAGGGAGACCGAGGACTTCAGGGGCCTTCAGGGGCCATGAGTGAAGGTGCCCAGCACTTCCCCCAGCCCATCCCTGGGCACTTTTCCTGGAATGTGCAATCATATTACTCTCACTTCCCCACTGAGGCTAGCACGGGCTGGGCACAAGACCCATCTCCAGCTGGCTGTGTCCGCACACGCCAGCCCCAGGGAGCCCCAGCCCATAGCCTGCTCGTCCAGGGCCCATTAAACCTCTCACTTTGTATTTCCTAATTCCTTTAAGAAATCCCAAACCTGTCTCCTTGGATAGAAATAAAATAAATGCAATATCTATTGCTATCGCTTAAACACAAATTATAGTATTTTTTATTAAATACTCTGTTGTCAAATGCTTGACATTCCTCATAATAGATAAAAAAGCAACTAAAACTAGTTATTTTCTGTTACCTTAGAGGCTTGCAACATAGTTTGTAGTGTATTTACTTGTTGTGTTCTGCTTGTCGCGTTTCATTATAAGCACGTGAATTATTTTCCCTATTAAATCCAAATGCACTCTCCCCTCCCCCAGCTACCCTTGAGCTATAAGAGGTGAAAGTCTGGAGATGGGGGAGTGGCGGAAGCCACCTGGTGCTCAGAGCTCCAGCCCTGCCCTGGCATAGGCCCCATGCTTGGAGATGGGGTCCAGAGACCACCCCAGTGATCCCTGTCTTGGGGGTGGGGCGGCTGCTGGTACCACGTCCTGTGGCCTTAGGCTCAGCAAAGGCCTACTATACACACTCTCTCCTGCCACCTTCCTAGCAGCCCTGGAAGGCAGGCAGGTTGGGTCTACTGCATCCATTTTACAGATAAGGAAACGATCCTGAGAGATGGGGCTTTCACATTGAGGTCAGGTTGAGGCTACAGCCCTGCCTCCACCTCCACCCCCACCGGGCGCTGCTGTGCCCAGGCACCTGGTCAACCATCTCACAGGCAATGCCTTCCTCTATCCCAACAGCAGCGGCAGTGTCCAAGCTTACAGGAGCATTATCCGGCCTTCAGCTCTGATGAGGCTGGGGCTCTCATGGGACAGAGGACGTGTCTGTGCTTGTGTGGCTTGGTAAGTGCAAGAGCCGAGGTTCCAGCTGGGTCTGTCTGGTCCCAGACCCCAGGTCAGAAGCAGTAAGGGGATAAATCTTAACTCTTTGGGGGTCACAGGCTCCTTTGAGGATTTGGTGGAATCTATGCCCCCCTTCAAAGTTGGGGGGGCACATTTCTCACATGAACCACATTTTACGTACAATTTTAGCAGTTTCGCAGACTCTCTGTGAGCCGCCTACAGATCCACACAGGTCCCTGTGTTCTGGGTCTGAAAGCACCCTGATGAGAGGTTGGTGTTACCTCCTCTCAGTGTTCACCTAACCTAAAGGAACCGAAATGTGACCAAATGCTCTGCCTTCCACCCTTGCACCCCTCCTTTCAGAAAAAAAACCCTTTCTGGCAGCCGAGTCACTGGAATCGAAATGGGCACTGGTGCCACCGGAGCTAGTGGGGTTTGTTTCAGTTCCTGGACGGGACCTGCTATTTTCTAGATCCACGAGGGCTTGGAGGATAATGAGCCTGAGCACCCAGCTCAGATACTCCTGCTCACTCAGCTGCTCCCTGCTCCAGCCACGGCACTTCTTTGGAAGACGAGTTAAAGCCATCGGGTCACTGCAAACCTCCAAGGTTATCCTTTTAAGAGCCCGCACAGGTGCAGTGCCTGGCAGGAAACCACAAGAGCTCAGTTTGCTCATCTGCAAAACGAGAAGCATCCTCTCTGTGCACCTGCCATATCAATGAAAGGGCTTTGCCTCTTTTATAACAGAAGACTGTTGCCTGTGTTTATTTCTCTACCTGCATGTTTAGCCTGTAGGTCCCTGGTCTGACCTGTTCTTGCTGTTTAATCTTACAGAGAACATCCTCAGGATTCCTGCTATCTTGATGTGTCTTTCAACAGCAGCCACTCCATCATCTGAGAGCTTTGTAGCAACCCAGCACCTCTCATCTGAGGCTGCTTCCCTAACACAAATGCTTCCCAGAGCCGCGCTGATAACGCTCGGCAGTGCAGGGAGAGAGGGAGCTGATAAGGCCCCATGCACATCAGAGAATTATGCCTCCTCAACCCAACAGCCGCCTTACCCTGGAACCAAATCAAAGCGCTGGGGAATATCTACAAGTACCTATAAAAGAGGAGATAAAAGAAAAATTACCTTGAAAGTCTTTGGATGGAAGAGAGGAAGCCAGACAAGAAGGATGTGGTGGTCTTGCATGGATCCCATCGGGGTCCCCAAACTGCCCCCCAGGCCACCACATCTGAAGCATTGTCTTCGTTGGCCAATGGACATGAATACAGGAGTGGGTGTGAATGGAAAGACGAGGCCAGGGGGAGGGAGGAAGCTGACCAGCCCTCATGGTGGGCAGACCCTAAATGTTACTTCTGCCTCACCCCTTTGGAAACCCGCTAGTTTAGGGTGGATGGGTCTATTTCCTTTGGGGCTTTCCTCACCACCACTCAGCTCACCTACAACACTTGAGAGTAAGTAAAGTCCATCAGAGATAAAAGAATCAGGACTGGTCACATCAGAAGAGAGGTGAAGCAGCGAGGTAATGAGGAAGAGGGAAGACATACGTAGACGGTGTGGAGAAAGCAGAGAGGGGATGGAGGAGGGGAGAGGGTGGGGGTCCAGGAACTAGGGAGGTCATCCCTCAAAGTCCTTGCCCAGAACCCTGGGGGAGTTTTGGACCCACAACCAGGAGCAAGGTGTCCAACTACAGACAGTGAATGGAGTGCTCAGCAAATGTTCTGGATTATTGGGGCCCCAACCCATCCCTGTCCCAGATTTTCAGCCCAGTAAGGTGTTACTGCTTTCCTCAAAACCAGAATTCCCGTCACATCTTGGTCAAGTGCCTTTGCCATCCTTCTGGACATCAAGTGCCTTTTTGGCAGCAATCTCATGTCCATCTCCCCTGCTCTCATCTGTAGTTATAATTGTCTTGATGCCCTCTGGGGCTACAGCTGGCTGGCTGCTGCTCCCAGCGTCCTAGGAAGCTCAGCCCAGTTCATGGTCTCCTTCTCACACCAGAAGCCCTTCTCTGCTGGCAAGGTCTCCCTCAGGAAGGGCTTCTCAGAGCCCCTGGGGTTGATGAGGTAGAAACCAACCACCTAGGAGGTGACTTCTCGTCCCCAAGCCCAGAACAGTCCTCTCCTGAGATGTGGCGTTCTCTTGGAGAACATCTTGATGTAGATGAAGGGCGCTACATGAATCAATAAATCATAAGTCTGTTGGACGGCACTTAGAAAGGTAAATGCATGTGTGTGATTCACTCAGAGAACCCTCCTAAAAAAGATAATACACTCAATATCTCACCGTGCTGACATATTTCAACTCAATTGATAATGGGTCAGGATTGAGCAAAGCTTAGAGAGTGAATTACCTTTTAGCCATCGCTTCAAGTTTAGGGTTGCAGTCACCAACAAAATCAATATCGAAGGATTCCTGTTTCACAGGCAATTCCTACAGTGACTCCTAATGAAATAAACTATTGAAGCCTTTTAATCAGAGCACCTGCCTGAAAGGAGGAAGCCATTGGGAGGAGGCTGGGGCCCTGGGGACCTGTTTTCCCCTTGCCGGGCAACGCATGAGCGATTCTTTAATTGTAGTAATGATGCGCTTACCCTGGACCTAGCCGCTCAGGCAGCAGGAGGCTGCAGTTCCCTCCGGGCACAAAGCTGGCGTGACCCCAGGTGGGGCTGCACAGGTCTCTGAGCAGGGCTGGATCCCCAGGTGCCATGGCACTTAGGGGTTTGTTTTACTCGCAGACACGTGATGAACCTCTATTGAAAGACAGCCCTGCAATAAACAAGCCCTGCTCGGGATCTGAATCCCAGGGTTAGTGCTACAAAAGTGCTCGCTGAAATCGTGAGTGTTCCTGGGCTTCTGCCCCCACTCCTTGCTCTTCCCGCCTCCCCCACCTGCATCTCTCTCCAAAGTTGGTTCACATGACTTCAAGTATTTCTAAATATTGGGAACCTCGAGGCAATTCAGAAACATCGAGGTTGACCTAGAAGCTCTCTGCAAAGGCTTTCCTTTGTGCCCACTTGTCCACAGAGGGGTGTGTTGGGGGCTTGCCTCTCTAGCATTCATTCCCCCTTCTTTGGGGATCCTTCCTGATTTTCTTTGGAAACCCACTCTTCTCTCACTCCTGTGTCTGAGTGCACTCTTCTCTCAACTTCATGCTGGGCCTAGGATCCATGCCTGAGCCAGTTGGCACAGCCTTGCCCTAACAAACCCATCCTGTCAACCAAGGCTTTTGGGGCAAGTGATGAAGATAGGCCTGGTTCCCCCTTTGCAATCAAACTTGGACCTACTGGATGTGCCTTTGCTTGCTCATCATCAGAAGGAAAGCCCATCTGAAAATGTGACCCACACAAAGAAAGTCGGGCCAAGAAGCTGAGGCTCTCTGAGGTTCTGTGTCCAGCTGCCCCCAGGCAAGAACTTTTTGGATTCTTCAGTTTGTGAGTTAAGAAGTTTCCCATTCACTTTGGCCACTTAGGTTGGCCTTCTCTCTCTTCTTCCTCCCTTCCTCCCTCCCCTCGTCCCTTCCCTTCCCTTCCCATCCTTTCCCTTCCCTTCCTATCCTTTCCCTTCCCTTCCCATCCTTTCCCTTCCTTTCCCATCCTTTCCCTTCCCTTCCCATCCTTTCCCTTCCTTTCCCATCCTTTCCCTTCCCTTCCCATCCCTTCCCTTCCCTTCCCTTTCCATCCCTTCCCTTCTCTTCCCTCCCTCCCTCCCTTCCTTCCCTTCTTCCCTTCCTCCATCATTCCCTTATTTTTTTCTTTCATTCTATCACAGGCAGTCAAAGAATCCCCATGGATTTCCCCCACCTACAAGGAAATAAACCATGAACATTGTGAGAAATGGCTTCTGTCTATCTAAGGAGGAAGCCTTCCAGGGAATCCACAAGGGAAAGGCCCCAAAGCGACCATGACATCAGTCCATGAGGCTGTTGGTTTCTGAGGACTAAAACATAAATTTTACAAAGAACCTTTAAATAAGCCCCATGAAAGACTTTAGGACACAGATGGGAAAGGACTTGCTTTTCTTGGGAAACAATATGAAAAAAATGCCACCCCTTTAGCCAGTCATGCTCAGAGGCACATAATCTCTCCAAGTGCCATTTTTCTGAAGGACCATAATGATTGCCACTGAGAGGAGCTTCAGCTGTGGAGAGCTTGAGTCTCCCATCACCCAGTACTCCCTAACTCTTCCTACACCCTTAGAGTAGAGGTCCTTAGAGTAGATCTCCTCCTATATTCATATACATATGGGGAGTGATAAATAAAGTAACTGGGGACAAGCAAGACGGAATGTCGGAAGGAGCCAAAGTCAAGCCAGTAATGTCTGAATTCTCCCTTCCCTTGGGTCTGGGTGTCTGGGTGGAGGTCACCTTGACATCTAAGCATGAAGACCCCAGTGACCGCCACCCTAGACCCTCTCTTTTGGGGCCAGGGAAAACAGGACCACATAGCACCATGGAGGCACAGCCACAGACCACATGCATTCAGCTCGATCCTTGAGCAGAAGGCGGGTGGGCGCCCACCGCCCTTTGTCTGCCACGGTGATATATGGTTGTTGACACGACTAAACAAAGGTATTATTAGTAGATTACGTCTGAGAGGCTGGACTCATGCAGAAACAGGGCAACAAGAGCCCTGGGCCTCGCTCGGCTCCCAATTACTCCACAAAAGCCTAAACCACCAGGTCAGGGATAAAAGTGAATAAATGTTTCTAAATTCTTATCTTAAACACACTTAAGCTTAAAGCTATTTAACTGGGGCTTTAAAAGCATGTGAGCTTCGTGGAGCCCAGCTACCTGCCTCATTCTCTTGCTCTTATTTTTGCTTTTATCCTTTTAGTCTTGAAGAAGCCTAATTAGAAGCTTGAACAGGGCTCTCTCTCCCTGCCCTTAAATCAGTAATTGGCTTCAGTGCAGAGACTGTCAGGAAATTAACACATCACAACATGACAGCTGTTAATTTTTTCTCCTTATTTGTCATATGAATCACCGCTGATTTGCCGGAGTGCATAACAAATTAGTGGGCTGTAATCAGCGGCCTCTCTTCTGTGAGCTGCACCTTCTCTCTCTCTTTTTTTTTTTTTTCCTTTTTTCCCCTCTCTCTCTTTTTCTCTCTCCCCCTAAAGTCCATTACTTCACTGCCTCGGCAGAGATGACTGTTCCTAGGTGTGTCATTGTCAATAAATCAGAATAAGCAAATGCTAAAAGCGCAAGAAGCTCTTTAAACTTTGATGAAGGCTTTTAGTTACATTTTTAAACTTACACTCATAACTGGAATTTTTTTTTTTTTTTTAAATTGTCACTCCCCGGTAGTGATAGACTGTCAGGTTTCTAGTCATTTCCTCAACCAACGTGCCAGGGAAGGTGGAGTTCCAAGTGTCATTTGCACAAGTTCTGGCTGATGGAGAAGGAGGTGGAGGAGGTATTAGGGAAGGTTTGGGGGGGGATCAGAGATTCTGACGGGGTCCTTCCTTTCTGAGTGAGGGATTTGGGGAAAGAGGCGAGTGGAAGGAAGGGGAGGTGAGCAGGCAGAGTGGGAGGAAGAGAAATGGATTCTGGGACTTTATCATCCTCAACCTTTCTAAATTGACTCGTTGTCCACCGCGTATCAGCCATCTGAAAAGGGGTGTGAGCCTTTGTTAAATCCCTTCGTAGGGGCAGCCCAGTTATGGGTTCTGGGACTTTATTCCTCCCTTAGCACCTTAGGTGGTTCTTAAACCGAATATTTATGGTGTCTGAGAGGAAGGGAGTATAAGAAGGGTGATGGCAATGAGGTGGCTTCACGGTGTGGGATTCTGTCCCAGACTCTGAGATTTGACAGGCAAACCTGGGTTCTCCGCATCTACACTGTGACGCAGAGGGAGAAGGACATTCTCAGCCTGGACGTTTCTGGACTGACAAATCCTCGTCTTTACAACTTGAGTCCAGTAGGGAGTCAGCGGGAATGTCACTGGGGGCACAGTCTCTTAGGGCTCCGTTATCAGGTACTCATGGTATTATAGACTGACATTGAACTGAAGGTGAAAAGATTTCAAGGTAAATTTCTCCCTTCCTTCTTCTCTCATCTACTCTCTCTCTCTCTTCCTTCCTTCCACCCACTCACCCTTTTGTTCTTTCTTCTATCCATCCATCCATCTATCTACCATCCATCCATTCATCCATCCATTTGTCCACCCATGTATCCATACACCCACCCATTTGTCCATTTGTATCCATATTTCCTTCCATCCATCCATCCATCCATCCATCCATCTATCCACCCATCCATCCAGTGTGCTTTTCCCATGAGCCCAGCATGTGAACAGTGGGAGGGAGTAGAGGATGGGTCTATCTCAAGATAGGACAAAGGTAGGAAAATCACAGCCTTAGAAAAGTAAAATTATTACACCCAGTCCTGCTGCTGCCGCCCTACATGCCACCTCAGGTAGGTCACGGAGGAAGAGTGGAAGGACCTTACTCCCTTAGTCATCACATCAGCAAATGGGTTATTCTGTCCACCATATCGATCTCATTCACCTCTTTCTAAAGAATTAGCCTAATGACTTTCTTATGCCGAATTCTACTTCGGTCACTTGAAAATTGGATTTAGTTCAGTTTATCAAAGACTTTGCTGGGACTATCATGCACTGAAAGAACATGTGTAGTTAGAATGTGTGTACTTCAAACAAGAGGCACTGTGGTAATTTTTAAAGGTGTTTTTTTTTTGTTGTTGTTTTGTTTTGTTTTAATCCCAATACCTGGGATTTGGAATATATGTCCCACCCGCTGTTATGTCCTTTTCCTGAGAGCTGAGATGCCCCATCCTAAGAGACACAAACCTGCCCATCCAAACATTAGCCATTTAAATTGAGGTCTTACTGTGAAAGTCACTGAAGTCATTTAAATCTTTTGGAAATAAAACAACTGTCCCTCTTCCCTTTTTACTCGTGATAATTTATACATATTCAATATGTTTAAATACAGTCCAATATGCTACATCTTATAAAAATCTCTGCTGAGAAAATTTCTCTCTAATGTCATCTTATGAGCTTGAAGAAAGGGTTTTTAAGCAAAATACCAATTTTACAATTACTCTGTCAAATCCTAATTTAAGAAAAAAGTCATTTACCCGTCATACGACGTGGAGCGACTTTCCTGATAGAGACTTGGATTGACCGTAGTGAAATACAAGCTTCACAGAAGCAGCCGTGTGGGGAGCTCCGCTATTTCATGACAACCCAGGCCCACCATGGCACAACCTAGCACCTGGCTGGTCTTGGGAAGCTGCCACGGGAGTAGGAGTCGTGGGCACCAGGATCCACAGGCTGGATGCCTCTGGATGCAATGGAATATTTCCAACATTTAGTGAGAATCCATTGAACTGAGGAGTCCCACTGTTTGCAAAATGGCTCTCAGGGACAGGCACTCTTTTCCGGGCTCATAGGCACCTCTAGGGAGCATGCTGACTACACCACACCTCCATCCTTGCTATCCCTGACCTCCAGTCCTCTAGATGCCAGGTTTCCCCATTCCCATGCGCTATGCCTACTTTTCCCTGACTGCATCACTGGTGTCCTTCTCCCTTCCAAATTTATATGGAATCCCAGTTCTTAGATAAACAACCCCCCTTAAATCTCCCTTATCACTTCAATGTCTTTGTTCTGTAATTGAAGCTGTGGTCTTAATGACACACTCTAGGGACAAGCTTCCTTTGTTGTCCTCTGTGGCCGCAACTGTTCATTCTTCTGCAACCCGTGTACAGTAGGATCAGGGGTCATCCCTGAAGATAAGCACCATCTGACTGTGCTCCCCTCTACCTCTTGTAATCCCTGGGAATTTTTCTCATTCATCAGCACCATGATAACTGAGTTAGTGTCTTCCTCTAACCCCTACCCATTGTCGTCATTGGGAATGACCTCAGTCTTAACATGGTTAACCCATCACACATCGCTGATGCCTCATGATTGACTGACCCACCTGCTAGTTTCCAGTGACTTGTAGGTCACACACTTCAGCCATCCAGGTGAATAGCCACGTCCAAGTGGACTATACCCTTTCCCAGAAACTCTGCCTCTCTCAAATCTTAAATGCTGGAGGTATCACATTCTCAGCCCCAGAGTCCTGTCCTAGCTCTCTTGCTTATTTCCTCATTTACGCATTTTTTATTCTATTTTACTGGGACTTCTGGGCCCTGGATGCCAATACTATCTCCCTTCCTAGCAACTCATTTCTGCTTTGTTTTTTCACTACTCTTCATGTTCTTTTGTTTCAACCATTCTCATGTGATTTTCCTCCATGTCGCTTCTCTTTTCACTGTGCATGTCCCACCCTCCCATTTTCCCCCTTTTACTTCCATTCTGGGTTTAAGGGCAATGCTGGAGAAAAAACACACTCTTCTGCAAGTTGAAGGTCTTACAGACACGAGGTATCCAGGTTCAGCTGAGCCTTCCACATTGTGTATCATTCCTCTGAGCTTTCTCACCCAGCTTTCTCTCCAGAAGAGGAAATCATCCCAATTGAGTATTTTAAAGTTTCTTTATGGTTTTCCAATCTCTTCCCTTTCACCTTTCTCTCCCATCACAGTGGAAAAGCCTTCCCTCTTGTATGGGAGCCTGATCTCCCTACTTTACTGCTGTTCCACTTTCATTTTTTCCACTTCCACTCCCCAAGCATGGTTTCATGGATTCACTCCTTTCTATCTCTTCCTTTCAATGTTTGACATGTTTAGATCTCTCCCAACTTAATAAAAAAATTCCCCTATGTCCCCAAGCACATTTTTGCTCTCATAACCAGTCAAGTGTCTAGAAGAGGGGTCTACACTTGCTGTCCCTACTTCCCCCTCCATTCACTCTTTAACTCATTGCTGTTGGGTTTCTGCTCCCTCCCTCCAAAGGAAACCCTCTCACCAAAATTGTCCAAATACTTGCAGAAAAAGGATGCTTTTCAGTTCTTGGTTCACTTGATTTTTTCCTTCCAGCATGAAGGCATAGTTAGTTCTTAGTTTGACTTTCAAGATAATCATATCCTCTTGGGTTTTTGCTACGTCTCTGGCCATTCTTTTTTGGGTTTCTTCATAGTCTTATTTCTCATGATTTTTACATTATGTATGTATATTTTCCCATGACCCCAGTCTTTACCAACATTTCCTCTTGCTTGTTCAATATAAAGCGTCCATATTGCTAGCTTCCAATATATCTAATAAGCCTTCTACACTGCAGCCAGAATCACCTTTCCTGATGCAAATTTGACCTTGCAGCTCTCATGCTTAGTAACTGCTGTGGAGTCCCACCATCCCTAACATGTTTTCAAGAACCTCCATGATGGGACTCACCTGCCCCCTAGGGTGACATCAATCGCCACCCACACCACCTGTTATAATCCAGAAATACTGAACTCATTCCATTCTCTAAAAATACTAAAATTTATCTCATCTCCAGGCCCTTGCTTATGCTCTCTCTTCTGCCTAGGACAGCTTTGTCTGCCTACTTACCCTCAGGTTTAAGCTACAGTGTTGCTTCTCTGCGCAGTGCTCCCTAAATCTGTCCCCTGATTCCCAACCTCACACCCTAGAGAATGGGGCCTGGAAGCATAGCAGCCTGATGTAGCAGCTCATATCACATGACCTTTTTGGCGTGTCCATTGTGACACCGGGTGCCACTGGCAGGTAGTCAATACACTGAGTCAGGGCAGAACTCAGATGCTCAGTGCTGGAGCCTGGCACCAAGCACAGAACCTTGCACTGGCAATTTCTCTGGACACGTTGGTCAAATGCCTTAGCATTTGATGTCAATGGTGACACACCTGGGTGGACCTTTCTACTTCCTGAAAGTCAGTCGATACATTGAGCTCCAGAGTTTGGAATTAAATTTACTACCCAAACATCTTTCAGTTTTTACCAGATTTTCTAAGACAGCTGGGTACATGGAAGGCTCTCTGTACTCCCAAGTAAAAGCTTGTAAGTACCTAGGGTTATTTCTCTCTGCATGAAGCCAACCAGCTGGTGGTTTCCATCTCTAAGCAGATGTTTGGCCCTGCATAGACCCAGCAGGGCTGAGCCCCAGGGCTAAACCCCTCACACACACACCCCCGCCCTGGTGTTCTGAAGAAGGCTTCTCAGTCAGGATTCTTTGCAATTCAGCTGTTGCTGAAAACTTGAAGTCCGTGGAGGGAAAAGCCAAGAAATGATTTCTAGAGCAGAGCCAAGTGAACTGAGGCTGGTAGGAGAAAGTCAGGCGTTGGGCAACATCAAAAATCAGTCTGTGCTGTTAAGGCAAAACTAAACAAAAGCACACAAAAACCAAACAAGACAAAAATGCTCATTAGCTGGGCCAACCTGACCCAGGCCACCCACTTGGCACAATTCACCAAATCCTTACCGATTCATCTCACCAGGGCCCGCCCTTCCCCGTGCTCCCCAGGGGCAGGCAGGGCACCAGGATGGAAGAAACACCAGCGCGGACCAGCGTCACCCTTCCCAAGCCTCTCTGCGAGGGGCATCAACAGCAAGGCCAGCCCAAGGCCAGGAGTGGGCAATTCCCTGCCTGCTGCCTCAGTTTCCCCTTGGAGAGAGCAGCACATTTTTCCTTGGCACATTTACGTTCATGAGTGTGAACTGGAGGTTGGGGCAGATCCATGACTATGGGGAAGGGCAGCATTCTTTGAAAAGGCATATTCAGGTTAAAGGATCCCTTTGTAATTAAAAAACAAACAACTGCTTTCCTATTACATTTTGGAGCAAGCAAAGTCCAATGAAAGCATCTGGCCTCATTGGGGCGGGGGGCACAAAGATGGGGTCCTCATGAGCCCCTGCAGTGGCTCTCAGGGTAGGAGATGGGGGGGCAAGGGGACTTCACTTACTTGCCTACTAAGTTTTCTGTCTTCCGCACCAGAATGGGAGGGTGGAGACTTGAACATTTTGTTCGTCACTGTATCCCCAACACCTAGACCAGGCCGTAGAGTGTGTTTGTTGAATGAAAGAGGGAATGCGTGAACGTAAGCCCCACTGGGTCAGGGACTATGATTGAAGTACTTTGCCAGACACAGGGTAGATGCCCACCGAATATTTGTTGTGCGTTGTTTATGAAAACAGAACATAAATGAAAAGAAAAAAAAAAAACTTTTTGAGGAAGCTTTTCTAGAACAAGGCTCATGTTTCCCGGTTGAGACACTGAGGCCCAGGGAGGGCAGCTTTGCCTGCAGCCCATGAGCTGTCAGACACTCGTGTGGCTGAGGTCTCTGAGCCCAGGTGCGGGCCCGGCTTAGTGCTGGGGGCCTCGGAAAGCCTGAGCCCTGCGGCCACTGGGGAAGGGAAGCGTGCCTGGCACCAGAGTCCTAAGACCAGGCCTTCCAGGCTGCCCACCAACAGAGTAGAGACCTCTCTTCTGGAACTTTCCACCTCATCTCAGCAGATATCATACATCCATTCTCCTCTGTGGCCCGTGATGCTTACCTGCTCCCTTGCTTTCTGGATTGTGGGCAAAAGGAAGCCTGGACAGGTGTCAGGTGAATGGCCAAGGCACAACCACAGGAAGGACCGCGGCCTCGCCTGGAGGGGCCCCACCAGCGGGCCTTGGTTTTCAGCACTTGGAAGAGCTGAGGAGGCTTTTGGCAGCTTAGGAAAAGGGTGAACTCCCAGAAAGTAAACCTCTCCCTTCGAGGCTGGGCTCGAATGCCACCTCCTCCAGGAAGCCTTTGTGGTCCCCCGGGGTCTCCAGACACTTTTCAGTTTCCTCCTTCTCCAGCGGGTCCGTCTCCTCTGCCTAGGACCGTGCGTGCGTCATGACGAGGACACACTCTGTCCTCCTTTGCCCCTCCTGTGTCCAGCACAGTGCCTGGCTCCGAGGAAATATTCGTGACAAGTGGACAAGGCCTCTCAGCGTCTTCAGGATCAGAGAAGCCAAAAGAAACCAAAGACACTCTCTAAGAGGCTCAGGGACGACAGGATGAAAGACGCTGAAGGTAAAGGACAAGGCTCGGCGAGGAGCAAGCATGGCGGCTCTGTCCTTTCTAGTCCTCAGGACCTAGAGGTCGGCTCCTCGCCCTCCCCGCACCGTGTGTCTTTGGTAGGTCCTGCCTCATGTTCCGTATTAGATGAGAAGGAGCGAAAAGATCAGATGTGAACAAGGTGAATAAGATGAACGTGAACCTTTGCTCAAAATGCTGTGTGCCTGATAAAAGTAAAGGCTATTTAGTCTACCTCTTGTTTGCCCCAGGAGTGTGGGGTTGTTCGCGGGGACACTGCCGAGGAGCGGTACTCGCGCCGGCAGGGCCGGGCTGAGTTGGGTCTCGGGATGCCCGCAGTGAGGGTAGGGAGATGGGACAAGTCTGCAGGGTCTGGCTTCTCTTCCTTCCCCGACTCTCTCCTCCTTACAGGCTGCCCTAGGGTGCACGGGATGGGGCCCCTGGGAAGCTGATGGTCACTGAGGAGGCTTCCTGCCCTGTCTGGGGGAAGGCCATTCTCTCTGGAGTCCAATCAATGAGCAGCCAAATTAGAGGGCAGAGATTCCTCAATGCTTCCATGGCACCCAGAGGTCTACAGAGAACCCCGGAGATAGAGGGGTAAAACCCATGCAAAAGCCATTCACCCTGGGCTGCAGAAAGAGACCTTGGGGACACAGACATCCCCAGTAGAAGGGACATCCACACAGTAAACCTCACAGTGGCTGCGACCTTGCACGCCTGGGGGAGTGAAAGCTACGAGAGAGTTGAGTCCATGATGGCAAGGGAGACTCCACGGTCCTCTCTGGGAACATTTGGGCCATCCCTGAACTCTCCGTGGAAACAGGGTTGTCTGGTGTTTACCATTGTCAGGTTGACCCAGTATAGGCAAACACCTTCCCCAGGCTGCTGTGGGGATGGGCAGCATACTGGTGCTTATCACCAGGGAACAGGGTCATGTCCAAGTCCAAACCTTGCATGGAGTGAGATCCCCAATAACCGCATTTCTCAAAGCTCTATCCCAACGTTTTCGGAAAACTTAAGAGCAACAACTGCAATCTCTACTACCACATTAGCAATCAAACACAAAAGCTTGATTAGTCTTGTTTGGGGGGAAGTGATTCTAACTGCATGGGCATCGGAACATGGAGTCCATGATTATGGGGACATCAGGGACTGTCGCTGGGTCCCTGGGCCCTCCCTCTCCCAGCAGGTGCCCTAGGCAATAATCATTAGTGCCAGTAGCAAATTTTTCTGGAAAAGACAAGAATGTGTGATTTCCTTTGTCACTGAAATGTGATGGAAGTTCCCTGGGCTGTCCCTCCCAGGGCAGATAGCTTTAAAAGACAGTGGGTGATTTGCTCTGTTCTTCTTCATGACACGGGACTAGCAGAGCTCCAGATGGTGGGTCGCCTGTTTTTCCGGGACTGCTAATGAGCATGGCAAGGGGCAGATTCCCCTCTGATGACTTCAGATGTACATGCAGCCCAGGGGAGAAATTAATTTCAAGTCTGTAAAAGTTTAGAGTTGTTTGTTACTACAGCACAACATGTCCCATCCTGACTGATACACCATGTAGCTCAAAGCTTTCCAATGGTTTCCTTCACAATAATGACGCTATCCCAAATCCTTACCATGATCAATAAGGGTTCTACATTATCTGGTTTCTGACTCCTTCCAAACTCATCTTCCACTGGTCCTGCTTTGCTCACTTCCTTCCAGCCATGACGGTCTTCTTTTTGTTCCTCTGACATGCCAAGGTCATTCCTGAAAGACTGGGCACTTGCTGTTATCTCTGCCCGGAATAATCTTCTCCCAGATTCTCACCCCCAAAGTGGATACAGATCCACTCAGATGCCAACTCCTTGAAGAGACCTTCTCTGACTCCTGTCAAAAGAAACCCAGTCACTCTCTATTATATGAACCTCTTTTTATTTTCTTCTGAGTATTTCTTACTTTCTGAAATTAGTCTTTTGTTTATGTTTGTCCTCTTCCCTAAAGTATGACACAAGAATGTTTTCTGATTACAGTACCTAGAACGGGGTCTGGTACAAGGTAAGAATTCAGTAAACATTTAATGAGTGAGGGAATGAGTACGCAAACCAGCGAAATTCATCGCCTCATGGCTAGGATCCAAAAGAGAAGCTCAGTGAATGGCATTCATTTTTACAAATGGATAACAACTCAGCCCAGAAATCCAGCAGTGCTAGCTGTATTCGGTTTCTGGCAGAGAGACCCAGCACTTGGAGCACAATTTGGAGCACTGACCATTTCCTCCCAGATTTAGGCACTGGATTCACTGTGATAAATGGCCTGAGCTCCTCATTGCATTTAATGGCAATCCCTGATCCAAGTGGAACTGCAGCCAGGTGGCTCATGGGAGCCTTGGAATATGACTTCCAGATAGACCACAAAACCTGGAGACGCTCACGCTGTTCCAGATACATTAACTCATAATCCCCAGGAAGCCCACACGTCTGGTGAGAGAACAGGAAGCTCCTCTCTCCACAAACACTAATAGCCTTGGTTAATCCTCATCCCAGTGAAAGCTTCTTGCCCATGTGTCTGGAGAAGCTTCATCAACGTCAGCACGAGGGTCCAATGCAGAGAGAGACAATTGCCCAGAGAGTATCCGCTCAGCAGCCTTCTCGGGTTATGGACTGTGTAGGTCTTCTCCAGGATTGTCCTGGAGCAGCTGGGGCCAGTGTTGCGCCCATGGCCATCGGCTTAGCTCGTCTGCCTGTCCTCTGGATCCAGGGAAAGTCGATGGCCACAATGGTCGCTGTACCTGGAACGTCAGTCTTTATTCTCAGTAGGGACAGAGGAGGTTGGGTTTCTGCCTCCAAAAAACGAAAAGGATGGGGCTCCCGTCCATGATGCCCATCAAACAAATGGGCTGTTCTACACTTCCTGTGCATCCTCTCTCCGGTGCTCGTGCCCTCCCCACCCCGTCCCTGCTGCTCCTTTCGTCTCCTGCTCTCTTTCTTCCTCAAGCCTTTGACGGAGACCTTCCTCCAGGTTTTAGAACTCAGCCTCTGCTTTCCATCCTGCTCTCTGTCTTAGCAGTGCGGGACCCTCCGTGCCAACCAATGCCCCATCTCCCGTCTTGTGGCTACTTACGATCCACCTGGCTTTTCTCCTCTTGGCTAGTTTTGGAGGGTATAAGTCGTGGTCCTTAAATAGCAATCCACAGACTGATGTCCACTCATGGGGAAAAAAAATGAAATAAAAATAAAGGCTAAGGAGTAACTTTTTGATGAAATTTTTATTTGACAAAATTATTCACTTTAAAGGGCTGCCTATTATATGTCTTCATTTGGGAAGTTTTTTTTTTTTTTTTCTTCAACAAAATAGAGATGGTGGCTATTTATTTTCCTGCAATCATCTGGCCAAAGAAAAACTTGGCAACCTCAAATTGGAGACCAAATTGGTCTCACAGTTGTTATGATGTTTACGGTCTCAGGAAATGCAGAATCCTGAGAACGGGCAGACCGCAGGACATCCCCCCGCCTGTCCGGTCTCTTCCTAGGTACATGAAGCTGAAACCCTCCTCCTCCTCTTTCCCAGGTCCCAGGTCCACAAACAAGCCCTCTGCTCTCAGCTCTCAGCCGTTCTGTCTCATCAGAGGCACGACCATGCCCTTGACCCTGGAATCTCCAGCGACAGCCATCTTGGGTTCTCCCCTCATTCAATGGACCGCACACATTGGTTTTTTTTCCCTCCACTTCTTTGGGCTCCCCCTCTTTCTCTCCATGTCACTGCCATGCCCATTGAAAGGTGGGGATTTTTCTTCTCTCTTTTTTCTTTTTTTTTGGTCAGAGCTGGCCCCACTGAGTTTGCATTCTTGCAAGGCAGCACTTCTCTGGGGCCGGAGCAGGGGTCCCTTCTGGGTGGCTGCCTCCAGTCTGCCCAGTCTGCCCAGGCCTGTTATTCCCAGCGGCATAGACCTGCCCTCTCTATTCACCAATGTCATCTTTGTCTGAAGGCACTTGTACCCCAGCCCTAGATGTCTCCCATTCCCTCCTCTTCAAGCAAGTTGAGCTCACGCATTCCGCGCAGAACCGAAGGAAAACCACTAATCTTGGAGCCATGAAGAACTCCCCCCCCCTCCACCCCCCCTGCCTTGGTTTCCCTTTCTGTGGAATGGGGATATGATCTTTGTCCCCAGAGCACAATGAGACAAAACGAAGAAGTGCATTTTTTTTTTTTAATGCTTTGAGCTCTTTGGAGAGCAGGTAACATAAAAATTCAAGGTGTTATTATTAGAGAGTAAGAAATTTTGTTCTATGCTAATTAAACTCACACCTTACCACTTTACACACAGGCAAGAGGCAGCGTGACAGCGTGACTTGCCACGGAGCAGAGGAGCCCTGCCTGCGAGCAGGAGACAGGCGGACTCTGCCGCCGCACCGGCCGTGATGGGTGCTTAAATCTGCCTCCCGCTCCCCACCCCTCTTCCAGCCCGGCCCCCGACACCTGCCGGAGAGGCTGATGGAGTTCTCGGCTCCGCACAGAGAGGTGACTGTTCTCTGCGCGCGCTAAAGAGTTGTCAAGCTGAGGTCAGGCCTGCGAAGATTTAGTAAGGCAGCCAACAAAGTGTCCCCGCCACTGGGTTGCCACCACTCACCGATGTGCCTGCGGGACGCACGCGAGAAAACAGATATTTCTCCCGTGATGGCTTTAGCGCTCCTCTGGGGACGCGGACTGGGTCTCCCTCTACCACCGGGAGGCTGCTCGCGGAGCAGGTCCCAGGACCCGGGGACGGCCCGGGAGGGACGGCGGGCGCCAGTCCTATTGATCCGGTCGCCTTATCGTAAGGGACAATTGCGAAACACCATTCCCCCCCTGCTCTTGCCAGGGCCGAAGACGAGACTATCTATGGGAGGTAATGGAGCTGTCGCCGAGAAGAGAGAAGTGGAAATTCACGGTTCTCTTGTGAGACAGAGACATCTGTGTTATTGTACCCTACGCCGATGGTTTTTAAAACAAAGTCATAAAACAAGCTGCTGTACATAAGAGGGGTGAAAGCTACGCGGGGCTCCCCTCCCTCTGGGTGGGTTTCAGAAAAGAAATAAACCTTAGAGAAAAATGAAGAGCAGGATGACAATGACCACAGGACGGGACCCCAGGAACGGAGGTTCGCACCGAGAGGCGGCGGGCCGGGGAGCGCCTCGGCTTCCCGCCAGAGGAAGAACCCTGTTTGCACTCAGGACAGAGGCCAAGCCACGCCAGAGAGAAGGCTGGAGTGACACAGGACAATGGGGGATGGAAGGACGCATGGCGCGGGGCGCGCTTTGATGCAAGCCCAGGAGAGGGTCGCCCCTCGAGCCGTGTTGCAACCCCCCCATACCTCCCCCATCAACTCCCCCCCCCCCCACCGCCACATACACCTGTCCAGGGCCGCCGCGCATGCCCAGTTTTCCCAAGTACCGACCCACTCAATCTCGTAAATCACCCGAGAGGCAGGCCGGGCGAAATCACTGTCCTCGTTTTCCAGATGAAGAAACACAGCTCGGAGGGGTCTCTTGGCTTGCCGATGCCACAGCACAGGCCTTCTGACCTCACGGCCGATGCTTTTGTTTCTTAAAGGACCTTTCTCCCTCTTCTCTGTCAAGATAAGACGGTCTGTTTGTCCCTCTGTAAGGCCGTCTCCCCTCTGATGCACAGTGACACACACCAGGTGATGGGAGCGTCTCGTGGAAAACCGAGTGAGGCACTGACCCACGCTGTCGATTAACCGCGGCCTGCTGAGATCTCGTCGGCAGCCCGCTGGCAAACCGCGTGTAGAAGGCTTGGCTAGGAAAACTTCAGCAAATAGACCAACCATCCAGACGGTGAGTTGCCCTCTTCGTTTGTTTCTGAGGGGAATACTTTGGGCCTTAGAGTTTCAGACTTCAGAGTTGGAAGGAACCTCACTGCAAACTCCCAGAAGTATGAGGATCTACTCCCCATTCCCTAACAGGCGACAATTTGACCTTGTCACTAAGGAGGGGGTGGGGCCTGCTCTATCACAGAGCCCAGGAACAGCCCCCACCCCGAGTCCTGGCCATAGTTCCCTGGGTTGGGATGAATACCCAGATGCCACTGTCCTTAGACTGGCTAGTGACTTCTGACCCAGCATTAGAAGAAGAGCTGATCCAGCACTCTGTTGGAATTGAGAATTAGAAAAATGGGGGGCCAGGGGCAAGGACTACCAGAGAGCAGGCTGGTTTCAGGTAACTAGGTCTGGTTAGAGCCAGAACCATAATGACAAGCCAAAAACCATTGCAAGCTGGTTTTGAGGAATAGAAGGAAAAGAGGGCAATTGGATGCAGGGTAGCATGCACTGTGGTTTGGTCTGATCCCCAGCTCAAGTCCGTATCAGCAGAATCAGGGTGGCTATGTACAGTTGCACAGGCTGTGCACTGCATACACAGTGATATGGGCTCTTCTACTGGTGGTGGCTCCAAGGGAGCCTGGTTTTCAGGACTACATTGGGCTACATGCTGGAGGGCTGTGTTTGAGCCCCAGCTCTGCCTCTAACTGGGTGACTTTTGCTGCAGCCTGGTCTCCCTTAGGGCTCAGTGCTCCCCATCTATGAAATGGGAAAGCAGTGCTAATCTTATCTATCTCAACGCGGTCAGGAAGAAAAGAGATTGTAGATGAGTGGGGGCTTTCAATAAATTTTTTTTAAAAATGCAAATGTAAGAGTCATCGTTCTTTAAAAAAAAAGAAACAAAACAAAACTGTGTGATGGCAGTTCAGACAGGAAATGAGTGGAGTGAGTCACGTAAGGCCGGACACAGCTCATAGGAGATAAGCTTCTTCTCTGGCATCAAGACAAGCGGTGTGGCAGAGACCAGAGCCCCGTGCAGCTACCCCGCGGCAGCTGGTAGCCCATCCCCTAACCCTAACCCTAACCCTAACCCTAACCCCGCGGCAGCTGGTAGCCCATCCCCCCGGAGCAGCATGTGGGTCCTGGCTCTCGGCTGCCCCTTCTCTGGAGCGCTGCCCTCTGCCCTGGGCGCTCCCAGCCCGGGAAGCGTGCCCCCTGCCCTCCGTCATTAGGCTAGCCCACGGTCAATGACTGGCTGATCTTAAAGGCCAGGCACTTGGACTCCAGTTGTGGTTTACGTGGTTATGTGATACTCTGGCCACACTGGCTGGTAGTCGGCAAGATGTCCGGGCCATCTGGCCCCACCGTCACCCCGGTGCGGGGAACCCATCTGTTTGTGTATGCACTGAAGGGATTCTAAGAAGGGCGTGACCCGTCTTTCTCCGTTCCATGGCAAAGGACTTTTCTTTTGTTTTTTTCATTATTTTCCTCCTTTTCCCCATGCAGAAGCTCCTCGTGCCCCCATTCAGACAGGCAACTCTGAAGGAGTGTGAGAGGAAAAAAAGGAATCTTTGCAATGTATATTAGTAACATTTAATTAGCCTTGGATTACTTATTAAGTGACGATTATCCCTATTATGTCTGTCACAGATGAGCGACTACATACTGTCTCTGGTTTATGGGCCTAAAGTTCTCCATTGAGTGTCACAAATTTCCATTATGTCCCCAGCACTGGGCTTTGCATTTGGAGGCAAATCATCCCCTCTGCACGGCCAGACGTTCCCCCGTTGACCTGGCAATGGAGGAGAGCTGGATTAGCCTCACCTCCAGTAAACACAGAGGGCTCATAAGCGACACTCCTGCGGGGTGGTCCCACGGCTGGGCGTGAGTCGAGCCACCGCACCTGGGCACAACCCCTCCCGGTTATGGAGGAGACACCCAGGCTGTGGAAAGACCCTTTATGTCCCCTAGGCCTCTGTCCCTGTCCATGACCCCCTCCAACGATGATGCCCTTGGCGGAGAAGCTGGACTTTTCAGAAATATGTTGCCAGCCCTCTGTGCCAGGTTACCATCTCCCCTCTCGCGACTGCCCCGAAGGTCAAGGTGAAACATGGACAGATAGACACCAGATTCAAGTGGCTGCAAACCCATCTTCAAATTTTTTTCTGTTGAATTTATCATGCCTTTTTAAAAAATGCATAGCACCCAACACAAGCTAGTGCCTTTTTAGCATAGATGATCTTTTCAATCCCTTCGATTTAATGTATTTTGAAACACTAGGCTAAGGTCCACTGATGGTCAGACACAGGGTAGGGAGTGGGGTCCAAGGGCTGTCTTACAGGATCATCTGGTGAAGGGATCGGACTTGCAGGCCACCCAGGAGGGACGAGGGCAGGTGAGGAGAGAACGGGGCTGAGCGGCTCCAGATGATGCGGCCCCAGCGGGACAAGGAGGAAGGACGTGGAAGCTGGCAAAGTACCTGGAATGTTTCTACCCATCTCATCATTTCCTGCAACTCAAACTCAGAGCTTTTGTGAAATGGAAACCAAAGCAAAAACGTGCACCTTAAATGTAAATAGGCCCACAAAACTAATGAAATGTAAATAAAAAATACGAAAAGACAACAAAACTTACATCAATAATATGAATCTAGCGGGACAGATTTGTCCTGCTCTAAAGTAAAAGGCCATTCACGGTGTTCAGGTGATGGTAAATTCCACCGAGTGTGGTGTATTGTGGTCGGCAGGCCCCCCTCGTCACGGGCATGGGAACCATCGCCCTTCCACCTGACCCTGCGAGACATTCATGCATAGAACGCACCACCTGCCCTGTGGCTCATCCTTGGGGACCTGCCAAGTCTCCCTTATTGGTCTGCAGCACCTGGACTGCACCCTCGTGGCAAACTGATCAAACCGTACAATCAAACATGGGCTCTGATGTCACAGAGGGCTCTCAGAATGCTCTTACGTAATTTGTGTGGATACACTTATTACCCATTCACACATAAGAGGGGCTTGTGATCTATCGGCTGAGATGCAAAATGTAAGCCTGAAGCTCCCTTGATCACCATCCTTGACCTCTTCCCAGCTGAGCGGCCCCTCGTCAGCACAGGAAGCAGAGTGGGGGGTTATATGCATGGAGTCTAGAGCCCAGGGTCCTGACCCTGAGTCCTCCTTCTTCTGCTTCTGCTGTGTGAGCTTGGGTCAGTGACTTCACCTCTCTGTGCTTTATTTCCCCCCCCCTGTCAAATGAAGATCAGAATGGTATCTGCCCCATAGGATTGTCGTGAGCATTGGAGGCATGTTAATATATGTAAAATATTTAGAACAGTGCCTGGCATGATATTAGCACTGTATAATATTAACACCCATTATTCTTAGGTTGATACGGCTCTTTCTGGATCATTTGTACATATTTATTCATGTACAAATATATTCAGGATGTTGTGTTGGGTTAAAAAATATTAAGATGAAACCATCCTCTATGAATCATTCCGCAACTAGCTTTTACTCTAAATAATCCGTGAGCTTCAACATTCCCTCCCCTGCACATCCCCTACACACGGCCAACGGGATCCTACGGGCCGTTTACGGACGCATTGAATGGGGAGTAAAGACATCACAGGCTCACCCTGTTCCGCTGGCCTGCTCTGGTCCAGCCTTCAGAGCACGATGCTGCGGAAGTCCCAAATACTGAGTCGGTCCTGCTCCAGCCACCAGTTCCCTATTATGTCGCAAAACAACCCTGGTGGCCACAGGCACTGAAAGGTCCTGAACTGAAGTTCGTTTTAAATGCCCTAAGACAGGACAATCCAGAGGAAACTGAGCCCATTGGTGTGCGTGCATGTGCGTGTGTCCACGTGTGTGCGCACGCACGCACGCATGCAAAGAATCACGCCAGGATGGCTCCAGTTCTGGCATGAGGGCACGTGTGGATGGCGTGTGTGGGACCAGAGCCACCTACAGCAGTGACCGCTCTAGCTTTCGATATCAAAATACCCCTGGTTCTTGGCAATCTTGGCAACCGTCTCTGCCGTTCCACACCTCTAGCCCTCATTTCCTCGCCTTACCTGATGACGCATTAAGTCCACGGACACAGTGTTTGGGGAATGGCAGGGGCTGAAGACATCGTGGACGGAGCACCCGGCCCCCCAGCTCCGCGCTGCTCCCAGGAAGATGGAACAGGAAGGACGGCGGTGAGCATTTAACTCTGCACGTAGCTATTCTCATTAACGAGCCTTCACTGCAACTCTCTGGCTCCCGAGGCTTTGTCATCCCACCCACGGCAACCTCTGTTAGTCAATAATAACAGCTTACTTAAAAATAGAAGCATCAACTTGTTTGCACTGTTATTATTGGTGCCTGGCTTCTATCCCCAGAAGACTCGGGAAAGGTGTGCGACCTGCTTCCTCCCGAGCTTCTCTCGCTGAACCTGTTTCCAGATCTGGGGGAAAGACAGGCGCGTCTTTAGCAAACGCTCACGACGTAATTGCCAGGCAGTTAGGGTCTGCGGCAGTAAAATACAGCAGTTGGCCGCACACGGTAGGTTCATTAGTCAATAAAGCATTGCCACGCGTTTTATTGAATTGTAACCCTATTTTGCCCTGATGCGGACCTTGTGGCGTTCCCACCTCTATATAAATCTGAGTGATTCATTTAGCATTCAAAGTCGGGTAAAAGGAGGATTTGGTCCCATTCCAATGCAGCCCTACTCCATTAGCTATCTTTATTATTATCTGCGTCTGCCCCCCTCTTGTCAGTGGGGACGTTTTGATAAAAGCTCGTGTCGGAAATAAATCAGGGAGTGAGTGGCAGGATGGGCCCAAGACAGTTCTCCTTGTAGAGAGCTGTCATCCCACCTGCTTATGTAGAAACCGATCCTGCCCCCGCAGGGGCCCCAGAAGGGCCACCCCCGGTGACGAGGCCAAGTAGGCAATGTCCCAGCTGCCCTGTGTCCCCTCAGCCAACTGGCAAATGTAAGAAGCTTCTCCTTTTTCTAACATCGGACTCGAAATGAATTTGACATCATCTAATGAATGCTAGAACGCTGTGGGAAGTGTTTCATTGTTTGAGGCTGTTTATGTAGGGACTGAAATTTCGCCTTATCCCTAAAATTCCTACCCCAAAAGTCAGGGGGATACTAAAAGGAAAAATAATTACCCTATAATATGTTGATTTTATTCATTCCACATTTGTTTAAAACATCACAAATATTTGTTTGTAAGCAACATTCTCATATGGTTGGGTCTGGGATAATCTAAGCAAAAAGGCAGATTTAAAAATCAGAAGGAGTGAGAGATAGAAAAGCCACATTTTTTTTTTTTAAGATTTTATTTATTTATTTGACAGAGAGAGAGAGATCATAAGTAGGCAGAGAGGCAGGCAGAGAGAGAGGGGGAAGCAGGCTCCCTGCCGAGCAGAGAGCCCGATGCGGGGCTCGATCCCACGACCCTGAGATCATGACCTGAGCCGAAGGCAGAGGCTTTAACCCACTGAGCCACCCAGGCACCCCTAGAAAAGCCACTTAAGAAATATTGTGAAATTATGTATAGTCATGAAAAACATACCTTTTGCTTTTAGGAAATGTTATTTTTAAAGTATAGGGGATGCAAAACTTTTTACCAGGACCTGGGATCCGTGACCTACTAATTTTTAAATAACTGGCAGAAAATAGGAGGAAAATACTAAAAATTAAGGTACATCCCAAATACAGTAAGACAGGAAGACGGAGGAATTTCAAAAACCCAGCCTCAAGTACACACTCCAACCTGCCGAGACAAGTGGAAGGACATCGAGGGAGGACTCCTCCCCATTCCTGGTCAGAGCCCCAGCGTGTCCGGTTATTTCCAGGACTATGACACAGAGCCCCACTACCACATTTCGGGGCGCCGTTTGGCTTTTGGACTCCATTAATGCTATGCTTGCTTCCCCAGCGTGGCCTTCCAGGCGAGCGCTCCCTCAGCACGGTGCCCTCTGCAGAAGCAGCCACAGAAACATCCATGGGAAAGCATCAGCAAAGGGGGCCACGGATGCACCGTTTGCTTCAGGCGGTTCTACACGGACAGCTGACAATTCAGCCACGTGAATTTCAATAAGAGCACACACGGGCAGGAACAGCAGAGATTTTTTTTTTTCTCTGGCCATCAAGTGCTGTAAGAAGTCTGTTTCAGTAGCCAGAGCAGGCTGCCAGAGTGGGTTTAAAGAGGTCCAAACAAAGCCGGCATGGCCGGACAGACCCGAGGCACGGGCACATAAAGTGATGTGGATGGTTCCACGCTTTCAGGTGTCAGTTTCCAGGAAGTGGTCCCCATTGCCCTGGGCCAGACCCCTGGAGGCGAGCCGTGCAGGCAGGCAGCGCGGGCAGGAGCACTCCCCTTCCTGCGTCTCTTTCCCTCTGCTTTGGCCACATGCAGCCCTGATGCCCATCACTAAAAATCAAGTTCATAATTTAATTTGGGGGGATAGGTTGGCAAATGCTCATTAAACAATTGGGTCTTTGGAAATGCTATCTTTAGGTTTTTTTTAATTGACCTATTATTTTGCTGGCTCTGGCTGCCAGAACCCCCACCGCAAACAAGGAGATGCTCGCTACCTGGACTTTCTTTGATGAATAGTTTTAATTAAAAAATTCTGTACCGTAAGTATTTTAATGTTACAAACATACCAAAGGTATGCGGTCATAAATTTAAAAACACATTTAAATTAATCTATAAATATGCTACGAAATTGACAGGGTGTATTTAAGCAGGGGGATGTGGCATAGATAGCTAATGATGACAATTAAGAATCGTGTAAAATAAATGAAAATCAATACTCAGAACAGTTTGGAAAAAAAGGGAGAAAGAGAGGAACTAAAACAACACGTAGTTTTTCTATTAGGCGAAAAATGAGTGGCTGCTCAGAATCTTGAAATGTCTGCGGCATGGGAAGAACAGCGGCTAGAGGCATTCTTTGCACATTGTTGTGGATCGTAAAAACTCACGGGGGCCCCGCTGGGGTGACTGGAGGGGCCAGCTTGGGCCTGGTGGCCTGGGAGGAGGATGGGTCAGGTTTAATTCCTTAAACAAAATCCACACCGTGCCAGTTACAGAGCTGAAAGGAAACCATCAAAGGTTTCTAAGCTCCATTCCTAGACGCTGATACACGGACACTTACATTTTTTGCACTTAATGGTCTGTTTTCTGCATTTTTAGCAGCATGATAGGTGGTGCGGGTGCTCGCGTCCCAGGAGGCAGGGGACTTCCGGGGCCAAGAGGACCAGCTAGCTCCCTGTCCCGGCTCAGAACGCTCTGCGTGCCGCCTTGGAGAAAGCACCATCTGCAAGGAGATGTGTGTGCCACTAACCCACAGAGTGCTTTGCTAAGCCGAACCAGGAGCTGTGCTCTAACCTTTATTACTACATTCATATTAACAGACAACTCTGCATCTTTCAATCATGTATTTGCCTCTAATTAAGGCATATTCACTTTTTTTCCCCTAATTAGGTATTCTTTGTTGCATAATGTTTGCTCTAATCTTTCGGAATCTTTCTCAATATCCAGTCATTACAGGCTCCCCTCCAATCCAACCAAAGCATGTTATTTTTTCTGCTAATTATATCCTCATTTACAGATTGGCGCCTCTTCTGATTGGCTCTGTGCACTAGTTGCTATGACTTCATTAGCCGCGTCTCCTGACCCTGTTATTTCTTGTGACAGGACTTGCCCCTCGTGTCCTGTGGTTCCAGATCCCTGGGTCACTTCTAACCAAGGTTGAAATCGTGTCAAACACGCGGGGATTTAGGGTGCGAGAATCACAGTTTCGGTGGCTAATTACTACACACAGCCACGGTACAAATTACGGCTGTTGGCTGGGGCCTTCCTTTCCTCCTCTTTCTTTTCTTTTCTTTTCTTTTTTTTTTTTTAAATGAATGTTTTAAAGGTGTCATTAACAGGTTAGTTTCATTTAAAAAAAATGTGCCTGATTAAAAAAAAAGAAAGAAAGCTAAATGTGTCTCCCTGCTCTAATTCCTAGGGAAGTCACCTTTTAAGCACAAAACCTCAAAACCTTTAGTTTTGTATGGGGTTGTTGCCATTGTAGAAGCAGAGAACTCCAGCTCAACTCAGTTACTGTCAATCTCAAAAAAGTTTGAATTTTAAAATCTCGGAAGTGGTGCTAGTAGAATTCCCTAATTCCGGGGATACACAAAATAATGGAAAAAAAAACGAGCAAATTTAAAAAACAACACGAATCGTGTAAAATGCCAACACACTAACACAGACTGCAATTGTTTAAGAAACAGCAAGAGGAAGCTCTCCGGGCAACCAAATTAACAAAAAAAAAAAAAGAGTTTAACTGATTAGACAAGATCTGTATATTAAGAGATAATTAAAATGAATGAATTACATTTGCATGCAATCTCTTTAATAAGCAGAGCGGAGTAATGAGTTGCGAACATTTCGGGGTACCCAGGGAGGACAGTTGTGTCGTGATCCCCACTTTCAGATTCTAGGCCATCGGGATAACCCAATTTCCTAGGAATCAGAGACCTGGGAAGAATCAAGCTGGCAGAGTTTAAATGCAAGTTAGTTAATATGAAAAATGCTGTATCTAGTTGTTTGCAAAATTACTTTTGTTGATTAAAAGGCTCTTCAGAACTTCCGGCTGGTGAAAGGGTTTTAAATTGTCTAATGCTGATTGTGATTGCTATGCAGAAAAAAGGCACTGCAAAGCAAACCATTATATCACTGAATCTTTGTTAAGCAGGCCTTGAAAGTGTCTGACAGCATAATTAATCTTGTGATATGAACAAAGAAACCAACTCAATAGTATTGAAGATGCTTATTAAAAATACTAAATACCTTTTTCCACTTAAAAACCTTTTGAAACAGTGTGGGAAGTGGCATTACCTTTTTGTTTCTGCAGCATTTTCAACGAAAATTGATACCAGGGTCTACAGCGCGGCAGCAAAACTGTGAAGTGGACAACAATAAGAATTAGCTTAAAAAAAATAAATAAAACGATCTCCAACCAAGAGCTCCGGCTGGGCTCACCAGCCTGGCGGCGGCGGGTGCTGACAACTCGCCTTGCGGGAATCCCGCTTGCCCACATTGAGGCAGAGTGAACTCGCGACAATCCTCCTTCAGTAACCAGAGCCTACAAAATCTGGGCCCTTCCTTGAAGTTGCTCTTTGCACTTGGGGAGCTCAAGCGAGAGCTGTGCATACAACCATATAGGATCCCCAGCAGCTTCAGAGGCACAAGGCATATTCAGATCCTTTGGGGGTTCCTGAGCCACGTCTATGTCCTGGGAAAATGACTGAAGCCCCAAGGCGCCACCAGCACGATATATTTTTTTTTCTTTTTTCTTTAAGTGTAATTGACACACATGTTACCTTAGTTTCGGATGTGCGACATCGCAATGGGACGAGTCTGCACATTATGCTGCCCCCATCACAAGTGTAGCTACCATCGGTCACCATACAATGCTGTTACAATACCACTGACTGTGTTCCCTACGCTATGCCTTTCATCCCAGTGACGTACTCATTCCATACCGGGAAGCCCGCACCTTCCCCTCCCTGTCGCCTGTTTTGCCCATTCCCTCCCCCACCCCGCTCTGGACACCATCAGTTTGTTCTCCTATGCATGGGTCTATTTCTGCTTCTGTTTGTCTATTTGTTCATTCGCGTTGTTATTTGCGTGCCACACGTAAGTGAAATCATACGGCATTTGTCTTTCTCTATCTGACTTACCCCCTTAGCATAATACCCTCATACATGTTGTCGCAAATGGCAAGATCTCATGCTTGTTTATGGCTGAGTAATAATCCCTCGTAATATATACCACATCTTTATCCGTCCGTCTATCGATGGATATTTAGGTTGCTCCCATAGCTTGGCTATTGTAAATAATGCCGCGATAAGCACAGGGGTGCATATATCTTTTCAAATTGGTGTTTTCATTTTCTTTGGGTAAACACACAGCCGTGGAATTACTGGATCATAAGGTAGTTCTATCTTTAATTTGTTAGGGAACCTCCATAGTGTCTTCCAGAGTGGCTGCACCAACTTGCATTCCCATCAACAGTGCATGAGGGATTCTTTTTATCCACATCCTCTCCAACACTCGTTATTTTTTGTCTTCTTGGTTCCAGCCATCCCGGCACGTGTGAGGGGTGCACCCACCGTCGTGCAGGCCAGGACACTGAAGAGAAAGGGAGGGACAGTGTCTTATGAGTGGGGGAGGGTTTTCCCCTATGGGCTTGGATTTTTGCCCGGGATGGTGGCTAAAGAGAGCACTGATATGTGACACATTTGCAGTTGGCAATTGCTGAGTAACTACAAACCACATAATTTCAGTGCATACGTCAATAAGCATTCATTTAGCTCACACATCTGTGGAATGACCTGGGGGCGGGGGGGAGTTGGCTGATCTTGACGGGGCAGTTCCACTGATCTTGGCGGAACTCAGTCCTACAAGTCAACTGACCTCTGTTGGACCTAACTGGGCAGCTCAGCTTCGTGCATTCCTCATCCTCGCTGGCCCAGGCATGTTCTTCTTAGGGAGATGATGGCAGAATACAAGAGAGCCAGTGGAAAAAGAGGAGGGGGCCTAAGGCTTAGGCTCATAACTGGAGGTGAGCGCCATGGAATGACCAGGAAATAGTCATTGGAACAGAAACTTTGCAGAGAAAGAAGAGGAACTGAACGGGACCCACCATTGCATTTGTATTGGGTATGCTTATGTCCTACACTTTTTGATTAAAGAGAGGTTTAACATCTCATTATAACTCAGAGCCTTCTGCAAAGTAAGACTGAAAGGCAATTTCTTTACCTTGGTGTTGAGGAAAATAAATTCAAATGAACTATTGGTTTGCCAGGATGCCAGTCATCAGATGAGAGGTAAGTGGGGAGAATATGGATTTGAAAGGGGATGGCCTAAACCATCATTATTTGCAGTTGCTATGTCCATCAACTAAACAAACACACAAAAAGGAAAATCCAAAATCCAAAAGACGTTTCCATTAATTGGAAAATTAATTAAAAGTTCAGCAAGATGGCTAGATAGAACATCAAACCACAAAAATCCATAGCATTTCTTTTCACCAACTACGACCAACCAGAAAATACAATGAAAAAAAAAAGACCTCGTTAATTACAGCAACAACACCTAAAGTATACAGAAATAATACCTTTAAAACTCTAATAATAACACTAACAACATGCCAATTCTTCCGTACTTAATCCATAAATTTAATTCAATACAAATAAAAATCCAAAAAATCCAAATGAGGTTTTTAACAAAATTCACAAATGTCCTCTACCGTTTAAAGTCGGTCTAAAATTACTTGAAAATTAGGTGAAGGAAATATATAAAAATAGTTCGTTCAATAAATAAAAAGGAGATCAAAGAGGAAAGAATTGCACCAAAGATAAAGTCATGATACAAAGTCATAGCAATAGAAACATATAGAAATGGCAAAGAATAAATAGATCAGCAGACCAGCAGCACCACAGATCTAAGGAGAAAAGCCAAATGTATTAGTAGGCATTTTTGAGAAAACTAGATCACTCAATAGAAAAAATATGAAACACCATCTCTATTTATCCTCACATTCGAGTGGACTCTAAGTGAATTGAAATGTGAAAATGCGAGGTGTAAATATGAATGAGAAAAATATGTAATTGTTAGAGGAAATTAGAATATCATCGACTTGGGGAGAGAAAGTACTTTCTAAACAAAGCTTTAAAAACGTAAATGATAAGCAAAAATATCTGACATCAAAATGAAGGCCTCTGGTTCATCAAAAATACGTTGGATAAGTTAATAGACCAAAGACAGAATGGAAGAAGATTTTGCAATATTTCAAACTGAGAAAATGTTAATACCTAGATGGTAACCCCAGAAAGAAAGTGGGCAAATTACGTGTTCAGGCAATTTACAGAAAAGGAAACTCTAAAAGCTGGCAAATATAAAAGGAGAGGCTGAAAATCATTAGTAATCAGAGAAATATAAGTTAAAATGAAAAGATACCATTTTATACCTAATGCATTTGCAACTATTGGGCTGCTAGAAAATTCCCAGTGTTTGCAGGGCTGAGGGAATATAAGATTCTTACACTGTGCTGGTGCCTCCGTGGCCACTTGGTCATGGTAAATGCACACACGGTCTATGACTCAGGTGGGTTCCCTAGCAAACAGATGCTGAGAGTGAGTGGTGCGGGCAGGAAGTTTACTGGGGCGCATGCTCAGACTCAATGATGGGGGAGTGACATTGGTAGGAGAAGCTAAACTGGAGCACTGTCACAGCGAGGGCCTCAGCTATGACACTGTCCTACAAGGAGCGCTGCAGCTGGGATGGCCTTTCGGAGCTGTCCCACCTTGACACAGTGCGGCCGAGCCCAGGACCCCTGGAAGCAGCTCTCTTAATTCCCTGGAGGGCAACTCCATTGAGAACCATCGGCGGCCAACTCCTGCAGCAGCTGGGGCTCCCGTGGTCTTGAAGAGGCCCCCCGCCACAACCGCTATGACCTTATGATCCAGAAATGCTGCCACTGGACCCATTTCCCAAAGAAGTACTCCTAGATGGTCAGAAGGGACACAAGAATGTTGGTCGCAGCATTAATTGTGAAGGCAGGAGTTGGTGGCCTAGATGACATCTAGATAACATCTAGATGTCATCTAGGCCACCAACTCCTAGGAAGATAAGTAGCCCTGGGAAGATAAGTAAAATGTGAAAATGTATAGTGATTCAAAGCGATGGATTATAGGTACACATAGCAATATGGATCTTAACATATATATAAATGAAAATACATTCCTACTAACAACAATATGCACCTGTCCGGAATAGAGACGAATGATCGGATAGACTAATCACACTGCAGTGGTTGTTAGTCAGAGTGAGGGAGTGGAGTTAAGGGAGAATAAACTCAAAATCAAGAATGGGGTCTTCCATAGGTCGAGGATTACAAAGAATTCAACACCTTTGAACCTGAGTCCCAGAAGAATAAAAGAGGCCATAATAGTGTCAGAAATTTCTAACCAGAATTTAGCCCAACTTCTAGACAGTTCCTCATGCCAGATTTTCCCCCATCTAACCCACACAGGGTCCTCTTAGACTTGTGGTCCTGCTGATATATCCATTTTCCAGAGAAGCAGGATAAGGGATTATTTTCCAGATGTTTGGAATTATGTCTTCCTATTTGAATCTAATTAAGGCCTCATGAGGGACGTAAAGAAAGAGGTTTAAGTTCTTTCTTCCTACTTTGAAGTTGGTGGGGAGAGAATAAGTTCAAGCACCAAGTTTGAGAAGACGCTGCCATTGGAAAATAAGCACAGAGAAAAATCAGGAATCGGGAGAGGGAGGAAGAGAGTGGTACATTGCTCCAGCAGGGAGAGAAGGCATTCCTGCAGGAAGCACAAAGTGATAAAATGCAGTTTTACAATGAGGAGAAACAACATTAAAGAGATACTCAAGTATTTTTAAACTGTTAAACTGCCAAAGAGAATTTGAGGCAGAATGTATAGTGCACGTGGGGAAATTTTTTTTATAGAAAAACCCAGTTTCTAGGATATTCTTATCACAGAGTTGGGAGTTGGGGAGTAGCTTCAGAACAATGGCTTTGTTGAACTCTTAATGCCAAGAGAGTCCAGTCCCTATCAAAAAGTCTGCGTTCTTGGAAGTAAGAACATACGCATGAGAAGGTGTGTTAAAAATCAGTGTAATTTCCAGTACTGATGGTCACAGCCAACTTCCGCTACCTCTGAGAAGTCCTGCTCCTCTTTGGGCCCCTGCCTGTCCATTTGTAAAAGGAAAAGGTCTGATTTTTTGTCTGAGTCTCTATGGCTTGATGTTAGAGAGTCATGTAAGAAGGTTGATAAAATCTCTGCATAGGGAGCTGCAGCAAAACAGCTGGGTCCCATCATATAAGCAACAAACCAAGGGGGTTCTTGGCCTAGGAGGAATAAGAAGGAAGAGGAGGGAAGGGGTTAGGCTGGGAGATGGTGCAGGAGGAGGAAGAAAAATAATCATTTAAAGTGGCATCTGCCAGGGTTTGCCATACCCTCAGTTAGTTGTAGTGTGAGCATCTCACTGCCTTGGAATAAGTCTAGGGTTTAAAAATAAGCATATAGATATTTAATATCAATATTTAAATATTGTATGGCTCCTTTTGGAGATTTTTAAAATTTATTATTGAAATATAATTGACATATGATGCTCTAAGCTGTTCAACTCAAGCTAGCAAAAATTTCCTCCAACCGTGCGGGAAAACCCAGCATCGTTGGACTTCTTGAAAACCTGCATATCTGCCCGTAGGCATTCAACTGGATGATTTAAGGGAATCTTAAGGGCAATTTTGATAAGATTTTTCTGAACTTACATGCATCGCCGGGCCTATGATTATACAATGTCCCCAGCATCTGTATATGTGAGCACTTCCCCCTTTTATGAGACAGGTCCCCCTCCCTCCACAGAGGCTGAGTGATGAAATATTTTCACAGTTTCCCTTGCAAATAGGGCACAGGGATATGAGTCTTCGGATTAATCTTTAATGAAACAATGAAGAGGGACTGTGTGGAATCCATTCAGCAGAGGGTAATGGCAGCAAGTATCCATATGAGATTTCCTGAGGCACCAATGGCATAGTGGCAACACTGGGGATGGCTGTGTAGGGTCTGTGATGTTGGTGGTAGTGGCCATAATGTATGGGCTCAGCAGTGGTGACCATAGTGTCTCTGTGGAATGATTGCGTCATCTTTTCTAGTCACGTGATGCCTAAATCTGGCTCTATGGCCCTTCTGGATATAAACGATACTCAAAATCCCTTTTGAGGGAATTTTTTTTTTTTTTTTTTTGGGTCTTAAATTAGCTTGCTTTGATTTCCGATGGTTGGAGCTAAAATCCTGATGTAAACACGTACGGTTATTACACGTTCACTCCCATGCAAAATACAACACTACTTTTTTAAATGTTTGACTTAATTCACCAATTAAGCTATCTGGCTTTGTAGCTGACTTAGGAAGTTTTTTCATTTTTTTCATATATAGGGCTATTTAAATTTTTCATTTCTTCTTGTGTCAGTTCTGGTAATTTATATCTCTTTAATGTTTTTCGTTTCTCCTAAGTTGTTAAAATTACTTATGTTACATTGATCATAATACTCCCTTATTTTAAATGTCTATAGAATCTGTGCAACATCCCCTTTTATTTCTACTATAGCTCGTCTATGTCTTCTCTTTGATTTTGCTCAGTGTACCTAGAGTTTTATTGATTTTATTCATCTAGTCAAAGAATAATTTTAGGTTCATTGATTTTTCCCTGCAGTTTGTATATTTCAATTTTTATGATTTTTTTCTCTTTATTATAGCTTTTCTTCTACTTATTTGGGTTTAATCTGCTTTTCTTCTTCTAGTTTCATAAGGTATGAGCTTATATCCTTTGCTTTAGAACTTTCTTTTTTTTTTTCCCTGAAATGAACATTTAGGTCTATACATACATTTTTTTCTAAAGAATTGCTTTAGCTACATCTGAAGAATGTGGTATGTTGTATTTTCATACTCATTGAACTCAAACTATTTTTTTGTGATTTCTCTTTTGGTCCATAAATTTCTCGGAAATATAAGAATGTTTGGTGATTTTTCTTATTTTTTTTATTTCTATCGTATTAAAAACATATCCCATTATTCCAGTACTTTTAACTGTATTCACACTGTTTTAATGGTTTTGCATGTTGTCTGTTTTAGTAAATTTTCTATTTGCAACCACAAAGAAAACATATTTTGTTGTTATGGGCTGAAGTGTTCAAAAAATGTCAATTAAATCTCATTGACTGATAGTTACTAAATATTTCCATAAAGTTATAAATTTTATACTTTTTCTATTAATTACTGAGAGAGAATTGCTGAAATCTTTACCATTATTTTGTATTTGTCTTTTTTTCCTTTTAATTCTACCTGTATTTTGTGTACTTTGAGGATCTAGTTTCAGTTATATACATGTTTATCTGATGTATCTTTTTAAAAAAAAGATTTGGCATTGTATCATTAAGAAATTCTCTCTATCTGTGATAATATTCCTTATCTAGTTTCTCTGATCTTAATACAGTCACATCAGTTTCCTTATCACTAGTTTTTGCATTTATATATCTTTTTTGTCTTTTTGTTTTAAGTTACTTGTGTTATTATTTTTAAAGTAGATTTTTTTCATAAATAGATATTAATCTTTGCTATTCAGAAACAAAAAAACTAATCCCAAGGAATCCTTTATAGCCTAAAAAAGTAATTGTCTCTTTAAAAATAACTTTTAAAAGAGTATTGGAGGGGCGTCTGGGTGGCTCAGTGGGTTAAAGCCTCTGCCTTCGGCTCAGGTCATGATCTCAGGGTCCTGGGATCGAGCCCCGCATCGAGCCCCTCATCGGGCTCTCTGCTCAGTGGGGAGCCTGATTCCCCCTCTCTCTCTGCCTGCCTCTCTGCCTATTTGTGATCTCTCTCTGTCAAATAAATAAATAAAATCTTTAAAAAATAAAATAAAAAATAAAATAAAATAAAAAAATTTAAAAAAAGAGTATTGGATAATTATTCATCAATTTCTCACTCTCCTCATCCCCTTTTAAAGACCTGATTTTCAACTTGTTTTATTCCTTCTACCCAACAAAACCTTCTTTAATACTTCTTGTAGTTTTGCATATGGTATTGTTTCAGCACAAAATGCTCTTCCCCAAACACCTGCCTGGCCAGTTCCCTCACGCTTTATGTCTTTTGCTCAAATGTCACAGTCTATCTGAGGTCCCTTTAGTCACCTATTCAATATTGTAATATCCTGCTCCATGGACACTCTCTATAACCCCTTCTTGTTTTATTTTTCTTACAACACTTAACACCATCTGACCTGCCTGGCAATTTGTTTTTTTTTTTTTTATGTCTCGCAGCAGGTAGAATGTAAGCTCCATGAGAACAGGGAATCTTATGTATTTCTTCCCTGGTGTGCCTATATACTAGTGCCTAGCGATATTAGTACTGGTGACAAACCTACCACTGGTGCCTGTAACTCCGCCTTGCATGTAGTAGCTAATCAAGCTATTTAGTCAATGAAAGAATGAAGCTTCTTTCTTGTCCCTACAAGGAGCAAAGATGTCCTTCTCAACTCTTAGTCTGAATCTACTCCCAATTGTATATAAGACTCTAGGACTAGTCAACTTGTTCTATCCAGGCAGTTAACTTATTTAGCGCTCCATCCGATACCGTGCCTTGATCCAATTATTAGACCTGCACTGAATGTCCTCTTTCAGCTCAGTCCAACATTTACCACAAACTGTCTCAGAGCCAGTGCTTATCCAGGCCCTGGAAATACGGAAGGAAGAAGGTACGGCTACTGTCTCAGGCTTCCTATGGACCTCTGTCAGGGAGTCTGGTCAACTGACCCATGAACACAAGGTCAGGTGATGCCATAGAGGTATGAACAAGGGATGGAGCTAGTATTCATGGGGAGGTGACCAGCAGGGTTGTCCTGAGAAGGCTTTACAGAGGAGGTGACAAGTAAATTGGGTTTTAACAAAAATAAAATCATAATTTATCTGCATATGAGTACATACCTAAAGTGGAATAGTTTGACAGTTAAAACAAAAACAAAAAACCTGCGTGGTCCCAGGTTAATGCTTGCTGGCCAGAATGTAGTTCAGAGCCTTCCAGGGACTGTAAAATTTATTCAAGCCATGATAGACACCATCCCATGCTCCGCTGAAACGGACTTGAACCAGAGGAGTTTCTGCATCTTCAGGACCTGTCCTGACTCAGCAGGTGGCAGGAAAAGCTCCTGAGAGGAAAACTCTTCCCGTTGGTGAAAAGAGCCCGCCGGGTTCCTGCCGGGGATGAGCAGTTCAGAGCAAGCATAATAAACTCCCTTAGACAACATCTGATTTTCAACAGCTATATAACTTCTGAGGCTCTGTGTTCTCAGCACGGCCACCACCAACATGACATGCTCGGGATTTTAATGTTTGGTACCAGAGATGCTCTTGCCAGAAGCTCTTGATGTAATCAAGATGAGGCTTTCATGGACTTGCACAACTTTAGGGTCTGGGGAAAGAAGGCTCATCCAGCTCCACCGTGGGGCTCCACCTCTCGTGGGAAAACAGCCCTACATCTGACTTTGAAACCCGTTTCTTGGGTCAAGTTCCACCTTTGTGTGTACCAAACAACCCCCCCCAACTTTGCCCTCCTCCACCCATCCCCACTAACGCCCTTAGCTCGTCCCTAATCTAGTAAACAAAGCCTCAGTAAAATATAAACATGATTTATGAAAACAGATCTTTCCCCAAATCTGCTTGGAAAAGCAGCGTCACAGAGCTGTAAGCAAAGAAAGACCACACTTAATGGACCCACATCTGCACAAGGAAGGATGCAACTTGGGCCTCTGCCAGCCTCTATCTCAGACTTTGTGCACCAGATTGAGGATAAAACTAAAGGCCAGCCTGTACCGAGTGCTTCCTGTGGGAAGTGCTTCCCATTGACTGGATCTCACCGATGTTCACCACCATCCGAAGGCATGGGGAACTATTTCATCTGTAGGTTACGGGTGAGGAGACTGAGATTTAGAAAGGTTAAGTAACGTAGACAAGCTCACAGAGCTAGTGTCCAGAAGAGCTGGGACATGGGCATCACAAGTGGAGAGAAAAATGTTGACTTGGGTCCCTATGATCCACATAGATGGGCAGATATAGACAAAGATTTACAAAGACGAAAACAAACCTGGGTCTGATTTGTTAAATTAGGGTGTCTCCATTGATCTAGTTGTTAGTTCTCTACTGTATTGTGTCCTGTGTAGGTACCACCTGTTGATGGTGGCATGGAACCTCGCATACACCAAACAAGACCAATGGGAACAACTGGGGTGGGGAGAGGAGGGAGATGCAGAATCCCAGTGAACCCCAGTAGGAGAGCTTGTTCTCTGTGTAAGGCTGTAAAGGCCTTGGACCCACACACATCATCCCGACGCAGGTCCCATACCACCCTGGGTAGAATATGGTTCCCTGCCTCTTGGCTCTGAGACTGGCTACATTAGCCAATGGCATGTGGGTAGAAATGAGAGTGGACCAGTTCTGAGACTTGGCCTTAAGAGGCCCATAGGTTTCTGTTGATCCTCTGATACCGATCGGCATGAGGAGATCATGCCCCAGTTAACTCTCTGGGCCAACAGGTTGAAAGACAGATGAAATGAACCATGCCAGCCACCCCGGCAACCCCAACTTGGAGCACAGCTGCCTGGTTAAGCCTATTCCAGATCAGCCAAGTGCTGGGTACACCCTCCATACGGTTGATAGTGCATTACTGCTGTCCAAGTCCATGCATTTTGGGGTTGTATGTTATGTAGCAATAGATAACTAATATATGCATACCTTGTTTTTGCATTCAGAATCGCTGAAATAGTGTAGCTGCTCAGTAATTGTTGTTTCAATTAATGGATGCAATTGCCTTTTTCTTTTAACCAACTCATCGTCATGTCTCACTAATACCTGGCATACGCCGTGATGTACAACCACGTGATTTGGGAGGACTGAAAATGAAGAAGGCAAGACAACACTCTTTCTTGATATGGGTCACTAAGTGTCTACGCCCCTAGGAATCAGGACCTGGGATCAGCAGCACTCTTTGACACTGCCAGGAGGCAGGGGATCCATCACACACCACGGTATGATGAAGCTACCCTCTTCATCTCTTACTGGACTCTAGTGGGATGATAGGAACCAACCAACATGACAAGGCACTGATTTGGATTCCGTGCTGACTCTGGATGCATGGCCACCTCTCCCCTGGGGCATGTGCGTCTGGCCAGAGGTTGCTGGTGTGAAGTCAGATCCACCTTTCCTCTTAGTTTTTCAAAGGCAGATTTCCAGTACATCTGAGGGAACGTATGCCTTCTCAGGCTGGCCTCACACTGTTTCCCAAGAGCAGCATTCTGGAAGGTGGACCATCAGGTGGAAGAAGTATTCTTCAGAGAGTTGCATTCCCATGGGAATGGTGACAGCTTGAGCTTGACGGGGAGTCCTGTTGTATTCCGAGGCGCGAAGGGAAGGCATGAACCGTGCATATGCTGTACCATACAGTTTTGCCTACTGCTGTTTGTAGCTTCATTGTAGCTGTGAATGCTCCATTCCTCTCCTTTTCACCCTTGAAGATTCGTGAACATACAGGATTGGGCTGTGTGAGGCAGAGCATCCCCCGCGTGGTGGGCAGGGGAGAACGTGGGTCTGACGGCTCTCCCCACCCGGGCCGATGGGCGTGTGTTAGGGAATCTCAGAGCTTGTGGCTAAACAGCCTGCCCGTGCACCGGCAGTCTTCCCACCATGGCAGAGTTGAGGTTTTTGGTTTCGTTGAAGGTTTTTATGGGTACAGATTTTACAAAGACAAAACAGGAATGAAGACTATCCAGTCAGAGGCTGTGTAAATTGAGACATGGGTGGAGCTAAAGGAAACACAGATTGATGGTCCATGTGCATGCTACCCAGTTTTAGCAATGCGCCCAGGTGGATGTAAAAACTGGAAGCACGGATGTGCTTCCATCTTTGTCAGATAAGACAGGGGAGCCTTAGAGACTCTCCCCTGCCTGTGAGGAGGGAGAGAAAGACAGGAGGGGGGAGCGGAAGCAGGGAGGAGAACCAAAGAGAAGGAGGAGGAGGAGGGAGAGCGCGGAGAGAAGGAGAAACTCTTGTCAAAATCTTTTTAGTGCAGAGAACTAATTCTGTTCATCTTGGATTTGGTGAGCTGGATAATATTCTGTGCACGGCTCCTAAATGAATTATTAAATGTCAACTCAAGACGGCTTAACTAAAATATCCAATTTAATAACCAAAAGTATCTAAAGTAACAATAACAATTTTACAGGTGAATGTAGAGTTGTCAAGTCAAACCATTATAGACAAGCTTTTGGGGTTTCCACATAATCTCCCTCTACATCTCATCTTCTGTCACTAAATACCCACTCTGGAGAGCATGTTCCATTTCAATAAAGATCATCCCTCCAGTGCAGGCTTTGCTATTCAGATGGAGGCAGCAAATCTTTTTTTTTTTTCTTCCCTAAAATATAAAGCTAAACAAGATCTCAGTCACAACCACCAAATCTTTATTAATGCATTCCTTGTGCTACTTCTGAATATTAATAAAAATTAATAATTAATTTTGCCTTTGGCATTGCAAGATATACTAGTTTTAATTAGTGTACTGTACTCCTATACAATTAAAAAATAATTGATGTCCACGCTTGTTGGCGGTGTCTGTGATCTTCTTTTCTGTTATTGTCAACAAATGCCTTAAAAAACAAGTTCAAGAATGTTGTGCTGTCCGCTTGATTTACACACCCAAAGTAAAAGGCAAATCTTTTATGATGAAACAGAACAGTTTTCTGTTTAAATTATACACAAGTATATTAACTAGAAAGAGAAAATTAAAAGCTGATGGCTACAAGGAATAATGGAAAGTCTATAAAAATGTTTTATCTATCAACAAATTTGCCTGGAAAATATCAATGGTTGGCACCATCTCTCAGCTGAAACATGGAGAGGCCATCTTGGATTTGTTATGTCAATTCCATCAAGCATTTAATTCTGATGTCCTCCTTAATCAGCTTTAGTTATTTAAATTCAGCATATCATGTTACTGTTCTACTACATCATTTTAATTGTGCCATGAACTACTTTATTATAGAATGCTAAAGTATCTCCCTGTGTCTCCCTCTTCCTCTTTCTTTCTTAACAATGCAGACTGGAGAACTCAAGAGAGAATGCCTATGGATAAAGGGGAGAAGTAGCTTCCTTCGAAAACATTTGTAGAAGGAATCTTGAACAGATACAAGATAGGTGTTGTTTTGGAAGGAAATAATGTAAATCCCATAACACATGTGTTTCTTGGAGTTATTTATCAGAGCCAAGATTCTTATTTTCAAGAGCTCCCCATTGCACAACCATGAACACACTTGGGATACCAAGAAATGAGAGATACCCTAAGAGGAAGCCGACTTAGTAAAGCACAGGGTAAAGAAGAAAGGGGCAGTACGAGGGCACACGACCTCTGACTCACTGGTTAGTGAGTACATTTTAAGGCCAAAAAAAAAAAAAATCACAAATCGCTGCAAATGATTTTTTTTAATCAGGTTAATGATCTTAATAGTAATCTTGGGTAAAAAAAAATAAGCTATACCAAAGTCCTAAAAATGGAACTTTGGTTTATTTTCCAGAACAGCATCGACTTACCACAATCTAAAATTATCTTGGTCATGCATCTGATTACTTGTTCATGGTCTGTGTCTCTGAGCAGAATCTCAATGCCACAGAGGCAGGCACTCTATCATTTTATCCACAGCTGCATTCACGGTGCCTAGCACAATGCCCAACACAGAGCTGACATTTAGCAAACATCTGCAGAATGAATTTATTAGTTCTGATTAAGCATCCTTTTTTTTTCTTCTTTGAGTCTTTAGATTTTTTTTTTTTTCTCCATGCCCAGCGAAAGGTGAATGGAAACGCAAGCTGTGGTACAACCGTATAATGGTCTATTACTCAGCAGTAAAAAAATAAACTACTAATAAACACGATACCATGAATGAATCTCGAAACAATAGGCTGAGCAATATAAGCCAGTTACCAAAGTGTACGTGCTGCATGATTTAAGGCATATGGAGTTCTGAAACAGGGAGAGCTCGTCTTTAGTGAGAGAAATCAGAACACAGCATCACTTGTCTCTGGAGGGGATTCACTTGGGAAGGGGCATCAGAGAATGTTCTGGAGTCCTGGAAATGTAGATCTTGATTGGGCTGGTAGTCACAATAATGTATACATCTTGTATGCTTAAAATCTGTGCATTTACGGTATGCAATTTTGCCTTAATTCTTAAAACTCTTAAGAATACATATTTCCTTTCTCCAGTCCACTGGCAAGTGAAGGAGGAAACTCAGAAAATGTATACAGTTGAGATGCTCCGGAATTCTTTTCTGCATGTCACCACCTCCTTCCACAGGTTCCCGAAAGTGCTACCCGGCAGCCAGGTCGATAGACGTTATAGCTTCTCCCTTCTACGGATGCATTTTCTTATCTGGTTTCACTCTGACCTTGGGGGTCACAACCTGCCTCTTGGGTCCAATGCCCAGGTAATGAAGGCAGGGGTTTCTCCGTCACAAGATTAGGTTTTGGATGCAGAAGAGTGCCGGGCTCCTCTGCCAGAAGCTGTGAATAACACTCTTAACAGCCCATGCAAATGCTGTGCTCTATGTCTGCGTGCCCAGCTGGTCTGCTGATCAATTTTTACTTCTCAAATTGGGTCACTGAAAAAGGATGGAGCTTTCCATTCCTGCAATCTAAATTCTCAATGTGATCTAAATCCTATTAACACTGGGAAACCTGGAAATTCCAAGGCCAACCCTCCGGCTTCCCTGGGACCCCCCCTTCAGAAAGGCCCATTGACCTATTTTCTTTTTTAGACTCTCTTTCTTTTAATTAAAAGGCCCAAATTTCCTGGATGTTAATTGAGGATCCGCTTGAGAATTAAGATGCTCCGCATCACACAGAGAACAAGCCAGTGAAATGATGAGCTATCCCCCTCTTCTAATGAGAACGTAACCCGACGGAAGGGTCTTCTTATCCAAGAAATCGCCATGCAATGCCCTCACGTCTGTAAGAAGGACCAAGAATGGCGAGAGTTTCCTATGATACCACGCCCTGGTGGGGGATGGGGGATGGATTTGGGGGCCTTTGGGAATCCTCTGGAGCTTCCTCTAAGAACTGCGTCTTTCCTTCTCACGCCACCTGAAAGGTCCTGATGTTTTCATCCTGACTTTCTTTTCCTATTTTCATCGAGTTGTCGGTGATGAGTGTGCATTCGGGGCTTGCTTTGCATGTCCCATTTCACTGTTGTGGGTTGGCCTTTGGGGTGCCCAGGGACTAGGGGGTGTCCGAGCTGCACCCAGGGTCCTGGGCTCCCCGAAGCGAGTTCTTCACCTGACCGGAACCTCTGACTTGTCCAGAGCCATCTCCTGGGGCAAAATTTTTTGACGTTCCTCATGCAAGAGCACATTTTTGTTTGGTGTTCCCAATCTAGACCATGTCCAAGGGATGTTGGCGGGCACACAACTCAGGCAGTGCCGGCACCTAAGGGTGCATATGGGAGCATTAACAGAGGAAGCAAGACCCTGTGTTGGGCCAGAGGAAGAAGGTGGCTCAGGGAGCTGGGACAATTGGAGATCATCCTGGAGGAGTGAAACTCAGGCTTCATCTTCAAGGAGGGGACAAGTTCAGGGGAAGGAGGACACTCTAGGCTCAACGAGCAAAGGAATGTTGCCCAGTGAGAAAAGGAGCCTGTTTTTGCTAAAAACAGTATCTTTTCCTGAAATTCAGATTCTCCCACCTCAGTTCCGCCAGCTTCGGGATACCACATACCCGCTAACCACGTGTGGCCAGCCAAGAGGGACAAAGAAACAAAGGGACCAGGAGCTATGGGTGGCGATAACCACCATGCAGATCGGGAAAGGCATCCGGGGTGCTGGTTTGAAGCCTGGGTCTGCCGAGAGCTTCCCACCTGTAAAACTGGGTTTATGGCGCTGGAACGCACGAGAATGTTAATGAAGCGCTTGGCAAGTAGTCCTTTGGAATGGCGGAGCTAGCGTTAATATCTTTCTAGGTCGTGAATCCAAAGCAATTACCCTAAATCATGGGCCACCCAAAAAGTGGGTTTTAAAGCATAAAACCAACAGAAAGTCACAGAATAATGCAACCTGGCCACTCCGGTGGCTCCCAGGTGAGCCCTTACCGTGACCCTGAGCTTTACCTGCCATTCGTGGGCTTGCCGCTAGCTCCTGAGCCCATTTCGCCAGCACCTTCCACTAAAGAAGCTCATGCTTCCAAACGGATACTGAGGCAGAGGTTCAGGTGCAATGGCCCCTCAGCCCAGTGTTGCTTCTGAACCTACAGGGCCCAGCGCCCAGGGACCTACAGGGCTTTAGGGCCTATAGGGACCTCCAAGGCATTTTCAGCTTTGTTGTGCGGACGCATTTAGCCGCTCTGAGGTCCCAGCCTTTCTCTGCGCTTCATGCTCCTCTGTCCTCAACAGCATGGTGGGCTGGTGTCCGTGGGTGTCTCTGTGTGCCAGCCGGGGGGGAAGGGGAGGAGAGGGGGCTTCTCCAGTAACGGCAATAGGGCCCTGAGGTGCCCAGGCAGCAGTGACCACACACCGTGCTTTCGCACGGAGTCCCCCTTACTACCCTCCGAGGCAGAGACTCTTAATTATTTGTGTGACCGTTTGCTTAACCCCTCACCCACCCCCCAAGATCAAACTGTAAGCTCTGGGCAGTCAGGAGCTGGGTGAGCCTCAGTCCTTACGGTGCCCTTGGCCTTGGCCCAGTGCCTGGCATACAGCTAGTGCTCAAGAACTATTAATTAGAAAAATAGGGGCGCCTGGGTGGCTCAGTCTGTTAAGCATCTGCGTTCGGCTCAGGTCATGACCCCGGGGTCCTGGGATCGAGCCCCGCACTGGGCTCCCTGCTCAGCGGGAAGCCTGCTTCTCCTCTCTCGCTGTGTCTCTCTCTGTCAAATAAATTAAAAATACATATATTTAAAAAAAAAAGAAAAATAAATGTCTCATTGCACAGGTATGAATGAATGTCAAGTCTTCCTCGAGTCTAAAACTGTCACGCCCTGGGGCCATGAAGCACACTCGGGATCCTGTCCCCAACCCTCTATGTCCCAGCAAAACTAAGGTTCCTCCTTCCTTCTGGATCCTTCCTCTCGTGCATATCCCAGCTGACATGCTTCCCACGTGCAACTGTCGTTGTCCACACAGGCATCTGTTCCCTCCGCTGGATCCAGGAATGCGAGAGGACAGCGGGTGGCACTAGCCACCATCAGGGAGTGCTTGTCATTCTCCAGCCCCGCCTCCTAACAGGGTTGACCTGTGAGTGGGCTCCAATCTTGATTTGCGACCATGATCATGAAGGACCTGAATTACGTTTGCCAAACTGTTCCCTAATAGTGCCCTTTGAGAAAGCAGCCAGGCGTCCATCATTCGAAAGGACTCGCATTGTCACCACTGCAGAGAGCACCCCGGGGTGTGGGGACAGGGGCCTGGGGGGCGGCTCTGCTCTCTGATGGGGCTCATGTTGAGTCGAGCGCATACCATGCCTCTCTGTGCCCAGTCCAGGGAGAGGACACGATGAGGGCTAGCGGGCTGGCCCGAAGGGGTTTGGATATTGCACGAGCTTGAGTTTTTGTGTATCCAGCCGACGTGGCAGCTAACTGCACAAATGGAAGTTTTATGATGATAAGATCAGTCGTAACTGAGATATTTATGTGACAAGCCGACAGATCTAAAACTGTGAAACTTGCTTTTACGCCTCTCGTCCTTTCAAAGGAAAAAAAATAAATAAATACGGAGATGATGGGTCACTTTGAAGAGAATTTATGATCTAAATTACCTAATACCTGGTGAACTTCTAATATGCGAGATGAAGTCTCTCTATGCGTTTAAAAAGACAAACTTTGTTTCCCAAGGTTGCGGCAAATGGACTCTTCCTGAAGACGATTACGAGGATCACGCTTTCCCCTGCCCCAGAGGAAGATCCTGAGTCTGCCGGGAGGAGGGGGTACCCAGGTGGCTGTATGGCACAAGCAACTCCCCAGCCTGTCCTACAGCATCATCAGTCCATCCCATCCAGGAGAGCCTAAATCCTGAACTGAGTGTGCGTGGAAAGTCTCCGGGATAAAACAGCATTCTCTTGCGGCAGAGCAAGGACATCAAACTGGAAAAGAGAGCAGAGCAAAATGGGACTGTGGCCACTGCCAGGATCCTTCCTTCAGTCCAGGTGACAACTGAGATTGCAGCATCTCATGGGAGTCTGGGGTCAGCCTTCCTCTCCACACCCGGCCAGTGTCACCTTTCCTGTCCCAGTGGGTATGAAAGTCGGTGCCAAGCCAATGCTGGTGGAGTCTGCTGTGAAACGTTAGGAGCTTGACAACTTGACCTTTCTTATTGGCTCAGGTGCCCCTCATTACCCACTTCCAGAGCACAGCCAAGCCCCGGGGCCGTAAGCCTGTCTCGTGGGCCAGCCACTCTGCAGGCCTGGCCTTCGTTCACATTCACAGCGGTTCTGCAAGCGGATGCATTGCTATCCTCACCTGCAGAAGATAAACCAGAGGCCCAGGAGAGAGGGAGTGAGCCCCCACCCGTCCATCAAGTGAGGACACGCGCATGGAGTCTTTGCTAGGGGCTCTGATAAATATCGCCTTCTCGCCTTCTTGCTCAAGGCTGCACCGTCATGATGGGGCTGGTGTTTAAAACCCAACTTCCTTGTGTCCAAAAGATCCTGGGGAATAGGAGATTAGGGACAGACGAGGCAGCAAAAGTGTATTTCTCCGCCTGTGTTGTTCCCTTCCCATGATGTCCCTTCTGGGGAACCCTGGAGGATCAGAGTTGGGTGGGCTCATTTCTAGATAGAAAGATGGGATTCCAGGGAGGAGAGGAGTGAGGCAGTTGTGGAGGGGGACTACAAACCAGGCTCCTTGGGACCCCAGGCCAAAGCCTTTCCACTGTGCTCTCTGCTTCCCTAGTGCCCAGCCCCTCTCGCAGTCTGATTACTGTGGAGGTGTTTGCGAGACACCGACCTTTCCTCGAGATGCGTCGTGTCTCAGGGGAAAGCGTGGAAAGTGGGTGTGGATGCGTGTGCAAATCTGTGTGTATGCGCATGCACGCATGCTATCAAGCCCAAATTAAACTCTTTTACTGTATTTTATCAGATCGATCTTCTGTGTCCTCCTCGGCATTGCCTCATTTAAATAAAACTTCTATTTGTAACAATCCTATAAATAGATGTCCTTATTGATCAGGGCCGCGTGGGCAAGCTGCACTTTGGTTATCACTGGTTAATGTGAGGGCTACCGTTCATTATGCGGCAAGATGCAATGCAAGACCCACCAGTCAAGTCTCTAGACACAGTGCTGAGCCCCAGCAAGCAAGTTCAGCGGGGCCGCTCTCAGGATTCCAATTTGCTCTCGATTTGCCATTTCACAACCCCAAAACGCTCCACGAGAAGGATGGATACTCCCCGGCTCCAGCCACGTCCGATAAGTTGGTCTTTCACCAGGGTGGTGAAGGTGTTAGTCCCAGAGCACCCCAAAAGCTGGATTCTTTTACCCTTGGAGGTGAAGCCAGGGAGAGGGGAGTGGGCCGATGGTTGTGTCTCTCCTGCTGGAGATGCCAGATTAACCACGCTGGAGCAGCAGCATCGCTAGCCCTACAAAATACCCACAGTGCCCAGGCCCATCACTCTCAGGCATCGACTGCTCTACCCTCTCTCTGCCCCCACTAACCCGTGACATCATCACCCTTCCCGAAGTATTTTCCTCCACTTGGCGGCAGAGGTGGAGGGGAGCTCTGTCTGCCACGCGGCATCACAAGCTCTAGGATACAACCGTGGAAAGGCTCAGGCCTCACCACGCGTGGCAAGGAAATCAGAAGGCGATCACGCCTAGGAGGAGCCACACCTGCACTTCCGCACTCAGACCATCCTGAAAACGTTCCCACTGTCGCTGACTTCCGGGGGCCGATGCGCCCCACATCCAGGCAACACCACTGAGTGCACAAGCTCTCTTTGGAGTTCACGTCCACGTGGACATGAGCCCAGGAAATACGAGAAAGTGCTCCCTTGAGCTCTCCGCCCATTCCCCGTATCCTGTCCCCAGCCAGGGGAATGGCCTTGTTCCCCAGACCAACACAAAGCACCTCCGAATACAATAGTGTACTTCCGCAAGTCAGGATTATCATGTTATAAAGCACATAATGAATAGGGCACCCGCTATATGATGTAGCTAGACTGAATTCTCTAAGCTTCATCCATCCCTCCTCGGGTGTAGTTCCTACAGGCCCCAGATGAAGTGCATGCTTCCATGCCTTTCCCGCAGGCCTGGCTCCTGATTGTGAGCCTACACACACACACACACACACACACACACACACACACACACATGCGCGTGCACTCACTTGGCCCCAAGCATCCGTTTGCATACACACACGTGGCCATAGCAGAAGCACCATTTTACATGCACTTTGCCACCTAACACCAAATCAGAAAAAATAAGCATCACCACACTTCTCTCTGAGGCTTCAATGGAGCCTGTAAAAAGTAATCAGTCTGAACACCCAGCCTAAAACATAGGCATTGCTGGGTTTCTCCAAGAACAAAGGGTAAAACTTGAGCAGGTACTCGTTCTCTAGGCAAGTCAATAACACGTTCATATAGGTAGGTGTGTCTCTCCCGGGAAAAAGAAAGGCATAATCATATCTCCTTTAGAGCTATTTGCTATCTGCAGGCAGAAATGATGGTTTTCCAGTTTCCCCAGTTCCATAGAAGTTGCAAATCTCGCTGGGCGCAAGTTTGAACCAAGGTCATTGGCACTGAAGGCGCTATGCCCACATAGCTAGCTAAGCTAAGCTCTCATCGAGGCACACGGCGCTCTCCTCGTTAAGAGTGGTGCTGAATCTCCCACGCTGTAACACTGGTCTTCATAAAGTCTTCTTCACTGTTAAATTTTAATAACTCGGGTTATAGGTAGGATAGAAACAATATCGAAGTGGCATTTAAAAGCAAATCTATTAAATTTTAGGATACCTGCGTTACATGGTTGGCGACATTACCATTTAGATCCTGTTGGGGGAAATGGCCACCATACGAGACAAAGAAAATTGTGTACTTTGGAAAACACAATCCAAGTCTAATATCCTGTGTGAGAAGAAATTCTCTGCTCATTACCAGGAAGATTGTTTTTATCCTACCCATAACTAAAGTTATTAAAGTTTGAGAACTGTAAAACGCCTGATGAGAAACCAAAGAGGAGATGATAACACCTAGGATCTGGGCTGGGTTTTGCGGACGATAAGCCGTACGTCTCTATTGTGAGATAGTGCTGTGCCCCGCACGGCGCCCCCCTCGTGAGTGTGAAATCACTAAATGGTAGAATAGGAAGTGGGTAGCCATGGTAACCATGATGCTGTCCAAGAGAGGAAACCATTCCCGGTCGGATTCAAGGGAGGACTTGATATCTCAGCCAAAGCCGGAGCAGTTTGACCCACCTTCTTACACTTGTCCAAGACCATCTTCTGCCCGCATCCTCTGTGCAGTGGAGACCAGAACGTTCCAGTGAGGACAGAAGCTGTGGCAGCACCTCGCACGTGAGGGAAGACAGCGGAGACACAAGTGGCTGGCTGCAGGCCCCCAGCCCACTGGGGCACAGGTGCATCCGCACGGACCGCCCCAGCCACACAGCTCATGAGGGTTCAGTAGGAACTCTGGGCATCTGCAAACAGAGACCGGAAGGCCAATATGAGTAGCCAAGGCCGGGCCGGGTCTCCACTTCTTTAGTGGAGGGGTGTTGGAGTTATTAATCGAGCCCTCTGTGCAAAGCCAGGTTGTGTTGCATTGGGTGCAACTTGGTGGGACCGTGAGCTAAATGGTCTTCACACCGTTACATAGGATGGGTCCCTTTCTACTGATTCATTGTCCTCTAAAAGCCCCACTTTAAAGAACCTCCCAGGCATTGGTGTATATCGGTGGTTAGACTCACCTGGGGTGCTTCTTAAAAATATTGATGGCTAAAAAAAAAAAAAAAATATTGATGGCTAAGAGCCACACTCAGAAATTCTCATTTATTCGTTTGGAGTGAGACTTGGGCATTCGTATGTTGCACAGGCTCCCAAGGCTATGCCAAGGAGCTCGGGTGGAGAACCATAAACTTGGAGCAGTAGTTCTCAATCTCGCTGCACACCGGGCCCACCAGGGAGTTTTGAAACACCTAATGCCCTGCCCTACCCCCAGGAATTCTGATGTGATTCTTCTGAAGGTGCTGCCTGGCTATTGGGATCTTTCAGGCTCCCAGGAAAGTCTAAGGTGCAGTCACAACTGAGAACCACTCAGCCTTGGAGGATGGTTCCTGAGCCAGTCTCAGCAGGTGGGAAAAGAAGCAGAGGGGCTTCAGCTGTGTCTCTTGGTGATGCCCAGAGAGGTACTGCAGTTGCAAGGAGGGAATATCAGCTGGCTGAAACCGGCAGCTGGACCTAAGAATGTCTCAGAGTTCCTGCACACCCCGGCGTGGTTCAGAGAGAGGGAGAATCGTTTCCCACACATGCAGGAAGAGTATAAAAGTGCCAAGTGAACTTCTATTTTCCTACTGCATTTCCTGAAGTCTCAGAATAAAGATATGGAGACCCATGTACTAACTTAGTCTCCAGTGGACACAGGAGCTGAGAGAGGGCTGGCATCCTGGTGGAGGAAGGATGGTGTTAAGGTCGGAAAGGTATGTTGGGACCAGGTGTGAAGGGACACCAGGTAGAAGGATCCGGTTGCTCTAGGCAATGGGCATCTCTGAAGGGTTGGGGGTACAGGTGGGGAGCACATAAGCCCCTGACTTTAGGAGATTTGCAGGATGTGATTGAAGGAGATGAAGTTTGCCTTTTTTTCTTGTAAAAACCAAGAACATCCACTCAGAATTCGTTCAGGGTCTATGATCTCTCACAGGTCTCTCTTGATGAACGATACAAATGTGCTCAGACAAAGGGGTTGCAAACTAGGCTGTAGAGAAGGCATCCGTGAATGGTGGGTCCTACAGCAAACTGCAGAATACATGTGGTGAGAGGTATTCCAATGCAGAAATATGAAAACACTGTGTTGGTCAGACACTAGATCTCCCTGGGTATTGTTTGTGCTCTAACTTAGAAGGTGCGCGATGGATTGAATCGGGGCGCCGCCCCAATTCTCTTGCAGTCCCTCCTTTTCCTTAATAGGAGGCACCATCCTCCCACTCTTTGGTTCTTTCCACCTTGTTCTCTCCAGTCTTCACTGTGGGGAGGGGTTGGGGGAAAAGCCTGCATGAGGTGATGGTGCCTAGATGGGGTGAAGTGACAGGAGAGGCTCAGGATCTCACGGATGGCCAACATCCTTCATGTGCTAATGGCTGTGGGTGCTCTGGGCAGCAGCCGGCTCAGGACCAGCATGGTAAGACCTCTTCATGTTCTACCCCCAGCAAAAAGTGCAGGCCCCCACCACTACCAACCCCTCCGCAGTCCCCTCTCTACTACTCTGTTACAAGCATACAATTACTCACAGCTCCATGTCTGAGAGGGAGTGGGGAAGGGAAATGGCTCTATTAGCAACGTATTGAAGACTGACTTGCATCACTTTCCTTTAATTATGTAAGAATGTTGTACAAATCATTAGGTAAAAATTTGATGTAACTCTTCTTTCAATTAAACACAGTGATGGAGGCAAAGTCCCCCGGAGAGCATCCTCTCTGCAGACTGGAATGTCTATTAGCTTTCTGCCAAAATAAAGGTCACCAGACGGGAGCCTCCCCCACCCAACTCTTACTTCCTTGAACATGCAGTGTAATCAGGCAAAATGTGTCACACTCGGGAAACCAATGGTGCAATTATATTGAATATGCCCAGAGCATTGCAACCTGGTCCCCTACTCTGCCGAGGTGCTGCGAATGTCATAGAGCCCGGGACCTGGCTCAGGAGACAGATGTCTGATTGAAAGGACTCCCACTCATGGAGTTCATCCTTCCTGTAGTCCTGATTTAAGGAAAAGGCATATAGTTCCAGCGCCTCATCTGAAGCACCCTGAGTACCAGAAGCTTCCTGAATGGTGTAATCTGCGAAGAATAGAGAGTATGAATCTTGATCCACTAACTCATGTGTGCAAGAAAGCAACCTTCTTCATTTTTCTACAACTGAAAGTCTAATTTGAGTTTTCATTCTGTTATGTGGCAAATTAATCTCAGATAATTCAAAGCTCTTGCCTGGGATTGGCCTAAATTCCAGAAAATTATACGGACAGAAATGCTTAGGGGAAGCAAAGGGCTAGACTTTGGTCTTCACTCCATGCTGCCATCCACCAAATAGACACAGTCCTGACTGATCCTTCGTTACCCATCTAGGCTGGTCACAGCTCACAGCATCTAGCTCGTGCACACAGGAAATAGGATCCAGTGCATGTTGAAAGATGTCTTAACTTAGCCAGCCCAGCATCTACCGTCCTTACTTCCAGTAACACCTCATTGATTTTCTTTTGGGGAAACTACCCATTCTCACCCGTCATGTGAGATGATTTGGATGGAACTGAATCCCCCAACATTCCAGCTCTCGGAGGGAAGATATGACTTCATTAACCTCCCCATTTCACTTCCCTCCCCAACCTGATGGGTTCAAAGAAGAACCCTTCAGAATCGTCCACCGAGGGTCTTCCTCGGGGAATTTGGCTGGAATTGCTGGGGAAGAAGCACTATGTTCCGGGGAGCTTACAACGCCGGAAGGCTGGACCTAGGAATTGTTGGGGACAACCTGAAACTATGTGGGGGGAGGTTGCCTGAGAAACAACACGGTATGGAACACTGAGGAGCTAAAGGATGGAAGGACTTGGGGGTCTGGTGACATTGTCGAGCTCTTGGTTCAGCAATGCCTGAAGCCATCTGTACCCTATACTTTTCAGTCAAATAGGTTGGTAATTTCCCTTCCCCGTTCAGGCTAATTTGAACTGGGTTTCTGGCACGTGAGGCCTTAAAAATCTGAGTAGGACACCGTGGATCTGAAAGTGCAAATAATTCCGGCTCGAGAGAACTAAGGTCAGGGCAGACCCAGGTGTAGTGGGATTTGAAGCTTGCACAATTTTAGAAACCCTCTTTAGGAAAAAGAAAAATGTATTACAAATACATAAATAGGCACAGGGCCTTTTTATAATAGGAAAGGACTCATGCAAATAGGGGCCGTGAAATTTACACTTCCCTGGTAAATGGGAGGCCCAGGGACTAGTCTCCACTCCCTCTATTGTAAAAGCACTTAAAATCTTTAGGTCTGTTTCATCATCTAAAGCAAAAGGGCCAAGGGGTGCCTGGGTGGCTCAGTCGGTTAAGCATCTGCCTTCGGCTCAGGTCATGAACCCAGGGTCCTGATTCAGGCCCACGTGTGGCTCCCTGCTCGTCGGGGAGTCTGCTTCTCCCTCTCCCTCTGCCCTTCCTCCCAACCCCCTCTCATGCACTCTCTCTCTCTCTCAAATAATAAATACAATCTTTAATAAATTTTAAAGTGAAAATAAAGCAAAAGGACCAATCTAAGTTAAATCTCATCCAGCTCGAAAACACCATGTGCTCATAATCTTCAATGAAGAAATGTCATCCATTAAAGTTGTTTGGTTTTTTTTTCATTATTTGCTTGGATGAAAATGAAAATCTGTCTGTGTAAGACCTGCCTGGGTATTGTGATGGGTCTGGACCTCTGCATCACTCTTCCACACCCCCCTCTGCAGCCCACTCCACTGCTCTGTTAATACCAGCCTAGGAGATGGGCCAGAGATTCAGAGAGCCATTTGCTTCCACCATCTTGGTAGGCCCAGGGCTGACAGGGAAGGGGAGGAGGCCCGTCTTGGGAGAATAATGCCAAGCTATTGTACTCTCTTAGGAAGTGTTTCTTCCTTAGCTGTCTGGGCAGAGAAGCTTTCTTAAAGAATGTTTTCATACAAAATTTCTAAAATGCTGAAAATACAATAAGATTAACGGCCCCTGGAGGCTATGGCTTAAATATTTTATCTTCTTAGATATCAGTTACACTGCACTTTCCTCCAAGGATCTAAAGTCTTTTAAATATAGCATCTAATTAATCCTCCTGTCATCTGTGGATGGAGCAGCATCATTACCCCGCTTTCACAGGTGAGGACACAGAAACTATGGGATGGGTATTACCAGTAGAAACAGCCCGATTCCCGTCAGTGGAGACCCTAGCCACACCAGTCGTGGACTGCCCAGTGGAGGCATGTTCTGCAGTACCCATTCAAAAGTCTCTACTTCTGGTCCATACACTTCATGGCATTCAGACTACAACTGTCTCCAAAAAAGATATCAAGGAACATTGGGGACATCTGTGCCCCAGATGCATAGACAAGGTCTCAGAGGGCGAGTGACTCAGTTCACCAAGAGGTGGCAAGTTCAGGATCCGGATGACCACATCACTAACAGAGCTCCCAATCTTTGTAGCTTCACAAAACACTGGTTATTTAAAAACCAACCCCTTTATTCATAGAGCCATTGGACTAAAATGGTGTTCCCCCCCCAATAATGAGAAAATAATGCAGATTACCATTAGCTTCAGCTTACTGTGAGCCTCCCACAGACCAGGCAGCATACCATTCAGTGGCCACACACGATCTCTCACCCCCAGCCCTAAAATGTACACATCACCATCTCACTTTATTGAGGCAGAGACAGAACCTCCGTGAGCTTAAACTGGTTCCAACCAGACAACCAGTGGATGGCAGCACTGGGATTCCCTCCATGACCATTGTCCTACTGCTCTTCTGTTTCATCTTCTAATAATCTGGATGACTTAGATCCAGCATTAAGCAATATGGGCCATCACTTCTGGTGACTTGTGGCAGAAACACACAGAAGACGGAAGCTCAGGAAGGAGACACTTCCACTGATGACAAGGACGTCCCTGTAGCCACCCCATTGCCACTGCAGGTGAGAGGGCTGGCACACAGGGTTTTAAGAGGCAGCAGTTTAATGTCAGAAATGACCCAAAGAAATCCTTCAAAGAAGGGCGGTGCTGTCATTGTCAAAACTCAAAATTGTTTGGCGTTAATACCTCTGGTCCTGCCTCCTTTCAGAATCCAGAGCACAAAACCCCAGAGCCAAGGCCCAAAAGATGTCCCCAAACATCAGATCCAAAAGATTCTCAGTTTTGGCTTGTATGACAGCGCTTCCAGAGACAGAAATATAACAGAGATGAAGGGGAGGAGAGAGATTAGAAGAGAAAAAGAGATAGGCATGAGAGAGAAAGTGATATAAAGAGATCAATGATGGATGGATGAATAGGTGGATGAATGGATAGATAATAGACTGATAGATAATAGATGATAGATAAGAAAGAATGAACAAAAGAATGAGAGAAGGAAAGAAAGGGAGAAAGAAAGAAAGAGAGAGAAAGAAAGAGAGAGGAAGGAAGGAAAGAAAAAGAAAAAAGGAAGGAAGGAAGAAAACAAAAGAAAGAACAAAAGAAAAGAAAGAAAGAAAAGAAAGAAAGAGGGAGAGAGAAGGAAGGAAAACGAACACGGGTGAGCTTATGTCACAGAAAGAGGAAAAGCAACAAAGAAATTAAAGCCACCAAGCAGTAACAGGAGGCATAGAGAGAAAGGGAGAGAGGCAGAAAGGGGTGCCGGGGAGAAAGAACAGGAGAAGGGACCCTGGAAGAGAATATCCAGCATGGAGACAGGAGCCCGTGACCCAAGTTGTAAAATGACAAGGATCGAGTGAGCAGTTTTTAATACAGATAATATTGTCCGTGTAGTCTATAAATATAAAATTAAATGCTGACCTCTCTGGTCCATGTCAAAAGTCCAAGCCAGTGTCAGCACATATTGTTTTTATTTGTTTCAAGAGAAAATAGATCAACAACATTAACCTCCCAATGAACAGAGAATTGAATGAATTAAAAAGCAGAGCCATAAATCGCGCTGGTTTTATTGGCACCGTGATAAACATGCCCCAGGCTTCTCGGGGAGTGGGGTCCGGGATATTCTCAATACCCCGCAGCCTCTTCGCCACCAAGAAAGGAAAAGAGATATTAAGACCGGGGCCCCGTTCTCCCACCTCCACCGCCACTATCCATCACCATATGACAAAGGCTCCAGCACACGTTTCGAGAAATATTGGAAAGGAGGAGAACCTGGGAACAGGGCAATTTGGAGAGGCCCTCGGGGATCGGGGGTCCCCAGTGGCCCACCAGCCAGCTGCATTTGACAGAGGAGCTGTCGGGGAAGAGGGGAGTTGTGCCTGGGACTTTCAGAGCACACCTGGAAGGCGGGGGCCCCCCGTCCTGGGTGCTCAGGCCAGCCCCCCCCGCCCCCCACAGTCCGGGCTCCAGCTCTCTGCGGGCCAGCTGCTTATTCACGGCAAGAGCTGCTTGCCAACCAGGGAGATGCGTTTTTATTTCCAGCTCAGGAATTCACGCCGTGACATGGGCAGTTGCTAAATAAAGCACCCTTCCTTTGACAGAGCCAGTTTCATGTGAACCTTCAGCACCGGCTTCCTGATGAATTCGAACAATTCTTAATTGTAGAGCTGAGCTGAGCTCAGGCGCTTGCAGAGGGGAGAGGGAACGCTCAAGGGAGCCCCGCTCTCAGCCTTGCCGTTTTGGCCCCAGGAAGCCACGCGCAGAATTCCCAGAGGCTCAGAGCTTCCCGCTGTCCCTTCCCCTCTTCCTTTATTAACTTTCTCTCACAGGGCTCTAATTCTGGAGGTTGAGAGGCAGGCAGAGTGGAGATGGAATAAATTCTCTAACATCTCTGCTAGACTTTTCGATAATCCCTTAGCTGCCACCACCAGTTGAAAAGGGGGGGACCCCTTGATTTGGGGAGAAGAATCTTCTAGGAAGGAAGGCCATAAAAGGCAACATAAATCAGATGGAAAATAACTTCCATTTATAAACGAAAGAAATGTTATATATTTATAAACCAACGGTAAACAAATTGACTAGATCATTAAACGCAAAAATAATTACCCTTTGGAGCAAATTTACAAAGCAATAAGGATTCTTCAGCTCTTAAAATACTTTCGGATAAGTGATTATTTTATAAAGCTATCAGGTGCTATATTCAGTTTCTACCGATTTAGTCACAGATTCTTTAAGCCTGTCACCGATGGTGACAAAACTCAGTCAGATGGACCTCGGAGTTCATGGGGCTCATGGACGGAAGTTTTTGAACCAGTTAACTTAACGAGATCAGAGAACGTCCTCTCTGACCGCACGAGGGGACGTGGATATGTGCTTTGGGATTTTGTTCTTAGCCTCTCAAGTTAGGATTTCGTCCTTTATTGTAAAAACAGTAAGAATAATGGCCAGCACGGTGGGCATCACTTATATAAATTTTTTTTTGTTTTCACAACACCCCATACCAGTGGTATGTCCGGGAAACTGAGGCACACACAGGCCACACACTTGCCCAAGGTCACCTGATAAATGGCAGAGACAGGGTCCCAGCCCAGGTAGTCAATAGAGTCTCTGTTCTTGGCCACTCTACCATACTCTTGTTTCTCTCCAGGCTCTGCCTGGTGGCAAGCCAAGCCTTACATCGTGTCATCTTAAGGGCACATTGGATTTCGAAGACATGTGTGCATCTCCCATGTTCATGGCAGCATAATTCACAATATTCAAGATATGGAAACAAGCTAAATGTCTGTCAACAGATGAATGGATTAAAAAATGTGAGATTATAGATATAGATATAGATATAGATATAGATATAGATATGGATATAGATATGGATCTGGAGGACATCAGGCTAAGTGAAATAAGCCAGAGAAAGAAAAATACTGTGTGATACCATTTATATGTGAAATCTTTTTTTTAACTGCTCCATCTTTTATTTTTATTTGTTTTAAAGATTTTATGTATTTATTTGAGAGAGAGGAAAGCGAGAGAGATCATAGAGGGAGAGGAGAGGGAGAAGCAGGCTCCCCACTGAGCAGGGAGCCCGATGAGGGACCCTGAGTTCATGACCTGAGCCGAAGGCAGATACTTAACCGGACTGAGCCACCCAGGTGCCCTATATATGAATTCTTTAAAACAACAACAACAAAGTTGAACTCGTAGAAACAGAGTAGAATGATGGCTGGCAGGGCTTGGGGTGAGGGAAATGGGGAGATGTTGGTCAAGGGTACAAACATTCAGTGATAAGATGAATAAGATCTGGGGATATAACATACAGCATGGTGACTATAGTTAATAACACTGTGTTATAGACTTGAAATTTGCTAAGAGAGTAGGTCTTAAGTGTTCTCACCACACACACACACACACACACACACACACAAAGACAACTACGGGAGGTGGTGGATATGTTAATTAACTTGATTGTGGTAATCATTGCACAATGTATACATATACCAAATTGTCTCATTGTACAGTTTAAATATACATAATTTTACTTGTCAATTATACTACACTAAAGCTCGGAGTAAAAAGGCCACATTTGTCCTTCACGGTTAACCCACAGCGTGGATGTCTTGCCTGAACAAGACCACAGTGTGGTTTTAGGAGCCATTGGAGCTTGGCTGACCCTGACCCTCAGGACCCCAGTCCCCTGAGACCCCCACCCCCCGCCGTCTCCGGGTGTGCCCTGGTGAGGTCTCACGGGAGCTCACATACTTGTCAGATCAGGAAGGTCAGTCCTGGGCAGCCCCCATCCACACCTCCACAGTGGCCCTGGGGTCAGAGCAGTGCCGGGCTCTGGGGACGTTGGGAAAAAGCCCCACTCCCCAGCTTACTCTTCAGTGTTCCTCTGGAGGCAGCTCTTGGGGCTTCTCCCCGCAGCCTCACCTCCTTGGAGCATGGGGCAGAAAAGACGAACACCCCTCTGTCCCAAGCATCCTCTCCTTGGGGTTCCCAGCATCTCCCTGAGTCAAGGACGTACCTATGAATCTGCCCATCTGTCTATCAGACTTGCTCAAGTATGGACAACATCTACGGTTGACACATAAAGCAGGATTATGCAAGTAAACATAATTTTTATTTTAATATCATCACAAAACAATTACAAATCTCAGTGATCTGATTTCTCTCCTTCCACTGGTTTAACTGATCAAGATACGTTGGAGAGCTTGGCTCTGGTCAACTGGGCCGAATGTATCACCCACGATGGCCTGGGGCTTTTAAGGCTAGCTGCCTATTCCTCCGCCCCCCCCCCCCCCATCTGTCGCTGCAAGATCTAGGGAAAGCTGCTCAGCTTCTGTGAGACTGTTTCCTCTTCTATAAAAATGGGAATTCCTAAAACACCAACCTCATAAGTGCCTACGGGAAGCAACAGGTCAAGCACCTGGCACAGAGAAGATGCCCCATAAAAGTGATGAAAAAGGAGACAAGACCAGGGGCCACAATTCAGGTCATCCCGGAGCCCTTTGCAGGGGTCAGGATCAACAAACCCACATGACTGGCCACTCCCATGGCCCCATACTCTCTCAGGTGGTAGGTAGGTAGGTCTGCTTTTTGGGAAACATCTCTGAGAGTCGGCTCTGGCCTGGATGGTGTGAAATGTGGTGATTCTGGGGGCTTCTCTTGAAAAGAATTCAGTTCTCGTTCTACCAGGTCCAGTAAGCTCAAAACCTTCCCAGGACGTGGCTAGCTAGTGGCAAATTTCTCCAGTGTGCCACATCCCTTCCAAGCCTGAGCACAGGTACCCCATCGGGGCTCCGAAGCTCAATAATTTCACCCTTGTCTGACCCGATGCTCACCCCGTCTCCTCACCCTGAAGGACGCATTTCGATGAGGGCTCGAAAACGTCCGATATGAAGAAAGAGAATATTCACCTGGACACACACCATGTTGGATCCCAAGCAGCATCCATTCCTCCCCGGCTCCTAGATCTAGAAATAATTTCTGTTCATTTCCCTGCCTCTTAGAAAGAGACATTTCTACTTCAGATAAGGTACAGCCAAGCTGATGGCCAACGGATGGACTCAGACCTTCGAGATTTGGGTTGGTTTGATCCAGGAAATGCAAGTAATTTTCTTTGGGGGTAAATGTTGAAAAGAATTTCGGAAAAGTGGCTGTGCCGGCTCAAACCTACTCCACCTCCCAGACGGTGACTGTCCCTGCGTCTGTTTGTGTAGACGATTTTCCATTTAGGAAACAGAGGTCTTGTCTCGTCTATGGCGATTTGGATGGATTGGCGAGTCGACAATGATGAGGTTCATTAATTCAGGTGGTGTAGACACTCCAACTGGGTAATTCAAGATGAAAAGATGGAGTTCGGCACGTGTGAGAAATAAAAGTATTAATCTCCTTTATCACTCTGTTTTATATAGAACTTTTATTAACATGTGCTAGAGAAGGAGGGGCAGAGGATAAAACATCCACATGTCAGCCGCTTTCTAAGGGAGACTGGCAGGGGGCTGGCCCATAGATCTTCAGAGAATGATGTTGAGTTATTACCCACCATTAGGAGGGAGTGTTCATTTCTCATTTGTCTGGGATAGAAAAGCTCCTTCCATAATATTGAGAGCTAATAGCTCCACAAAGAGTAGAGTTTTGGTTCCTAAATTACCAGGGTTGGCTAGGTACCAAGCTGAAACTCACGTAACTTCCCATTTCTCACCTCCCACTTGAGGGGAGCCGCTGCCATACCCACATCAGACATCTTTGGAGGGCAAGGGGAGAAAGAGCCAGACATCTGAGCAGCTGAGAAATATCCTCTAGCCCTCAAATGGATCTATTTTGCGAAATTTTAAGGTTTGATCCAGAGGCTTGACCTCATGTGAATTCAGCCTAACATTTTCATCCTCATTTCTAAAATGTTTCTAACTAACTTCCAAACTACCAGAAGGTTTCATGCCTCCAAAGGAAAGGGTTCATTTTGAAACTGATCACTTCCCTCCAACTCTGAGGAGGGCTGAGGCAGGTGCATTTTTTGCCGCCCTATGGACATCTGTCTTCTTCTTGGCCTTGTGGGCATCCAACACCCCCACCAGTGGGGGCAAGCATCCTAAAGGCAGAGAGGAGGTGATCGGTTCAGATATTGATCAATTCTTACTCACATACAACCTTTCACCTCTCTTGGAGCATGATGGCCACAGCCAACATCTGATATTCACATGTGGAAATAAACTAGAATATAAAAAATCTGCATCCATGACAACATGGGCTATGATCTCATTTGATGCCCCACACCAAGCAGAGGGCAGCTTGCGATGAGCCAGAAGGACGTGAGCGGGGGATGCTGGAGCAGCACGGCCTGCTGGACAATCCGCCGGTCAGGAGGCTCTGTCACCAGGGTCCGCGCCCATTGACAACCTACGCTGTCTGGGGTTGGTAACGCAAGAGGGAGCCTTGGCCATAAAGGTAATCACCATTTGCTAAGTGTGTCCAACCACTGCACTATGGGCTCTGCACGTACCTTCCCACATGACCTCCTGGTTGTGCGGGTGACACAGGACCGGGGACCCATAACCAAGGGCTCAGGAAGATCCCCCCTGCTGAGAACCAGACCCCCATGCTGGAAAAGAGCCCTTCACAACCTCAAAGCATTTTCTTATTTCATGCTACAATTCCTCCATGCAGCAGCCCTGAGAAGCTGGCAGGGAAGGATCAACCCATTTCTGATGACGAAGTGGAGGTCCAGAGGTCATGTCACTTAAGCCCTCACCGAAACACCCACAGTGTTTTGGACTTTGCACATAGCCAAAAAGTGAAGAAATGGCAAGATGTGGTTGATAAATTATGGCATATTTTAAATGTTTACTTTTTACAAGTTAATGTCTTTAACAAAATAAATCAGGGGCACCTGGGTGGCTCAGTGGGTTAAAGCCTCTGCCTTCAGCTCAGGTCATGATCTCAGGTTCCTGGGATCAAGCCCCACATCGGGCTCTCTGCTCAGTGGGGAGCCTGCTTCCCCTTCTCTCTCTGCCTGCCTCTCTGCCTACTTATGATCTCTCTCTCTCTGTCAAATAAATAAATAAAATCTTAAAAAAAAAAATTCACTTCAGTTTAACAAAAAAAAAAAATCAATGTAATATTAGCGTGATAATTACAGGATTTATTATACCACGAATTCAGAATACATTATAGATAGTGAGAGCTGGTGACGGGCCACTCGTGTAAAGTCTGCAAGACGATTCCACCAGCCTCCAGGCATAACTGCGCAAGGCTCAACTAGAGGTCAAGGCAGAGCTCTATGTGTCAGGCTCTGATTCAAAGTAGCACCAGGTGTGCCTACCCTGACTCCCAGGCATGTGGGTTTTCGGCCATCCCAGGGCCATTAAGCGATCAACTGTCCAAATGGACAATTACATGCCTGGGCGGTGTCCATGAGAGGGGGCGTCACTCCACCCACAGACCATCCATCCTGTGCAGCGAGGTCATCTTAGCTGGTTCAACAGTCACTGCTTGCTCCAGAGACGCAAGAATTAATTGTACGCATAGGACTAACAGCGTGTAAAGCATCCCGGGGTGCCTCCAGACCAAAGGCATCTATAAACATAAGCCAGTCATGTGAGTTTCCACTACTCAACGTGCAGGAACTTGGAGGATGGACATGCTCTGTCATTGCTCTTCACACTCTGGAAGGTGACCCATGGGACAGCTGCGTTCAGAACGTTCATGATGGTTTGGCAAGAAACCTCAAGGAGCCTCAGGAGAACGTGAGCAAGTTGCTAGGACTCCTGCTAGGCAGGTTGCAGAGAATTGCTCTGACACTTACTGGGGGTGGGGTCCAAGGACAAGAGAGACCCGTGAGTCCTCTCACCTGCCCAGAACCCATCTTTATCTTTCATGGTCACACGGTACATGTGTGGTTCTCAGCAAAGCATCTCTACCCTTTTCTTGGCTCTGTGGTTTGGATAACCTGCCTCCACTCCAGGCTTGAGGGGAGCCATCGAGACCATTAGGGTGCACCCCCAAGGCGCAAGAGCAGGGAGTGTTCCCTGATCCCAGAACTTTCCTGTAGTGCCCTGTTCTCAGTCTACAGTCCCACAGGAGTAAGACTGCTGATTTATACTAAAGTGTTAATGACCGAAGACTGAAGACGAAGTTACACACCTCAGAGAGCATTTGATAGTTATGGAGTACTGGAGAGTGATGAACTCTGTTGTCAGATCCTGTCCCAGCTTCCTCTCTAGCAACTGTGTGAACTTGAGCAGAATAAGTCATTAAGCCTCTTTTGGGCATAGTCTATTCCTCCAAAAAATGAGGTTGGTGACAATCTACCTCAGCTGTCCTTCTGCAATTTAGACGATTATAAAAAGCTCAGCATAGAACACCCAAGAAATGGCCAGCGCATCATCGGGGTGGGATGGGTGGGGAGGAGGCCTTCATACATTTGTGACCACCTAGTGCATGCAGCAGTCCGTGCAGATCCTGCATCTGTCAGGCTCACACAGGACTCCCACCAGGGTCAGGGCCCAGTGCTCCTTCCCTGCATGATGGTTAGACGTATCTCTCACCTCTGAAAGTCCCTCGGACATTTGGTTCAGTGGAGAGGACTAGCACGTGAGCCAGCACCTGGAGAGCAAGGGAGGTCCTGAAGGCGAGGTGGCAGTGGGGGGAACCGGCCCAGGGGAAAGAGGACAGAGCAGGTGTGTGGAGGCCTGCTGGTCACCTGCCTCCCTCGGTAGGTCCAGGATGACCCTGGTCATCGTATTCCTTTCTTGGGCTCACCTTCCCCTCACATGGCTGTGATGAGGATCCTGGGGTGGCATCAGAAATTGAATAGTTCTTGCCACAGTCAGGTCAGGGGGGCTGCAGACCTTGACCGCCACACGTGGAAACCCATCACTGCCATACTTGACCCACAGGGTGGTCCTGAGTGATTAATTCATGAGCATTTGGTGTCAATTCAGGAGTTTGCTGTAATGTGGGAGTTGGGGAGAGAGGTAATCCACTCAAGTACACTTGGGGAAATTATCCAGGGTGAACGAAATCACTTCTGTTGGCCAGGTCATGGGTCTGAATCAGAAATGGGGGAGAAAGAGGAGACCACCTTTCCCTGCACTTCTTTCGGGTTTCACAGAGGGCCCCGTATTGTACATTATGAGGCCCACATGCACATATGCAAAGATAAGCATATATTTTTCACACAAACACATATGAACATAGGAATATCAATATGCAGGTGTATGCGAACTCACTTTCCCCCAGGCTCCTGGAAGGCCTGCTCTTGGAAATCAAATAGCCCCGAGTGTTTTCATTCATGCCCAGACTGGACGCTCCCTCCTACCCAGACTCTGGGCATCTCACATCAAGCCTGTCTTTTACTTCCAACACCAATCTGCAGCTTCAGGCTTTTCTGAAACAGTGGGTATACATCCGTGCTTGCTGCATAAAAGACGACCCCCCAAATATCGCAGCTTCAATGACAAGCTGGCTCATCATTCCGTGAGTGAGCAGTGCATTCTGGGCTCAGCTGGCCAGTTCTTCTGGACTTGGTGAGACTCGTGCGTGCATCTGCACTCAGCTGCCAGGTGGTCGGGAGGTGGACTGCGCTAAGCTAACCGCCACTGGATGTCGAGTCTTACTCCGCCTGGCCTCTGGTCCTCCAGCAGGTTGGCCTGGGCTTGTTGATATGGGGTTCCCAGGCTTCTCAGAGGAGCAGAGCTGGGGCATTCAAAGCCTCTTGTGGCCTGGGTTCAGAAACGCACGGTGTTAGTTTTGCTTCTGCCATATTGTGTGGCCAATGCAAATCACGTGGCTGGCTCGGATTCACGAGGTGGAGATAGAGACTCCACCTCTTGATGGAAAGAATGGCAACGTTGTGTTGCCGAGACAGAGAAAAGGCAGTATTTATGGCCATTTTTTCCCCCCAAACAATTAATCATGGGATATGGAGCAAAGGGCCCCAGCAAAGATTGGGTCTGGAGCGTTATGGAGAATCCCAACTGAGCAGGGCAGGCCAGGCTTTCCCACGTCGCTACCCCATGCCCTCCACCCCTTTGTTGCTACAGTAACCCTGCTGTTTCCCCAAAACATGAGAAAACCATTTTGCTCTGTTGCATTTCTCACTGACAGTTGAGAATACTTTTTTACCCATTTATGGGTGCAAATTAATGAGATGACAACAGACTGAAACCAATGACAACTGCTAATCTGTAAGCAAAAACAAGGGATGAGGAGCCGAGAGCAGTACAGCTGTTTTATTTTAATTGAGGAATGATTTTATGTTAGAAACACTCAATATTCACAGCAAATTAAAAATAATGAAGTGAATTGATACCAATGATACTTTTTTTTTTTTTTGCTTACTATCCCTTTGTAAATCTATTTCTTCACACAAATTGACAGGCCTAATTGATACATACGCTATTATTCCTCATTAGTAGGCTGAATAAAATAATTCTTGATTAAATTTATTGCAATTTACCAATCCAGCATAATGTTTGCAAGCTATAAAAGTCAATCAACAGGAAACCAGGGGGAAGCCAATGACATTATTACATTTTACAGAACACAAATGTGGTCTCCCCGCACCGGCAAAGGGAAGGCCACCAGGAGACCCCCAAGTGTGTGACACACCATGAAGAGAGGGCTCCGACCCCATGCTGCTTTTCATAGACATGAGCAAGAGCTCCGAGAGTCCTTCTCCCTGTGCAGCTGGCTTGGGCTCAAGCCATCCCTGCTCTCCTGGCCTGTGCCCCTCCTCAGACAGGCCTCCAGGTGCTAATGATGACGAGCGACAGTGACCTCCATGGCCTTGGGGCTGCCAACGAAACCTGTCACCCATGCCCGTCTTCCCCCAGCCAGAGATCAGAAAGGAGGCTGGCTAGAGAGAGGATGAGAGAACGAAGCCACAACACGGTCCCCGAAAGCCTGTCTGCCTTCAGCCACCCATCCCCAGGCACGCAAGTCAGAGGAGGTCCTGAGCCCAACTGTCCTCCAGAGAAGAAAGATCTTCGTGGAGTGTCTGCCTCCCCAGGGTCTCAGATGTCACACGCTGGTAGCATTAAATGCTATAGCTGGTGCCATGGTTATGTCCCTTTTGGATCAATGGGAATTGAAGAAGAAGAAGGAGAAGGAGAAGAAGGAGGAAGAGGAAGAAGAGGAAGAGGAAGAAGAGGAAGAGGAAGAAGGAGAAGGAGAAGAAGGAGGAAGAGGAAGAAGAGGAAGAGGAAGAGGGATAAGGAGAAGGAGGAGGAAGAGGAGGAAGAAGAGAAGAAGAAGAAGAAGAAGAAGAAGAAGAAGAAGAAGAAGAAGAAGAA
>CM052888.1:34601252-34620316 GCA_028534135.1 Potos flavus
TTTGTTTGTTTATTTATTTAATCTATTTATTTATTCAGGGATGAGACAATTGGCTCGTTATTCAGGGAAAAAATCTGGAAATTCACTTCTATGCATCTCATCACAGAAATTCATCACAAGAAGCCCCATTGCAAGTCAATTTTTTTTGTGGGGAGGGACAGAGTTAATGTCTGGCTTTGGAGCCATAGAGGAACTTGATACAGACCTTACTTTCCTCTTAACTACCATAGAACCCTCAGTAAGTGATCGAGTATGTCCACACATCGGTCTCTTCCTCTGTAATATTAATTATTTTGTTTATGATGATAAAAAGAGCATGTGTGCTCATAAAACTTACTATGTTTCAGACCTGGTCTCAGCATTTCCTGTTTCTTCTTTGATCACATCGCCTAATGTAACTCTCTTTTCCCAAAGTTCAGCACATAGTAGTCACTGCAGGGACAATGCTCCCTTTCATTTGGAAATGAAATCTTAAAAACCATAATTAATAGAGCATAAAATTATCTATTGTAACATATCTCACACATCTAGGTGACATGAATCTAAAAAAAAAAATATTTTTACATTTTCGCTCCATGGCCAATATCCTTAGAGCACGCACACACATGCATGGTGAAAGAGCATGATTTCTAAAAAATCAATGTATCATTGCCTTTTCTATAACATCTATTTCTATCCAGTCCACCTGGTATCACTGGGGACATCAGAGGGACACTGTACCTCAAAGACAAATGCCAACTTAATTGGACAGGTCTCTTTTTAACATTTACCATTTCCTGTTGGGTCCAACTCAAAGCAGTCAATACTCTTTTATAAACAGGGGAAGAAAAAAAAAATGCCATCCAAAACTCAGGTCTCTAAGTTATTGCTGTGTGTTTGGTGCAGGTGTATTGATCCCAGCGCCCATGCAGGTGTAATGCCATGCAAAGGTATTAGCCATTCTAGGCCCAGCACTGAGGGCTGCGTCTGTGTCATGCCACCTGAGTCAATATGCACGACAACCCAGCGCAGGGCTATTCAACCACAAGCTCTGCCATCACCCACAGTGGTAGAGCCCAGAACTGCTGGGGTTGACTCAGCTCTGCCCACTATGCCCAAGTCCTCAGTTGAGACACTGAGAGATGTTTTGTTCCTGCTCCTACTGACTCGGTTTCTGCAAAAACGCTGAGCAGATGCAGTGGACCATGCTACCTTATCTTCGAATTCAGACCATACACCAAAGCAATGTGGGGAACCCATTTCAGAGATGCCGTGACTCGAGAGGCTGTATACTCATGGATTTGGGCATCAGAGAGACCTGGGTTCAGACACCAACTCTGAGCCTGTTTCCTTGTTAGGACTACACGAGACTATATTTGTATACTCCCTGAAACATAACAAGCTCTCGATAAATGGCAGAAGCAATACAATTATAATGATCTCTGCCTTTCATTCCTTACCTCTTTCCCTGAGCTCCAAATTTATACAGAAGACTAACTACTCAACATCTCCACCTGGGTGTCCCCAGGCCTACAGAACTCAACAGGATAAATCAGACTCACCATCAATTCCTTCAACTTGCCCAGACTGGAAACCCTGGGCACCGCCACATCGTCCCCTCACCCTCCATTTGCACTGATTCCATGACTCGGTCAAGGTGTTCGCTAGACTTCAGGCTTGAATCCTGCTTCACGATTTTCAGGATTTTCCTCCTCCCCCAAATATACAAAAGTAAGACGGGAAACAAACAAAAAATGTGCTTACAAATTTTCAGGGAAATTCAAAGACAAATGTCATGCAAGAATCCAGATGTGTGTAAGGTTGTCGAAAACAGATGTGATTGGGCAGAAACCACATAAGAAGTGTCGAAAGGGAGCTCCGTGTGTGGCTGGAGGATTCAGTGATGGGATAGCTCAGGGAAGACCAAGAAGAAGACATTAAGTCAAGGAAAAAGACTCAGCCTAAAGGGCAAAATGATCCCTGGTTTCATCAGTGGGTATAGAAAAGAGAGCAAGCAAGGCTTCTGCCGGGGGGGCACTTAGCTGGTTGGGACAGAGTGGCAGAGGGAGTCATAGTTGCAGGAAGTGGTGTGTCTCTGAGGCAGCAGAGAAGGGAAAACCCTTGACCTGTGAAATTTCAAAGGTTGCCTACCCCCATCCTACCCCTGTTACTCCTTCCTAGAACTCACACTAATACCTGATACGGGAAAATCAAATACACCCAATGCTGAATAATAACAAGGCTTCTCTACAAAACCATGGAAGGAAAAATTGGAAAAGGATAGTAAAACATAACCAAATGGAAAGCCCTCATGAATAGTCATGTTTTCATAGAGCAGCTAAAAACTATGACCAAACGTTGTGTTGTGACTTTAAAAAAAATGCGAAGCAATGACATTGGTGAAGAAAGATCACAAAGAAGAGACACTTGTCTCACATATACTGGCTTGGTATTCAAGGGTATCATTCAAAAGTGATAAACCTGGTGACAAAATCATGTCCATATGTCTAAGCATTGAGGAATGTAATAAAATAATATTACAAACTAAAGTTGGGTGGTGCAAAACAAAAGAGGATGGAAGGAAAAGGAAATGTGCTAATTGTAGCCTTAATCATGGTAGAGAATGGAAAAGATAGTGTCTAAAGAAATAAGGGCTAAAGATGTCATACAAAGTTATAATTATGAGAGTCATGGCTAGAACAAAATATAAACCCTCTTAAAAATCAGGAAACCCGGGGCACCTGGGTGACTCAGTGGGTTAAAGCCTCTGCCTTCGGCTCAGGTCATGATCTCACGGTCCTGGGATCGAGCCCCGCATCAGGCTCTCTGCTGAGCAGGGAGCCTGCTTCTCTCCTCTCTCTCTGCCTGCCTCTCTGCCTACTTGTGATCTCTCTCTGTCAAATAAATAAATAAAATATTTTAAAAATCAGGAAACCCAAAGCAAACAAAATAGATCACAGAGTAGAGGACTTAAAAGGAAAAACCAAACAAAAATATAATATACAATGACATTTCTAAGACCATGTATGTGGCAGGTAAATGGGCTCAGCTGATCTATCAGAACGATTTTCAGGTTGGTCCAAAAAGCAAAGCCAACCGCAAGCTGTTTTCAAAAGACACACATCACCAAGTTGTTTCGCAAAGCTGGAAATAGGAAGATATCCGAAGGCACACCAGACCGATGTCAACAGAAGGCAGCAGAGGCCATGCCATTAATATCTAAGAAGGCAGGATTCAGAATAAAAGCAAAAATGAGAGGTAGAATGTTGCATTATGAAGATAAAGGGAAAAATCTACGGTGACGATATGACCATTCTGAACACCCGTGCCTCGGATGACATAGTGGCAACATTAACCAAGCAGAAACTACAGGAGATACGGGAGAATCCACAGTGACACCGGCAGGAGGGGACAATTCAAATTCAACACTCTCCACCCGCGACAGACCAAATGGGCAAAAATTTAGGATCTAACCGCCCCAGATAACCTAATTAATAACACAGACTGTGCTGAGCCATATAGATTGCACACCTTGACAACGGATCATTTATTTTCTTTTCAAACGCCCATGAAATATTAATGAAAGAATTGATCACATTCTAGACCACAAAGGAACCCTGATAAATCCTCAGAAACCAATAACAATATAGACAGTATTCGCTGATCACAACGTAATAAAAATGGAAGTAAATAACAAAATTGGCAAATAAAAAAAATCCTTTCCACCTGAAAATTAAAACTAAATTTTAAAAAATTCTTAGATATACTCTGGGGCCAAAGAGGAAGTACAGCCCCCAAATTAAGAATTTCAAAAAAACAATAGTGAGAACATTGTGTATCAGAATATGAATGCCGTTGAAAAATACTCAGAGAAAGTCATAAACTCAGAAACTTGGGTCAATAAAAAATAAAGAATAAAAGCAAATAAATTGGGTCTCTGACTAAAACATCAGGAATAAAACAAAGGTGAGAAGTAAAGAGCTGATAAAGAAAAGAATTAATACGTTAGAACATTAGAAACCCACAAAGCTGAAGAATCAACCCACGAGCTGTGTTTTCCGGAAAAGGAGAGCAAGAAGTTTGAGAGTCCACTAACCTGATCACAAGCGAGGCAGGAGAAAATGCAAGAAAATATTAAAGAGATGGAAAATATAATAGACCAATTTCTATTGAAAACAAAACAAAACAAAACAAAACTGCCCAAAGTCTTTTGATAAAAATGGAGCTGGAAAAAGGCTAGCCCTGGGGAAATTTTATAAGATTAAAAAAAAAAAAAAAACAAAAAACAATAGATCCAGTAATGCATAAACTGTTGTAGGGCCGGTAAAAAGAAGAAAAATGCCCCAAAATCTTTTATGGAAGCAAATACAACATGACACCTAAACCTGGTAAAGGTTGGTAAAAAACAAAACCACACAGAAAAAAAATTTAGCCTAAACTTATGATGCAGCTTGGTGTAAAAATAAGATATAAAATATTAGTAAATAGTATCCATTAGACCATTAAACAACAGTACACTTTAAAAATGGATTTTATTTCAGAAACTGAAGAACAGTAAATTAGTAAGGAATCCATTAAATAAGCCATCCTATTACTGGATGTAAGAAGAAAAATCATATGACCATCTCAGACACTAAGAAGAAGGTGCATATAAATTCAACAACAATTTTTGATAAAAGAGAACAAAAGCTCAATATAATATGACTCATATATAAAAGTTTCCTAGAAATTTATAAGAAAAAGACAATAACTAAGTTGAAAATGGGGCCAAGAGAGCTCACAGAAAAGGAAATATAAATGGTTAAACATAGGAAAAGCTCAACTTCACATTAATGAGAGCTCCCCGAATTAAAGCTATCTCGAGATGCTATTGACACCTATTAGATTGGCAAAAATCCAGAAGTTTGAGAGCACTGTGCGTGAGGCTGTGGGTAGACCGGCATCGTATATTGCTGGTGGGAATATGAATTGGTATAACCCCTGTGGAGGGCAAATCAGCACCATCTATCAAAATTACATATGTATCTACCCTTTGACCCATCAATTATACTTTTGGGAATTTATCCTCCAGTTACACTTGCACACGTGTGAAATGATGTCTGTGCAAGATTATTCATTAGCATTACTTATAAAAGCAAAAATGGTGAGCAACCTGAATGTGTTTCTGTAGGGAACTGGTTAAATAAATTATGGTACATCCATACAATATAATACCACGAAGTTGTAAAAACACAGTGACACTTTAGATAGATAGATAAATAGATAGATAGATAGATAGAGAGAGAGAGAGAGAGAGAGATACAGAAAGATTACCAGTATGTATTATTAAGCAAAACAACAATAACAAAACCACAAGGTGCCTCCTGTGGAAAAAGATGATAGATAGATGACAGATAGATAGATAGATGATAGATAGATATAGGATATTATATATATATGATATATGAAAGATATATCTATATCTATCTATGTTATATGTATTTGTGCTAGGTTGTAGACAATTCCCTACAGTTTTAGGAAAAAGTCCTTCAAATGTTGGCCCCCAATCTATTCTTCCAGGTTGATCTACCACTCTTATTCCCTTCAACACACATACCCCTCTGACCATATAACCAATGTTTTAGCTACACTGAGCCACTTAACAATCTCTGATCATCTTTGCACACGTATCACTCCCTCTGCCTGAAATACCAAGATGCCCCCTATCTGCCAGATGACCCTAGCTGCTCATCCTTCAAGAAGACCCAGTTCCAATAATGCCCCTGGGAGAGAGAGTGTGCTTCCCTTCTGTGGGGTTACATGCACAGATTGTCAGATCGTACTGAAATGCTTTGCTCAGATATAATTCCCTAAGAAGACTATGAGAAATTCACAGGGAGCAATCATGTAGTATGGTCTTTTGCATCCCCATGACTTATCTGGCCCAGATGATGCACATATTAAATATGTCTTCGAATAGTGAGTATAAACAACCGTCATGTTTATCATCTGTTAACCAGGTTAATGGACTGTGGTATATACATACAGTATACATACAGTAGCATATTATTCCGCCGTTAAAAAGGGGCAATTCTGACACATGCTATAGCATGGGTGAAACTTGAAGCTAAACACATTGCGTTAGCTGAACTAAACTAGATATAAAAGGACAAATACTGAAAGCATACACTGGAAACATGAATTTTCTAGAACAAATATTGGAAATTTATACAACTTTTCTCCAATGGCCAAATTCATGAAGACAAACAGTAGAATGATGATTGCTAGGAGCTGGGGAGAGGAGGAGATGGGGAGGATGATTTAATGGGTACAGAGCTTCAGTTTGGGAAGATGAAATGTTCTGGAGATGAATGGGGGTGACGGTACGCGATAGCGTGAATGCACTTCATACCACTGAACTATACACCTAAAAATGGCTAAAATGACAAATTATACGTTGTGTGATTTTTACCACCATGCAAAAGTGTGCTTTCACCTGGTGGGGGATCCAAGGAATCCTTAAGGTAGAAAGTCTCTATCCTCAAGAATACTTTTTTATCCTATTCTTGAAGATGGTAAATATTGTACAGTGTGTCCTGATCATCTGTCAAAATCAATTCTGTCCTTACAAAGCTTTCTCTTGGGACTTAACCGAAAGCTGTAAATGAATGGTCACTAAGACCTTGGTAAATACGCTACACCACTCATTTGTCAATAAATATCGATGACCCGCTGGGTGGCGGACACTAGGTCTTGGGGATACAGAGGAGAGAAAGGTGGACATCTTTTCCTCACCTCAGGGAGGTTACCACACAACACTGAATTTACAGATTCAGTGAAACACAGTGAAGACCCTTCACCTCCAGTTCCTTCCAGTCTGCGGGGTCATCCTCTCGCTGGCCCCCGACCTCCTCTCTATCGTCTGTGGTCATTTTCACTCAGGATACTGAGAATCTGTTAACATCCCACTGTAGAAAACCAATTCCCGTAAGTAAACAAAGCACAAAAAGTTTATGAAATACATGTCTGGGTAGAAAAGTACCGCTCATTTTTATGTTTTATTTTCGAGTTGGTTATTGCTGGGGTAGAGAAGTGCTATTGATTTTTGTATTCTAGCAATCTTGCTGGACTCTATTATTAGTTCTAATAGTGTGTGTGTGGATTCCTTTGGTTATTCTGGGTAGATGATCATATCATTTGCAGATATTGTCCCTTTTATCTCTTTCCTCCCAATCCTTACACCTCCGATTTCTTTCTGTTCCCTTGTAACATTGGCCATGACATTTTTTTTTTTTAAGATTTTATTTATTTGACAGAGAGAGAGAGATCACAAGTAGGCAGAGAGGAAGGCAGAGAGAGAGGGGGAACCAGGCTCCCTGCTGAGCAGAGAGCCCGATGTGGGGCTCTATCCCAGGACCCTGAGATCATGACCTGAGCCGAAGGCAGAGGCTTTAACCCACTGAGCCACCCAGGCGCCCCGTGGCCATGACCTTTTAAATAAAATTTCAAAAACAAACACCACAAGGCAGCAAAAAAAGTGGATTAATTTTATTATATTGAAATAAAAGATTTTTGTTCAAAGAAACCACGAGCAAAGGTACCGAACAATAGAACAGAAGATATTGGCAATGTCTAAAACAAGAGGTTTCTCTTTCTAGAATATGTAAGGAACTTCTGCATGCCAACAAGGAGAAAACGTCAAGCCAGTGGGAAAATGGTCAAAGGATATGAATAGTGATTTATAGATGACAAAACCTGAAAGCTAACGAGCACATCGAAGAGATGCTTGAAATCATTAATAATCAGAGAAATGCAAATTAAAATAATGAGATATCACTTTATATATATTAGACCGGCTCAATTAGAAAGCCGGATAACGCCAAATGTTGGAGGGGATATGGGGATACAAGATCATACTCCACTGTTTGATTTAATAGGAGCGGTGCAGTAATTCTAAAGAGCAATGGGCAGCTTTCGGTCAAGTTTGATATACGCATCTGCTCCAAGACGTGTCCCCAATCCCCACACATGTCCATAAGTGGGTACATACAAGGCAAGCCCTAGTAGCATTATTTGAGACGTTGAGGAGTTGGAGACAGTTGGGTTGTCCACCACAGGGTGAGGGGAGAGGTAAAATATGGTAGATGCAAACCACGGGGTCCCATAGCAACCAGAAGAAACAGCATAGATGTGCACATACCAACATGGATGGGTCTTAAAAACATAGTGCTGAGTAAGAGACAAAAAAAAGTCGATGATGTCTCAGCCAATGCCATTTATATAAAATTAGGTTGCACGCATACAAATCAAGAGTCAACATTCTGCAAGAACATGGATGAACAAAAACAGCACATACGTGTTACGTCCATCCAAATGGTTGCCTCTGGGCATAAGAAAGGGGGAAAGTGAATAAATAAAATAGGAGCAGACCATTGCACAGAGTGATGGTAGCAAAGCTCCAGGACAGAAGAGAGAGATTAAAATAAAATAAAATAAAATAAAATAAAATAAAATAAAAGCGATGCTGAGAGGCCAAAGGATTGCAGAAAGCGATGACAGGAGCCAAGCTGGTATCTCAGAAGGATCACTCAGGGCTTCTAGCTGAACCAAAGGGTCATCTCAAAGCTATCTCAGAAATGCCCTCAAGAGTGGAACCAACCACACTTGACATTATGGGATAACGGTGGGCTCTAAGGAAAGGCACGATGAGGAAGAAAGAAGAGCCCTTTTGTCTGCTTCCCACCTATGCAGAAAGAGAGGGGGTGCGACCAAGTGGGAAGAAAGGGGTGGGACCATCTCCTCCCACTCACTGCCGGAGCCATCCTGTGCACAAGGAGAGGAGGACTCGGGGAAAAGCACCCTCGTCTACTGAGCTGGCCAGGCTCCAAGCCCCTGCCGCTATGTGATATGTTAGGGCACAGGAGGGACAGGCTGGGGGGACAGAGAGCCCAACCCTGTATTCATTACATATGGAGGGGAACCTGGTTCTCAACGATCTGATTTAAAGAAAATGAACGATTGGCCTGGAAGCCCATTAGTCAGGCAGCTAACACACACAAGCCGTCTTGTGGCTGCACCCCCTGTCCTCTGAGGCCCTCCAGAAAGCCGGGGCAGCAGGAGCTGGGCCATGATGGAAATGGTGTTTTTATTAATATTTGTCAAAAAAAAAAAAACACACACAAAAAAACCCACGGTGGTATAACAGGCTGAGTGTTAGGGATTATGCATTACCTGGTTTCCTGAATTTATTCTTGGCTGGTTACGGATTGTTATATACAAGTTTCCTGGAAAGATAGCCAGCCTGCTGCTCTCAAAATAAGCTTAGGGTTGGAGGGGGGCGGGCAGGGAAGTGTCTCCTGTCTCTGGGCACTTTGGAAAGCAGGAACAGGAAAGAAAAATAAAGATAATGCAGCATCTACAGGGAGTGGGTTTGGGGTGGGGGGCTGGTCATGAATCCGGAATAAAAGCTGCCTAAACACAATGAGAAGCAAGGAGTGATCACTCTCCTAATTTGGGGTGGTTCTACTGCTCAGGGATTTCCAGGCAAGTCCCAGGGGCAACAGAGTGAGTTTGAGATGAACATGTTTCGTGCCCAAAGTTAAGTGATTAGATTTTATCAGAAGGTAATGGCTCAGATCCTAAAGGGTAGCACCGTCTTACCCTCCCTGTGTGTGACCTTGTGACTGTCTGGGAGGCAGCAGGGTCCAGGGGTCAGGGCTCTGCAAAGTAGAGTGCCGGCCCACTGGGTCTCTGACACCAGAACAGAAACAGATTTAGAAGCAAATCGCCAATATAGATGGTGCTGAAATCATTATTCATGTATACACCTTCATAAGAATTTAGAAGGAAATTCTAAATGCAAAAGCTTGGAAAGCAACCCAAATCCAAACCCACTCACAAGCACTACATGGAAGGAACATCTATTTTAGATGTCATAGGCCCACAACTGTCACCCCTGAGAAGCAGGCACCGAGCTTTCAAAGAGCACAAGAAATAGGCATGGTTTCCTTTAGCCTCCAGGGTGGGGACAGCTGGTTCTACAGTTCTGGTTTCTACAGTTCTCCAGAGAGCTGTCTCTTTGGCAGTCCCTGAAATGCCACCAGGCACTTAGCACACAGTTCCATAGGTGAATTCATGAAAAATCAGTCTTGAAAATTCACCCTCACGGACATTTGCAACAACTGCCTGCAGTTGAGAGACCGAGTCTGTTTTGTGACATTCTTGATCATCTAAAGCAATCCCCCTGGGATGTGGCACCTATCCCATAGCCCCATCTCCGGGTGTTGCACACCACTCAGAGTCCCTGGTTATCAAACCCTCCATACACCAATGTGACAATTAGCAAGACATGGTCCCAGTGTCCTGAAAGAAATGGTGACACTTTGAAATAGCAGACTCGCACCCAAGGCTTGGCTTTGACTCCCCCCTCCCCAAATTAAGGTCAACATGTGCCTGGGCATCAAATCAGAGAGAACTGTCAGCTCCTTCAACTTGTCAGTTCCGTGGCACCGAAATTTCTTTCTTAAAACAGTATCCAATTTCAAGGATAAAGGAAGAGAAAGTATAATACAGATGTTTCATGGAGTTTGAAGTAGTAAAAGTCTGAAACTATCACTTTTACTTTATCAGCCACCTCTGAAGACTTCAAAGCATTTTTTGTGAGCATTTTAACACAAAATTTCACAACAGCAGACCGGGCAGACATTTTCCTCGTTTTATAGGAAGAAATGAATGAATTGCAAAAGGTCTGTTGACCAAGGCTCTTTCTATTACATGTCATTGACTGAACCCAAAGGTCAGGACCACATTTTTAAAGCAGTGCCCATAGATTCCCCGACTGTCCTGATCTTCCAGGGCTGGAGAGGCAAAAGAAAAAGTCAGGCAGTGAAGGAAAGGGCTGCCTTGTGGCCAGTATAGGTGGTGCCAAGCCAGAATGTTCTGAGTCTTTCCAGAGAACATAGCTGAACCAATGGCCAATTGCTGCCACACAGCAATGTGGACCTCCGTGTTGCCAGATAATTTGATTTTTAAAGAGGAGATATACGTGTAATAATTTTTGGATAAAATCCCCTGATTTTTAAATGTTAGCTTCCTTTTTTTAAAATTTATAGCAAGCCAAACAGATCACATCTGTGAAACAGACACTGTCCAAAGCAGCCAGTTTGTAACCATAGTCCTAAGATGTCATCACGGAGAGCAACTCCTATCTATGTTTAGGAGAGGGGGAGAAAAGAACCCCTATTTAAAACCACAGATGACCACAGCCACGTCTCCCTGCCAGAGGAGGTGTATCCTTTCTCCCTAGTCTGGAACATTTTTTAAAAAGCATACTGTGATGGGCCTGGGCTGGGAGCCTCCCCTGTCCCAATCCCCAGACATGGTCTGAAAGGGGAAAGCAGATTTTATCTGCTTAGAAATGGGAGCAGAATGTGGGGTTTGGTGGTCTGAGCTCTGCTGCACAGAAAGCCCTTCCATCCTCCTTCCCAGTCTTCAGTGAAGGTTTACCATGAAAGATTGCCATTTGCTAGGAAAGCTTGGGATGAAGGAAAAGGAAGGGGTCCCCTGGTTAGTGGGGAAGCAGCAGCCATGGGGCAGGGCTCCAAATACGTCAATAGTTTTGTGCGGGAAGTGGGAGGAAATAAGTCACACGGGACTCCTCAGGGGGGTTGGAAGGAGGTTTCTTGGCTTCTCATGGTAAGTGGGACAGGATTTGGGATTTTTTTTTTTTTTTTTTTTTTAAAGCTCAGCATGACCAGGGTTTGAGGCCATGTTTAGGTGGGCAGCCAATAAGCCTTGAGTCCTGAAGAGAAAGTCAATCCCACAGGCTGCTTCGTGGTGGATGCTGAGCGCTTATGTCCTGCCAAGAGCCCCCAGGTTATCAGGCCCAGGGGCCTGGGAGTGGGACTCATAGCCAGAGTTTATATTCTAGAAGGTATTAACCTCTCTGTACTAAGCTGCCAAATGGAGGTGCCATTTGGGCCATCACTTCATGACCACAGAGCAAAGCCAGGGACAGGGATTTTGTTCCTTCCCCGGGCTCCTTCAGCTTCCTAAAAACCCAATCTTGATGGCAGCCGAGGTGGTCTTGAGTAGATAGAAATGCCCTCAGGACCCTTCTTGGGTGGTTCCCAGTGGCTAAAGAAGCAACACGACTATCAAACAGAAGAGCAGAGGGGAAGATCCCTATGGCTATCCTCGGAAATAGCTTTCTGCTCTGCACGCTAGAAGGCTTCCAACTCGGCTGCCATCCACCCCTCCAACCCCTGGGAAAGTAACCTTAACCTACAGAGACCCAGCCCGAAAACTTGCAGCTCAGACCCAGGGGAAGTGACATCTTGCAGTTGGTCAAGGGACTTTGTTCTTCAAAGGGTTTTGCAGAAGGGCTCTTTCTTCTTGTTACCTCTGGTGGATTTTAGAGCCACTTACCAGGAGTCACAGTGGAGAGGGGAGTTTTCCTTACATCTGCTGGGCTATAATTAATGTATGAACCGTTGGCATATTTTTTAAGAGAAAAACAAACAAACAACTGCAAAGGGAGAGTAGTGTGCCCACCTATGGTCTGACGACAGTCATCTCTCATAACCAGATTGGTTTATCTGGTTAAAGCAATGTGAACTGTAACCCTGAATAATTTATTGAACTATTGAACCACTTGTAAAATAATTGAAGCTTGAGCCTCATTCCACATAACGGATTTAAACTGAAGAGAAATATATTAGCAAGATCTCAACCTCTAGAAATAAAAAAGGCCGTAAGGAACCTGACAGTCTTTACCGTAACACATAACACACATCTATAAAGCATTTCCCACTGGCCACTGTCTTTGGCAATGACTTAGTAGCATCTCCCATCCCACCCCAACTGGACCCTACCACACAGGGCTGGGAGCTGAAATGGTGGAGGGCAAAAGAGACAGAATGAGAGGCAAGCCCATTGTTGGAGGAGGTGGGGGAGCAAGGGAGCCTCTTGGCCACAGCAGAGGCCATCCTGACAGTGACCTATGACCCAAGAGTCTGGTGAGGACAATATGGAGGAAGTTTGCCGTGCACAAGTAGGATGGGCTCCACTGGTCCAGGGAAAGGAGGTGTCAGCCCCACCTGTCTCTGTGCCCTGATGAGACAACAGCTGGAATATCATATGCACATCTGGGCCCACATGATTAGAGGGGCACTGATAGACTAAGGAATCCTGCAGTTAGCATTCAGGGTGGAGCAGGAATTTCAACCATGTCCAACGGGGATCCAAGAAGGAGCATACTTCTTCCGTGATTTATTAAACTTTCGTTATTGTGCAAGTGTTTTGATACATGTACTATATACAGATCCTATTTTGATACGTATACTAGAGTAACTAAGGAAAATACGCATAAGCACAAGAGAAAGAAAAACATCAGAAATCTCAACAGCTAGAGCTGTATATCCTTTCAAGTTTTTACATACCGCATTACATGATAAATTGTACTTCTACGGTGGAGTTGTGTGATTTCGTGATCTGCTTTGTGCAATTAATACATCTTGTTATTATCTATAACAATATATATTTTGTATGTGCATGTGTCTTACCGCTGTCAAGTATGTGTACAAAATTGTTTTGAGTGGCTACCATCAATTGTTTGAGTGGAACCATCACCTACTAATGAATGTGGGTTGAGTCTGACTTCCAGATCTTCAAGCAATGCTGCGGAACCATTGGTGTGCCAATAACCAGAAAGACCTTGTGCAAAAGAAGCCTTCGCTGTGTTTTGTCCTTTAATCTTTCTAACCCTAGGAGGGAGATCCTGTTAATTTCTTTATTTTATAGATGAGAATAATGAACTTAGAAATTTTATTTTTTAATTTTTTTTTAAGATTTTATTTATTTATTTGAGAGAGAGTGAGAAAGTACGAGAGCAGGGAGGGTCAGAGGGAGAAGCAGACTCCCTGCGGAGCAGGGAGCCCGATACAGGACTCGATCCCGGGACTCCGGGATCATGACCTGAGCCGAAGGGAGTGACTTGAGCGACTGAGCTACCTAGGCGCCCGAACTTAGAAATTTTAAGTAACTACATGGCAGTGATGTTCTGGGCAGGGAGCAGAGCTGGAATTTAAACCCAGGCCTGCCTGATGCTTCTGCCAGGACCCATAATTATCACAGTCCAGCACTGTCTGCACGCATCTATCGCATTTTTTCTGACTACTTCTTCAGGATACATGCCTGCAGGTAAACTTACTAGGACAAAGGAAACCAGAACTTTTAAGACAAGGAAACAGGAAAAAAAATAAAAATAAAAAAGTCACTGTATTCGGAGATCTGCAGGCTCATGGGGTGAGGGGAGGGGACGGGCTGCAAGATTTGATTCATCCTGGGCTCTTCCGCCCAGCCCACGGAGGCCCAGGATGCTAAGGGACGATCACGTGTGCTCCAAAAAACAGCCTCCCTGGTGAGGAAGGCCCTCTCCAAAAGCATCCCGGGCAGGTTTGGAGGGTCTTTGCAGAAACGGGAGCCCCGAGAGGAGAGACTGAAGGGGAAGGCCCGGGACCCTCTCCAGCCCTCCCATTCTGTGATCCCGCAGCCCAGCCGGCCGTCTGCGACTACAATTATGGTATAGAATTTGGGGAGCCTTTGTTTATATGCCATACTTACTAAATCAGTGTTTCAAAACTATTTATGTAAAAGAAAAGTCATCTTTGATCTCTAAAAATGTATGGGGGTAGGTGGTGGAGGAGGAAGGCACGAACCCATATATGGAAATGCGTTCAATTGGAGCAAAATGCAAAACCGGCTTCTGTTTCCAATTATGAGCCTTTGTTCCCTGGCAGTGGCCGTCTTCCACCTTGCTGGAGCCTGCTGCCCAGCCTTGTTTTATGTTTGCGGGAGCCAGACATTATTATAACCGAAAATGCATACTCACCTGAAGAAAGCCGCAGCATAGGCACCAAAAGACACACAGACCGCTTAGCCTAAGCTGGCCTTTCCTCCCTTCTATTCTGATAGATCTTTCCCCCCCTTTTTGTCACTCAAAATGAGTGTCTGATGTACCAGCATAAATTGTTAAAAGCAGTTTTAGGTAAAGGAAGAGAGAGTAAAGTGGAGTTTTTTTCACAAAAGCCAACCTCAATTTATGTCAAAGAGGGTTAAAAGACCTTGGGATTAAAGCAATAAACTTGCTGCTGTCAAAGCTAAAACCCGCTAACAATTTAGTGCCAAACGCATGTTGTTCAATATCATTTCATATTATATTATGTCACAAAGAGCTGACGGTTCTGCATCACACTGACAAGGCTGATTTACTCTGAAGAATTCATCGACATTTTGCACAGTCAAAGCTGACTTCATTTTGTTTGGATGGACGGTGGGAAATGTCTCTGTACTTGAGTTCGAATATTAGTCTGAAAATCATTCTCAGATTAAAGATTCAGGAGACCATGGGTCCACGGCTTTGCAAAGTAAGGACTTTGAAAGGCAGGAATAGACTTTTCACGGCTCTCATTGACAAAGTATTTAGACCAAGGCTTTAATAAAAATCAACAGAGATTAAGTCAGATTTTTTTTTTTCCGGCACTCCCTAAAGTGTATGAATTGTTGAGCCAGTGCCTCAGAAAAAAGAAAATCGTACGAGAGGATTTCCCCTGATCGAGACATAAATCATTTATAAACTCCTTAAGAGACGTTAATCACCTTATTTTCTTAATTATGTGTACGCATGGCTCCCTTTGCCCATTCTCTTTCTTACCAGTAAAAAGGCACAGGTGGAGCTGGGGCATATCGGGATGTCTCTGAGCTCAGAGACCATGCGACAATGGATTTGGAAACCTCAGAGAGAGTGAGGCAGAGGTTCTTCTTGGGACAATTATAGAGGGGGGAAAAATGTATTTGAGATCACCTGACCTGTGCCTTAAAGAGCTACATGCACATCAAAATCAAATAAATGAATATACTGCATAATGTGACTTGTGTAAGTGTCTACTACACATGAAATCTGCATCTATTTTACATACTTAGGTGAAAGATTATGCAATATGACCTTTTAAAAAAATGGTACTCCATCCAAGTCACTCCCCTGCTTAAAAATAGGTGTAAGAAAATGAACTCCTTCTCCGGCTTCTCATCACCATTGAGACCAAGTCCAGGACCTTTCCCCAGCGAATGAGGCCCCAAATGATTCTACTTCTGCCTGCTTCTCCACTCCCCTTCCCACCTGTCTCTGCACCCCCATCACCCTCAACCTCACCCATTTAGTATCAAAACCCGCACACTCCTTCACACGCAATGCCCTCTGCACTCCAGAAGGCTTCCTCTCTCCTCTTCCCCTGGCCAACCCCTTCCCACCAGTATCAGGTTAAATGCTGCTTCCCTGGGCAGAACATCACTGATCCTTCCTCTGTGTTAGGTCCCTTTGACACAAGACTGGCAGAACTTATCAAATGCATCCCACTTGTGTTGGAGGAATTATTGATTGATGGCTTTGGGGCTGAAAGCTGCAGAAGGACAGGGTCACTTTTTTGTGTGTCCAGCACCCAACAGAGTGTCTGCAGAGACAAGTGGCAGAATGTGAGTCCCTGAGGGGACAAGGCCCCTCTCTGCAAGTACAATCTGGCAAACCTGAGAAAGTTTATTTTATTTATTTTTAAAGATTTAACTTATTTGTCAGAGAGAGAGAGAGCGCGCATGCACAAGGGGAGGGGGGTGCGGCGGGGAGGCAGAGGGAGAAGCAAGCTTCCCGCTGGGCAGAGAGCCTGAGGCAGGACTCAATCTCAGGACCTCGGGATCGTCACCTGAGCCAAAGGCAGATGCTTAACCAACTGACCCATCCAGGCGTCTGGAGAAAGCTTATTTTAAAGAGCATCCAGGGGCGCCTGGGTGGCTCAGTGGGTTAAAGCCTCCTCTGTCCGTATTCACGCTTCACTTGGAAATCCTACCCCAGCCTTCCGGTTTGGCTCCTAGAAACTCCCCTCTCCAACACACTTAACCCTTTTCTTTAAGTTGTCGCACACCCAGCTCGGTGGTGGGGCCCGAGAGCCATAGTTGAAGCAACCAGCCCTCCACATTCATCCGTCCAGCGTGATTGGTTTAGAATTAGACACGTGACCCAATTAGAGCCAATGAGATGCAGGCAGATTGTGGACTGCTGGTGTGAGCCTCGGGTTCTACCCGGGGCTGCGCCGGAGGGTGGGTGCAGGTGCTGGAGCTGCTGCAGCCACCCTGAGAACAGAGCTGAGAGGGACAGTCTCTCCGACCAGCAGGCTCCTGTCCACCTTGGTCTGAGAACCTTGTCCCAGCCCCCAGGTAGCTGAGTCTGCAGGCAGCAGGGCTGCCATCCTCTTAGTGTTGCATGTTGGTAAGTTGACTCTATTCCAGGTTCCTGCCATCTGCACAGAAAGCATCCTGCTAAGTGCCCTTCGCTGGCTGCCGTGCCCTATACCCATGCCTGCCTCCAGGAGTGGGATGCAGCTGCAGCTCCTGCAGTCACAGGCGGGTGAAGGGGGCTCCACTGAAAAGGCCAGAGCATCGTGCAGCCGCCTACGGTGTTCTCGAGGCCCCACATAGCCCGTGCAACCGGCAACACCCTCAGCCACCCATCTCTCAACTGGAGAGCTCTTGCATTTTGGGGAGGGGGCGCTGAGTCCTCCCCGGGAGGTCCCTTGTGCTACAGTGTGTTAGCAATCTGCCGCCCCTGCCTCCTCACGTGACAGCCTTCAGTCTCCGCCCCATGCACATTTGCTAGGACCGCTGGAAGGCGGGGCCTGCATTCTCCCTCCCACCCCTGCCTTTGTCCTGCCCTCATCCAGGGAGGAAGGAGAGTCGCCACACCAGGCTCACTCCATCCCATCACTGCCTCCTGAGGTCTCACTTCCACTGCCCCTGGCGGGTCAAAGGAGGACGCAGACGCTTGTCTACAGGTTGCCAGAGCGCCCGCTCCAGGGCTGTGAAGCAAACGAGGCTTTTATTCTCCAGGCAACACCCGCTGACAACACCGCCTGAGCCGCTGGTCCCCATCTCCTGCTGGAGGCTTTTCAACCACTTAACACGGGTTTTCAATTTCCACTGCTTATGCACATACATCTCCATCCCGGAGAATGGATTGCCACGGGAACCTTCCTCTCCAAAATTCTGATGGACGGCATTTTTACCCCGGAATGATGCTTAAGTTAAAGTGATATTCACCAATATTCATTATGCGGTAATGGCATAGAGCACCAGATCAAAAATTCATGGCAAGCACACTCTGCAACATTCTCCTCCTTGAATGTGCGCAGAGCAAATCTATGACCCCATGTGTATGTATGTATGCACACACACTGCATAACTGTATGTATGCAGAGCACGTGTGCATACACACACGCACACGCGCACGCACACGCAGGCAGCCCCTGTCGCACCCTCTCCTTCAGACTCGGTCCAGTGGCATCGCTGGAACCAACCGGTCCAGGAACAGGCCTGGGGGACAGGATTTCTCAACCAAGGGGCCGGCAGATGGGAATTGAGAAGAGAAGAGTCAGTGTAGCAGGGCGTTCGGCTTCTCCCGCTCTAGCACTCTACGACCAGCTGGGAGTGAATTCATCAGCTCCTCAGCCCGTTCAGACACACGGCGAGACCCTGGTGGAGATGCCCGCTCTCTCCGTGGAGGCAAGCAGGGAGGACTGGGAAGGTGGGGGGCGGGGGGCTTGGAGGGCTGGGCTTCAGCGCCAGGACTGTGTCAGCCAGAGCCCAAAGCCCAGTGGCCCAGACCCACAAAAGGGAGAACAGCGAGCCCCACAGAACTCTCCCCAGTTCTGTAACTCAAGAGCGTCTGCTGAAATTTTAAAAAAAAGTCTCTTCACAAGTTATGACAAAGGTCCTCGCTCCTCATTCCCTCGGGGAGCAGAAGAGAGGGTCCCTCTCTTGCCATGGTTGGACCTCTCGTCTTTGGGTCCTGCCCCACCTGACTGCCCACCCCCACCCCGCCTTGGGAACATTCCCTAGGAAATCGCTTTATTTCCTTCTTCCCTGTTCTTATGCCTCTGATCTGCTTTTACTTTCTCATCACTGTGCCCGGAAATGCCAATGCAATGTTAAATGGAAGAGGACTAGGAGTCAGGGACTGAGTCCTGCCGTTCTGATCATCTTTTAGCCATTAGAATCCATCA
>CM052888.1:34620816-34658316 GCA_028534135.1 Potos flavus
AAATCCCCACACCTTGCTACTTCATAAATCTTCTGTCCCTAATTATGCCTCTGGGGTCACTCTTGACCAGTCTTGCAGAGGAAATGCTACCTGGCCTTCCATGCTTTGGCTTATCACCGAGGTTGCTTTCTGCCAGGTCTGTTCCACCATGACAGAAGTGTCTCTAAAGACTTGAATTGGGACACCTGGGTGGCTCAGTGGGTTAAAGCCTCTGCCTTCAGCTCAGGTCGTGATCTCAGGGTCCTGGGATCGAGCCCCGCATCGGGCTCTCTGCTCAGCGGGGAGCTTGCTTCCCCCTCCCTCTCTGCCTGCCTCTCTGCCTACTTGTGGTCTCTCTGTCAAATAAATAAATAAAATCTTAAAAAAAAAATAAAGACTTGAATTATTTACCAGGGGGATATAGGGTGTTGATAATCAGAGCTGGGGGATTTTGCTTATATACAAGAGTGTGTGTATATATATGTACATATGTATGTATATACTACTCATATTGTCCTCTTCCTCTTCCTGAAATACTCCTGAACTAAGATCTTCCTCAACCCCAGGGCTCCTTGGGTGAGTGTCTGAGCACATGTGCCACAAGGGGGTCACAGAGGGATGGACATAGAGGGGTGTGTCCCCACTAGCACCTCCAGTCACTAGAAGTCTCCCCAGCTGAAGACCCACCCATCCTCTCCTCTACCCCCTAGTATGCTTGGTCTAGTCCCCTCAAGGGCAAAAGGAAGGCAAACCTTCACCATTTTCTATTCCAAAAGTGTTGAGGATAAAGTTGCTAAGCTCACATGGAAGGAGCAAAGAAAGAAGTAGAGAAGCCTTAACCTCGGAGCAGAGAGGACAGATGAGGCACTGTGGGGTAATGGCACAGCCTCGGGGACAGAAGCCCTTATAAGGAGGGTCTCCCTGGCAGGGAGGGAGGATGGGCAGTCTCACACCCCAGCTCAGAGATTTTGAAACACAGGTGCAGGGAATAGAGAGCCCACTCTCTGGAGCTCCGTCTCCTCAACTTACTCCGTCCAAGAGACCCCAGGTGCTGCAAAAGTATGCCCTCCTCCTTCCCCGTGCACAGAGGGAGACAGCAAAGCTGAAACCCACAAAATCAGCCTCAAGGAGAATGTGTGGGCTCTTGGAAACATCCCCCAACCAGAGTATCCATGTTCCCACTTTTGAAACTGAGGGAGTGTGGCTAGAGTTGCCGCATAAAACACAGGACACGCAGATAAATTTGAATTTCAGATAAGCAATGAATAATCCTTTAGTATAAGTATGTACCAAATATTTCGTGGGACATGCAAATACTAAGACTTTGTTGTTTATCTGAAATTCAATTTTAATGGGGCATTCCTTTTCTTTCTTTTTCCTAAATCTTGCTGGATTTAGGTCAGGCAAAATTTCCAAGGCTTCCTTGAGTTTTGCCATCCTCCCCTTTCTCTCTCATGGCTGTTGGTAAGGGGACGCACCCAGGAGATGAAAAGAGCTCCTGGATCAGTACTGCCCACCGTGGGGAGAGCAAATATAGGGACAAAACCAAGTGAGTGGAGATTCGTTAATAAAACACCCGGTTCATCAATAGTTAAGGCTGATGCATCGAGCCTGGACGTCACAACCCGAAGTCCGGACCATCCGCTGCCAGGGAGCCACCGGGAAACCCTAATTTATATTTAAAAGGATAAAAATCTGTGTCATCTGTCTTGGTAACCCCAGAAACTGACACTTATACCAAAAGAAAAAAAAAAGGCTAATACTCTGTGTGACAAATTGTATTCATATTTTTGCCTAAACCACTAATTATTTTACCTGTATGAAATTCCTCTATTATTTTCACTGCTGGAAAATCACAGGGTGGTAAGTGCTGCTCGTACCTGTCACAGACGAGGCGTAAACAATGCGATCCAATAAAACCTCATAGAGCACAGCACACACAATAGTGGCTTGCCGGGCTCACCAGTAAAACAAAACATCAAAGCAAAAACCGTTAACCAAAGGTAGCCTGCAAGGAGAAATGTGGCAAGTGAGTTTGAAGACTGAATTACTAATATCCCTGGACAACAGGCTTCACAGATAAGACAGAGTGGGAGGGAAAGGTCCTGGACAGGGGGGCTGACAATGAGCTGTCAAGATCTGACCAGAACGAGCTCCTCAACGCCTCTGCTCCTAGGATGGGAAGCACAGTCCTGCACATCTGGTCGGCACTTTACGGTTTACAAATTGTCCATCGGATCTTCCCCCAGCTCCATGCAATAGGACAAAAGCCTGCAATTCTCCAGGAGCTAACTCAAGAATAGGACTGGGCTCTGGGTAAGCCTGCGGCAAAAGAATCTGATCTAGCTGCAGGGGGTTCCTGAGCAGACAATGTCTGGTGGCTCACGTGCAGAGTGAGACAAGAAGGCTGAGAGAGAGAGGGAAAGGTTGGGGCAAGATAGGGAAGGTCAGCAGGGGTCAGACATTTGAGGGTCTCAAAGGCCATGCTAAAGTTGGAGAAACCATGGACTGATGTTGCGCGAGGAAGTGGCAGCTTCTTTTTTCAGAGTTCTTGGCAGATTTCTCTACTTTGCCGCCAGGATCCAGGTGTAAAGGAGTTTCCTGGGTCTTCAGAAGTAGGTTTGTCATCAAGGGGTGAGTCAGATGTGACCTTGCAAAGCCTCCATTGGAAGAGTGTCCCTCCTGTGGGTGGTCAGCAGGTTAAGTGGAACAGAAGTCCTTGGTGGCTTCCAAGCACTGGCATCTACTGGGAAGACAACTTAGGGAGTTCATCCTCAGGGTGGCAGAGCTTTGGTCCTCGCTCAAGTGGGGACTAGAGGCCTCTTGGTCATCATCCGGGAGTGCAGGTCACGGAAAGGAGGCTGGGCTCTCTCTGATCCCTACTCTTGGGACCCCGAAAGTTTGGTCCCTTTGTCCCAAGCCCCAACCTCTCTCTTTCTCTTGTTATGGCCCCTTTATCTCCACCCATCCCCGCAATCTTGAGAATTCTTTTCAGTTTGGGATATGGGATATTAATAGGTATTCTTCCAGATATGTTTTCCATACATACAACTCCTTCCCATCCCTCTTCAGCCTAATTTTGGGTTCTCGACATCCAGATTTCTCTTCCTGTGTACTCTGCTGTGTGTGTCATTCTTTTCCTGAGGCACTGAGTGTGAAATGCCCGGCTGAATGAGTTAAAGTCGGGGGTAGAAAGAAATAATGTTATTCTATCACAACAAGACTTTCCATTTGCAATGACCATTCTGGACACATCATGGGAACTGGTGGCGTAAGGGTAGATTGGTTGGTAGTTACCGCATGGAGGAGAAGGCGATGGTGATTTGGATTGATGTGATGGCACTAGACGTGGAGAGTCCAGTTTCCATGTAGATTAGGAGGTAAGGCATTGAGATTTGGCAATATTTTGGAAGTGGAGAGCAGGGAGAGAAAGGTGTCAAGGAGAACATAACTCTCCTTCAGAGCTGGATGTCATGAGGGTCCTTCACTGGTAATGAGAGCCTAGAGATGAGGGTCATGTCTGAGAAGAAAACTCACAAGTTTTCTTTTGAATACAGCAAACTGGTGATGCATGAGAAGCGTTTAAGTAAAGATGGAAACTGGCAGAGATATGAACCCGGTGCTCAGCGAAGAGGTATTCACTTCAGATAAAAATGTGGAAGCTATAGGTATATATAACTAGTAAGAGGAACAATAAAGGAGATTGGCCAAGAAAAAATGTGTAAAGGTAGGAAATATCTTGGATAACTTTAATATTTCACAGTTAAATAGCAGAGATTGAAAAGGAGGTTGTAGAATGATAGAAAGAGAACCAAGAGGATGTACCATCACAGGATCCAAAGGAAGAGGTGGTTTCAGTGATGATGCATTGGTCACCAGTGACCCTACTAAGGGTCAAGGGAAAAAAGAATTTAAAACAGCCATTGGATTTAGGAACATGGAGATCATTGATGACCTAATGACACTGTTGGCAGAGCGATGAGGGCAGAAGCCAGTGACGTGAACTTCATTGTGAATAGGGAGTGAGGAAATAGGAACAAAGAGTGTAGATGGCACAGGTCATTCTTTACAAAAGTAGAGCCCAAAATTACAGCCCATACTTTCCACCAGTTTGGCTGTGACCGGGAAAACAGCAATAGGGTAGCAGCTGGAGGAAGATGTGGAGTACAGGAAGGTATGTTTATTTGCTGGCTTGCTTATTTTTTTCTTTTTTTTATTAACATATAATGTATTATCTGCTTCAGGGGTACAGGTCTGTGAATCATCAGTCTTACACAATTCACAGCACTCACCATAGCACATTTGCTTGCTTATTTTAATAGGAAATTTGAGTGTGTTTACAGCCAGTAGGAAGGCTCCTGTGGTAGAAAGAGCAGTTGTAAAGATAAGAAAGAGAAGAGAATTTATAAATAGTATTGGGTTCCTGTAAAGGTAGGAGCAGGGGGACCCAAAATTTGGAGGGTGATGGAAAAGAAAAGCTACCTTGGAGAGGAAGACGAGCACCCTGGGTCCAGCAGTAAAGAAGGGAGGAGGGAGAGGATCTGCATGGGTGTAGGTGGCTTGGGGCTTGGTACAAGGATGTTTAGCCCCTGTATGATTTCTTCTACATTTTCAATAAAGCAGGAGGGGGTGCCATCTGCTAAGGGGGATAAGTCAAACATTTGAGTGGAATAGGCATGTTTTGAAATAAATCTGTAAGAATGAGCAAGCGAATTAATCTGAGAAACCTAGCAAAAGCGTCTTTCATGTTTGAAAGATCTAGGGTTGGTGATCATGGATTCATAATGGAAATAAAGAAGCTTGTGACCCAAAAGTGGGAAGGTCCTATTGGCCTCCATCTGTTCACCCGAAGCAAAGAGACACGTGTCTGTTTCTGACCCATGTAAACCTTATCATTCTAAATAAGATGACAATTTTGTAAGTGGTTACACATAGCTAGTTCTATCTCCCCAGCTAATATACACACTCTGAGAACACAATTTTTCTGTTATTTGTCTGGTCCCTTTTCTACTGTCTTGCTATGGTTCTAGTCAAAGAGCACCAACGGCGTTCAAACAAAAAACAAGGTAACACTTGCGAAAGCATTGTGAAAACTTGGCAGTGTGCAAGACAAAACTGAGTATTTACATTATTACTGTATCAATAGGGAGGTCTAATATGGGTGATGTTAATAATGTGCTTCTTGAGTGTCTTGATTTTTTTTTCAAAGCACTTTCATACACAGCTTCTTACTTGCCCATGAAGTCACTAATGAGGTGGGTATTATTATACTCATACTTAGTCCAGGAAACAAGGGTGAAGAGCTAGTTGAAGGTCAAAGAACAGGATATATCAGAACTGAAAGCTGGTCCAGGTCTTGGGACACCAAAGAGGGAACTTGTTCCATTACCAAACTTGGGAACATCCAACATGATTAACTAACCTCAGAAATTGAGACTGGGGGATGAAATTTTTTTTTTTTTCTTGGATGAGAACTTAGTTTTCAAATATCCAGGCACACACTTGGCCACACCTCCAAGACTGAGAGGTGCAAACGTGCAGCCCCAGACTGTAGAGAACCACTTTCCATAGCTTCCCCTCCTCCTGCAAGGAGGAAAACAGCTGTGGATTGTATTTGTCTAAAATTGTCCTCTTCATTTAATGCTTTTGGGATAACTGGAAAGGCACAAAAGGCCTTCCTGGGGAAAAAGATATTTTCCTGCATGTGTGGAGGCCAGAACCACATGGTCAGTGTGTGGCCACAGACCATGAATCTAAAACTAATCTCAGAGAGCCTGAGGCTGGTCAGAGGAACCCAGTAAAGGCATCATTTTTCAATGAGCTTTGAACGAAACGCATCGTCCACACAAGACTGCCCGTGCCCCTCCCATGTGTGTTAATACTTTGCCAACATTAGCAAGGAAAGAAATATCCAAATAACTTTCAAGACATAAAAAGGTCTCTGGCAGTTCCAAGGATAAAAAATAGTAAAACCACCATTGGACAACCCAGAACAAAATGCCAAGGACTTGACAGGTCTATTTTTCAGAGATGAGTCAGGAAGAAGGTCTCCACTTAGAAATTGGGACCGATATTGGATGGTGAAAGCAAGTCTTGTTTGCCTTCAAAAGAGTTCTTTTTTTATCAGTGTGAATCCAGGAATCCATATCGTGCTTTGGAAGAGGTCCTTGAGTTTCAGGGAGAAATTAGTTGCATGCCTTCTAAGCTAGGATATGACTGAGTCTATTCCATTTCTTAAGTGTCTAAGAAATATCAAGAGGATCTATTAAGCTAAAGGACCCATGTTAATGCAACATTAGAGAACTTGATTAGAGCCCAGCACTCAGGAAAATCATTTTCAGCTTCGCACATGCTACATTGCACATGTAATATGTTGTGTTTGATGTTATTTGTCATTTATTAAATGTATATGCTAATATGAAGTGTTCCATTTCCTGACTATGGGGTGTTAAAAAAGTTCACTCTCACGTCACACTCAAGCCTAAGAAACCTGATTTCCTGAGCTCTTCCCTGAGCCAAGGCGGAGGGTCAAAGGAGCATTTCTTAAAATTCTATTTATTAAGTGCCTATGGTTATGAAATATGTCCAAGAGATCGTAAGTGAACCAGACACTGCCTCTGCCCTCCAGAGGCTTATAGTTCAGTGGAGAGAGAAAGACCTGGGAAACTAATTAAATACAATATGCCAAATGCAATAATACGGCCATATCAAATGCATCAAGAAAGAAAGAATGAAAAAAAAAAGAGAGAGATTCATCCAGATGGGGGTTTGGAAAAGACTTGTATAGGGTAGGCAGCATCTAAGCTGGGCATATGGAGTAGTGATTCTGGTTTAAATAGAAGAAGAAAAAATTGAGGAACAATTCTCAACATTTTTTAAAAGCAACAGATTGTCAAAGTGAGTTTCTTATGGATTTGATGTATGAAAAATATGCAATGGGCATAAAGGAAAATGTGTTCCTCAACTCCCGATATTGTCATTTGGAGATTAATATTAAAGAGTTTAGAGAGAAGAGAGTGAAAAGTTCATAAGGAGAGTTTCTTTTCCAACAGTCGCTATCCCGGAGCAAGTCCCATTGCACTGTGCCCCTGACCTTCCTTCATCTGAGAGTCAGACACAAGTCTGCTGTCACTTTCGACAAGGGGTAGGGAAAAAAATGCCCCCACTGAATAAAACTTAAAGAGATGGTAGTTAACAAAAAATAAAGTTGCCTTTTGATTATGTCATTGTTTAAGATACCAGTTACATAAAACAATGCAAAACTTTTATTGACATTTGAAAATGTGGCCTAACATTCAGTGTTAATGTTTAACAATTTCCCTGTAGTATTCATTATTCCTCTATTTAGGCTTTTTCTTTCCTATCTGCAATGTTTCAGTGAATATGGTCGGTTATATCTTGTGCTGATTTCCAACGCTTCTCTATGATAAATCCTGCAAGTGCCATCATAAGGGTAAAATTCTCTGCCTTCCTAACTGGTTGACTTCCTTTAACTACTTAATTATTCCTTACTATTTCTATTAGGCTGCTTGAATTTGCTTATTGATTTATAAACATTCTCATGTATTTTTTAGAGTAATCTCCACCATATTTGATGTAAATACTTTCTTCCAGTGTCACTTGAGAGGTTTCCTGATTATGTCCATTTTGAAAATGTTGATAATTTCAAATTTACCCATCCTTTCTATATTTTTATAATTATTGAAATAAATTGTATAATTCTTTTTGATGCTTTTAAATTTTACCACTATCTCTGCCTATTTATTCTGTGTGTGCGCATTTAGGTCTTTAATATATCTTAAGTTCATTTTGTGACTTTTGTACGTTAGATTAGATATTTAGTTAGATATTTAATATGTAGGACCAGTTCTCCCAATTTTTTGAGTGCCTTTTTCTTGCAACTAATTTCAAACATTAGTGCTTCATAGTTCCAATACGTACAAGGGTCTATTTCTGGAATTTTGTCTGTTCCATCTATCTATTTTATATTCTTAAGCAACACTTCACTTCATTAATGATTAGAGCTTCATAAATTTGATATCAGGTGGTGAAAGTCCATTCTTTTGATCATCTGTTTCAAACCGCATGGCTGTCCATGAGCATTTATCTTCTATTTGAATTTAAGAATCTGCCTGTCAATTTCCATAATGATCTCGCTGCAATTTTGACTGGGGTTACATTATATTTTTACGTAATTTGGGGAGAAGCAACATTTTTAAAATAGATCTTCCCAGTCATTCTCCATTTATAGTCAAATCTTTATTTATTAAATGTTAGATTTTTTCATAAAGTCCTATCATAATTATCAGTAGATTTATGTACTCTCAGATGTAATATTTTATAGATGTTTGTTGTTGTTATTTTGAACAACATGCATTGTACTTGGTTACTGCTGGTGTGTGGGAAAACTTTTGACTTTTGCATATTAATCTTATATCCGGCCACTCTGCTGCAATCTTATATCAATATCAATGGATTGTTAATGGATTATCTCAGTTGCTAATAGAGACTCTTGGATTATTTAAAGTAGTTAATTATGTCATCTTCAAATGAAGACAGGTGTTTTTTTTTTTTCTTCTAACTTTATTTCCTCCCTCTTCTTCCTTGCTAATGGAGTACAACATATAGTAAAATGTTGAATAATGGTAAACATTTTTATGTTTCCTAATTTTAATAGGAACGTGTATGTTTAACCAATACTTTGCATATTTGTTGGGTTTTTTTTTTTTCATGTTTCCTTTTATCCCTAGATTATTATTATCATCATGATGTGATGGCAGATCTTTTTAATGCTTTGGGACAGCTATTAAGATAAATAAATGGTTTTGCTACTTTACTCTGTTAATGTAGTAAATTACAATATTAGATTTTATTATGTAAAAACTTCCAAATTTATATCTCCAGCCATATTTTTTTCCCTTGGCCTCTAAATTTGTTATAACCAACTGCTTCTTGACAACTCCACTTGGATGAACAATTGACTTCCCAAACTTAATGTAAAGTAAATGGTAACATCATCCATCCAGTTGTTCAGGAAAAAACACTGGAGTCATTTTTGGCCTCTTCCTTTCTCTAATATATCATATCTAATCCCTAATCCATTCATAAATCTCATGGACTCTACTCCAGTTTGTCTGGAATTACAACCATCCCCACTTTTATCTCTCTAGCCCAAACCACCAACAGGTTTCACCTGGGTGACTTCAATAACTTCCAGTTGTCTCCATGCCTTCATGCTGACTCTCTTCATTCTATTCCTAAACCAGGAACCACAGTGATCTTCATGATGTCTCCTAATCCAAACATTCACTCCCTTCCTATCATGTTTAAAATAAAATTCAAAACTGTTCCTCCGACCTATAAAGCACACAGTCTGTCCACAATACTCCCAGCACCTTCTTCCATCACTTTTCTATTGTCCACTGGGTTTCCACAACATTAGTCACATTACGGTTCCCCCATGTACTGAGCACACACCCAACTGAGGGCCTTTGCAATTGCTGTTCCTCTGTGTTCCAAACTCTTTCTACAGCTACTACATGGCTTTCTTCCTTACTTCATTCAGGTATCTCCTGTAATATCACTGAGAGCAGTCTTCCTTGACCGCTCAGTCTCAACTGGCCCATATTCATCATTTTCTATTTCTTTACCCTGTTTTGATTTTTATCATCGCCTGACATTATATTATATATTCTAATCTTGTTCACTGCTGTGTCTCCCATTATAGCAAAAATTCCTAAGGGGATTAACTGTCTGTTTTACTCATTTCTCTATTCCCACTGACTAGAACAATTAAAATGTATCCAGAGCCTGTCGCATGACCCCTGGGGAGGGGGAAAATACCCCCTTTAAGAATCACCACATTAAATGCTTATACTAGAAAAAAAAACGAAGGTCTCAAGTTGATAATCTAAGCTTTCACCTGAAAAGACAATGAATGACAGTAATGAATGGCAAATAATGAAATATATGCACACAGAGAAAAAAAAAAGAATAAATCAACAAAACCAAAAGCTGTTTCTTTAAAAAAATGAAATTAATGAACCTCTAGTTAGATGGACCAAGAAAGTAGAGAAAAGATATACATGACCAACATCAGGAGTAAAAGAGGCAACATCACTAAAGAACTGAAAATGAAGCTGAATAGCTATATTATTATTATTGGAAAAAATAAACTTCAAGAACATAGAACATGCTTATGAGAGATAGAGAGAGATAAGACAGAACAATTTTAAATATGTATGTATACAATAACAGGCTTCCAAAATACACAAAGCAACACAGGCAGAACTGAAAAGAGAAACAAATTCAGAATTACAGTTGGAAATTTAACCCTCCTACTCAGTACTTGATAGAATGAAGAGACAGAAAATTAGCCAGGACATAGAAGACATGAACAACATTATCAACCAACTTGACATTTATAGATGCTCCGCCCAAAATGCCAGAATGCACGTATTTTCCAAATACTCAGAGAATAATCACCAAAAAAAAAACTATATCTTGGGTCATTAAAAAATCACTAATAAATTTACAAGGATTTAAATCATACAGATTTGTTTCTCTAATTTCAACATAATTAGAGATTTTAAAAAACGTATTTGGAAAAATCATTAAATATTTGGAAATTGAATAATATTACTAAATAACATAGGGATCATAACAGATATCACATGAAAAGTTAGAAAATATTTTTAAAGTGAATGAAAATAAAGTTACATTATATTAAAAGGTGTGAAATGCAGCTAAAACAGTGTTTAGAAGGAAACTGGTATATTAAAAACTTGTATTAGAAAAGAAAAAAAAAGCTCCCAAATCAATGATCTAAGCTCTGGCCTTAAAAATTTGCAAAAAGAAAGGCAAATTAAAATCAAAGTAAATAGCAGGAATTTTAAAAGATAAGTGCAGTCAGAATTCATTAGTAAACAAACAATAAAGAAAAACAGTAAAACTAGAGCTTTTTTAAAAAAACAAGCAAATTTGATAAAGCTATATCTAGGTTTACTAATAAAAAGAATACAGAGATTAACAATAATATCAATGAAAGAGGGGAGACCACCTCATATCCTACAGGCTTTAAAAGAATAATTAGGAAATATTACCAAAGATTTTATAAAACATGAGTTACTAAAACTAAGGTAGAAATGGAAAATCTGAATAGCTCTACTAAAGATAATTGATTTCATCAAATAAAAACCTTCCCACAGAAGAAACTCTAGGTCCAGAGAGGTTCTCTAATAACTTCTATGAAATATTCAAGAAGGAATAACATCAATCCAATGCAAACTTAATACAAAAATTTGAAGAGGGGGAAACACTAACCAATCCATTTTATAAAGCCAACATTATCCATATACCAAACAAAAATATTAACCAAACACCAACATCCCTTGTGAACACAGGTTTTAAAATCTTTAACAAGGGGCACGTGGGTGGCTCAGTGGGTTAAAGCCTCTGGCTTCTGCTCAGGTCATGATCTCAGGGTCCTGGGATAGAGCCCTGCATTGGGCTCTCTGCTCAGTGGGGAGCCTGCTTCCCCCTCTCTCTCTGCCTGCCGCTCTGCCTACTTGTGATCTCTCTCCTTTCTGTCAAATAAATAAATAAAATCTTTTTAAAAAATTAAAAAAATAAAATCTTTAACAAAATATCAGCAAATTGAAGTCAGTAATATGCTAAGATTATAATACACTGTGATTGATTGGGGTTTATCCCGCTGAAAAGAGAATTTGCAAAGGAGGCCCTACTCACCCCATGATGGACAGCTCTATTGCACAATCTCCCTTTTCTCTAGACCCCACTCTCCCTTCTCTCTGACCAGGCTACTCTTTTGCCTCCCATTGACTGGAATCCACTGTAGCTCACCCCCAACTGGAACATACCCAAATCCCAACAATTGGACTTTCACTCTGTGTTTTGCCCATCAGTGAAGTTTGATCAGTATTTCCTAATCTATGGATAAATAGTACTTAAAGGTTCGAGAGCAACCTTGTTCAAAAAGCCACAGCTTATGTTCCATGATGTCCTGCACCAACATGCTTTACCCCACTCCCCCCTTTTATCAGTTTTATTGAGGTAGAATTGACAAGTAAATTTGTAAAATATTTAAAGTGTACAACATGGTGGTTTGATATAAGTATACATTGTAAAAGGATTCCCTCCATCAAGTTACTTAACACCACATTTACATTCTACACTCTTGGAAAATTTCAATTACACAATATAGTGTTATTTATAGTTACCATAACTACAGTTATATATAGCCTTCGTGTTATACCTTAGATCCTCAGATCTTGTTCATCTTATAACTTAAAGTTTGTACCTTTTACCAACCTCTCCCTATTTCCCCTACCCACTAATCCCTGGCAACCGCCATTCTGTTCTCTATTTTTATGTGTTTGATTTTTTTTTAAGATTCCACATATAAGTGATACTATATAGTAAGACATCTTTCTCTGCCTAATTTATTTCACTTAGCATAATGTCCTCCAGTTTCATCTATCTTGTCACAAATGCAAGGATTTCCTTCCTTTTAAAGCTGAATAATATTCCATTGTATGTATGCACCCCATCTTCTTAATCCATTCATCTTTGGACATATACTAGGTTGTTTCTATGCCTTGGCTACTGTGAATAATGTTGCAATGAACAGGTACTCCTAACTCCTTTACTTTTATTTTTCCTCATAATAACAAGCTCAATCCAGGAAATTCAGAAAATTCGGAAAATTAAACAGCACAAAGTAAAAGAATCACCCATAGTCCTATCAACCACAGATACTCAGCAATCATATTTAGTACATAGTACTATTACTATATAGAAGCCTTAAGCAAATTTATAGACTATTTTATGACATTGGTTCTATGTTTGGGAAGGACTCTCCCACCCTCAAAAGATAAAGAACTGATTTGTTTTTTCTAATATTTAAACAATTTTCCTAGAACCATTTAATTATTTCATAAATAACACTACTTGTTCCATACAATAGACAATTTTATAGATTATAAGTCTATTTACAATTTTATTATTCTCTTCCATTGACTTATTGTTGTATCATCCATTTTTAAACAATGTGACACCATAAATAGGTTCTAATATCTGATACAAGACTTCCCTAAATATTTTTCCTTTTCAGCCTATTTTTGCTCACTTCACATTTATTGTTATAGATAAAATATATTAAAAATTTTCAATATGCTTAGAGCACCTGGGTGGCTCAGTTGGTAAAGCAGCTGCCTTTGGCTCAGGTCATGATCCTGCGGTCCTGGGATCGAGCCTCACATCAGCCTCCCTGCCCAGCAGAAGAGTCTGCTCCTCCTTCTCCCTCTGCCCCTCTCCCCACTTGTGCTCTCTCTCTCTCACTCACTCTCTTTCAAACAAGTAAATAAAATCTTAAAAAATTTTTTCAGTATGCCAAAAATTCATTTTGAAGACTAATTGGGATTGCATTACATGTATAAGTTGACTCAGGAAAGAGAGTTTTCCATTCCTGTGTTCTCATTATTGAAGTCTTCATTTTTCCCAACAACTTTTTTGCTTTGCTTTATTTCCTTTTAGATACTCCACATTTTGAAAAATTATTCCAAGTCAACATTCCTATTTAATAATTGTGTTTGAAGTACCTTGAAAGACAACCAAAATTGCTTGACAAGGCCCATTGCTGGCCGCACCACAAAACATACTCATTTCCAGGTAGTGAAGGAAAACTTTTCTCCATGGAACTCCAGAACACGGGAATCTTTTTCCATTTCCTGGGATCTCATGGTTTTCTCTTTGTATGTTGTGTTCCTTTTTGCTCTTTAACAGTGCTAACTTTATTTGGATGCTATTAACTGCTTATTCTTTAGTAATTATACCAGGAACAACAGGGAAATAGCTACACTTATCAAATGGAGATTGCAAAATAACCACAGCTACTTGGAGGTCAATTTCTTTCTTTTTTTAAAGATTTTATTTATTTATTTGACAGAGAGAGAGAGAGAGAGCACAAGTAGACAGAGCAGTAAGTGGAGGGAGAGGGAGAAGCAGGCTCCCTGCTGAGCAGAGAGCCTGATGCGGGGCTCAGGGATCATGACCTGAGCCAAACACTTAACCACCTGAACCACCCAGGCACCCCTGGGAGTCAATTTCTATGTTCCTGACATGGTGGCACATTTTGCATAGGTTTTCTTTGCATTCATTCTAGGTTGCAATGAATTATGATCATCTTTTGTAAATGAGAAAACTGCGGGTTTATGCCATGGGTTTAAGGCAGTCTGACTCAAGATCCCATATGCTCAAAATTACATACCTTCTCCTCCTTCCTGTAAAGAATTCAGACCCCAAGGTGGATTTTACCCACACCATCCCTCACCAGCAGTGCTGGGTAGTACTCTTGCTACAGTGGGTGACTTCCTCCCCAATACCTCTTCAATGATGACTACTGTCTCTCTCTTTCTCTCTCCTTCTTTCTCTCTCTCCCTCTCTCCAGGTTCCAGCTTCTTCTGAACATGCACATGAGAAGCCTATGTAACTAAAATCTAAGATAATATAAATGGTAACATTTCTCTGGAGTCACAAAGATTCCTAATAAGATCCTAATTGCTTTCTTTATTACTAATTCTCATATGATGACTACTTCTGACATACCTGTTCTTAGGTTGCACCTGCATTGATTCAAATGCAGGATTCTCTGCATGTGACCATTCTGCTTACTGCCTTTTAATGATGTTTCTCTCTCTCCCAGTGTTTATGTTTTTTATTTCTTTTTCTTTCCTGATTGCATTGGCAGTATCTCCCAGATCATTTCAAGTAATGCTGATTACTGTGATTCTTTATTACTCAGCCTTAACAGAATACTTTGGATATTTTATAATTATATAAGGTAGTGGTTAGAGAGTCAAGATATATTTTTAGAAGTTTTAAAAGTGTCTTCCTAATCTAATTCTTTTAATAGAGATGATTTTTAAATTTTATCAAATGCCTTTTCAGAAATGGAAGAAATGTTTTTTTCCGTTTTGCTCTGTTCTGCTCATTGGACTAAATATATTAATCGAGTTTCTAATATTGAATCACTTGCTTTTGATAAAAACATTTCTTTGGCCAGTGATGATTTTAAGTATAATGACAGATTTGATTTGAGTATTTTAACATTTAACAATTTAAGTCTATGTCCTTAAGTTAGATAGTTCGTTGTCTTTCTTTTTTTTTTTCACCTTTGTGGTATATTTATCAATACTTTGTTTTCTTAAATAAATTATAAAGCACTTAACATGGAGCTATTCTGTTTATTAAAGTTTTGAAATAACCTGCCCATATTTGAAAAGTGAAAAAATTTAGAGAAGACTCTTGCCCAAGCTTTTGTGTTTATGCTTCATTTATTTATTTTCTAACAGTGGGTATATTTAGGGGTATGAATTCTTTCTAAGTCTTGCTTTTGTTGCATCTCAGGAGTTTGTAGTGATTTCATTGTCTTTATTTTCTAAATTTTCAGTAATTACAGACTATTGGGTCTTTTGGCATTGGCTATTTCTCCTCTAAATTAGAAGGTATAGATGAAATTTTGCTAGAATATACACTATTTGATTTTTACATTAGTGCTTTTTTTTTTTTTTAGCAAGAGGTATCAACCATCAGACACACCATTTCTAGCAGAAATACCTCAGAATCTGTGATATGCACCTTTAAACTCCAATAGTACTCTGATAATTTTATTTAGTACTGGAAGAGAGGATCTGCAGCCTATAAGCAAGTCATCATGGTTTCCAAGACTCCTCCTTGGAGGCAACTTTGAACTGTGCCCGTTATTGATTTGGCACCCCAAGTGAATTGCTCATTCTCAGTTCCCAAACCAATCTTCATTTCCCAGGAAGACCTTTTTCATTACTCCCTAAGAGGTTCAGTTTCTCCCAATATCCCCCCCTGCATTCTGACTATCTCATAAAATAGTCTTTTTACCCCTCTAGTGTATAAGATCCATCCATACATACATCCATACTTAAGATCTAGTACTGCATATGCTTGTGAGATACCATCTCACAAGGTATTGCCTGACACATGGTTCTTACTGGGCTCTCAGTAAGTATTTATTGTCTGATTTCTAAAGGGCAGGGATCTTGCCATCTCTTGTCTCATTTCCAAACTCCATGCAGTTCTGGATGCAGATCAGAGCCCAGTAAATTCCACGTTTCAGGAAAGTATGTTGGATTGATTACTTTTCCATTTTCTAGTGACTCCAGTCTGTTCCCTGGGTCTTTAGAAACTGAGTTTTCAGTCTTCTCTTCTTTAGAATCTACAACTCAGCAGCAGGAAGCAACCCCTAAAGGTTATTTGGCCTCAGCCTCTAATAGTAACATGTTGATGCTAATTTAGGCATATATAAATAATTTTTGAAAACATAATTTCAAAAAAAATTGATTTCCCTTATTTTCTTGAGCTCTTCTTAATTGTCACAAATCTCTCTCTCAAAAAAAAAAACAAAAAAAAAAAAACAAAAAAAAACATTTCTCCTTCTATCAAAGCTTATTCCAGCTTGTCACAATGTCAGGATTTTGGTCTTGTTTTCTCCCCGGGTACTTGTACCTATTCTGCTATAATTACTTCCTGGCCAAAGTTTTGTCTGTCTGACAGGGAGACAGATAGAAAGACAGACAATATGCCCACCTTTAAACTCAAGGAAATCCCTCTTTTCCCTTGGAAGTTTAGAGGCAGATCCAGCAAACAGAATTCTTTGCAAAGGTCAAGGGATCAAAGACAGAAACTATATCAAAAAATTGTCTCTTGAAGCCACATCATCTTTCCCCTGGAACTTGCAGAGGCCAAGTAGACAATTGCCTACATGGCAGGGAGAATTTCTGACAGAGTTTCTTACCTCCAATTCTCTTTCCTCCACAGGTCAAATTCAAGCCTCCCCATTTTATCTAAGGCACTGATTTACAGCTCTGAAGACTTCTGTCCCATCATCCCCATGATAACTGTCATGACAGTGAGCCATGGTAAGTCCCAGTGTCTGAGCTTGGGCTAGCAACGTTCTGAGTGTATGATACTTAGGACGGCTAAGTTTTGAAGGAGAAGAGGCAGCAGAAGTATCTGGAGCTTAGGATACTCTACTTTTCTGTAGGACAGGATGTCTTGTATGAGATGTATGTCATCACCAAGTATAAGGAAATCAATTTCCTTATAGAACAAAGGGATGCACTCGGGATAAGAAAATGCCCAAAGTTGAGACCAGGCTTCAAGTTGAGGCCCGATCTGTCAAAATACAAGGAAGAATTTGTTACTGGTAAGGGCAAAACCCTTACATTGGGACAGCTGTCCATCTGGTATTAAGACATTTCATAAGGTGATGCCTTCCCATCCCTGGAGGTTGTGCCTAGTGATGGTTCTGTCCTGGAGAACCCCACATTGGCTCCAAAGAAGAACAGGTTCTTTCTGATCCAATTACTCTAGAATGGCTATGTCCAGGGTGGCCCAGACTACAGGGTAAGAAAGCAACCATTTTCCTATCACTGACCGAAACAGAGACTTCAGGTGGAATCTTTTAGAGTATGCACCAGCTGTCCATCCATTGTCCTCCTACCATTCATTTCCCCCCTGTCCTTTCACAATAGCCCATAATTTCCATTATTTTCCTTAAATTATTCCATAAGTCTCCTCATGATACTGTTGAAATCAGGTCCATCACCAGCTCCAGGGGTGGAACATATGACTCCGGCTGAGATAATTAGGATATTCCATTGCCCTAACAAGCACGATTACTTTAATGACTGGAAGTGACCTCGGCAGGACCAATCAGGGGATGAAAGAAGAAAGCTGCCCCCGGAGCTGTTGGCAGTCAACTCATCTTGTGATCAGGAAACAAAGACAGAGCTGTAGAAGGTAGGGGTGAAAACTTAGTCATGTGGTTGAGCCTCCAGATAAGAGCCTGTGTTGAGTCTGTCCAATCAATCTCTGGACATTTGTTAACCAATAAATTAGTTAGTAAATTCCCTTCTCTATAGAAGCCAGGTTGAATTGGGTCCCTCTCACTTGCAACTGCATTTGCTCTAACTGATGAGCATTCTCCTATTTCATGGTTCCTATACTAAGTCATTAAATGAGTACTGGATAATCATTCCAGGGTGTGACCAGGAGCCTCCTCTCTCCTTTCCAGACACATGAGCAGACAGACCTGGGCTGTGAGCTCTCCCTGGCGGTGGCAGGGACCATGCTCCATACTAAGAGATTCCTCCATTGGGTGGGAGGGGGCCTAGAGACGCAGGCCCTGCATCCCAGGAGCCAACCTCGTGCCCCTCCCACTGTCTCATCTGGCCACCAGCAACCCTGTCATTTCCCTGCCACTGGGCTGGCTCAGACAAAGCTGTAGTTGAAGAGATTACAGACAGATGCTCTGGCACAAATCAGAGACCCCGTGGAAGGAAAGCAGTCAGGTTTTCTCTTAAGTGACAGCCATCGCTTTCGGCAGGCAGGGTAATTGCAGGTTTGCCCTTCCACAGTGCAAGCTATCTGAAGGTAAAACAATGGTGAGCAGCATGTGCCTGCCTCAAAGGATGGAGGGGAGAGAAGAGAACAGAAGGACTCAATCTCTTTTAATTTATTTTAATAAAGCATGGGTTTTCCAAAAGGCCAAAAGGCCTCATTTGCCACAATGTGGTTGAGATCTGCCAACAGCTTCCCCAAACCTCCTCTTTCCTCATAATTCAATCAAAGCTGCAAATGGAAGCACTCAGCTGCCATCTTCATGTTTTGGGGGGGGTTGTTTGTTTGCTTGGCTCTTTCTGAGTCTTTCCTGTGTCACTGCGTCAGTGACTCCTCCTTCCTCATCCTCTCTTCCCTTTGCATCCTTGAGCTTCCATGAGGCTCACGCCCTCCCCAGCCTTCCCTGTCTAGCCCCTGCCCTACAGCCCTCTGTGGATATTCAGAAACGGAGGGACCTCTCTATTTTGGCTCAGTCCCAAGAAGGTGATGCCCTGGCATTCTCTTCTTCCGAGACTCAAGAGGTCATCATAGCAGAGGGCAGTCATGCAGGAGGGAGTGAGCAGCCTCACTGAATTATTTCTAAGGAAGATATGTTCTTGGAGTGACTAGAAAAAGAAGACTGGCCATCTTGAGAAGTGACCACTGCCATCCTCTCGGCCAATAACGAAACCCACTCTGAGCTCTGAAACATGCCTCCCGCCCCAGGGAACTGACCCCCAGGCCAACCCCATCCCCTGCCCCTTAGTTCTGGCCACTGCTCCAGACATCTGGGACTTTCTTTGAGAGATTTCTCCTCATCTTTCATCACAAGTTGCCTCCAAATTTCACAGCCCGGAAAAACAAACACCACCTTATTGGTTTTTCCTAAAGAACAGAAATAGCAAGAATTTCATGAAAGCCTCAGGGAGGGGATATTTGGCTCATTTATAGCAAATAGATGGGTTAATTTTTCTACCTGGGGCTGTGGAAAATGAGTTCCCAAGTAAACAAATCTCTATTGTCAAATGAAGGCAAAGTCCTTTGCCTCCTTCCCCTCATCAACAGAGAACAAGGGCAGCCTGTCCCTGCTTCTCTCCTGGTGGAGTTTTCCTTACGATTTCTTACTACTCTCAGGCAACTGCCGTGAGAGGGGGAATCCACCAGGATCTCCCACACTGGGGGCAGCAGGAGGTTGCACAGCCCCTTCACCCACTCCCCCAGGACAACCCTGGTCTTCGGGCTACAAATGCACCTTCTGTGGGCATCTTCTCTCTGCAGCCATCTCCAATGGCAGGACCTGGGGTCATTTTTCCATTGACTGGTGACCGTCTTGCCTGTTACCCCATATAGACCGCTTCTTGTTTGGGGCTGAGAATATTGACAGCGGATGGCCTTTTGGAAGTCCTCTCTTCCTTCCAGTGCTTTTCTCCATGAAATGCTGGGCAGTTTTCTGGTGCTTGGCAGTTGTGGAGGCTTGGTTGGATTTGAGGAAAGAGCTGCCCACCTCCAGGGTGTCATCCCGCCCTCTCTAGCCTGCCGTACTCCTTTCAACCCTTCTTCCTTGTCCCATCTCCCCTGAGCGGATGTGAAGGACTTTTTTAGAAAGGCCTTTGAGCCAGAAGTACTCTCCACTAGGCTACCGTGCATACCTCTCTCTTTTCGAGTACCCTGGACCCCGCCCCTGATCTCGGCTGAGATGTCTAGCTCTGAGCATCTCACACACCCAGTTTGTTTCCTACTGTCTTTCAAATGGGCAGGAAGCACCACTGTGAACCATGTAAAATAGACCCATTTTGAAGGATCAAATGGAAGGTCAAACACAAACTCAGCGTTTAAGAACCATCTTGCTGTGAAGGGACCAGTTCACGGCATAATGTTGGGTTTCTGAGGAAAGACCTAGAGTGGATTCCATGTAAAAGCAATGGCACATCGTAGAGAGTCAGCCCGGACGAGACTTTAGACACTCTAAATTCATCTATTCCAGGCACTTCTTCCTTTATGCTTAAACACACTTATGCTACAGAGGAAATTGAATCCATACGCACTGATTCTTTTAAACCTCAAGCAGCCACATGTTGTTTTTCTGGATCTGTTTAATTGTCCATGAAACCTCAGAGTCGTCTGTGACATGGAGGGCACCCACGGAGAACCCCATCACCATCATTGTCACAGACCACGCCCTGCCAGAGTCAGCCACCTCCCTTGGCATCGTGGGTGGGCAGGCGGATGGGGCCGGGCCAGGACATACTGTTAGCATTGCCGGCTGCCATGTGTGTCCCGATGACAACTGATCCAGAATGGGAAGGGCCATCGCAGGCTGCTCTTGCTTCTTCCAGACTTTGCTTCTGGAGGCAATATTGCTATAAATGCCTAGACCAAGAGCTTGGAGACCTGGTATTACCCCAGCTGGGAGATCTTAGACAAACCACCCAATGGCCCCAATCTCTGCTTTTTCCTTCCTCAAATAGGGCCACTGGTACTTGCTTTATCCACTTCCATGGCAGTTGAGATGGGCATTATGAAAGAGAGGATGCATACTTCCATCGTGCTTGTAAGGATGGAAGCCACATAGTGCCCTACCTCCTTTCCTCTAAGACCCACTGGTTGAGATAGCAGTTCTTGCTGCTGGGTACCAGGACCCTCAGCAGCATTCATTTATTCCTTTGCAGCTTACGCACTGCTTTTTCCTGAATTATCTTGATTATTCTCTATAATACCCAAGGGAAAACAAGTGTTATTATGATTCCCACTCAAGAAGATCCCAAGTTTCGTGGAATTTCGTGGAGACTCAGCCATGTGCTCAGGACCTGTAGACCATGACGTACAGGGCTGCCCCCCAAGTCCAGGCACACACCTCCTGGCCTTTCACTCCGCCATTGTGTTTGTCTGACAGTTGGCATGGCCTGAGTTCCACCCAGAGATGGCTGACGCTCGGGAGGGGCTTGCAATGGCATATCTGCCCCCTCAGCTCTGTTATCCACCCTCTCTCCCTGCTGCACACCATGCTATGACCCAGAGCTCTGGGTCATATGACCCAGGGAAGGCATGAAAAGTCCACCCGAGGCTTTGAGATCAACTAAGTCTTGGCTTGAATGGAAGCAGGTGCCTGGTCCAGTGCTGAGGGGTCCCCCGGGCCAGCCCTGGGGCTTTAGGCAGATGTTCCAATCCAGTCTACAGGGACCAGCAGGCTGCTTTGAGCCAGTGGGTTGCAACCCACTAACTACGGAAACACGAATTTAAGCTAAAACTCATGGGCTTGACCAAACGCACAAGGGGTTGATACGGCTTGATTTGGGACTGAAATAAAGTCATCAGCTCTGACTCCCTTAATAAGTATCTCATTGTCATAAGATGCCTCTGCTTGCTTCTACCTCCGTGTGCTCCGGTTCACATCTCACAAGAAGAGCACCTGCTTCTCTCCCAGAAGCCCCAACACAGACCTCATTGGTCCAGTCGAGTCTAGTGACCATCTTGAATCAATCACTCTGCCCTGGTGGGGAGTGTGCTAAGGTTGAGGTGACTAACTCCAGCCTAAGCCAAGCACTCCGTCTCTGGGGCGAGGCCAAGTGGAGGGAGAGAATCAAATCCTTTCAATCACACGGACTGAGAGTGAAGGAGGGGAGAGTTCTCCAAGAGAAATTAAAATGTGGCCACTAAAAGACGAGTGAACGCAGCCCGTTCAGCCCCAATATCCACCTGAATCACAAGCGAGCTCTCATTCTTCCTCTAACAGGGGAGTTGGCAAGCTTTTTCTGCAAAAGGGCCAGATTGTAAATATTTTAGCTTTGCAGGCCATAGGGTTCCTGTTGCAGCTAGTTGGCCTCTGCCCTTATCGTATGAAATCAGCAGATAGTAGGTAAGCGAGCAGGTATGGCTGTGTGCCAACAAAACTTTATTTAGGGATGCTGAGACTTGAATTTCATATAATGTTCATATACCACAAAATAATTATTCTTCTGTTGACTTTTTCAACCACTTCAAAATTTGAAAACCATTCCTTGCTCATCAACCACGTGATAACAGGCAGTGGACTGGGGGTGGGGGGAGAGTTTGTTGATCCTTGCTCATAAAGGAAGGCTGACAGGAGACGGGAACCCAGGACGAGGGCCTAGGGGGTGGTCAAGTTGTGCACAGTTGGCGCACAGTTGGAATGGTGTGTCTCGGGAACACGAATAAGAAAGAGCTCGAAGAAATCATTGGAACAAAGTGAAATTCTCAGTTTGGTTAGCGATTTACCTATATTCTCTCCCATACTAATATTACAGAGAGAAGTCTATTAATCATTCCCGGTGCAGAAAGGAAATCACATTCTCAGCATAAACATAAATTATCAGCCTAAAACTCAAATTCCTTCAGAGGGATGGGGCAAGCTAAAAGTTTTGAATAGCTCAAATAGAACAAATGGATGAGAGGAGATAATGCATCTTTTGAAATACAAACCTGAAAAGATGTTATGCTCAATTACACTGACAAAAGATTTGGGATCCAGCAATATCCTCCGTGGAATTCTGCAGCTAAACAGGAATGCTAAATCATAGACTCTAACTTAAGCAAGAGTAATCTAGCATAAGCCACATTACATGCTCATCCTCTGGGAGTCTGAATTGGCTCTGATGTTTACAAAAGGCCTTTCCGCATCTCTATAAGGAAGTGGACCTGCCTGCTAAGACCCTCCCCATGTCTCCAAGCCGCCCAGCTCCCAAACTGGGAGCACTGGGGTGCGCGGAAAAAAAGCCGGATCAAGGGAGGTCAGGAAGAGGGCTGAGTGTTAAGTCAGACGGAGGAACTGCAGTTCCAAGCAGGCAATGCTGGGGAAAAAGGACCCTGGAGAGGAAAAGTGAAGAGGACGACCAGGAAGAAAGAGCTGGAATGTGGCTAGAAGTCCACGGTGTCATCTGGGCACAAGTAAGGAAAACCTCCCTCTTTTCTCAGCAACTCGAGCCAGAATAGGATTTCACAGACCCGGGGAGATAGCAAACCGGGTTTCTCCAGCCGGTCTCTGAGCCCCCGAAGGCCCAGGGACGACCTCGCATGCACTGCCGTGTTCCACAGCATAGCCGGCCCCTGGCAGGGATTCGTTTAACCCCCGAGCAACAATGTCCTGATAAAGGTATGTGTGTGTTGGGTCAGGAAAGGTGGGCTTGGAACCTGGAGATCAAGAGCTACACCTGCCACATGTTTCTGGAAGGCAGGCTGAGATCCTACGCGAATCTTTGGCCGCTGCCATGGCAAGTGTAAAAGGCGGACCCTTGAAATGTGTACCTCAGGGATCCTGGGAGGGAGACGGATGAGCTAAAGGAGAAAAGAGAAGCACAAAATTCTGGAGAATCGGAGGCACAGGCCTGCTCTGTGGCGCGTCCAAGGGCAAAGTCGGGACTTACAGATGTAAGCCGGGGGGATGCCGGCTGGAGCAGCGAGGACGCTGTTTTGGAAGAAGCGTCTTGCTCTCCTGTGCCAGGGGCTGCCATATGGCCACAGGGCCGGTTGTGTCCTGGTAAGGAAAAGTGTCCCCAAGGAGAATCACCTGAGACATAGGTACCATTAAAGGCGGACGTTATGTTCAACGTGAGCCATTTTGTGCCCAGCCCACCCTGAGATGTAAACTCACTGAGAAATGGAGCCAGGGGGCAGAGAGAGGGGTGCCGACGGCGGCCTGAGTGGGGCTGAAGAATAAGGCTTCGCTTTCAACTAAAACCGGACTCGCCGACTCTCCCCACAGCGAAAAGCCCAGACGTGGGGCCCACGGAGGGGAATCCGGCGTTCAGGAAAAACAGGTTGCCAGTGGCGGGGGTAGAGGTGACCTGTCTTTTGGCCCACGAGCCCACGGACAGTTTCTTCCCGCTCCCAGAAGTCGGGCCGGGCCGCGCCTGGGTGTGCCCTCCACAAGGTCGCAGGAGTGGAGACATATCCAGGCTCCCGAGAAGTCTCTCCGTGCCCCACAGGAAGGCGAGCGAGGCAGGCCAGGAAAAGGCAGACGCTGCCTCTTCACGCTGAGCCCCGGGAACTCCGGGAGAAGGGAAGGGCCTTGGGGCTCCTCCCAGCAGGTCGTCTGTGGGGCTCTCAGGAAGCCAGACCCACGCCTCTAGGGAGGCCGCTTCCCTGGGGTTTGCAGGGGAGATGTCAGCCGCTAGGGGCTGGCGCAGAGGGCACCTGACGGGAAGCTCTTTAACCATCTGCTGAGGAAACACCAGGGTAAATTAAAACGAGAGTGGATTTGTGACTTCTGTCTTTTCCAAGAAGATAGTGTTGGCAGGTTTATGAGAAAACCATTCCCAAACACCTTGAATTTATATGGCATGCTTATTTCAAAAGCTCTTCCACATCTGTTAGCTCTTTGAAGCCCCTGGAGGCAGGTAGGGCAGGAAGGAGAGCTGGGTGGGAGACGGAACCACAGACAGCTTGAGTGACTTGCCAAGGTCACATGGCCTGCCCCCGGAGGAGAGGCTGAAGTGGCATTGGCTCTGTGTCCCTTTACATGGGCTCAAGGGGTGTCTCCTTCTCCCAAAGCTCTGGCCAAGGGCATTGTGTCACGAGGCTGCAAGCAAGGTGATCGCTTCGAAGGTAGGTGGCCAAGGGCATGCAGGCCCCGGGAGCACCCCTTTCTCGCCCACACACACGGCCCTGCACCCCTGTGCCCTGCGAATTAGCTGGGGTTTAGAGGTAAAGGAATAATGGCTCCTCAAACAGAAACAAACAGAGGCTGATTGACAAGGAGGCCGTCATAATCAGTGCTGCAGTAAACTATACTAATTATGGTGTCAATTGGTAACATTATAAAGGTTGAAGCTCCATAATGAAAAAAGAGCATACACACAGGCAGCACGAGTTCAGCAAATGTAATTACAGGGTGACATTATTGGCAAATAGTATTTTATGAGGTATTAAGAGCGAGGTGGCATAAACACATTCCAAAACTTACAAGCTCCTCGGGGTTGGGAGACCCAGGAACTGGCCAGAGACTCACCCCCGCCCTTGCAGTCTGGCGAGCCAAGCACTTTTGGGGAGCCCCTGAGGTCTTCCTGGCATCTGGCCAAGGAGAAGATGTTTGCAGGTAGGGATCATGACTCTCATGGTCCAACCCCTTGGAGGTTAAGAATGTCCTTTTTCCCAGCCTGCTCCAACCTCTTTAGAGTCCTCAGATCCTAGGATCTTGAACTGTCCATGCCAGCAGGTGCCACAGAGGTCACTTAGCTTCATAGCCGCCCTACGGTGGGTGGGACAGGGGAACGGGAATCGCCAATTCATTGTAACGTTGCGTATCGATGTTCGCTAGTGTTCGTGGGGCTCTGTGCCAGACCCAGCTCTAGCTGTGGCCTGGGTCTCTGCTGTCACCGTGTCACATGCTATGGGAGACCAAAAAAAACTGATGAATCACTGAGGCTGTCCTAGCTTCAGAATGACACCAGGTGCTCTGAAGAAGACTGAATGGGGTGATGGGGTCACGGGGAGGGGGGCTGGAAGTGGAGGGACGGCCTGTATGGAGGAGCTGGGGCTGCTGCGCTGAGATATGAGGAAGAGAGGAGAAATGATCTCCACGAGTGCCAGCTCCTTGCTGGCAGAGAAAGGGCAAAACGGGAACCCTCCCTGCAGCCTAGACTCTTTCTATCATGTTGGGCACTCCCAACGAGTATTTGGGAAGAGATGGGAAGAGAAACTATCAGCTCTAAGAGTTTGTGGGGCCAATGCATTTTGAAGGTTAAAGGAACATTAGTGAGCATGTAATTCAAAGTCCCTACAGGCTGGAGAATCCCATGGGCCATGTGTGTGATGAACGAGCTACCTTCCGGGTCTGGTTATCTACTGCTGTACAGCAAAGCACCCCAAACTTACTAGCAACATATGATTAGCCTTCTTACTTGAGTGCATTGACTAGACGGCCCTCGCGTGCCTACAGTCAGATGGTGGCCTGGCCTGGAGTCGTGCAAAGGCTCTTCCCTCACGTGACTGGCCTGGGCCAGCGTGACTGGTAGAGCTGGAAGCTGTCCAGCGTCCCTCCACAGCTAGTGGGCTCCTTCCCCACATGGCAGGCTCAGGATGTGTCAACTTTTTCTTTGGAGCCTGGCTCCCACAGGAACAAGCATTACGAAAGGAAGAGCCTGGAGCTTCAAGATTCTCAGGACCTGGCCATGGAAGGGCCAGAACCTCACTTCTGCCACGATTGCTCAAGAAAATTGCTAAGGCCCTCCTAGGTTCAGGGGAAGAGAAAGTAGACTCCAGCTTTCTGTGGGAAGAGTAGCAAAGACTTTGCAGCCATCTTTAATCTTTTATCTCCCTCTGCCTAAAAACCACAGCTTCTACCAAGGGTCTGCTTTGCCTCTTGACAACCTAGGAAAGCATCTGTCACCCACACTCAGATTGTCCTCATTTCCCTCCAAAATCAAAGAAGGAAGCCATGTTTATGAAGCGCTTACCATGTAAAAACTGTGTCGTGCTTCATACCACGTGCCCCACACCACACACCACGAGCAATGCACAATGTCTTCCTTGTGGGAACTTACAATCTACAGAAGGTACTGCCTTCTCCCCTGTGCAATAGCCGGACTATTTTAAAGGGAAATTGGACACAGAGGCATCATATATAAAATAGGTCAAGGTAGAACTATTCTGGGTAAGGTGAGAGCCCCAGGGCACCTCTGCTGATGCCTGCACTCAGAGAATCACAGTGTGCATGACACCATGGAGATAGAGAAAGCAGATTGGGGAGTGAAATGTCCCTTCTCCATCCTGATCAGAAGACAGGGACCCTGCCTGATGGGAGAGCTAGTATATTCATGAGATTTTTTTTTTTAAGTTGTAAATCTATTTTAAGATTGTCAAATTGGCTTGAACAATAACAAAGAAAACAAGGATTAAAAAAGGTCCTAGTTAGATCTTGCTTCAGGAAGGGCTGGATCCAGGGATTCACATGATGTCATAGGCTAATGACCATATAATATGCTAATTAACACAGGGGTGGGTCTCGCCAGTCTTGACCTATTCTAGCTTCACTCTCAGGGGCCCTTGCTCTCTGTCACTGGGAGAAGGTGGCCACCAGAGGTTCTAGACTTCCTCCTGCTATTGTACACTCTGCACAGGCAGTTTCCACCAAATCCAGCTCGGGTCTCGCACGGGTCCTGTGCTCCAACCCACATGCTCGGTGATTAGTGTATGCTCTGCTCTGGCTGTCAAAGTCTAAGGAGTCATTCCAATGCCAAAGCCACAGAGGAGCTGGTGAGGTCTCTTATACTGAGTGCAAAGGAAAGAGAATTACAGAAAGGAAGGAATGGCAAAGAAATAAGACACAGGAAGACAAGAGACTGAGTCTGGAAAAGCTGGCAATATCCGGCCTCTCCCCGCAAGGTGAGAGGACCGGTCAGCTAACTCCCTAGGTCTGAACTTCTCTTAAAAGTGGTTCCTGTGTCCTGCGGAGGAGGTTCAAGGTCAGAGGTCAGAACCTTACTTCGGCCCCCGCTGCTGTCTCTGTCCTCAGCTCTGTGCTTGTCCCCCCCGGCGCCTCGGGCACCAAGATGACCTCTGAGCTTGCAGAACACCCAGAAACGTCCCCGAGAGACTCCCGGCGGGTGCTTTGGCCTGAAATAAGGCCAAGGAAAAGGAAACACAACTGCCATGCAGGATTATGAAACATTGCCATTAAGTTTAATGCCTTCGTAACAAAGAATGCCACATTTATTATCACAAATAAATCCACGGATTTAACACCCATCAGGCTTTAGACTTTATTTTTCCATATAAAATAAATATGGCTAGAGTATAAGATTATGACTGCACCATTATTTTCTAAAACTATTTAATTTTAGCGCAGTCTAACTGCCCCCAGGCTGTAAACCTGGACACAGAGAAGACCCACCCCACCCCCGGAAGAACGTTTGCCCCACTGAGGGCAGCAGCCAACAAGGTGGGCTTTCCTGCACCACTGCTGGGTTTCATCACTGTTTAATGAATTGTTGCACTCTTTATAGGATAAACAATAAATTGCCCATGATTTATCATATTACCCAATAAATCATGTGACAAATCATTAGGCAGAGTGATAAAATCAAGTGTTTTAGAAATAAGTTAATCTATGATGCCAATGTGTAAACTAAACAGTTGCTTAAAAACCCTATTTACTAATCATTTTTACATAAAGAAAGATTAATGATTATGTAGATTAAATGTGTACTTATTCCTATAAACATCAGACAGCCATGTGCCCTGCTGGCCTTCCCGACTTAGCAAAGGGCCCCCGAAAGCTTCCCTTCCACCGTACGATCCCATCTTCCTCCTCCTCCCTGCCTTTGCTTTGCCTGGGAAAAGAAGGCCAGAGAAGCCAGGGCAAAAGAAAGAAGTGGTTAATGAGGAGTGTGTCACTGGAGGGGTCTGGTGGAGAGGCTGTTCTCACCGTAAATTCTGTAATACACTAATTAACACTTTCATTAGGGCTTGGAGACAGGTTCCAATGCTGCCTGCTTCTCCAGCCCGCCTTCGACCCAGCGCTCTTTCTCACTTGTGACAACTATGTTTATAGCTTCTCTGCCCATCGAGCTGGCTGGCACATCGAATTACCCTCAAGAGTACATGGGCATCACGTCACATTTGCGTGCCCAATATCATACGTGACGAGCTGAGCCACCGCCAGGGCCTTTAATGCACATCCCACAGACGGCCGGCCCCCGGAATGCATAGGCAGATATTAAGCTAAATCTTTTTGGAGTCAAGCTTGTTTCACATCAGTTACACAAACATATTGGTTCCTTTAAAAGAACAAATGCTTTGTGAGTAAGGAAACGAGTCCAGGAATGAAACCTGAGAGATCATTCTGCACGTCAACTCAGACCTTCCTTCCGAAGGCTCTCCTCTTGGGATGAGGGGGAGAGACGGTCTGGTTTCTAGAATATGAGTTTTGAGCCACATTCATTACCAACTATGGACGTTGCTAGGCAGTGTAAAGGGAGAGAGAGGGAGAGCTCTGGTGAGTGTAACTAGGAAGACCATCAGAATATCACAAAAGAGCCGTTTTCCTCTCTTGCATAAAAATGACCCTAATCTTCCCAATAGTGCCTCTGACTGGATTCCTCCAACATCACAAATCAAATCCTGAAGCTGATCCTAGCGATGCAGATAGAAGTGAAGCCATCTTAGACGTGTTCTAAAGCCCAGCTTCTCTTTCACATGAAGCCTATGTTAAACTACATGGGAAGATGCTAATCACCACCCTTGGTGCCCCAGCAAAGCTGGGAAAAGCATGGATCAGCTGGGAAAAGCGTGGGAGGTGAGAAAGGAATCGAGGATTGCACGGTGTTATCATTCTTCGGAAAAGCTCTAAAAACATGAAATAGATAAATTTTACCGACAATTTCAATTTCAATGAACTACTTGCAGAATATTGCCGCCAAGGCAGAAATCCAAGAAATGAGCTTTTACACGTGGTCTTTAGCCCTTTCCAAGGGGCAGGACAGTAGGAGTTCAAGGAGGAACATAATAGGAGTTCCATGTCCCTTTAGAACCCTAGATACATGGCTTCTCCTTCGCTGCTGCCCCCTGAGTGGCCATAAGCTGCAGACTCAGAGGAATGGTGTCCAACCAGCAAGATAAAATTGGAAGAAGCTTCAAAGTAAGTTCTGTTTCTGGATGCCCAGAAAAGAGATAGGCAAAGTGACAACACACTTCTCAATTCTACTTTCCCTTCTTCTTCAACCCACCTCCAAATCCACTCTGAATTACAATACCACCTACATCAGGCAGGATCCGTTGAGTTTTGCTTCAGTAATATACAATCCCAAAATCTCAGGAGCTTAAAACACACTGTTATTTCGTGATCTTGCAATGCCACCGTGGGCCCTGGAAATGCTTAGAGACAGGTGTCGGCCCTGCAGTGGTGCAGCGACTATGTCTGGCTCAGTCAGATGTTCCTTCCAAGGCACCACACACTTTTCCAGTCCCTGAGGAAGACAGCACACCGAAGGGAGCACTAGCTCTTGAATGCTTTTACCTGAAATCACAGACCATTTCTCTGGCCAGAATGAATCCCGTGGTCATTCCTAACTTCAAGGATGAGGATGAGTAATTCTCCATACGCCAGAGGCAGAGAAGAAGTAGATATTGGTGAACATTCATAATGTTGACCACATACCCTCCCAAAAGCACCCTTCTCTGCCGCCATGCCCTTCCCTGCAAAAACAATGAGGCAGAGAGCCCTATTAGTAGAGCTTACTTCCCAGCACCTTGCTGGACTGTTTCCATCCTCAGAGCTGTGGTGCATTTGCTCCATCAGGGATGGTGAGAGGCACACTTGGGCAGTGGTCAACTCTACAAAGAGGCAATATACTCTAATGGTCAAGAGCATGGATTCCGGAGTTAGACAACCTACACTTGAACTCTAGCTCTGATACTTATCACTAGCATGGCCTTGGGCAAGTTAATTAACTTCTCTATACCTCAATTTGCTAATTGTCAATGTGGAGCTAATGATGGTGCCTAACTTGTAGGGTATTCGTGAGGATTAATGACATTAATACATGTGAAGCCTTCGGCACTGAGTGAGTGCCACAGAAATGTTTTCTATGACTGCAGTGCTTTACAATCTGCAAGGGACCCTCACAACCATTGGCCCGTTTGGTCATTACAACTTATTTATGGAACAAGCTCACCCCATCTCCTGTATCTTCCCCCTGACCATCTCAGACAGAAGCCAGAGATGAGAGAAGGATGTTGACTTGTTTAAAGGCTTGGGAAGGACTTTAGAAACTAATTTGGGGAGAAATTATTTGCTCTGCATATGAAAATGAGATTTCGAGGGAATGCGGTGGAAACCTGCCCAAGAGCCTCTATGTTCCCTCCATTTCCCAGCCCCTTTGTAGTTGAATGGGCCCTATGGGTAGTTAAGGCTAGTGAGTTGGGAGCAGAAGTAACACAGCTGCCTTTGGGGCACAGGGTTTTTTGCACATACAACGTTCTCCCCCACTCTCCTCTCCCATACCAAGAACAGGGGAGACCCGATGTTGAGAAGTGAAGCCTGGATTGCCAAGCTAGCCCAGGAGGACGCTTGTGCTGAATGCCTACAGTGCAACTGAATACGTGAGAACTTTGTAGAGTTAATCCCTGATGTCTCGGAGCTACTTGTTTTTACAGCATACCTTAGCCGAAGCAGACTACTACCAAGGGGTTTTGCTTCTGAAAGCAAAGGACAAAGAATGGAGATGATGGCCAAGCCAGATAGAGTGGCTGGAAGTCTCTTAAGAACAAGAGTGATTCATAAAATTTTAAGCTGTTTGCATTGCTATGATGTAAATGTCCTCTCTCTCTCTCCTTCTCTGTTTTGATTTCCTTCTGGTTGTGTTTTATTTTGTAAGTTTTTGCACAGGAACAGCATTTAAAGCGTCACCAGAAGACAACAGCTACAAGTCATAGCACAGAATCCTGACGTAGAAAGCCGGAGCTAGCCATACTCATGACAGCATAACAATACACTCCTGGCACATAACTCAGAGGGGACATTCCGCTTTGACTCGAGTCCATATTTGTCAATCCGATTTTAGCTTAAGAGGTGTGCTGATCCTAAGTCATGAAAACCCGAGTAAGGGTGAACTGCACGTAATACCATCTCACATTTATGGATGACAGAAAAAAAAAAGATACGGACAGAGTAACTTTGCCAAAGTCACACAGAAAAGAGCGTGGTGAACTTGGGACTAGAACTGGGATCTTTTGTGCCCAACCCACTATAATGCTCTTAGTGAACCTGTGTAGACCAGTCTCAATAGAGTCAAGGTCAACGACCTCCATGTTGCTAAATCCAATGGTCAATCCTCAGTCCTTGTGGGTTCGACACACCCGTGGCATGTGACGCAACTAATTATTCCTTATTCCTTGGGAAACTTTCTCATTTGGCTTTCAGTACATGACGCTCTCTTGGTTTTCCTCCTCCATCACTGGTTGCAGTTTCTGTCTCCGTTGCTGAAGCTTCCTCACTTCCTCAACCCCCATGGAGAAGTGCTGCAGAGTTCAGCCTGTGGGCCACTTTCCTTACCTCTATATAGTCACTCTGTGGATGAGTACATCTAGTTTCATAGCTTTAAATCCCATCCATATGCTGATAAACTCGACAAATTTATAACTCCAGCCAGGACCTCTCCCTTGAACTCGAGAATCATATATCCAAATGCTTACCTGGCCTGCCACCTAGGTGTCTAATTTGCACATATAACGTGTCCAAATTGAGCTCCTGTTTTGTTTTGTTTTCCTCCCCCAACCTACTCCTACACAGATTTCTATACCCCTGCCTTCCTTTTACCTGGCTCCAAAATTTGGAACCATCCCAAGCTATTCACTCTCTTTCACCCCACATCCAGCCCATAAGCAAACCCAGCTGGCTCCTCAACAACTCGAAAGGGTATGTCAATAGGCCTCGTGATCCAAAACATCATTTTTACTCTTCTGCATCCTTGTGTTAACCTCTTAATTGGTCTCCTGGGGTCATCTCTTTCAAGTCTTTGCTCAAATATCACTTAACCGGAAGCCTTCCTTAAGCACCAAACTGAAAGTTGACCAAACCCCTTTCCGCTGACACTCCATGGGCTCCTACCCCCAACATCTAGAACCTTATATCACTTTACACAGTTTAATTACTTTATTTATACTCTATCTCCTTCCTGCTAGAATGTGACCTATAGCAGGGATTTTCTTTTTTCTTTTTACCATATCCCCAGGGGCATGCAACAGTATATGGCACAGAGAAGGTATTCCATAGCTCTCTGTTGAATGAGTAAATATGTGGCCCACAAGCATTCCCCAGCCTAGGCCCCTCACCCTTTACTTTCAACTTCTAGTCTCTGTCTGTTGAATTTCCTCTCATCCTTCTCTTCTTCTCCGCTCAGGTATTTCAACCTGATGTCTTGGGAGACAAGCTGCCTGGTTTCTTCTGCTCCCCTCCCTGCTTCTCAAATAGTCTTCCCGGCTCCTGTAACAGTGGAGGAGAGAATCACCTCTGCCCCCTCATCAGACTCGAGGCCTTGATATTTTTTCTCCAGTTACCAAGCTCATTCTCTGCTTGTCTGGAACTGGGATTGGAAATGTCATGGTCCAGCAATTTCTTCTTCTTTACCATGACATTTTTCCTGATTCTTCCAACCCATATTGACTTTTCCCATCTCTGAATTACAACCGATAGAATAATTAGCATATACATACATCTCTCCTTAAATGTCTGTGTCAATGATTCTAGGGAAATACTATTACTAGCAATTTAAACAACAAGGAAACTGAGGCCCAGAGATGTAAAGCTACTTATCCAAGTTACAAAGAGTGAGAATTCTAAGGCAAGCAGGCCTAAATTCGTGTCTTGTGCCCTTCCTTAACTCCATCACATTCGCTGTGAGAACCAGAGCTAAATTGTTGGTCATGGCTAATTATTTCCTGGAGGTGGGATTCCAGCTCCTTCGTGGCCCATGTACAGGACTGTCATACTCTTGATCTGCTAGTCTGTGACATCAGTGCAACATAGCACATGGAGACTTTCTGCCAGATTCACCAAATTTGGTGGCCTTGTGGGGAAGGGGAGGAATGAGACAACTTTCAGAGCTATTGTACAAGAAAGGATGCCCCGTTGGGAAGGCAGCCACAGGGAAGCCAGAAAGTGAGCCCCTTTTTGTCTTCCCCTCCTGCTTCACTCCTGCCCATTGGTGGAAATCAGAATGGCACATACATGCTGATTACCTAGGGAAAAGAAGAAACAAGTGTGTCTGTTCATTTTCCAACCAAGTGATTTTCTCCATCTGAAGTGATATTTCCACCCTATTGTTATGAGAGTCTCAGGCACCTCTGGAAGCAGCCAAGGCAAAGTCATCCATCCACCTACCACTTACTGACCAATGTTTGCTTATTGATGCCTACCTATGTACTCGGTCATGGGGAAATACAAAGTCTCTCCTTTCTGGGGATTACAAAGAGACTAATACAAGTGACAAGTCAAAGAGTAAGATAAGTTACTATATCGATGCACTGTGCTTTACAGTTCAAAAAGCACGCTCTCCTCTGTCCCATCTTAACCTCAACATACCTTGGTTGTAGACAATGTGCCAATGAAGAGCTTTGTCCAAAATCAGAGTACATATGCAGATGATTCAAGTTTTCAGATCCGATTTTCAGACTTCGAGTCCAGTGCTCTTTATATGAGTCTACACCGGCCCATTCCATCCTAATGTCTATGTTAGTAATAGATTCGGACAACAGGAGAGGTCTGTCCCTTACTGACTACTTCATGAAGGCCAACACTCAACCAAAGCTACCTGTGCTGACACTTTGCCTTGGGTCTCCAACAGGGCTGTAATCCCCAGAAGGCAGACACAACTCCTTGTACCTCATTTGTGTCCCCAAAGAATGTCCAACAATTCTCTGGAGACTAAGTGATGCTCAGGTCCCAACAGTGCTTTCTCTTAGCTATGGAATCTTCCTCACCCGCTTCAGTCCACACAGACCCAGCTTATCTCCAAAGCAGGTATGCAGTAGGTGCTCAATAACCACATGTTGGATGAGGGAATATAGAGCAAATGTGATTGTGGGCTGCAGCATCTCTCATGACCATTATTTTTATCCATATCTCCTCCCATTTGTGACCTCATCTGTCCTCTTGAGTTTGGGAAATGGGCCAGCCTTGGGAACAAGAGGGGGTTCCACCATGTTTCTGTCTATGAACATGGGATGCCTTCCAATGTGGCCAAAAGAATCGACCGTAGGTCCTTCAAACATAACATGCTGCTCCTCTAACTTCAAACTTTTGTGGTAACATGGAAAATCCTACATGCCCCTGTTGGCTCAGGCACCAGGCTTTCCACCCTGAAGCAGTCTTTCTATCCTTGATGACAACTGTCAACATCTTAGATGGGGACTTGGGACTTTGCCACACGAGATGCCTTTGGTTAGCGGCTCCATACAGCACGGTTTCGCTGGGTTTGGTGCAACCTATAAGGAGAGTAAAGAGCCTGCCCCCAATCAAGCAGCCAGTCCACACCCAAGCCAAGAAGAAAGCTAAAAGAGTCTCCACTCCCACTGCATGTTCTAACCACTAGACTGAGCTCCTGTTGCTTTACAAAAATGATTTGCTTTTAATTAAAATAGGAGCATAAATTATTTTTATCCTTGTATTATTGGGCGGTAAGTAAATTCACAGTAACTCACTGGATTTTTTAAAATCTATTTTAAATATAAACACACTGCCATATTTTCTGTGGGTTTGAAAGCTTATGTTAAGTTTGCAAATAAGTCAACTCCATAAAGATAACATCTTTCCCTAAAAAATGTGTTGCAATCTAATGGCATGCTCTGGAAAATTAACATCCTATTAAGAACATACATGAACTGTCCCTTAGCCGAAAAGGTCCAGAGTGGACCTGAGTCCCTCACCTGCCCCTGAGGCCAAACCCGCTGACAGGGCAGCTTCCAAATTGTCTTCCCCGACTCCGGGGCTGTTCTCTGCAGCCCTCACAAGACTGTTATTTTATTTTGAGTCATGCCAAACTTTATTTTTGAGCCTACCTTGTTACACGTCTGACAGGTCCGGTATTCACCAAGGGACCTGAATCACTTTGGTCCATCCTGAAAAGATGCCATCCCAGACAGGGCTGCGTGGAAATGTGCCCAGCTGTCCCTCTGAGCACCGGGGATCCAGGTGAACTTCTGTAAGGTCATTAACAGCCACACCTTCTGTGGCCCACATGACCAGCCCTCAGTGATGGGGACAGAACACTGGAGTTCTCACCCATTACATGGATAACAAGAGCTCAAGGCCTCATAGGACCAGACATCACTTTTAGATGTAACGAGAGAGTTAGGGGCGCACAGCCGCCCAAGAGAAACCCATCTTGTGGTCCTATCCCCCTGCCTGCACTTCTCCCTAAAGAGTGATTTATTTACCCAGCACACTAACCAAGGGTCACGGCTCTTTCTTGTGTCTCAGCGGCAAATATTTTCAGCACCCCTTCCCGGGCCCGAGCTTTGAGGGATTCAGCTGACGCCACACCCAAGCCTGCCTGGACCCGACTTCTCTCCCCGCGTCCCTGGACTGCTGGTCTTGGGAAATTTTACCAAAATAAAAAGTCTTATGTAAATACGAAAAGGGAAAAGCTGTCAAAACCTGCATGAGTTGTTTAAATACCATGAATAAGAACCAGTAACAATAGGCACATCAATGAAGATGTGTTTCCTTCAGACTTGGCCATGTGCCACCCAACGCGAGTCCCCCGGAAAACGCCACTCGGCGAACGACGGAGCTTGGCTCGCCCGCCCCTCTGCAGCACCCCTCCCCAGTAAAACATTTTTGACAAGCAACTCATCTAGAGCCATTTCCCACAGCATTCCTTTCATTTGCATTCTCATTAGAATAATGTGATTTCACAAAGTGGGAATGTGTAAGTCCTCGCCACACAGAGAGAACGCTGAACCCCGGATTCCAGGTGCCGGCCTGCCCGTTGGGATGTGGGACAGCAGAGAAGCTCTTGAGACCCAGCCACGCTCAGGGAACAGATGGAAGCAGAGATCTCACAACCAAATGGTCTGATACGGACCTTTTATGTAAATCTTCAGAACTGACCCAAACCAGAATGGAAGTTTCAAAATGAAAAAAATGCCTTTTTAAAAAGGGTTTGGGGGGGGGCGAAAGGGAATCCGGCATTGGAAAAGGGGAGAACAAAGTGATTTCACAGAAAATAGGAAAAGCATGCATTTTTCTTTTTCCTACTACTTTGTTTTCTTACAGATGCTTGCCCCTGATTTAAAATTTCCACATGCCAACTTTTAAAAGTGTTATAATGGAATCAATTTCTCTAAGTCATTCCAGGGCACGACTTACCAAATAATGTCTATAGTGCACCCACTATTTTCTTCCTGTCGTTGTTGTTAATGTACATTTACCGAATGATGTCTTGTAAATATTTTTTGGTCACTTAAAAGCCGGGAATAAACAACGCAAACCGTGTTTTCCCACATCATAAGCTGGTTTACATTTCTCTACTTTCATGGGAAGGGTTTCTTCCATTTCTCGAAGAACTGGAAAAGCTTATGAAGCCAAAAAAACTTTGCAAAGCAAATCATCCAGTATCGCTTAGCTTGCCTTCA
>CM052888.1:34663316-34722129 GCA_028534135.1 Potos flavus
GTGAGAGGTGCAGAGAAAGATCCCCACCGAAATGTCACGGTGAGGGAAGAACGGCCTCTGGACCAGCAGGCTTCCACCTGGCTTTCCAAAATCATGTCGCTGCTGGTAGCCCAGCTGCCTCCTTTGCTGAAAACGTCATGATGTGCCCTCTCCATCCGCCCCGCCACCCCAGCCAGTGCGCACTCACAATGGAAAGGGTTTGCTCTTGTGAGTCAGAAGGAAGCAGGACAACCTTTTTTTTTTTTTTTCCCATCTTTTGTTGCTGAGGCTTTTAGGTCAATGGCCCGAAACACCACCTAACACTAAAGTGACCAATAGCAAAGGTAAAGCAGCCATTCCCTGTGGCCAAGAGCTTGCCATCAGATGGGTGTGCTGCAAAAGCAAAAACAAACAAACAAACAAAAATTCTCCCCAATTCAAAGAACCTCAAGATCTCCGAATTCAGTTAACTGGCCCCCATGGCCAGGCTTGGTCTCTAACCGTGACTGTGGTCCTGTGGGGGCCAGGCACCAGGAACCGTTCTCAGACAAATGGCCGGTCCCAGAAGACGAATAACACGCCAAGTTTTGAAGGCAACTGGACTGCTCATTTGGCATGGAAGACAGAGGTGTCCTAATGAGACAATGTCTCCTACTTAAATCAGACGGTGCACCCGCCTACCGTAGAGTCGCATAGTAACTCAATACGCAGCACTGACCAGATTGGGGACACCAAGTTTTATCCAGATAGTCTCATCCTTTCCACATGGTAGCCACGTGGCCTGACTTGCAGACCTAATTCAAAGCCTTGAATGCCCAATACCATCCTCGGGGAAGCTTTGCAAAATGGCCACACCTGAGCCCAGTCACCAAAGTTTCTGGCGTAATCAGCTTGGGGTGGAAATGAACGTAGGAATTCTCATCAAGTTATTGGTGATTCGTACATACACACAGGCAGGGTTGAGAATGGCTGTCCTGGACCAGTGAGTTTCACACCTTTTGGTCGCAGGACTTTTAAGAACGTCAATCTTCTGAAGTTTATCGAAGGCCCTAAGTGCTTTTGTTTAGGTGGACCATTAAAAATCAAAACGAAGAAAATTTTCATATAGTCACTTAATAATCTATTTAAAAAGAACAGTAAGCCCATTATATACAAACATATCTAGAATGTTTTCATGAGAAAAATAACAATATGTTCAAAAAATTAGTGACAGGAGCGGCGTCATTGTACATTTTCACAAGCATCTTTTGTGATTGGCTTAATAAAAGGCAGCTGGATTCCCATGTCTGCTTCCCCAGGCAGTCTGCTGCAATATGTTGTTTTTGTTCAAATCTACGAAGAAAATCTGATCTCACACAGCTCTGCGGTTGGAAAAGGGAGGTGTGTGTTCACAGCCCTTTCAGATAATTGTGGATAATCTTCTTTGATACTACACCAAAACGCAGTAACTGGTAGTTTCTTAAAGGTTAGTTGCAGTGTGGAATCTGAGAATATGTGAACTTTTTGTATCGTGTTACATTCAGACCCACTGAGTTATCTTATTTGACTGAACCCTTCACCCCTTGCATGATTTTGTAACAACAAGCATCCGTCACTTAAAAAGTATCAGTTCAACACTATCTGCCGCTCCTCCAACGTTGACGCGATTTATTAGACAATATTAAAAAAAATCACGTTCATTAAGTATCTCTTTAAGTATTGGAAAGCTGTCAAGCTCACGGTGGCTGATACAAGTTTTTCAAAATTCTTGAAAGCTTGAATTTTCATCACTGGCAAAAAATACTGTCAGTTATTTTCCTGGAAGTGACAGGATTCATTTGTTCCTTTTCCAGAAAATGTCTGCCAAACAGTTGAGTTTGAATAACCATAGTTTGTCTATCGGTTGTTCTTTCAAGTAAAAATGGGGCTCCGTGGAAAAAGCGGCTAGTCCAGTTCACTTGGCATGAGATGAAACAGGAGCTTTTCCTTCGAGGTTTCAACGTGGGGCGGGATTAAGCACATCCTCCGTGTCCTTTATCTTATCACGCAGAATGGTTCAAAGGGCTGTATGTGAAGACTGAGATTTAAAAAAATTAATAACTTCCGGGGCTTCGACAAGTATATTCTTTATTTTTCCAAGTTCAGAATCTTTTTATATTACATTTAATAATGCATAAACATTAGCATTTATGTACATACGTATACATTTATTTTTCATTGTGGCAGAAAACACATAACGTCGAATTTACCGTCTTCTCCATTTTTATGTGCGTGGCTGTGTGGCATCAAGTACATCCTCCCTGAGGCGCCACCGACCCCACCACCCGTCTCCAGGACTCCCTTCAACTTGCAAAAGGGGAACAGGGTACCCATTAAACACGAACTCCCCATTTCCTCCCTCCCCCGATGCCCCAGCAACCACCACCCTACTTTCCGTCAGCTAATTTGACATTTCACTCAATATAATGTCTTCGAAGTTCATCTGGGTTGTAGCACGTGTCAGAATTCCCTTCCTCGTGAGGGCTGGACAACATGGGGCTGCAGGCACATACCGCACGAGGGGCCGTCTTCAGTGGAAGTGGCCTTTCCTGTCTCTGGACACGAGTGGCGGTGAGGACCACAGTGCCTGCCTGCCTGCTCCCTCGGCTCACACTAAGGCCCCAGTACTTTTACTGACCATGGGCACAAAATGAAAAGGCAAATACTGTCTTTGTATTATTAGGAAGATAATTCTGGCCTCTCAGATCCCCAAGAGAGTCTTGGCAAATGAATAGCTTGCATCTATGCTGCAATTTCCACCTATGTTTACTGATTTTAAACGCGAGGACTGTAGACCTTTGGGAGAGAGTCTTCACGAAGCGGAGAGAGCAAAAGGAAAAAGGCAACAGGCTTAGAGCCGTCCGATAGCCCGGAGGAAACCATCATCGGCATTCATGCTGGTGTCTTTTCTTCTACCGTTTTCTTACAAAGGCCACGTTCCTCAACGGCTCTGCCGCTAGAATGCTAGAAAGCAGGGCGTGGGCTAAAGATACTTTGCTGGACAGATATTTTTATTCTGTCTATAAGCTCCATAAGAACAGGAGACAGCTAAATTCGCGGCTAAGCCAGCATTTGGAAATGCAAATGTAATTAATTCTGTAGAAATATTTAGAGAATATTTGTCTTTCCATTGTTTGTTCCCTGCTCTCTTGGTAGGGGGAGGGTTAGAATCCCTAATCCCTTATCTTGGAAGGTCTTGTTTTTAAAATGTGGGTAATGCTGGTCTCCCACTGGCTGGGGGACGATTCTGGGTGCAGCCTGGGCTTAGTGCCTGCTAAGGGGCTGGCGTGGAGTGGGGGTGCACCACACCCTGTGTTAGTTGTCGTTTAATAAATACTCATGTAACTAACAACCCTAGAGTAGTACTTCTTATTATGCATCCATCTATCTCATCCATCCAGGGACACAAGACTCCGACTCAACCACCCCCCCTGCAATGAGGAAACAGGAGTTCACAAACCCCCAATGACCTCCCAGAGCTGCAGCCGGCAGACGCAGGACCCAGAGCAGCCAACTCTACCACCTGAAAGGACCCCTTGCATATCACATTGTCCAGTGTTGTGACACCCCCACCATCCCATTAATATTTCTCTATGAAAATGACTCACTTTTTCTAAAAGGAAATTTAAATGACCACCATCCAAGTAAAATGAACATGACTTGCCATGGAGAGACCAAGTTTGGAAAGATAACAACCAAATTACCGACACAGCTATTGGAATAAAGGATGTTTTTCTCAAGGTCTCTTACAATCTCCTTGGGATGGCCCCCTCCAGGGGTTCTGGGGAGACCACAGAAGCTCCGAGGAGCTTGTGGAACGGGGCTGGAAACACCTGGGGCTGGGACGACAGCTGTGAGCTTTTACAAACCGGATACACAACTCGGGATGTGATATCATCTGTGTTCCTGAAATCCAAACCCTACTCAGGCCAAGCCTTCAAGATACACACAAATATTTATAGGTGTCCACTCAGGGCAAAGCGGGGGTCTGTGTCAGAGCGGGGAAGGCACAGAGAAATACAGTTAACTACTCCACAGAACGCAGAACTGGGGTGGAGGACGTAAGCGCAGAGGCCAAAAGGAGGCAACTGGTCACCTGGGCAACGGGCATCTGAGCGCTCGTCGGGAGGGCTCCAGAGTGGAGTGTCTGCGGGTGCCCTGTGCCCTGAGCCATTGCTGGACAATGACAATACTTCCTTCATGAGGGCCTGAGGTGGATCAAGAACCACCCCCTCCCCACTGGTCACACATGATACCTGGTCTGCACATGCGGAAGTCATTGAAATTAACAAGAGAGCTGTGAGGGCAGCCCAGGGGCGCCCGGCCATGCAAATAAGGAACAGGAGCTCATCTCTTTGGGGAGCTCCATGTAGGTGGGGCAGGAGGACCGGTTTTGAAGGGAAGAAGACAAGCAAGTGATGAAAGGAGCGTCAACCTGTGTTCCCATCGCGCCTGCTCCCAACAGCCTTACAAAGGAATGCTTAATTCTCACGAAACTGTAAGCAGATGTTGTCCTCTTAATAAAACACCAATCTTTAAAACCCATCATTCCAGCCAAATGCCATGGCCTTCCCTAATAAACATGGAAGACTGTGTGGCCGGCTGGATTAATTAATAGCCACAGGTTCCTGACCTTTTCCTGGCCACGTGGACAATCAGTACCCCCAAGATAGATGACCTGCTTGCACGCCTTCTTCCATGATGTATGTGTGTCCTTCTCATGCACGAGACGAGGGACAGGATCCCGCACCCGGCCTGGCCTGCTTTCCATTCCCGCATACGATGAACATAAAAATAAAAATACACTTGCCCTTCCTTGGCCTCCCCCCACTGCACCACCAGACCTCTATAAGGAAATCAGCATTTGCTCCAACAACCAAGGAAATCGTGCTGTCTTCTGCTGAAAGAGTGATGCTTCATTTTCCTTTTCTCGAGCTAAGTTCCTACCCCATGTCCACCCAGGAAATAGCAACCATGGTCTCTTTCTCCTACTTGCTGGAGAAAAAGCCAGGGTCTCGGCTAGAGAGTTGGCAAGTCTGCACCTCTGTGTTCATGTCAGGAGTAGGCATTTGGAGAAGGCTCTGTTAGTGGGCAAGCAGGAGAATCCTCAGTCTAGGGAAGAGAAGCCCACGAGGCCCATGTACCCCACTCCACCCTCAGAGCTGCTTCCGCAGGTACTAGACATTTACCAACAGCAGACCTAGCCCTATTGTATTCTAATTCATACTCAAGTGTGAATGGCCATCCCTAGCATAATGGAGAGTAGGACAGGGAGGGCATATGGATGGAAGGAGGCATCTCACTTTACTATGTTAGACTGCCCTATGTTCCAATATCACAGCCCGAGGCCACCAAAAGCAAAAAAAAAAAAAAAAAAAAAAATCATTTATACCATTCGGAAACATAATAGGAGCTGAAACTTGAAAATATATGAAACCAGCTACAGAAATGCTAAAAACATGCATGCTGGAACTGTTTGACCTGGGGCAGCATAAACATTGCAATTGTCTATAGTCAAGGTAGAAAATAAAAGTAGGAAAACATATGAGCCTCACCTTGTGGGCAACCCCTCCCTCCGACGTGGGTCCGGGTAGGGAATGTGCAAAGTGCAGCTGTGAGAGCCTGGGTTCAGATCCCGATTATATCATCCACCCCCCCCCTCACCCCGCTACTTTGTCCTGATCAACTAAGTTCAACGCTTCTGCCTTAGTTTCCTCTTCCACAAAGTGGGTATCATAATAACATGCGCCTCATAGGGTATTGTGAGGATCCTAGGAGCTAAGACTTAGACAGAACTTTGCCTGCCTCCCAACATTTAATAACCTCAAGCCACTCATATCAGCGGCCTCCACCTCAGAAACTCTTTGTAAATGAGACCCCAAACTTTCAAAAGAAACAGTCTTCATGGGGCAGGAAGTATTGAGTGTTCCCCTCCCAACTACCACCTCCCCTGTCCAGCAGCCCTTTCCTTTTCCACCTGCTCACCGGTGGGGAGGGGTATCCCCTTCACCAGGCGGAGGCAGGTGAAGGAATGATGGCTTGGGAATGGAGAGGATCAGGCTTATCCCCTGCCCCACTCCCTTCCCACCTGAGAGCTCAGACAAGTCACCGGACACTGTGAGTGGAGCTTCCTCATTTGCTATGCTGACTGGAAGGAAGAAATAGGTGTATATAAACACGTGGTTCTAGAAACTTGACCCTCTAAAATTTCTGGCTCTGGGGTCACCATCAGGACCCCTGGAGTGGGGCCAACACCTGTGTATGCTTTAGAAATAAAGCCTTCCCAGGTGACTGTGATGATCTCCCTAGCTTGGGATGCCTGGTTTGGGATGCCATGACCAGGAGGAATGACTGTGATGACCATGAGGACAAGCACTTCTGGAGCACTCTGCCATGCCTGTGTCAGCCCCCCTCCCAGCTGGAGTCTCCCCCATCCACCGCACAGCCCCCCACACTTTCGGCTCCCAGGCGTCAAGAGAGAGATTTCCAGGAGGCAAGTCGTCATCCCCAGCTAAGATTTACGAGTACCCAGGGCAGAGACAACCACACAGAATAATACCATCGTGTTCAACGGGCCCCAGAAGAAGGCCATGCTTCTTGTGATCATCCAGCCTCCTTTTGCTTTGGCTGCCAGGAAGCTCAAAAAAGAAAAAGTTAAACTAGAGCCACTTTGACTAGAGAAACCTAACCCCTAGGTTATATTTATTTCTGCTACATGGAGACATTACTTTTTTTTTCTCTTTCCAAAGCATTATTGAAATAGGCTATTAAAAAGGTAGATATGTCAAATGCTGATCGGGAGAGTTTCCCGGCAAGAGAGAGAAGACCCCAGAGCTGCTGAGAAGCAAGGTTTTAGAGCACAGCCCTAAAGTATGCCAAGGTTCCGTCTGGAAGTTTCAGGGGACCGATGTTTTAGTGAATACCTCTTAAATCCCCTCAACTAGAGGAACGGCAGCAATGAAGGAGCAGGGGCAGGTGAATCAGGAGTGGAATTTCCAGATTCTAGACACGGCGGGCCATTTGGCAGCAGAGTGATCTTCCGGTCCCTCAGTTACCTGACCTCGGAAATGGGATCTGGTGGGAGTAACAAGGCCAACTCCCTCTAGGCATCTGATTCTGTGGGATTGCCGCAGGGGCCCCACAGACTAGAGGACGCGGCCGACCGTGGAACACAATGGGGCACCCAGCTCCCATGCCCCATTTTCCTAAGGATTTCGTCTTTGTCTCTTTTCCTGAGGCCCGAAGTCCAGCTTCGAAAAGACTCCTTAGGAGACTCCGAGAGCGACACTCCTCTCTCTAGGCTTCTGTTTCCTCGGCTCATGAAGGAAAGATTAAAAAGTCCTGATCCATGTCCTCCACTGGGTGCTGGTCCAAAAATGAGACCAGCCTTTCACAGTTACCCCTCTCGGCCACCCTGTAAAGAGTGTTATTTACTATCGAGCCCACTTTAGAGGTCAGGAATCTGAGATAAAGAGAGCTTGAGAAATGACCAAAAGCCACACAGCAATTATTCCCCAGGTGGTCTGGCCCCAGAGACAGGCTTTTAACCACTTCCTCTGCAGTGAGAGGGGGCTGGGAAGCACCAGCAGCAGAAGCCTTCTCAACACAAAAGAACTCCTCTTCCAAGGTAGCAGTGCCCTCAGGGAACACGTGCTCTTAGATGGTCGCAGGGCCCAAGGCAGGTGGTGCACCTGCCAGTACCTGTCAGGGCTGGAGCCCCGAGATGTCAAGGTCATCTCCGCCTTTCCCGGTTTGGCCAGACGTAATGGAAAGACACTGCAGGCACCAGCAAAGCCCACACAATGACAGGGTGACTCTCCCAGACACGAGCTTGAAGAAGGATGGCAGGCACCGAGATCACTCGTCGAATGACTCCTCATTCTAGTCCTTAATCGGGGTGCTCATGACACAGGTGTGCTCCGCTTGTGGAGCGGGGCCCTGTAATCGGTGTACTTTTCGGTCATAATATTACACTTCCGTAAGTATCTGGAAAGGGGCGTTCCAGCTTCTTGGAGGTGGAAAGAGCAGAAATGCCAGAATTCAGAGGTGCCCGCTGGTGTTCGCACCTTAGTCAGCACCAGATCTAAATGCTTCAAAGAATAATGAGAGCTAATAATAATTAGCTCCCTTCACTTGCACACTATGGAATCAATGGGCCTCCTTGAAAGATGCACAGACAAGGCTCAAAACAAAGGCACCGGGGAAGGAAGTCGGCCATGCTCATTTCCTACCACATGGGACAGCTCTCTGCCCAGATTGTCAATTAAATAATTGCGTGATTGTTTGGTTACTATCCCTTTGTGAGATTGGTGAAGCTGGGACTGAGTCTGGGACGCCCAAGGCAGAAACACGGTAGGTATTCTGGGAATCCTGAAAGCACGGAACATGAATGAGTGCGTATTAGTCCTGATGGTCCTTGAGGGTTCTGCTCATCCCTTGTGCTCCCCACTCTCCTTCCGCCCTTCCTGGTGCTCGTTCTCTCTCTCCCGCGACCACTCTCTCTGTCACTCACTCACACACACACATACACATGCACACACACATGCGTGCACACACTGACCAAGGGGGCCCCAGCAGCAGCCCCAGATGGCACATGTTTCTCCAAAAGGCACCAAAGGATCCTGTGCCTCCTGTTGCCCAGATGTCCTGGCAGTGGGAACTGTGGGCAAGTGTCTCAGGACAGGGAGGGAAGGAGCCCCAGCAGACAATGCTCCAAGCCCTTGCACAAGACCTCCGATCAGGCAGCCATGGTCTTCCAAGGGTCCCTTGCAGCCCCGGGGGACCTGACATCCCCCCGCAGGAATGAGCCCCAGTGGCTTGGACTTCCTGCTTCCTAGATGCAATGTTTGCCCCTCATATGCGCATGTCCACAGTGCTAGATTTCACCATCCGGTCGGCAATGTCTCCACATGCTCAGCAAAGCCAACACAAGGCTGCGGCTCACATTCATGGGAGGAGGATCTGGGGGTCCCCCACCTCTGTGCTTTGGGTTGGAACTTCCGCCTCACCCTGGACACTCGACAGCTGCTCTGGTGCCTGTTTGTGCATCTGTGGCTTCTGCTGCCTTCTCTGCCACCTCCTGCAAGGGGAACACTCAGTCATGGGTGGAGAGGGGGCCAGCCTGTCTTCCGGGAACTCTGGCACTGGAAGCGGCCCCCGCCCCAGTGGGCAGACCCTCTGTGCCTCCTCTTCCCATTGCAATTGCCCATTGCGCCCCCGTCTTCGGGAGCCCCTCTTGCTCCTCTCAGCACCACTGTGATTGGGTGCTCCACTGTGGGACGGCCAAGTTTATATGCTGTCAAGCACTTTATATCCCCCATAACTCTGCCTCCCAAGCCCTCCTGTGCATGTGTTTAATTTTTACAATCAAGAAGACGAATGGGGAGAGTGACAGCCCAGACACCCCGGAGGGGTGGGCTCCGGCCCTGCCTCGGCGGAACCTGGGCATGAATTCCATCAGTGACCTGAGGTTGTATTTTATGCATAACACCCCAGTGGTTTTTAAATCTCCTTAAACTTTTGATGACTGAGATAAAGGAGAAGGAGGAGGCTGTGTAAATATGGAGCCACTATTGGGGCAGAGTTGCTGGGACCTCTGTGGGGTGGGAGTCAGCGCTGCTCTACATTGTCCCTTGGGTTTTGTTCCCCGCTCTCTTGCCCCCCACACCCGCCACACCCACCCTTCCATCTCCCACCCAATGGGTAAGAACAGTAGTTGCACCCAACTCCCCCATGCCACTGTCTTTGATGACAGTGATGACAATGATGATGATGACAAAAAGAAGAAAGGACAAACAAAGAAAACATTAAGGGGACATAAATGCATCTTTTCAAACATGATGGTTTTCATTGATCATAACTCAAAATCTAATAAAAGCAACACACTTGCTATGCAAATACAGCTCTAAGCTCAAGTCCCCTAGATGCCACGTCCACCTGGATGGGCCGCTCAAGGCCCCTCCCACAAGACAATTCTGCAGCCCTTACACCAGAGCAATTGTCTCAAACTACAACTCTGCACACATCTCTCGTCTGCTTCAAACAACATTTCCCCATCACCCACCGGCTAGGCTCTATCTCATGGTCCCTGCCGACCTGCCCACCACCTTCTAATAAAGCAACATGGCGGTAACAGTAATGGCGGCCAATGCTCAGTGACCGATTGCTTTGTGTTGCAAACTATGTTAGGTATTTAACAGAGATGATCCCCTTTTCTCTCCATCAGCCCATGAGGCAGGTACCTTTATTACTCTCAATCCACAGAGGCACAGGGAGGAGGAAGCTGCCCCAAGTCACACCACTGCTCAGTCCTGTCCCCCAGGAATCCACCCTGTAGGCTTTCCCTAGAAGCTGGGCTGAATGCCCTACACATCATTCCAGGCATGTCTCCTATCACAGGAGATAAGTTATAGTTTGGAGTTTGCAGTCCATCTCCTTCAAAGAATCACCTTGACACGAGTGCACCATCTGACTTACTGTTCTATCCCCCCAGGACCCAAGCATGACAATGGAAGGCAGCCAGGGAGAACTTCTGGAGGGACCCATGTTGGACATAAGCCATCAGGACTCAGATGGTCTCCCAGATGTCTCTCCTGGCCCTCTGAGCTGCTGGTCTGGACACCGTAATCAGGCAGGAGGGTCCCTCCAGATGAGGATTGACTTCCCTTCTCCCCCTTCCCCTCTTCATGAAATCTTGTTCATATATACGATCAGGATGCTTCTGCCACAAGAAGACATCACTTGAGAACCAGTTGCATCCATAGGATTCCCTCGAATCCCTTTGACTCAGAAATAAATTTTAAAACTGAGTCTGAAAAGGGTATAGCCCCAGTTGGACCCAGACTTAACCATTGTGCCAAGTAATGGGCATTTTCCTCTAAAATGAGGAGGGGAGGCAGAAGGGGCAAAAGTGAGCTTCCCTGGAGGACCCAGGACTCTGCTAAAGACAGCAGAAGGACCCAGAACTGAAGCTGGACTGATAATAATCAATACTATCCAACCTAATTCAATTCATTTGCCTTGTATTGAATATGATCTTAATGCACTAGGAGACATCAGCTTCTATTAGAGCCTAGGAAATCATCTTTGAAAAGAGGCAAAATGGTATCAAATGCATAATTTGAAAAAAATTGTTTTCAACATCTTTCCACTTCATTTAGCATTTTGAGGAATTGAGGCTCTATCTCGTAGCTATCAAACCGAATTAATCACCTTGAGACCTGATAGGCGATAACTAGAACTCTAATTTCAGTCTGCTTTTATTCCTGGAAGATGGCCTTTTAAGTTGGAATGTGGGAATTTGTATAAAATCCCTCTTACTACTCATAAACTATCAACTCCTAGTCTTCAGTAGGCTAGGCCTATGTTGGCGAACATAGTAACCTCACACCACGTGTAGCTACTGAATGCTTGTAATGGGGCTGATCTGAATTGGGATGCCAAATACACATGGATTTCAAAGAGCTAGTTCAAAAAAAAAATCTCAATAATTTTTATATTGACTAGATTTGAAATGACAGAATTTTATATATATGAGAGTAAATTAAACGTATGATTAAAATTAATTACTCTTGCTTTTTGTTTTTATTTGTGCATGGGAGTTCCTAGAAAATTTAAAATTCCATGTGTGACTCACGTTGTATTTCTGTTAACTAATGCTGATCTGTACAGTTAAATATTATAGAACAATCGAATAATGATTTCCAAAAGTTTTTAAATGACCTGGGAAAATATATGGGATGTCACTTTGAATGGAAAAAAAAAGCAATAAAAAGTGCATATAGAGGATAATTAAAACTGTGTAAAATGCATATGTACTTTTACATATGTAGACAGAAAGCAGATAGAAAGGAAAGTCAGCAAGAATAGTCACCTCAGAAAGGGAGGATTAGAGTGTGGGTAGAGTGGTCTCCTTCACACATCTCTAAATGTTCCTCAAAAAGCTTTTCATGTTTATTATCAACCAGTAATAAATGTTAGTAAAAAGGAAATTATCCCCCGTAATCATTAGTATTGTTGTATGTAGCTATGCATCTTGACTGGAATTTGCTAAAGTAAATAATTTACAAGCACATTTAGTCTTTATTTAGCCATCAGTGGCTCTCATCATGAAATACACCATTTCCAATGAAGAACTCATTCTCGTAAGAGTCCATTTTTTAGTTGTATAACAAAATATTTTCTTCCTATGAGTGTTCTACTCAGCAACAGGAGATAATCTGGTAAAAAAATTTGGCAGTCACTATCGCAGTGTTACAAGGGGAAGACAAAGTTCATTATCAAAGTTTGCTCATCCAGAATTCATTTCTAGTTGCTTGTTCCCTGAATATAAGGAGAAAAAAAAGATCCACAGGAAAATAACTCATGAGTTCCCAACAAGTAGTCCTTTGTATGGGCAAATTTTGAAGAAACAAGGATTCTCTAAGTTAGGAAAGCATTAATTACAAAATGGCTCTGGCCTGATATTTTGTCAATTTATTTGACCCTCTCAAGGAATCGTGTTGTGATGATATCCATCTGGAAACTTTGAACCCCTCTTAGGTCACAAGCCCCCCCATCCATCCACCCATCCATCCATCCATTCATCCCTCTACCCACGCACTTATCCATATACCCATGCATCCATCCATCCATGCAACCCATCCATCCATCTACTCACCCATCCACCCACCCATCCATCCATTCATCCCTCTATTCACACTTATCCATATACCCATGCATCCATCCATCCACGCAACCCATCCACCCATCTACTCACCCATCCACCCACCCATCCATCCATCCACCCACTCACCCATCATCCATCCCGTTATCCATCCATCCATCCATCCATCCATCCACCCATTCACTCATCCATCGATCCACTCACCCATAAACCCATCCTTCCATCCATCCACCCACTCACCCATCCATCCATCCACTCATCCTTCCATCCATCCATCCACTCACCATCCATCCATCTACCCACTCACCCATCTACCCACTCACCCATTCATCTACCTGTCCAATCATCCATCTGCTCATCATATTTTTATGGAGAACTGGCTTTTGCTAAGAACCACTTTAGGTGCTAGGGATATGACAATGAAGAAACAGACAAAGCCTCTCTCTCAGGGACAGGATGTTTTAGTGGAAGGAAGTCAAACAGTAAACAAGTGAAAGCATTATAATGATAATTTCAGAAAGTGGCCAATGCTTTGAGGAAAGTAAAATACAACAATGGGAAAGAAAACAACTAGAATGTGCCTACTTTAAATAACCTCTTCGAAGAGGTAAGATCTGAGCTGATGGTTGATGAGACCAGAGAAGCCAGGGCCACTTCACATAGACCTTTTAGGCAATAAAGAATTTGTATTTTTTTCTAATTTCAATGGAAAGTCATTGGAGGGGTGCACTCAGGGCACTGAAACTGTCTTATTTCCACATTTAAACGTCACTCGGGCTACTGTGTGGGCAAGAAGCTCTAGAGGGGCAAGAATAAAGCAAAAGAACCTTTTGCCAGGCCACTGTGGTCATCCAGGTGAGAGACACGGACCACCTGGATGGCTCATCACTCACAACATTTTTCGGGGCTCCACTCAGAGCACACAGAATCAGCTGCGCCTGGTCTGGAAGAAACAGCCTTGGTTTACAGCCCTTCTAACGTGGTGCTGTGGGAAGAGCACCCTCGAATGTGAGATCATCTGCCCAAATCCTTAAAATATTTAAATGCCCCAAATCACGCTCTAAGCAAAAGGCCCATTTGAGGTTCCCAGAGGTTCAATTCCACTTAGTTTCCCTGCTTTTCATTTGCCTCCACTGGTTCCAGCTGGGTCTGGAAACAGACGTGTCAACACAGTCCCTGCCCATGAAGGTTTCCCAGCGGCCAGGAAACAGGTCGTCAATTGCAATCGCCTAGAAAACCTGATTCTGTCAGAGGCTCTGCAAACCCCATATGCCTGGGTCCTATCTGGGAGCAGGTTCCTGCTGGCGGCCATGAACAGCAGAGTGCCCCAAGCCTGGACCGACTGCCCCTTGGGGAGATGGTGAAGGTCCCCAGTGGCCCGAGGTCCCAGCACATGCCCTACCCTGCTAGGTCGTCTGTGAGTAAGCCTGACCTTCCAGAAATCTGCCCAAGCTAGCTACTTTATGATTAACTACCTCTCTGATTTTATCAACCGCTGTTACTTTTCTGGCTCCCGCCCAGACCCATCTGGGCAGTAACGTGGACCCAGTGATCCTGGCATCTGGAAGCATTTGTCTTAAAAGAGCCAATTCCCTCTTGATGTCAATTATCGGTTCGGTCTCCAGCCAACAAGCCAGATATTCTGCCCTGTGGCCCAGACCCACAGGATATTGCCTGCAGTGTGTGTAAAGTGCCCGTCTGTGGGCATCCACAGACCTGCCCGTGCTCCCGGCCCTGTGGGGGAGAGGGGCCCCTGCCAGCACGGCTGGAGTGTTCACAAGTGCACGTGTGCCCACGCGTGCACACACACACAGTGCTCTGCTGGATGTTACCTTGTGGAATATGGCCACTGAGAGGTCCACGAAACGCAGCGGGGGGCAGAGGGGACAACTGTGCATTGAGCACCTACTACATGTTCAGCTCAGTTCTGGGCTGTCTGCATCGGGGCTGTGAGTGGTGGCAACACTGTGGTCCCAGGCAGGCAAGAGTTCACTGTGGAGCTGCGGACGCAGGGTGGGCCTGGAAGGAATGGGTCAAAGGGGATTGAAAGTGCACACACAGAATTCGCCTTCGGCTCTATCCTCTGATCTTGCACGGACAGCTTCCCCTCTCAAGGCTTTGCTTTTCCCATCCTTCCAAAGGAAACGATAGCTCAGAGGACCTCTAGAGCTTCCTAGCTACAGTGGAATTGGGTCCAGACTCAGTACATGGTCAAAATCATGCTGAGTCAAAATTCTGCTCCTGCAAACTACTTTGTACGTATATATGGTGAAGGGCAGATGAAGAGTACATATGTAAAATATGAATACATGCACGACTTAAATTATTTCTTTTCTACCAGGCATGTATATTTAATTCATAAACATATATGCATTGAAGAAATATGACCAACTATACAGCATGTCCACGAGTTGGTCAGACTCAAACCCCATGACCGAGTTTTAAAGAGATCTAGCTGAAGATTTCCAGCAGAAAAGTATTCTCTTGCAGCAACTTCGGAAGCAATGGGTAGGCATCAAAATGCCCTTGCCCACCATGGGAGAGCCACGAAATGCATGCAGAGAGCCCCAAGATCTCCCAGCCTAGCTAGGTTCTGTGCCCACACGGAGGGTGGAGGGGAGAGGCCCGTCTGAGGATACAATCACTTTTGCCTTAATAAAACACTCTACCAGCCTCCAAGTGATCTGGAGAATGGTGTCTTGACCGTCTTTGTAATACAGGGCAGAGGTTTGGAATCCTTCTGTGGCCTGGGCCACATGCCCATAGTATCTTGCTCCCCCGCCTCTGGGTGCTTCTGCAGGGTGGCTGGGCTCTTGGGGTTCCTTCCGCTGAAACTGGCTTCTGACGGTCCAAACCTCTAGACAGTTTCTCCTCCTGACCAGGTTTCTGCCAAGGCCCCTTCGGCTAAGCTTCAGGTCCTCCTCTTACAGCTTGGCATGCCTGTTCCCTCTGCCTCGGGGCAGTAGAACCTGCCGAGCACTTCTAGGAGCTGGCGGAAGAAGCCATTCCGGGTCAACGCCCGGACCCGAAGGAGTCGAAGCGCACTGGAGGGTGCAGCGGATTCAAACCATCTCCAGCGCTTACCTCAGCACAGACTTGTGGGGCACCCCGCATGCGCAGGATAGCCCCTCGGGCTGAAGTTTCAGGGCAAGCATCCCCCTGCATGGCGAGGGGCGACACCCTCGTCTCGGGGAGCCTTCTGGTCGCCTTGGCCACGCCTCCGGGCTCTGGTGGGGCGGGGGGGGGGGGGCCTCCCTGGCCTTCGCAGCCCTCCCCGCCGAGAAGGCGCCCGGAGCTCTGGCCTCCCCCCTCCCCGCGGTGGGCCTGCCTCGCCCTGCCAAGGTTTTAAAAGCGTGTGGGCACAGGTGCGGGTGCTGCCAGCCTCCAGGGCCGGTAAGCGGAAACTCGGCGGAGGAAAACGAGGACACACGACCACAATGCCATTATGTTTTCCCAGAACATGCCATGCTCCAAATAAATGTGTCTCCAGCATTATCACACCACAATATTCATACGGCTCATTACTGGTTTTAATTTTGCCCATTGCTTATTTACTGTCTCCTTCCTCACTTTATTGCCAGGGTTGGAAGAGTTACTCATCCGTGCCCAGAACAGAAGGTCCCCAAAGCGGGATCTCTCCAGAAGTTTCTGGCCCGACTCAGCCCCTGCAGGACAGGCCGTGGCCCAAACCCAGACAGCGCCAATGGCTCCACCATGCGCCTCTTCCTTCAGCCTCCCCGCGCCGCTGACTAGTTGTCTTTCTGCCCCTGGAACGGAGGCCTTTCCCCTTCTACAACTGGGACCCGGGGAGCCACCTCCTGGGACCCACAGGCGGCGGAACGATGGCGCCCAGTGACTGCCAAGGCAGGATGAGGACTCCAGTGCCTACTGTGAGTGGGGGCCCAGCGGGGAGGACTCGCCAGCCTTTCCCCCAGCAGGCCCGCTCCCATCTGTGTGTGGTAATCCATCCCTGGTCACACCTCCAAAAAAGCAAAATCCACCTGTCCTGTGAGTGAAAGAGGATGGGCAAAATGATTTCATTAAGACATATCTTTTTTTATTATTTTTTATTTTTTAGGATTTTATTTATTTATTTGAGAAAGAGAGAGAGAGCACAAGCAGGGGAGAGGGACAAGCAGGCTCCCTGCTGAGCAGGGAGCCCAATGCGGGGCTCCATCCCTAGACCCTGGGATCATGACCTGAGCCAAGGGCAGAGGCTTAACTGACTGAGCCACCCAAGTACCCCTATTTATTATTTTAAAGATTTTATTTATTTATTTATTTGAGAGAGAGAGAGAGATCATGAGCAGGGGGAAGGGTAGACGGAGAAGCAGACTCCCCACTGAGCAGGGAGCCTGATGCGGGGCTCTATTCCAGGACCCTGAGACCGTGACCTGAGCCAAAAGTGGACACTTAACAGACTGAGCCACCCAGGTGCCCAAGACACATCTTTTCTGATGTTGGAATTAATGCTTTTTATTTAAATTTGGAAAGCACATAATAGTCTAAAGAAGCAAAACTCATTAACATCCCTCTGCTTATCAGAGGCAAACTCTTAAACTTTTGGTGCTTTTATTTTTTTACCTTTTCTACCTGCAGTTAAAGAAAATTTTAAAATAAAAAATTTTTAAAGCACAGTTCAGAGCATAATCATGTCCTAGAATTTCTCCCCTTACAAAATTACAAAATCTCTCTGTGTTCCCTGCAACACAGGGAACAGCGATGAAAAACAAAGACACACAGAAACATAATCAATAACCTGCTCATTCCCCCCTCTCTATCTTCAGAAAATAACCAATGCGATCAGCAGGTACTGCTCCTCCCATCACCATGTTTGTGTCCACGGGACATAATGGGCATCGGAGAGAGAGGAGAGTATAAAAGAGAGAGGGAGAGAGGAAGGAAGGGAACAAGAGAGGAAAGAAGGAAGATTAGCAGGAAGACCGACAAGAAAGGAAAGAGGGGAGGACAGAAGGAGGGAAAGAGTGAGAGACAGAGAGAGAGAGAAAGAGGAAGGAGGGAGGAAGGAGGGAAGGAAGGAAGAGAGGGAGACAAGAAGGAATTGACTTAGCAAAAGTCAAGAAGAAAAACAAAAGACAGATTTAATGAAAATATGTTTTCCTACATATACCATGCATTTCATTTCCCTGTGACTTGTTTTCCTCCGGGTGAATTATCACAGTTATCCTTTTTGGGAAAGCAGCCACATCTCTCTCGTAACTGTATCGTCCGACACACACAATGTATTCAATCATTCCTCTATTAATGGACATTCAAAAGATGTCTTCTCCCCCCTTCCTTTATAAATAATGCTTTTATTTCTATAAGATAGAGCCATAAAATGGAACTGCTGGGTCAAAGGATATGCATATTTTAATTCTAATAGATACTCTAAGATTACTTTCCCAAAAGACTGAAGCAAGTCACATTCCCACCAGCGATACAGAGGGGCCTGGGTCCCTGCATCTTTGCCACCACCTAATGTTACCACTTGTGTGGCTGTGGCAGCCTAATGGCTGACACACAGGATTTCCTTTTCACTTTGTCTTTACTTCCCCAGTTCCCAGAGGTGGAATTTCTTTTCCTAAGTTTACCAACCACTGGCATTTCCTTATCTGTGAACTGCCTGTTGATATCGCTGGTATGTTTTTAATTACGCCACTTGTCTTATTTTTTTTCAATGTGTAGATACTCTTTGCATATTATGCATTTAACTCCTTATCTGCCAGGTATTATAAATATGTTTCTCCATTTGCCATGAAGTCTACACAACTCTCCATATCTTTGGACCCTCTTTGGAAATAATTGGGATGTCTGCATAACGTGCCAGAGTTTGGCACTTTCTGTATACCGTTAGACATTCAGCTGTCTCTCTCTCTCTCCCTCTCCCCTCCCCGCCGCTTTCTTCTCTCTGATACTATGAATAATGTGGGAACCTCTTTTTATCCATATTTTGTGCTACTTCTATGAAGCTTTGTAGTACATTTCAAAATTGAGAATTTTATTTTATTTTTTTAAGATTTTATTTATTCATTTGAGGGAGAGCATGAGTGGGGAGAGGGGCAGAGGGAGAGGGAGAAGCAGACTCCCCACAGAGTGGGGAACCTGACTTGGGGCTCCATCCCAGGACCCTGAGACCAGGACCTGAGCCAAAGCCAGATGCTCAACCAACTGAGCCACCCAGGTGCCCCGAGAATTTTATTTTTAAAAGCAAATGTATTAAATAAAAAATATGTACATTTTAAAAGCTGTCACAGTGTGCCTGAGTGACTCAGTTGGTTAAGCCCCTGCCTTTGGCTCAGGTCATGATCTCAAGGTCCTGGAATCGAGCCCCGCCTCCGGCTCCCTGCTAGGCGGAGAGTTTACTTCTCCCTCTGCCTGCTGCTCCCCCTGCTCTTGCTCTCTCTCTCTCTCTCAAATAAATAAATAAAATTTTTAGGGGCACCTGGGTGGTGAAGTCGGTTAAGCAACTGACTCTTGGTTTTGGCTTAGGAAGTGATCTCAAGGTCATGAGATTGAGCTCCCGAGGGGCTCTGTGCTGGGCGCAAAGTCTGCTAAACTTTCTCTCTCCTCTCCCTCTGACTCTCCCTGTCTCATGCTCTCTCTCTCTCTGAAATAAATAAATCAATCTTTAAAAGCTGTTGTTGCCTATTGTTAAACTACTTTCTTAACAGAAGTAACACCGCGCTCTCCCACCAGCTCCCTGCTCTGCCTTGCCACACCCTTCCCCGCGCTGTGCATTGTAAGGCTGAAAAATGTGTGCATTTGAAGGTTTCAAATGGTATCATCCTACTGTTTGTTTGTTTGTTTAAAGATTTTATTTATTTATTTGACAGAGAGGAGAGAGATCACAAGTAGGCAGAGAGGCAGGCAGAGAGAGAGGGGGAAGTAGGCTCCCCGCTGAGCAGAGAGCCCGATGCGGGGCTCGATCCCAGGACCCTGAGATCATGACCTGAGCCGAAGGCAGAGGCTTTAACCCACTGAGCCACCCAGGTGTCCCTCATCCTACTGTTTTAATAATGATCCCTGCAATTAACTCATGAGATTGATCATTTTATATGCTCACTGGCCATCTACCTTTACTCTCTATGTCTCTCTCTCTTTTAAGATTTATTTATTAGAGAGAGAGCGCAAGAACTGGAGAGGCAGAGGGAGAGGACAGAAAGAATCTGAGGCAGACTCCCCGCTGTGCATGGAGTCCATCTCAGGGCTCAGTCTCAGGACCCTGAGATCATGACATAAGCGAAATCAAGAGTCGGTTTTTCGACTGACTGCGCCACCCAGATGCCCCCCCCTTTACTCTCTTATAATTCAACCTTCTCTATGGGGTCTTCGCATTTTTTTGAGACATATTTTTTGTTTATGTATATGAATTCCTGATGTACATAAGATAAAAACTTTGTTCTATTTGTAGGAAGTATTTTCCAGTTACAAGTTCTCTTTGTGACCTCGGTGACAGATACAGTGTTTCAATCTCTGCAGCCAAATCCATTGATCCACTCTGATTTCTTCTACAGCATTAAGCTTCGTCATCTCCAGCCTAGAGATTATTTCGGTATGTACTGATGCAATCCTTTAGCTTGTTATAGTCTCATTTTTCTTTTAACACTTAACTTTTCAGTCCTTTTACTTATTTTGGGATCTGATACAAGGATAAAAGCTGCTGCTCCCCTCTGGAGATTTTCATCCATCCCAGCCTCATCTGGGGAATAATTCCCAAAATAGTAAAACCTTCTCCCAAAACAGTTTTGGATCTCTCTAGTCTGCGATTTAGATTTGTATATTTATTTTTGCACCGGTATCAAATCGATTCAGTAATTCTTGCTTTGCCATGCATTTATCTGGCAGAAGCAGTCCCCCTTCCTCCAGTGATTCTTTGGTTTTAATTTTTTAACTGTTGCCTGTCCATCCTTCTACAAGGTATTCTTTAGAAATGGCTTGTTCCTTGCCGCCCTCCAGAAAAAAAAAAAAAAAAGGCTTTTCAAAGTTTGATTAGGATTACATTGAACCCTAACCTCATTTAAAGGGAATTTAGACATCCAGTCTCCTTGTTCAGCTATATTTATAGCTCTCTTGAATCAAAGATATTTTTAAATGTGTATCACTTATTTTTTTCCAAGTAGATTCTACGCCATTCTTCTTAAGAATTTTCTCCTGGACGTTTATATTCTTGATTTTTTTTTTCTTACTGCTATTAGTTATTGCTATTAGGTTAAAAGGGGGGAACTTCTGTGTGTTTGTTAAGGAATATAATTAACATCATAGATAATTACAAATCCTAGACATTATATGGAATTGATCCTCATAATGCAGATATGATATTTTGGTATTGAAACTACTGAAATTATTACCAATCAATAATAAAATTGTCAATAACAATAAGGATAAAAACTAATTATATCAGAGATTCTTTTTAAAATAGTGTTCTCCATACTCTCCTAACATGCTGTAGATTTTCGTGTATGTTTTTTAATTTAAATTGCCTCGACAGTTTATGTGCTGAGTATATCGTTAGGGCTTTTAAGTTAGGAAACTTACAAATTAGGAACCAAATTTTTCCTACAATGTCAGAGATTTCTAGTAACTGGATATTGTCACGTTGCTGATTTCACCAGTGGCATTGCAGACAGGGGTATTCGATCCTTTCCCCGGACACATTTCAGCTAGAGGTGTTTGAAGAAGGTGTGTGCCAGCAGTCGGAGGCAGCTGCGTCAGTGGGCTCCCAGGCCCCAGGGATGAGTAGGCTTGGTGAAGAAGCCCCTCAGCTGGACGGGTGGGGGGAGGGAGGAGGGGGGAGAGGGAAGGGATGAAGATCATGGTTACCATAGTTACATAACCAGCACCAGTCAAAGGCTTCCTGCGGCCACGCAATGTGCTACTATGCACTTCATATGCATGATTTCATACTGTCTTTACAAGAACTCCTGGAGGTGGTCAGTGTCAGACCTGCTTTGCAAAGAAGGAACTTGAAGCTGGCTGAGGTTCCGTGGCTAGCTTAGGAACACACCGCTGGTAAGAGACAGAGTAGGTCTTACAGTAGGATGTGGCACCAGCCACTCGGCCATCTCCCCAAAGACAAACTGCCACGCCTAGTTCTTCTTTTTTATTGTGGTACAATGTATATAATGCCAAGCTTACCATTTGAGCCATTTCAGTGGGTGAGGTGGCATTAAGCACACTCACATCGTGTGCAACCATCGCCACCAACCACCTCCGGAATTATTTCATGTCCCAAACTGAAACTCCAGACCCAGAAATCAAAGTTCTTCAAATCTCCCTTCCCTCAATCCCTGATAATCACCGTCCTACCTTCTATCGCTATGAATGTGACTACTCTAAATACCTCCGCTAAGTGGAATCATACCATATCTGTCCTTAGTGACTGGCTTCTTTCACTTAGAAGAAGCCACATCTGGGCAATTGCTTGGTGAACTCAAACTCTGAAATGGAAGAGGAGAGGTTGCAAATTTCTGTAAAGCTGCTTGCAAACGGTAAGTCAGACCTGAAAGGAAGACGGTGGCTGGTGTGCTCAGTGATGGCCATGTCCGGGCATAGCTCTGTACCTGCTTGGAACATAGGACCACAGCTTTTGGGGAGGCTGAAGATGGGTCACCACAGAAATATTGTCACAGTGTTGTGCTGGACAGCCTTGTTTATAACCACTCTGCATGTCCTTCCCCTTGTTTTGGTAGCGACTCCTTGATTATCCTGAGGTTTGAGTGAAGCTAACCCCAGCTCCCTGCTCCAAGCCACAGGTAGAACATTCGGGGATGAGCACATGATGCCAGCTGGACCAGGGACTCAAGCCCAAGACTTCTGTCATAACTAGTGAGGAAGCTAAGCACCCTTCCCAAAGGATTGCTGAGCTCCTGGAAGACAAGCTTGGGCTGATGAAAGGCATCTTGCAGTGATGTGGGGAGAGTCTGTACATGAACATGGAGTTACAGAAAGTTTTCCTGGATCCAACCAGGCCTGAAGGCACAGGGCCAGGACCATCACCTGAGCAAACATAATGGCTCATCAAGTTTGTTGTCTGTCTCCATATGGCTTTCAGGGTAAATGTTCTGTAGTAGAAAGTGTCCCAACAAGATTCCACACAGAAGAATTTTTTGAGCCTACTATGAGCAAAGGCATAGAACATGAATTATCTGCAACAGTCTCAAAGATTACCCAGCAAGGTACACCCAAAGCAGGACTCTAATGAAGCATAAATGCTGATAAATTAAAAGATATACATATATACACACACACATATATATACATACATACACACACGCATGCACATATGTGTGTGTTAATCAAAAGGTGTATATACATTTGAAACAGAATAGAAAACCCAGAAATAAATCCACAATTATATGATCAATTAATCTTCAACAAAGCAGGAAAGAATATGCAATGGGAAAAAGACAGTCTCTTCAACAAATGGTGTCGGGAAAACTGCACAGCCACATGTAGGAGAATGAAACTGGCCCACTTTCTTACACCATACAGAAAAGTAAACTCAAAGTGGATTAAAGACCTAAATGTGAGACCTGAAGTCATAAAAATCCTAGAAGAGAGCAGGCAGTAATGTCTCTGACATTGGCCATAGCAACATTTTTCTAGATATGTCTCCTGAGGCAGGCAAAATAAAAGCAAAAATAAACTACTGGGACTACATCAAAATAAAAGCATCTGTACTAGATAAAAAAAACTTCTGCACAACAAAGGAAATAGTCAACAAAACAAAGAGGAAACCCATGGAATGAGAGAAGATATTTGCAAATGACACTACAGAAAAAGGGCTGATATCCAAGATCTATAAAGAGCTTCTCAAAGTCAATGCCCAAAAAACAGATAATCACCTCAAAAAATGGGCAGAAGACATGAACAGACACTTCTCCAAAGAAGACATACAAAGGACTAACAGACACATGAAAAAGTGTTCATCATCATTAGCCATCAGGGAAATTCACCTTACACTAGTTAGAATGGCAAAAATTGACAAGGCAAGAAATAACAAATGTTGGAGATGCTGTGGAGAAAGGGGAACCCTCTTACACTGATGGTGGAAATGCAAGTTGGTGCAGCCACTCTGGAATACAGTATGGAGATCCCTCAAAAAGTTAAAAATAGAGCTACCCTATGACCCAGCAATTGCACTATGGAGTATTTACCCCCAAGATACAGATGTAGTGAAAAGAAGGGCCATATGCACCACAATGTTCATAGCAGCAATGTCCACAATAGCCAAACTGTGGAAAGAGCTGAGATGCTCTTCAACAGATGAATGGATAAAGATGTGGTCCATATATACAATGGAATATTACTCAGCCATCAGAAAGGATGGATACCCAACTTTTGCATCAACATGGATAGGACTGGAGGAGATTATGTTAAGTGAAATAAGTCAAGCAGAGAAAGTCAATTATCATATAGTTTCACTTATTTGTGGAACATAAGGAATAGGATGGAGGACATTAGGAGAAGGGAAAAATGAACAGCCAAAACAATTTTACGAAGAACAAGTATGGAAGTCTTTGGACCAGCACAGGAATAAATGTATAGATTCAATGAAACAGAATAAAGTGTCCATGTATGTGGACATACATGTCCCTATGTATGTGTGTGTGTGTGTGTGTGTGTGTGTGTGTATACACACACACCCATTTACCATATATATGGTAAATGGGGGCCAAGTGATTTATGGGGGAAAGATAATCTTTCAATAAGTGTAATAAAAATTTTGGATATCTATATGGGGAAAAAAACACAGCATTTAAATTACCTTGAAATGGATTACATATGTAAATGTAAAACTTAAACCTGGAAAACTGCTAGAAAAGCCCATAGGCAAAAATCATTATGACTTTGGGTTATGCAAAGAATCACTGGGTAGAAAAAAAAAAGTACAGGTCAAAAGAAAATACTGATAAAATGAACTTCATCAAAACTAAAGATCTTGGGGCGACTGGGTGGCTCAGTGGGTTAAAGCCTCTGCCTTCGGCTCAAGTCATGGTCTCAGGGTCCTGGGATCGAGCCCCGCATCATGATCTCTGCTCAGCAGGGAGCCTGCTTCCCCCTCTCTCTCTGCCTGCTTGTGATCTCTCTCTCTGTCAAATAATTAAATAAAATCTTTAAAAAAAAAAAACCAAAAAACTAAAAATCTCTGCTCTTCAAAACACACAATTTAAAAACTGCAAAAGCAAGTCACAGACAGGGAGAAGATATTCCTAATACCCAATAAACCACTGTATTCAGAATATATAAAGAGCTCTTATAACTCAGTAATATAAAGACAGACATCCCAAGAGGAAAATAGGCAAAAGACATGAACAGATACTTACCAAAGAAGATATACGAATAACTAATAAGTAGGGGGAAAGGCTCAACATTGTTAGTCAACAGAGAAAAAAAGCACGACATATCACTTCATATATATTAGAATGGCTAAAATTAAAAAGACTGGAAATACCAACCATTGGAGAGAATGGGGAGTAAGTGGAACTCTTATACATTGCTGATGGGAATGTAAAAGTTACAAAAAATAAACTATTGGAACTACACCAAATAAGAAGCTTTTGCACAGCAAAGGAAACCCTCAACAAAACAGAAAGGCAACCTATTGAATGGGAGAAGATATTTGAAAATGCTATATCTGACAAGGGGTTAATATTCAAAACATACAAAGAACTTATACAACCCAATGCCCCCAAAATTAATAATAATGATGACGATCCAATGGTCAAAGGACCTGAAAAGACATTTTTTTTTCCAAAGAAGACATACAGATGGCCAACAGATATGAAAAGATATTTAACATCACTAATCGCCAGGGAAATGTAAATCAAAACCACAGTGATTTACCTTATACCTGTCACAGTGGTTAGAATCCAAAAGACAAGAAATAATAAGTGTTACTGGGGATTTGGATAAAAAGGAACTCTCATGCACTGTTGATGGGAAGGCGAATTGGTGCAGCCACTGTGGAAAACAGTATGCACGCACACACACACTCCAGGTTAAAAATTACTTGTCAAGGGTGTGGAGTAAAAGCAGTCTCTCTTAATTATTTTCTTTTTCTCAACTTCTTTTGGCATATTCATTTTGATACTAAAAATAGAATTACCAAATGATCCAGTGATTTGACTACTAGGTATTTACGCAAGAAAAATAAAAACACTAATTTGAAAATATATATATCCCCCTATGTTTATAGCAGCATTATTAACAATAGCTAAGATAGGGAAGCCACCCAAGTGTCCATCAATAGATGAATTTATAAAGAAGATGTGGCACATATATACAATGGAAAAATTCAGCCATAAAAAGAAGGAGGTCTTGCTGTTTGCAACAACATAGAAGGGCCTAGAAGGCTTAATGCTAAGTAAAATAAGTCAGAGAAAGACAAATACCGTATGATTTCACTCGTAAGCAGCATTTAAGAAACAAAACAAATGAACAAGCAAAGAAAAAGGGACAAACCAAAAAATCAGACTCTTAAATACAGAGAACAAAATGGTCGTTGCCAGAAGGGATGTGGGTAAGGGGGTGGGTAAAACAGGTGAGGAGGATTAAAAGTACAGTTTTCATGATGAGCACTGAGCAATGTATAGCAACACTATATTGTACACCTGAGACTAATACACCACTGTATGTCAATTATACTTTAATAAAAATTTTTTAAAATAAATAATAAGAAATTATTGAAAACACCTAGAACCAGGTCTGAATAAAACAATTTCTTAAGAAAAAAACATACTTCTAAAATTAAAAAATATATATGTAATCTCTTTGGAAAACAGATAATTTCTTGTAAAATTAAACATATAGCCAGCATGTAAAGCCCAGTATATTTTTCTGAGCATATTTTAGCCAGCATATTAAACGTATACATGACATTTCCAGGCAAAATGGAGACATATGTTTGCACAAAAACTTATACACAAATGTCGACAGGGTCTTATTTGTAGTAAAATCATGGTAACAACAGAAATGTCCATCAATAAGTGAAGGGGCAAATTGTGGTATATCCATACAAAGAAATACCACTTGACTGATAAAACTGAATGTGCTCCTGTTACATCCAACAATATGCACAAATCTGAAAATTAATACATTATGGGAGACAAAATCCATTTGTAGAATATTCTAGGAGAAAAAGAAAAAGCCGGAGGTAAAGAAGAAGTGTTAATAAGAAAGGAATGAGGGTATTTTCTTCAGTGATGTCAAGATTCTTCATCTTGATTGAAGGAGCACTCACACAACTACGTACATTTGTCAAAAGTCTATACCACTGTTCACTGGAAAGGATGAATTTTGCTGTAAAGTACACTCAATAAGGCTGAATTTTATTTATTTATTTTTTTTAAGATTTTATTTATTTGACAGAGAGAGATCACAAGTAGGCAGAGAGGCAGGCAAAGAGAGAGGAGGAAGCATGCTCCCTGCTGAGCAGATACGGGGCTCGGTCCCAGGACCCTGAGATCATGACCTGAGCTGAAGGCAGAGGCTTTAACCCACCGAGCCACCCAGGCACCCCGATAAAGCTGAATTTTAAACAGGGGTCTTAAAAGAAATAAAGAAAACTTGTAAGAATTTTTTCTTACAAGGAAAAATGCAAACCTTATGTTTCTGGATAAGAGGACAAAACATTTCAAAGATACTAATTCTTTCCAAATAATGTATTGAACTTCTGCAGTCTTGAAAACAAATATCCTAACAGATCTTTTTTGGGGGAGAGAGATGAAACTTGACAAAATGATTTTAAAATTTATCTGGAAAAATACATTGCTGATAATGCCAAAAGAAGTTGAGGAAAAGAAAATAATGAGGGGAAACTGCTTTTACTCTACATCCTTGACTAGTAATTTAACCTAGCCTAGAGAGTGTGTGTGTGTGTGTGTGTGTGTGTGTGTGTGTGCATACGTAAGTGCAGGTGCGTACATTTATTTTGTCATTGGTGACCAGTGTGCTTTGAAGAAAAAAGAAGGAAACCTTACAAGAACCTCTCAAGAAAGAGAATGCAGTTTGAAAATAAAGTCCCATTAAATTCTATTTTCTTAATTTTCAAAAATTAATATATTTTAAATTATACATTAAATGAAGAGTTTTTTTATGTATCTGAGAAGAAAAAAGTGGAGGTAATTTTTTTAAAAGCTCTCTACCCAAATTAGCTGGATGAAATAATTTGATGTATGTAATTTTTTTAATGTCAGGAAATAAAGTAAGTATTTATTTAGCCTTGGAATGTAGACTAATTTCAAAGAATGATGGCAAAAATACAATTCCTTTCAACCTTTGGTCTTTTTGGTTTCTCTGCACACAGTGGTATATGAGGCATTGCACTAAGTATTTGAAGGAAGTATCCATACAATAAAAGAGTTTGTTCTTAACTCTTCTTACTTGCTCTCTATATAGGCTCCAACTATACACAAAATTACAAAGAAAAAAGAGTCTTCTGAGGTCTCACAACCTTGAACCAACCATTGTTGCCCCTGGAATCATCTCTTCACTTATAAGCTTCTTTATTCATATGCACATATACATATGTACTTTGCATAAATAATACTAGTATATACGCCCCTCCCTTACTTATCCTCCTCATGGCACACACCCTGAGTCCTCCCTGCCAGGTGACCTGCGTTAACAACCTACAAGTGTCTCCATACTCACGTAATTCTATACGCGCCTATATGAATAATTCTTTATAATCCTATTTATATGTTCATGTGTGTTCACATGTAATCTTTGAAACATTTTTCATTGTCTCATTTACAAACATGGTACACCTTCCACATTTTCCTGCATTTTCTTTTTCTATTCAACAGTACCTCATAGCGGTTGTCCAGAGTCACTGAATATAGTTCCAATTCCTTCTTTTTAATGTTTGCATGTTATCCCACAGTGAAGTTATACTCACTTTGTTAGCCATTCCAGTAGGCAATATCTACCCTGTTTTCGGTTTCTTACCAGCACAAACAACACTGCAATAAATAACCTTGTCATCGGTCTGTCCTTAGGAATTGTCCCTTTCAGTGACCATGGGGTCATTCTATGGGAGGATAATTACAGAGTTGAATGCCATATATATTTTTAAATGTTGCCAGACTGCCTTCCCAAAGGTTGTAGCACATCACATTTTCACCAGCAACATAGAGTATCCTATTTCTTCATGCCTACTAATTTTAGTTGATAATAGATCTTTTTTATTTTTGAATAGGAGATCTCATCGTTAATCTAAGTTGCATTTCCTTGACTACTACTGAATTACTTTAAGTAGCAAAATAGTAAAACATTTATATTAAAATCAAGAATTACATAGAAGTTACCACTGTAACTATAATTATTACATATTATCTTGAGCATTCTAGCATAGTGCTGTCCATTAGAAATTTCTGAAAACATAGAAATATTCTATATACTGTGCTGTCCAATACGATAGTTTCTAGTCACAAGTGATTCATGAGCAACTGAAATGTGACTAGTGTGAATAAGGGACTTAATTTTTCATTTTATTTAATTTGAATTCAATGAATTCAATTTCATTGAATTCAAATTAAATTAAATTAAATTAAAATAGTCAAATGTGGCAAGTGGCTACCATACTGGATAGGACAGTTCTAGAAAATGCAAAATAAGAAATTAAAATAATTGCAACAAACATTGGAATATACACACAAATTTATCTTTTGCTGACTGTACACCTAGACCACTCACAATATTTCAGTAAAAACAAACAAATGAACAAAAACAATCTCCTAAGAGTAATTAGAGACAATTATAAAGTAACTCTATAAAAGCTAAGTATGCAAAAATCGAGAGCTACTTTAGTTAGTACACTAAACATCTGGAATCGAATTAGGTAAAAATTGTTAAATTTACAATACAAAAAAAAAAATGACAAAACACTAAGGAATAAATTTAACTCAAAGCCACAGAACACTAGGACACAAATTTAAAATTGCAATAAGAAGAGTGAAACAGAGCCAGAAGCCTGGAAAAGTGCACCATGCTCTTGGATGAGAAAATACATTCTCAAACATACATGATATCAATGATATATTAACATCTCATATATAAAATATGATATCCATATATGATATATATCAATATAGATGTGAGATATATTGATATTTATCTATCAATTCTTCTAAAATTAATCGATAATTTAATGCAATTCTAAAGAGAATTCCGAAAGGTTAAAATAATCCCTGAATTCATATGAAAGAATTTGCCTAAAACCTGCTCCAAAACTGTTAAGAAAGAAAAATGAGAGGAGATTTACCTTATGACTTAACAGAATCATCTCAAAAGCTACTGTAAAAAATCAACATAGTATTGACATATGAATAGACAAATAGACCCATGGAAATTAACTGAAAATGCAGAATTTGATCACTACCTACAGAAGTTTATATTCAACAAAAACAGTGTTTTATTCAGCATGGGAAAATGGAACATTTAATAAATAAGGCTGGCAAAACTGGTTATCAAAATGAAATGGAAATTTAAAAGACTCTCATCTCAAAACCACAGGTAAAAAATAAATTTCAACTAAATAAAAGGCTCAAATAAAACAAAGAAATCTTACCCAAAAATTAGAAGACCACTCATACAATCCAAGAGTTGATGTGGTCTTCCTAAATAAGAGTAAAAATTCATTATATATTTCTTATATTCTTAGTTATTTTATACTAAAATAAAGCAATAAATAAAAAACTATTATTTAATTTCTACTAAAAACGTAAAGGAAGTTATATCTAACCCTAAAATATAAAACATTTGTTTGGCAAAAATGTAAGTCAACACACAAAATATATAGCTGGAAAATAATATTTCTAATAAGGTTAATTTCCACACCACACAAAAAATTTATGCAAACTAATTAGAAAAAGGCAAGTCAATTTGAAAGAAATAAGGAGGTGTCATGAAGAGCAGATTTATAGAAGATATAACCCAGATAATAAAGAAACAATATTGGAAAGAAGCACAAGTCATCTCTGGTAGAAGACTTCTGTTCTTTCCAGGGCCAATGTCCAGTTTTTTGGGGACATAGGGAAGACAGGGAGCTTGGAGTCTGCCTCTCTGCTGAAATAACCTTGCTACCAGGCCTGGTCCACTGCAGTCAGACCACGCCAGAGTGTGGAGCCACACTGGGCTTCCTGCTTTACAGATTCCCCATGGGAAGCAAGGCCCAGGGATCCTCTGCTCTCAGGTTCCTCAATTTCCCCGGAGGTTCTGACACCAACCCCGAGAAAGGAGTGGATGCCCTGTCCCTTCCACATAGCTCTTACCCTCAGCCTGGGGAGAGTGCTCACCTCTACTCTTTTGGCATGTTGGGGAGGAAGAATTTCCTATGCCTTTCAAGATCCTTCTGGCTGGACCAAGAGTCAAATTGACATGAGACAGGTTAACAAGAGAAAATCAAGTTTAGTTCCAGACATACGGGAAGTCCATACAGACATGTCAGGGAACATGAGGCTTATGTGAGCTCAGGAGAGATTCAGGGTCTGGGGATGCAAAGGGGAGGAAGACCATTAGCAGGAAGGTGTGAGGAGATGTTTGGAAAATCAAGGTTTCCCTGTTATGCAAATAAGTTTCCTGGGTAAAGAGGAATCCCTGTGTTGGGGGCACTTGGGTATTTCAGGTTATGATCTCAGGGCCCTGGGGTGTAGCCCTACATCGGGCTCTATGCTTAGTGGGGAATGTTTGTCCCTCTCCTTCTCTGTTTGCCCCTCCCCCTGTTCATACTCTCTCTCAAATAAATAGTTTTTTTTTTTAAAGAGGAATCCCTATTAATACCTCTCTGCCTGCTACAGGCTAGCAATTGAAGAGGACATAAAGAGCTTTTCCTGAACCTTCTGGGTTTTAATTGCATTTAACTCAAAATAATTCTTATGCCAAAGTGGCCCATCATGGCACTGCCTGCACTTGGTCCCTACAGGAGTGAGGACTGGGGCCAGGGAGTTCTCCTTTATACTTATTTTTAGGCCAAAACATTCGCCCTTGGAGACTTGAAAGCTACGGAAATAACTACCTGAGGTTGCCTTTGAATTCATGTTCTGGATGTGTACATGGGTGTAGGGAGAGACAGAAGGCCTGAGGGCAGTGGGGGATGGGAGAGCTAATGCCTGACAATATCATCCCCTGACAGTGAAATTATGCAAGTTTCTAAGGACTCAGGGTGATCAGGTGGAAGAGTTTGGGCCAGAACTTAGAGGTCCTGACAAGGAGCTAGGAGTCTGTGGGCTAGGCCACATCTTCAGTTGCTTGTGCCTCTGTCTCTACCTTCCTTCTGGTGGCCCTCCAGGGTAAGACATTGCTGACTCCCTCTGTGCCATCAATACACATAGCGTGGCAAGGAGGCTTCTCCTGCCCTAGGCGGGCATTCTGGGTGAGCCCTAGAGAGTAGTAAGGTACTGTTCCCTCTCCGAGCTCAGAACGAGGGCACCTGCAGGCACATCCCCTCCACCATGCAGAAGTCAGCTTGTGATCGGACACCTCCTGCTTCCCCATCCAGGGAAACTGGCCGGCCTCGCATACTGCACGCTGGCCAGGTGAGAGTGAGTGACAGCTGGCTCTGTCGGGAGATTAATTCTGAGCTAGGTGGTATTCGCTTCTTACTCTACCACTCACCTGCTCTACACTGCCACCATCGACTGACAAAGCACACTGTCCTGATCTTACGCATCACTGGGTAAAAGTGCCAGGGTCTTATTAATTATCATCATTCATGCTTGTGTGCACACAAGGGAGTGCCTGACTCACTCATTACAATAAAGGCGGCACCTGGGAGGTGATTCCTAAAAGACCGGCATTTGGGACTTTGTACTGACTTTTGGGGCCAGGCTGTGCAAAGGCTGAAGCCACTTTTTAGAATTTGAAAGTCCCTCAGAAGTATTCGCTATACTTAAATTTTCAAGGTTGGAACTGTTTTCTTTTGTTATTGTTGCATTTATTGGGTTTTTCAATTTTTATTTACCAACAATTGGGGATTATTATTTATTTTGCTGTTTTGTTGTTTTTAAATGCATATCATTGCCAAATACTATTTCAGGTACTTAACCCCCTTTTTTTTTTTTAACTTTGTTTAATCCTCCTGATAATGGCAATTCTATAAGTTAGGTGCTATTCTCATTTTATACTATTTATATCATTTTCATTTCATGAAGCAACTGAGGCACAGAAATGATAAAAGACTTGCCCAAGGTCATTGACTTTCCAAGTTTGCATAGATAGAACTAAATGCAGGCACTCTAGCTTCAGAGTCTGCACTCTTAATCACTACCTTACATTGTCAGAAGCAAAACATCTATTAATTTAATTAGTAGATTTTATTTAATAAATATTTAATTTAAAATTTAATTTAATTAATAAGCAACTGTATGTATGGATCATCTGCTGTGTGGATGTTGGTCTATATGTTGGGAATACAGTGGAAAACAAGATAGACAAGATCTCCGTCCTCATGGAACTTATATTCTAGCAAGGAAGATTGAAAATAAATAGATGAATAAAAATAAAAACAATTTCAAAGAATGAGAAGTATCTAAAAAGAATAAAACAAGGTGATGTGACAGTAACTCCAAGGGAATTCATTTAGATAGTTATTAGGAAAGATTTTGTTGAGGAAATGACAATAAGGAGACAACCACATGAAAAGTCAAGGAAAGGGTCTTCCAGAGAGAGGAATGGCAAATGAAAGGATCCTGAGTTGATGAGGTTGGCAAGTATGATGACCAAGAACAGATAGAAAAATCAGTGGATTGATGGATGGATGGATGGATGGATAATAGATATGAACAGGGCATGAACTTAGAATCTCAGAACATCTTCATCCTCCTCTTCCCCCGATCATCATCTAAACAGCATTGCCATCCCATAAATGAAAAGCAGAAGCAATTATCTAAATATCTACAGCCAAAAGAAACCATTTTTAATAAAGAAGGGTGTAAACATAACCTTGATAACTGGCTGTATTTGGGTTATGAATGTTGCTCAAATGTTCACATCTCCAAATCAATAGGCAAGTACCACCACAATCTCATAATCTGCACCCTCAACACCCTATAAGAACATTTGTTTTCAGCCATTTATGCTAACGGGGAAGAATTCAGAATGGGAGACACAACAACACAGTGAGTGAGGGGATCTGCGAGCTCTGCGTCCAGGAAGACCCTGCACTTGAGTACAGAGTAGGTGCTCTGGGAAAGACGATGAGCAATGTTTTGAACAAATGAATGACTGAATGAATGGATTTATTAGTGCTCCTAATTAAGAGAAGTCTAAGAAATAAAGGAAGCAAAAGTTTCCCTTGTGTTTCTCTTAGAGTATTCCTGTGTTCACGTAGATTTCTCAAGGATGTGTGAGCATGAAGGCTCGTATTACTTTCTCAAAGCAAACCTGTCAAAATTTTCCATTTCAAAGAGTCAATACATTTTTCCCTCCATCCCACATTTGGAAATTAAACAACACACTTCTAAATTCCATGGGTCAAAGAAGAAGTCTTAAGAGAAATTTAAAATACATAAAAATGAATGAAAATTAAAATATAACTTATCAAAATATGTGGTATGCAGCTAAAGCAATGCTGAGAGAAATTTACTGCATTAAATTACTTTAGAAAAGAGGAAAAGTCACAAATCGAAGTTCTTACCTCAAGAAAACAGAAAAGGAAGAACAAACAAAAGGAAGGAAATAATAAAAATCAGAGCAGAGATCAATGAAATTAAAAATAGGGGAAAAAAACAATGAAAACGAATACAGTTTAAATAAAAAAAAGAAAAACAATATAATAAAAAGCTATTTCTTTAAAAAAAAAATGTAATGATAAACCTCTATCAAAACTGACCAAGATAAAATGTGAGAAGACACAAATCATCAATATCAGGAATGAAATGGGGTATTCCAATAGATCCTGTGGCCATTAAAAGTCAAAGTGGAATACTGTGAAAAACTGTATGCTCATAAATTCAACAGGTGAGAAGAAATGGACCAATTCTTTAAAAACCATGAACTATCAAAACCAAGACGAAATTTATAACCCAGCAGGTCCTTAAACCATTGAATAGATTGAACTTCTCATTGTTCACCTCCTAAAAAAAGTAAATGTTTCGTTTAGTGGAAAATTCTACCAAATATTTAAAGAATTAACAACAATTTTATGCAATCTTTCCCGGAAAACAGAAGAGGAACAAACACTTCTAAACTCACTTTATGAGGCTAGTATTACCTTGATACTGAAACCACTCTAATACAGCACAAAATAAGACCGTGGCAGACCACCATCTCTTATGAATTTAGCAGCAAAGATCTTCAACAAAATATTAACAAATAAACCCAGCGATATAAAAAACAAAATGAGACAACATGATCTGCTTGAATTTCTTCCAGATATGCAATGTGGGTTCAACATAAAAAATCAATCAATGTAATCTACCATCTCAGCAGGTTAAAGAGAAAAATCACATGATCATATCAGTTGACACAGATAGGGCCTTTTTTTGTTTTTAATGTAGGCTCCATGGCCAGCATAGAGCCCAACATGGAGCTTGAACTCAAGACCCTGAGATCAAGATCTGAGTTGAGATCAAGAGTTGGAAGCTTAACCGACTGAGCCACCCAGGCACCCCAACACAGAGAGTGCATTTGACGAAATCCAACACCCATTCATGATGCAAATTCTCAGCCAAACAGAAGCAAGAGACCATCCTCAATCTCATAAAGGCACCCACAAAAAACCTACAAGTAAGTGAACACCATGCTGACCATGAAGGATGGACTGCTTTCCCGCCAAGGCTGGGAACAAGGACAGGAATGTCTACCCTCACCATTCATAATCAGTACAGTGCTGTAAGTTCTGGCCACTGCAAGGCAGCAAAAAAGGAATAGGCAGTGGAGAGAAAATCAAACTGTTCCTGTTTGCAGATGACATATTGCCTACATAGAAAATCCCAGGAAATCTTAAAAACTAACTAACTAACTAACTAATAGCTAGAATGAGTAAGCGAGATCTGTAAGGGTGCGAAGTAGGAGATTAACACATAAAAGTCAATTTCCGTGTCCTAGAGTGAACATGCATGAACCCAAATAAAAACTAAAATACCTCTGGTTCTTGTTCCAAAGAAAATTAGATACTTAACAAACTGAAGGTTTTGGAGGGGAGGAGGGTGGGAGGTTGGTCTAGCCTGGTGGTGGGTATTGAGGAGGGCACGTATTGCATGGAGCACTGGGTGTGGTATATGAACAATGAATCTTGGAACACTGAAAACATGAAATAAAAGTAATTGGGAAAAAAAATAAAGCATCAGTTAAGTAAAAAACAAACAAACAAACACATACAAGATCTAAAAACTACCAAATGCAGATGAAAGAATCCCAGGAAGATCTAAAGAAGGGGGAAGGCATGCTGTGTTCACTCACTAGAAGACTAAACAGAGCAAAGACGTCAATTTTCCCCAAATTGATTTTTCCCTTAAAAAAGGCACATATGGTTCCCCCTCCCAAAAAAAGCAGTTTCCCAAAAATTAAAAAAATAAAAAATAAAAAAGGCACATATGGGTAAAATATTTGAATTAGACATCTCACCAAAGACATATAAATGGCATAAAAACATGTAAAAAATGTTCAATATTATTAATCATCAGAGAAATGCAAATTAAAACCACGACGAAAAGCTACTGCATGCCTACTAAAATGGCAAAAAAAAAAAAAAAAAAATGTAGCTATCGAATGCTGCCAAAGAGATGAAATCACTGGAAATCTCATAAATTGATGCTCAGAGTATAAAATGGCACGGTCATTTTGGAATTTAGCATCTTTCCTAAATTCAAAGATGCACGTGTTCTACAACCCAGCAATCCCATCCCTAGATATTTATGTATGTATCTATAAAGCAACCCTTCTGTGAACATTTATAGCAAATTTATTCATCATTTCATACAACTGGAAATAATACAGATGTCCATCAATTTGTGAACGGATAAATCATGATCTATCCATACAGCAGAACGCTACTCGGCCGGGAAAAAAGAATAAGCAGCTGATAGACAAGAAACATGACCTGTACATCTGAAACTGACATAATGTTATGTGTCAACCATACATCGATTAAAAACTAATTAATTAATCAATCATTTTAAAAGTAGCAAATAAAAAAAAGTAGGTGAGTCTCAAACGCATTATAATAAGCATCTCTAGTGAAAAAAGCCAGACACAAAAGACTGTGTACTGCATGATTCATTTTATGTAAAATTTTAGAAAGGGTGAAATTATAGCAACAGAAAAGCAAACAGTGGTTGCTAGTGACTAGGGCTGGGAGGGGGAATGGCTTTCAAGGGACACAAGGGAACTTTTAGGGAATGATGTAAATGTTCTACTTTATGACTAAGGAGGTAAGCTTATACTCAACTGTATTCAACTACCAAAACTCATTAAAGTAGGCTCTTACCTTAGACAAATTATAAATTTACTTCAATTTAAGGTAAATTATAGTTCACTAAACCTGATATGTAATTTACAGTTTACATAAAATGAAGACAAAGAACTTTTAGAAAATCTGCACACAATGACGCCAAGTTGGGAAGAGAGAAAATGGTGCACAAAAGAGACAGTTTGATAATGGCCAAGAAGGAGAAAGTTCTGGAGTCACACAGGCCTTCGTGGGTCAAGGCAAGTGTTCCTCAGTATTGCATGCACTCCGGCCAGGGTTCCCAGGAGCTGGATTGCCTGAATCACTGGAGGGACTCACAGAATCAGAATCTCCAGACTCCAGGCCCTAGACTGTAGCTTTGGGAAGTTCACCAGGTGGTTCTCTGGTTTGGCTCAGAGAGAATCTGCTCTAACTCTACAAAGGCTCATGCATGAGATGCTTTCAACCCAAACCCACTTAGTGAAGTTTTCCTGGCATGATCTGGTGCTAACTGCTAGTTGAAGACAAGTAGCCTTCAGGACTTGGGAATTTCACGTGCATGGCAAGAAGGCTGTCCAGCGTGTCTGAGGACATGGATGATGATTCTTGGTGAGGCGGGCAGGGGGTCGCCTACAGGAGGCCCATGCCACCGCCATGCTACCCTGTGATCTCCCAGCACACGGGTCCAATTTGTGCAGAAAGCCTATCTCTAAACACAGTAGAAGTGTCAGAAAACTTATGTTTTCTTAGAGGGTGACTTACTGACATACCAGTTGCTGTTTTTTCTTTTTTTCCCTTAATTGCAAGTAGATCTTTTCGAAGCAGAACCTCCTGGATGTGTTCCTGAGTCTTGCTAGCAGGGTTGTTGGTTATAAGCCATCTGCCGGCTGTGTGAATGTCCACCCCATCCTCCCAACAAGGGGGGTTTGCCTAATGGGAGAATGTGCATAAAACACTTGGAAGTTAGAACAGCAAATATTATTCAGACACAAATATTTCCTATTAGGATAGTCATTTTCTGAAATGGATCAATCTCTTAAAAAGTATTTTTACCAACATAAAACCTACATCCCCTTCCTTCAATGCTGCTCTTTTAGGTATGGCTAATCAGTTCATAGAGAAGTTGCAAAGCAGGAACTAAGTTTCTGATCACTTGTCAATAGCTGCTCGACCCTAGAACTAGCTCTACAGGAAACAGTGGCTCTTTGAATACATAGGTTAGCTGTGCTTGGGGCAGGGATCTCAATCCTTCTTGCCCATTGGAACTATCTGGAAGCCTCATCCAGACAGGCACAGATTTTATTGTTCTGACATGAAACCAGGCATGAGCATCTTTTTTTTTTTTTTAAGGGCATCCGGGACTGAGGACTACAGACCTAGAGATAAGAGACAAGATGAGACATAGTCATCAAGCTAACTTTATTGAGCACTTACTATTTGTCAGGCAGAATGGTTGAAGGTGGCGGGTTTCCCACAGAGGATTCCTAAGACCTTAGGTTCTTTGGTTGGTGCTACGATCAGACAAAAGACAAAGGCATTTTGAAACCCATCTGTGCACACGCTTCTCCAGGAAGGAGCTGAACTCCTAGATGTTCTATTTTATTCAAGCAACTCTGCGGCATTCAACACAACCTATAGCAGCAAAGAGTAAATCTGCAAGCGACAGGGGAGGATCAGCGACAGGGAAAGACATGAGCACAGAGATTGTACATTAACGAAATCTCTGCAATTCCAGGATATTGACAAAGGTACATGCTGATAGCCAAAGAGCATGTAAGGATTTTAATACCACATTTCCAGTTATGACTAGAGAAGCATAATTAGGTACTAAATTACAATGTTAATATTCATTTGAACGCGTAAGTACTTGTAGTGGTAGCATCGGGGGCCTGAGAGGGCAGCAGAGGAGATGATTCAATGGACAGAGAGTTTCTCCGAACAAGTTTCATCCTGGGTTCCGTGAGGTCACCTCCCAGCAAAGTCTTCGGGGGTCAAGACGTGGACTGAGAATGGTGGCTTTTCTCCTTTTGTAGCTTGCACTCAAGGGGTTCGGAACTAAGCAAGGAAATACACAAGTCACTACAAATTACAGCTTGGAACGCACACTAGAAGGGCATGGGGAGAGAGAGCCCCCGGAGGAGGGCGTGCTGGGGAAGGCCACCCGGGACACAGATGCTCGATGCAGGGGGGATGTGCTGGGCTCCCCGCTGCACACAATTTTTCTAGCAAGAATAGAAGGAAAGGGTCTTGCTGAGGTCTCCTATTACTGGGGCCTTATCCATTTATACCTCCATTTCATCCAAAAAGAGTCTGAGGTAGGGCTTACCTGTCATCTGCAAGAAAATTAAAGTCGCTTCCTAAAAGGGGCAAAAGCAAATTGAAGTAATGAGAAGGAAGGAAGAGGGAGGGGGGCTAAGAGAGAAAGAGAGAGAAAGAAAACATCTATGCGCACACACACACACACACACACACAATTGTATGCAGTCACACATCTGAGTGCCTTTTGGAAGTCCCAATCTTAAACAGATCACGGATTCCCCCTTTCGCCCATCTCCCTGGGACTCGGCCGTCTTCCTACAGAATTTCTCAGGGCTTCATACAAAAGGTAAGATTCCAGATTGAGCAGCCCTAATTAGCTGGGGCCATCTCCCGTACGTAACAGAAGCAAATCTGTCACCAGCTGCGGAAAACGACAGTCCTCAGCTCCCCCAAACCCCAAAACACATAAGCTCAGCATTTTAACTGGCTGGGGTAAGAGTCATTATTTTCATTAATGGAGCTCATTTTTATTTTATTGGGCTTTTTTACTATCAGATTAAAAGCATGTTTTTATTGTAGTTTTTTCTAATGCAATCTTGGATGATGTGCTCAGAATGAATGGAATAGTTATTGTTTTAATTATTTTTTCATTTTGTGTTTTTATTTCATTTGTTCCTTTTATTTACTACTCTTAAGTTTGCCATAATAACACGGACGCTGGGTGCTCGGAGGCCTCCCGTCAGCACCCCGCAGCGGTTTGCCTCAGCTAAAGGCCAGGGAAGAGGAAAACACGAGCACACTAATGCTTTCAGAGGTGAGCGGCAGCAAAGCCTCCCAGTCCAACCACAGTGACACACGGCACGTGGGCAGAGCCAAGGGCACGGGCCCTTCAGGGCTGAGAGGAGCAACGCAAATGTCATCCCAGGTCACTTCTGTGCCTGCTCCTTTGCTAAACCCACCCTGGCTCCCTGGGCGAAGAAAAGCTTGGAAGGAGTCTCAAGGTAGCTAAGCCACGGGCCATGTTCCTCGCTCCCAGCCACACGTCACCGATGCCCAGGCCCACAGAGGCTGCCTGTAAGAACCCACAGGTATTAACATGCAGAGACACTCAGCTGTACCTGGACACCTTTTTCCTGCCCACGAAGGTGAGAGGACAAAAACAATGCCTTTCCGGGAGGTCCAGATGTCTCTGCAACATTGTGGGCTTGGGCAGGGCAGAATTTCTAGATTCTTCACTTAAGACTAGAAGCTGAGCATATGAGTTTGCTGTCCAGAAACAAGCTGAAAAAATACTGCACATGTAGATGCCCATAACTGCTGATGAAGTGCTCCTTTGGGCCCCTTGTATGCCAATACTCTTGATCTCCCTGGATCTGATTGGAGAAAGCATCCATCCCCTGCAGAGAGGCCGAGGCCCATGCTTGGGTTTGCCGTGGCCCCGTGCTCACTCCGTGGCCTCACTCCTCTTTCCCTTGACTGGTTCCCTTTGCATGCCTGGCCCCCATTCCTAGGGTGGTCCCCAGAGTGCTCTCTATGTCCCCAACCTGTTTGGCTTGTGAGGTTAAATCTAGCAAAGGTCCAAAGATCACGTTAGTACCCTCCTCCGAGGACTTCCCATCACATGCACTATAAAATCCAAACTCCTCGCAGACCCCATGACGTCACTGTGATCAGACCTGTCCTGGCTTCTGGGCTCAGCTGGCCCATCTCTGCCCCACGGACCTCACTCTGGCCACACCAGCCACCCTTGAAGGAGCTTGGGCTGTCGCCCGCCTGGGCTTGGGCTGCCCCCACAGCTCTTCATGACTCTGTTCCTAGAGGGGATTCCCAGAGAGGCCACCCTGCTCACCCTCTGCCTCCCCCATCACTCCGTGTGTCTTCACCTGCCTTCACTTTCACTGTGACACCTGTCACTGCTGACCTCACATCCCTTATGCCTTTGCTGATTGCCTCTCCACCTGCGAATGAGCACAGTGAGGGGGACCGCTGCATCTGTAGGCCCAGCACAGCAGCCCTGGGCACTTGGCAGGTGGCCAAGAAGTTTTTGGTAGCAGACATCTCAGACTCTTTTTACTGCTGTATCCCCGGCATAGAGAAAGTTCTGGCATATAGTAGGTAGTTGATAAAATGCTTGCTGTCTAGGGAAAAACGCATGAAAAAACACATGTCAATGGCCATAAGTGCCTGATCGAGGAACTTTTCATCGCCACTTGCATTCCAATGGATGAATCAGGAATTTCCAGAGTGAAGGCGAACTCAGGACTCAGCTCTCTCCTTCTGGCCCCCCCTGAAACCAACAGAATACTGCCAAGACCACTTTATTTTGTGTCTAAATAAAAATAAGGTAGATGAGGCTTTCAAAATCCACAAATGTTTCCTTCTTAATGAATGTTGACTCACTAAATCTATTTATCTCCTCCTTTGCTTCATACAATGTGTCATACAATGCTTCATACAAATGTGTCATTTCTCAAAACATATTCTATGTAGATAAACAAGATGTCACACACACACACACATATACACACACACACACACTGAAATATTACTCAGTCATCAAAAAGAATGAGCCCTTGCCATTTGCAACATGGATGGACCTAGAGGGAATTAAGCTAAGTGAAATAAGTCAGATGGAGAACTACAAATACCATATGATTTCACTTAGATGTGAAATGTAAAAAAACAACAACAAAGCAAACAAACAAAGAAAAAGCAGAAGTAGACCATAAACACAGAGAACAAACTGGTGATGGCTAGAGAGGATGGGGAGGGGAATGGGCAAGACAGATGAGAGGGCAGGGAAGTATGGGCTTCCAGGTACGGAATGAGTAAGTCATGGGGACAAAAGATGCAGCATAGGGAACATAGTCAATGGTATTGTAACAACATTGTATGTTGACAGATGGTAGCTACATTGTGATGAGGGCAGATTCATGTATAGACTTGTCCGATCATTAAATTGTACACCCCAGAGGTAATGTAACATTGTGTATCAACTACTCAAGTAAAAAATAAATAAAGACGGATCCATAGTAAAAATAAGAAGATTCAGGTCTTATCCAAGGCTATGCCCTTCAATTTTCAACAGCTTTTTAGAAATAGAAAAATAAACTATCAAAGAAGTTATTTTCAGTTATGAACGAAATTATTGGGGTGGAAGAAATAAGAGGGAGAAAACCAACACAAGACCTTTCAATGCATCCCTTTTTGTATCATTTTGTCTTGGAACTCTATGACGTTATACAGAGTGCAATCATCAAATATAACTTAAAGGGCTTAAGAATCAAGAAATAGTGATTAAAACAAAGAAACAGAGCATGGAACACAGTTTAACAAAATCCTAGCAGTAAATTCGAGAAACAACTTCCACTTCACAAAAGATGTTCCCTTAAGGCAAGTGAACGCTGCAACTAAAGAACTATTTTTCTGCCTAAAGACAATTTGGAAGGAGCTCTCCCGCCTTGGAGAGAATACCCAGATTTAAGTTATATAAACAAAAGAAGTCCATTTATCACGACCTACACTCACGTGCCAGGGCTCCGTGGCATCCTGAGCATGAGACATGAAGTCGCCAGCGCCGTGCACTGCTCAATTGTCCTTCCCACGCTGCACTTGTGAATCCTATAGCCAGTGCAATTATATTTCTCTGAGAATTTTGGAACAAAATGGGGCCAGTCAAGCAGGGGGTTCTTGACTTAAATTAGGCAGACGTTGGTGGGTTACTTTTGCCAAATATCCCTTCATTTTAAAAAGTGCTGCAGGGGATGACAAAGTCGGGGGTCATACATTTATAAAAAGATCATATTCTGCACTCCCGCACAATTGTGTGTCATTTGGCTGGGGCAACGTGGAACGCAGGTTGGGACATGTGGTTCCATCTCTAGTTTGAGCTGCGTGCAGGCTTCTGTCTCAGTTCATAGGAAATAACATACTACTACTAATGAGTATTACATATTAAAAGTATATTGTACAAATTATATAATTACGTATTATATAAATATAATCATAAAGAAGTTCATGGCCAACCCTTCTCTCTGCCAAATGCCATTCTAAGCCCTTTACAGGGATTGCTACGGTATAAGACAGTACTGTCTTCCCTCATTTCAGATGCAGAGAGTGGGACATGGAAGGGCTAGGTGACTTGCTCAAGATCATAGAGCTGGAGGGGGGGCAGAGTTCCATCAGAACCGCAGTCTCAGGCCTGAGGTCAGCAGTGGCCAGTGCCACGATGGCATGAAGTCAGGAGAGGGCACAGGGAGTCATGGGGTGAGCAGGGTGACCTCTCTGGGAATCCCCTCTAGGAACAGAGTCATGAAGAGCTGTGGGGGCAGCCCAAGCCCAGGCAGGTGACAGCCCAAGCTCCTTCAAGGGTGGCTGGTGTGGCCAGAGTGAGGTCCGTGGGGCAGAGACGGGCCAGCTGAGCCCAGAAGCCAGGACAGGTCTGATCACAGTGACTTCATGGGGTCTGCGAGGAGTTTGGATTTTATAGTGCATGTGATGGGGAGCCCTTGGAGGAGGGTACTAACATGATCTTTGGACCTTTGCTAGATTTAACCTCACAGGCCGAACAGGTTGGGAACATAGAGAGCACTCTGGGGACCACCCTGGGAATGAGGGCTGGGCAGGCAAAGGGAACCAGTCAAGGGAAGGAGGAGTGAGGCCACAGAGCTTCACGGTAGTGCTGGCACTTGTTGAGAATACGTGGCAGCTCACAGAGGCAAATTCTTGTGCCAAACGCCTGCATCCGAACCCTGCCTGGTTTTGCACTCTCAGACACAGTGGCTCATCTAGGGTTTTACCTTTCATTTCGTATTCACCTTCTATGCAGAAACTGTCCACTCTAAGCTCAAGAAGCAAAGCTGGGCTGGTCAGTGGGCTCAGGGCAGCTCTTGTATCTGGAGGTGGGAGCTACAGCTTTGAATCAGGGGGAGGACTGTTCCTGTTGGGCCATACGCTCAGACATCTCGCTCTGAAGACTGTGCCCTGATGATCCGGGGAGCCCCATGGACTGGAATCCCCATTCTCGTCACACCTGCCTTCTTCATCTTTAGGGCCTTCTCACTCTTAGCCCCTGCCCCAGTGTAAAGGAATGAGAACATGGGTGTGCACGACCAGAACATCACAGCATGTGTGTGCACACCCAGAACATGACACCATGTGTGTGCACACCCAGAACATGAAGGCATGCGTGTGCACGTCCAGAACATGAGAGCAAGTGTGTGCACTCCCAGAACATGAGAGCAAGCGTGTGCATGCCCAGAACATGAGAACAAAGTTGGCTGATGCATTCATCACACTTCAGAGATGTGTGTTGTTGGAGAGAACGTGAGGTCTCCATTCAGGGAACATGGCAGAGCGGTCCAAGCTCACGCCTTATCTACCTGAAAGATGAAACTGGCTTGGAGGCCAGAATTCGGTCCCCTATGCTGCTCCCTCCTTATTTCTTTCTCTTGGTTGCATCTGTCTACTCTGACCCATCCGGAGACAAGCAGGAGATACAGACAGAGCATATTGCTTATCCTCTTTTAACCTGGCGTCTCAAGTCCTGCTGGGCTACAAAGCACATGCCCAGGGCCACAGAGGACACTTGATGAAAGAGGGCTTCTCTCTTAAAGAATGCTGCTCCACACCCTCCCCCACGTCCCCATGCACACACACACATACACACACACGCACAAGGCTGTAGAGCCTCCAGCACAAACTACTACCTCATGCACACAGGAAGTCCGGGATTTAATGGCTGGGCTTATCTTGTGCGACATTCCCAAGGCTCCATTTTTCATTAAGCAATTTTTAAAGAGTTTTATGACCCCGTGAACAATAATTTTTTTTAGTGAAAGCAGACTGAATTGTAAGTGGCGGTAATTACACCAAACTAATTGTAGGCAAAATTAGTAAGAGGTCAGATCCGTTTGGTCGCAAAAGAAAATATATGCCTGGATCACACCTTAAATGATCTCTAGGAAATTAATTCATCATGGAAAAAAGGAATCCTCCTAAATTCACAATGGGTTTCTCCTAGAACTTTTGAAAGAATTGGGTTTTCTCTTTGGTTTTTGTTAGACACCCAGTGTGAGTGTGTGTGTGTGTGTGTTTACCCATGAGTGCATGTGTGCATGTGTGCCCATGTTGGGGTGGAGAGAGGTGACATGTAGGTTTCCATGGTGCCATCCCAGATGACTAACTTCCTCCTTAGTGGGACACGGAACATGACCCAGAAGTCAGGAGACGTAGAACACTCAAGGCCCCTATAAGCTCACACATTGTCCAACACAACCCTCTTCCCCAGATGGGATCAGTTCACTTTAAAAATGTGCCAGCAACAATATGATTGGGTATGACAGTGGTATTTCCCTCTGCAGTGCCATTTTTAGCATGGAGGATGCACATTTATTGATATGGGTACAATGGCCATGCAAAGTTGACTGGTGGTCCCCCAGAGGTCAGACTCATGATGACCCACATTCCTGGGGGACTGAAGTTTGCAAAAGTGAATCACATCTTTCATCGGAATTGAGTCCCAAAGTCAGAACCCAGAGCTGAAATTCTATATGATTGAATTACCCTGGAGATCTGTTGGTAAAGACTAAGTTGGAAAGTGATATTCCATCTCTCCTCAATTAGTCTTCACTTTTTGGCGCGGATTCCTGCTTCTATGGAAGACTACCAGCTGAAGTACCTGGTTTATGTTTACAGGTCCTATTGCATAAAAATTACTTCTCTTTAAACCCCAAAGCCACTCAGTTCTGTGCAAGGGCATTTCATCAGAAGTACATGAACCTGAGACCTACGGGAATATCAAACAGGAGCCCATGCCACGGAGCACAAGCCCCCTGACTGGTGGCAAGGTCACCATACCATTTCAACTCTTCAGATGCCTCTCTTCTTGGCTGCTGAGCCCTTGAAATTACATGACTTAAACATGTATACCATGCGTCCCCCTGTTTGTAATGCCTGCGTAGAAGTACGGCCAGCTCAGATTTGCATGGAGACATACCAGTGGGTTTCACAGTAAGAAAATAGGGAGGGTGAACGGCTGGGAATATACTTTGAGATAAATACGGATTTCTGCATGCTCAGCCTGAGAGGGTCCAGCAGAGCGACCTCACTTGCTCTGATGTAGGAGTGCTTTGCAAAATACACCAGGAAGTATCAAAATACGCCAGGTAAATGCATTGCCAGTCAATACACGTTTGTTAAATGAATGAATGGGTCATGCTACCTCCAAGTCACTCTTCAGTGGCCACATTTGACGTGGCCAGTTTTCTCTGTTCAAAGATAAGCAGCACTTACTGGAAAGCACCCCTTAACATACCTGCACTTCTAGAAAATTCCACACCAGGGCTGAAAGCTTGGTTTTGACCACCATTCTGGGCCCCCAAATCAGGGTAATAGGCAAGACTCAACATCAAGGAGGAAGAGGAGAAGGGAAAAAGAAGGAGGAAGGGGGGGAGGAGAAGGGGGGTAGAAGCAGACAGACACGCACACAAAGAAACTGGCCCTCGCACTTCAGGGCCAACCTGAGCTTCCTGGGCAGTGAAGACAGGGATGGCTGCAGACCCCTAGCCCCAAGAGAGAAAAACCCCAGCAAGTCCTCAGGGGCTCTGGCTGAGAAAGGCTCCCGGTCGGAAGTTCAAGTTTTGCAAGAGACAATATGGCTGCAAGGACTCAGATCCATTCTGCAATCTTTTAGCAGTGGCTTCAGCCAAGTAGCTACAAGAAGGGCCCTCAGAGATACAAAATCTAAGAAAAATAGTCCTGGCATCTAATTACAACAGTGCAGTTTGCTGCTTTTATCTGTAATTGGACTGTATAGTCTTTCATTCTAATTTACTTTACATCTAAACTGTGATAATCAAGACAAGCAGAACAGAGTGGTCTCTAACTGGCTATCCTACTGACACCCGTTAATGCCTAATTATAACAACTAAATTAAAGATGCGACTGTAAAGAGGTGGAATATCAGTTCGAAGCATTTAATTCTGTGGAAAGAAATAGAGATTTTAAATCCTAAGTAAGAAAATCAATATTATGCCTCATTATATTGGTATTGCTAAACAGATTAATGAAATTAAGTATTTTGTTGTGCCGCTTTTCTGTTTTCCAATGTTGTCCTGACGCAATGATGGTTTGTAATGAAGGAGTACTGCAGAGGAGGAAGTCTAAATGGAGAGCCAATTTATACACCAAAATTGGGAGATAGCTAATCTTGTTTATAGAGCAAAGGTTTTCTTTTGATATGGTTAGATTTTTAGATAGGCATGATGGGTCTGGACTTTTGCAGCTCATAGAACAAAAATACATTCAACTCAAAGCGAAGGCAGGTGCCGTCTTTGCTCTTATGGGCAGATGTGTCAAAAGGGACCACCTCGACAATCCCAGTGTTCACAAACACTGTGGCTCTGGATGAGAATCCGTGGAGCTTCTCGCATCAGTGGCCTCCCAGTTGATGTTGCCTAGGAAAATGCAGGGCAAAGAGGCAAAGGGAAGCTGGGGAGATGAATGGAAGATGTGCCAGGTCCCCAGGGCCCTTCAGTGCGTCGGAAGCTGGAGGAGAAGCCGTGAGAAGAAGCCACGGTTCAGGTTGGACAACAGAGCTTGGAAGTAGAAGGACCGAGGTTTGCAGAGAGAGGGAAGGCATGCAATTCCTGGGATCGGTGAGGCAGGGCGCGCATGTCCCTGACTAGGTGGCAGCACATGCCCACCCATCCTGCCCGGTGGAATTCTAGATTTTTCTTCCTTTGCTCGTTTCTTTGATTGATGTTTACTGCTTATCCTGACTTCTAAGTCTTTTAACTCAGAGTTTATAGAGGACTCGAAAACTAAAAAGTGCCAAATGCTGACAGTGTGAGTCATCACGGGGGTCGCCCCCCTTGGTCCCCCTGCCGCAGAGGTACACAAATGCAGACTTTGAAGAATTGCAAGACCTTGCAAGAGGCACTGATCTTTTGAAAGAATCTCTAGAAATCCTCCGGAGTTGAGTTTACTGACCAGCGATTTACTGAATGAACGACCCAAGGACAGTAGAGCTCCAGACCTCTTCCGAGGTGGGGGACCCCTTCAAACACAAAGCAGGCTGAGCTCCTGCACCGCCGCGCTGGCCCATTTACAAGTGCGTGGGCCGCACAGGCCTGCAAGCAAGGAAAGCACAGCTGTAGGGCCCTTACCCAGAACTTCCAGATCCCCAAATCGGGAAGGAAGACATGTTAATTCCAACTTACGTTTGAATGGTTGTTTTTGGAAAAGAGAACTGGATTTTGAATTTCGTCTCATCATCTCTGTGGACTCCCGGGGACCTTCCCCATCTCATAAGCATGTGCACAACGTGAAGGCAGAGGTGACAGTGCCCTGGGGGCAGTGATCAGCTGGGGCCAAGGGCAGGTCCCCAGCCCCGTCAGGAAGGGCCGGTACGGCTCCCGACCCTGCAGGGTGAGGCATGGCTCTAATCAGCTCCTACTGCTGGCACTCAGGAAGCCAGCACTGTCACCTCCCACCAGGCCCGCCTCTCAGCTGCACAAACAAAGCCAAATAAAAACTGCTGGCGGCCGCTGGTCCCATTGCGACAGATGTGGTGCCTCTGCACCATCTTGCCTGTTCTTAAGGGTTTGTTTTTTTGTTTTTTTTACAAACAGACAGATGTAGCTTGTCCCTTCCATCTTGTTTATGATGCTGCCGGAGCACCTGTGGAAGACGGGTCCCTGCAGAAATCCTTGACTTCCGCTCAGATGGCTTGAGACGAAGCCAGCCGGCTCTGCAACCCCATCTGCACGTGATTCTGGGTTCTTCTTGCACACATTCGCGCTAAGCCCAGAGAAACTTGAATCACGCAGAGGATAATCCCGGGCACCTTAGCATCACACCTCAACATACATGGGATGTTTTCAGTGTGTATGCATTCATCAACATGTGTGGAGAACCTGCCACGGGCCACTGGGCCTTGAGGTCAGTCTGTGAGCTGACTCTTGGTTCCGTCGGACTCCTCGCTGCACAGATTGCTTCCCTTACCTGGCCTTGTGTCCACTTAGTCCTAGGATCCCTGCATGGGGAGCAGGGCCCCAGTCAGCCAGGGAGGGCTATAAGGCCTCTGACCATCCCCTTGACCTTCCCGTCCTCAGAGAAAGTGGCTCATAAACCCATGTGAAAAACAGACATAGGGCAGGGAGAAGAGGAGATGCCATAAAGAGAGCCCAGGCTGGGGGCTCTTTCCTGCTCTGAGCCTGACCCTGGGTACCTCCTTAGAATTCTGCAGCCCCACCTAGACCATTAAAGGCCGTTTGCATAGCATCTCATTTCCTGAGCATAGACAATGCAGGAGCAATGACACATGTGGGCTTCCTGTGACAACTGCCTTTTCTTTTTACCCTTATGTTTTCGTGCCACTGCCTTTGCTGTGTAGCAAACCACCCAAGACACATAACTTAAAGACAACCAGCGTGCATTGAGCTCATGCTTCTGTGGGTTGGCCAAGTGTTTCTTCTGGTCCAGACTGGCTCAGCTCATCACCGCTAGGCTCGCCCATGCATCTTTGAGCAGCTGGTGAGTGGGCTGGTGGCTGGAAGATCTAAGGTGGCCTCGGTCATGTGGCTAGCAGCTGGCAGACTACGGGCCAGGGCGACAAGGCTGATTGGGCCACGTGGCTGTCATCACGCAGCAGCCTAGCCCTGGCTTCTTTACATGGTGGTCCGAGCAAGACGGCAAGGGCAGATGTGCTTTTCAAGTCTTGGCCTGGAGCATGTCTCCCACTGTCCGTTGGCTACAGCGGGCCCCGTGGCCGAGAGCAGCCAGCGTGGGAGGACCCACTCAAGAGCGTGGACGCCATGAGGGGAAGAATTTGTGGTCATGTCTGCATCTACCACAGTGTTTTGTTCTTCTTTTTTCAATTTATAGCCTCCTTAATTGAATAACTCAATCATTTACTTCCAACCTTTAGTGTTTACAAACGAAGCATGCCTTCGGCTTGGATTGCCTCTTTCATATATGAGGTTTCAGAAAACTATTTTCAAGTTGCAATCAGACCGAGTTTTTTCTGCCCAAAGTTTGCTTTTTTTCTGCTTTGAGTACATTCTGGTCTGATAATTTGGCTTGAACGATTCCTATTCTTTAGGTTTTTTTTTTTAAAGTTGTCTGCTGTGTATGTATTTAATTCTTAATAGCCCATAGACATGTGAAAGTGAGTAATTTTGGTTATTTGATACAAATATACAGATATAGTTACATACAGGTTTTAATTTAGACACAGAATCAACCTTGTCGGTAGTATTTTAAGTGTTCCTCTACTGTTATTATCTGCCTGATCTTCTAATTTCTAAAAACAGAGTGCCGTGTTATTGTCATGGAGTTTTATTTGATATATGTCTGTGCAATGTCGTGTAAGGAATTAACAAGTCGTTAATTATATAAGAATTGTGTAATTCTTATACAATTCTGGAGAAGTGAATTCGCTATCAATACAAAACAACTTTCTTTTCCTGCTTCATGTTAGTTGCATAGAATTTCCTATCATATTAACCTGGGCTAAGAATGGACAGAGTAGTAATAGCGAGTGTGCTGGTGAACTCCCTCATTTATATGGTGAGTAGAAGTAAAAACTGTCCTTCTTGGAGTAAAATTTGTCTATATGTTTAAAAGTATAAAAATGCCCATCCCATTTTAAAATGGAAAATTTTATTGAGGTCATTGTAGATTCACATTCAGTTGAGAGTAATGATAGAGAGAGATCCGTGTACCTTTTTCCTAGTTTCCACCAGTGGTAACATCTTGCAAACTAAAATCACGACCAAGAAATTGACATTGATACAATCCACCGAAGCCATTCAGATACTCCCAGTTTCACCTGCGTTCATTTAGTGTAGACGTGTTTTTAGTTCTATACCATTTAATCACATGTATAGGTTTAAATATCTACCCCCACAGTCAAGATACAGAATAATTCCATCAACACCAGAATCTCTCATTTTCCCCTTTTACAATCCTATTCTTCTCCCTCCCACTCTCTTCATCCCCCATCCTGAACTCCTCAAAACTACTATGTTCTCCATTTATAAAATTTGGTCATGTCAAAATGTTGTATCAAAGACTCACATGGTATGTGACATTTGGAGATTGGACTTTTTTTCACTCAGAATAATTCCCTGGAGACCCACCTAAGTCATTGTCTGTAATGAATGGTTCTTTTATTTGTATTGCTGAGTAATATTCCATGTATATATGCACCACAGTTTAACCATTCACCCACTGACGGACATCAAAGCTGTTTCTAGTTTGGGGTTATTGTGAATAAAGCCACCATGAGTATTGACCTATAGGTGCTTTTGTGAATACAGTTTTTATTTCTCTGGGATAAATGACCAAGAATAGGGTTTTTGATTCATATGGTAATCTCATGTTTAGTTTTATAAGAAACTGCCAAACTGTTTTCAAAAGTGGGTATATCATCTTATATTCCCACCAACAATGTATTAGTAATCGAGTGCCTCTGCATGCTTGCCAGCATTTGGTAATGTCACTGTTTTTTATTTTCTCCATTCTGATCCATATGTAGTGATATCTCATTATGGTTTTAATTTGCATTTCCCTGATGGCTCATAATGCTGAACATCTTTCGTGTGCGTGTTTGCCATCTGTATATCATCTTCACTGAAAAGTCTGTTTGTGCCTTTTGCCCATTTTCTAATTTGATTTTTTTTTTTTTTTTTTTTTTTGCTACTGAGTTTTCAGTGTTCTTTATATATTCTAGATACTATTCCTTTGTGGGACATGTGATTTGTAAATACCTCCTCCCAGTACGTTTCTTGTTTTCATCTTCTTCACCTAGACTTTCACAAAAGATAAATTTTTAGCTTTGATGAGGTTTAATTGATCAATTTTTTTTCTTTTCTATACTGTGCTTTCAGTGTCAAGTCTAAGAACTCTTTGACTAGTTCTAGATGCCAAAGTTGTTTTCTTTCTATTTTTCCCAAAGGTTTTATAATTTCATGTTTTTAATTGAAGTCCATAATCCATTTTGAGTTAATTTTTATATAAGACGTGAAGTTGAGGCTGAGGTCATTTTCTTACTTATGGATGTGTCATTACTCCAGCACCATTTGCTGAAAAGACCATTCTTCCTCCACTGAATTGCTTTTAAGGCTTTGTAAAAAACTATGAAACATTTTATGAATTTTCATGTCATCCTTATGCAGAGGCCACATTAATCTTCTCTGAATCACTCCAAATTTTTATTAGACCCACTACTGAAGTGAGTACCGCTCATACCTTTAGACTCAGATCCACTTCTGGAAATTCACTTCTAAAGATGAAGATGTGCCCAAGGCTATCTACTATATATATATATATATATATATATATATATATATATGTGTGTGTGTGTGTGTGTGTGTGTGTGTGTGTGTGTGTTTTTGAGAGAGAGAGTATGCATGTGAAGAGGAGATTAGGAGGGACAGAAGGAGAGGAAGAGAGAGAATCTTAAGCAGGCTCTATGCCCAGTGTGGAGCCCCATGCATTGCTTGGTTTCACACCCTGAGATCATGATCTGAGCCAAAATCAAGAGTCAGATACTTAACTTATTGAGCCACCCAGGTGCCCCTCAGCATTATTTAAACAGCAAATGAAAGAGTGCGTGGGCATGTCCAAACATTGTAGGTAGGAAAGGTGTGTTAGTTTTCTATTGCTGTGTAACAAATTATCCCAAAATTTAGTGACTTAAGGCAATAACATTTATAATATCACAATGTTTTGATATCTGGTCATGGCTTTTCTGGGTTCCCTAAATGAGAGTCTCTCATAGGTCTACTCTTAGATGACAACTGAGGCTGAGGTTTTCTCTGAAGGCTCAACCAGAGAAGGGTCCACATCCAAGCTCAATGATATGGTTGTTGGCAAGATTCATTCCTTACAAGCTCTTGCAAATGGGGCCTCACTTTCTCTTTGGCTGTGCTAAGAGCCTACCCTCAGTTTATTGCCATATGGGCCTCTCTGTAGTACAGCTTACTTCATCATAACAAGTAAGCAGAGAGTGCTAGGAATCCTTTGTAAACTAATCATAGAAGTGATTTCCCACTAATTTTGCTGTATTTTATTCATTCAAAGCAACTTGCTAAGTCGAGCTTATACTCAAAGGTAGGGGATTACATAAGAGTGTGACACAAGGAGGAAGACATTTGGGGGATTTATATAAGAAGTTGCCCACAAAATAAATTATTATACATTCAGTCAGTTAAAAATCATACATCCAATGATTTTTCTACACTAATTACATGGATTATGGCATTGCTGTCGTGGTTGACAAGCGCCTCAGTGACAGCCACATGCAAAAACTATGAAATTGGACTACTATCTTACACCACACACAAAAATTAACTCAAAATGGATTAAAAACTTGAATGTAAGGCTAGAAACAATAAAAATCCTAGAGGAACAAAAAAGCAGCAAGCTCCTTGGCATCACTTTTGGAGATATTCTTTTGGATCCTACTCCAAAGGCAATGACAATGAAAGCAAAGATAAGCAAATAGAACTACATCAAAGCATGAAACTGTACACAGCAAGTAAATCATCAACAAAATAAAAGGGCAACCTACTGAAAGCGAGAAGATATTTACAAATAATACATATGAGAAGAAGTTAATATCCAAAATATATAAAGAAATCATACAGCTCAATAACAAAAGAAACAAGCAAGCAAGCAAAAAACAATCCAATCAAAAACTAGGTGGAGGACCTGAATAGACATTTTTCCAGAGAAAGCATACAGATGACCAACAAGCAAATGAAAAGATGCTCAAGCTCATCAATCATCAGGAAAATGCAAATCAAAACCACATCTCACACCTGTCAGATGGCTATTATCAAAAGGATAAGAAATTGCAAGTGTTGGCAAGGATGTGGAGAAAAGAGAACTTTCATGCACTATTGGTGGGGGCAGAAAATGATGTAGCCTCTATGGAAAAACAGCATGGAAATTTCTCAGAAACTAAAAATATCATATGATCCAGCAATACACTTCTGGGTATATATCTGAAGAAAATGAATATACTCATTGAAAAGATATATGTACTTTTATGTTTATTGAGGCATTATTTACAATAGCCAGGATGGGGAAACAACCCAAGTGTCCATCGATGGATGAATGGATGAATGGATAAAGAAAATGAGATTGATACAGATACTGGTACAATGAAATACTACTCAGCCATAAAAAAAGAATGAAATCTTGCCATTTGAGACAACATGGATGGACCTTGAGGATAAGTGAAATGAGTGAATGCTATGCTAAGTGAAATAAGTCTGACAGAGAAAGATAAATACCATATGAATTCATTTACACATGGAATCTGAAAACAAAACAAAACAAATGAATAAACAAAACAAAGTAAAACTTATGGATACAGAGATTAGATTTGTGGTTGCCAGAGGGGATAGAGTGCGGGTGGCGAAATGAGTGAAGGCGATCAGAAGGTAAAACTTCCAGTTATAAAATAAATAAGTCACGGGGATATAATGTGCAGCATGGTGACAATAGTCAATAATATTGTATTGTAAATTTGAAAGTTGCTAAGAAAACAAATCTTAAAGGTTCTCATCACAAGAAAAAAATTTATAACTTGTATAGTGCTAGATGGTAACTAGACTTATTGTGGTGATGATTTCACAAAGTATACAAATGTCGAATCATTACCATTACGTTGTACATCTGAAACTAATATTATATGTCAACTACACTTCAATTAAAAGTGAAACACTAAAAATTCTCTAATAATCAAAAAGTGGGAAAAAATGAACAATTAACAAATAGAAAAATACACTGGTAGACTTAAACCCAACATCGATAATACTATTAAATATCATTAATGTTAGAGTAAAATATTGAGGCCAAGCTATATGCTGCCTATAAGAAACACTCTTTAAACATAAAGACACAGATAAGTTAAAAGTAAAATGATGAAAAAAGATATGTAAATAATAAGAATGAGAAAGGCGATGCAACTATATTATAATCAAAGATTTCAAAGCAAAAATTATTCTTAAAGATAAAGAAAGATATATCACATTGGATAAAGGGTCAATTCATGAAAAAGATACCTTGAACGAATATGCACATAACAAAAGATCTTCAAAATACATGAGACATAAATTTACAAAACTAGTGGGAGAAATAGACAAATTTAGAAATATAACTGAAGGCTTTTATTCCCTCTTAATGGTTAACAGAACAAGCAAACAAAAAAAACTATAAGGAAAATGAATATCTAGATATGATCAACCAATTTAACCTAACTGAGCTGTATAAAACACTACATCCAATAGCAAAATGCATATTCATTTCAAGTACATATGGAACATTCACCAAGATACACCATTCATTGATAGATTCAAAAACACTCAGTAAATACTATATATTGAAATCATAGAGAGCATTTTCCCTGACTATAATAGAATTAAATTATTAGAATTAAATTAGAAATTAACAAATATGAAATATGTTTTTAAATCCACAGTGTTTAGAAATAAAACAAAATCTTCTAAATATGTCATGGATCTATTCCCAAAAAAGAAAGGGGAAGGAAAACTTCCAAATTCATTCTATGAAGCCAGCATTACTCTGATTCCAAAACCAGACAAAGATACTACACAAAAAGGAAAATGAAAAACTACAAGCCAACATCCCTGAAGAACATAGATGCAAAAGTCCTCAACAAAATACTAGCAAACTGAATTCGACAACACTTTAAAAGGATCATTCACCACAATCTAGTGGGATTTATTCCAGGAATGCGAATGGTTAATATTCACAAATCGATTAATGTGATACATCACATTAACAAGAGGAAGGATTAAAAACCATATGATCATCGCAATAGATGCAGAAAAAGCATCTGACAAAGTACAACATCTATTCATGATAAAAACTATCAACAAAGTAGGTTTGTTTATCAACATGATAAAGAGCATATATGAAAAATCCACAGTTAACATCACACTCAATGGTGAAAAACTGAGAGTTTTTACTCTATGATCAGGAACAAGACAAATCCTTTTATTCAACATACTATTGGAAGTCCTAGATGCAGTAATTAGACAAGAAAAAAAGGCATCCAAACTGGGAAGGAAGTCATATCATCCATCTGTGGATGATATGACATTTCCATACTTCTGAATTAGCAGAAGGAGAAATTAGGAGAACAAGTCCACTTACAATTGCACCAAAAAAGAAAAAAAAACCAAAAACCTAGTAATAAATTTGACCAAGGATATAAAACACCTATACCCTGAAACTTTAAGGCATTGATGAAAGAAATTGAAGATGATGCAGATGAATGGAAATACATACTATGCTCATGAATTGAAAGAATTCATATTGTTAAACTGTGACATTATTTTACAGGAAATAATGTCCATATTTCCGAAGACAATCTACAGATGTGATGCAATCTCTATCAAAATATCAACATCATTTTTCACAGAACTAGAACAAATAATCCTAAAATTTGTGTGAAACCACAAAAAAACTCAAATATCCAAAGCAGTCTTGGGAAAGGAGAAACCCTCATGACTACTGGTATGTAAATTAGTGCCAGCACTATGGAAAACAGTATGTAGGTTCCTCAAAAAATTGAAAGTAGAAAGTAAAAATATCTTATGATCCAGTGATTAAACTACTAAGTATTTACTTAAAGAAAATGAAAACACTAATTCAAAAAGATATATGCACCCCTATGTCCACTGCAGCATTATTTACAATAGCCAAGATATGGAAGCAACTCACATGTCCATTGATAGATGAATGAATAAATAAGATAGTGCATATATACATACGTACATACGATGTAGTATTTACTAATCCAAGAAAAGGAGAGAGATCTTTCCATTTGGGAGAACATAAATGGATCCTAGAAGGTATTATGCTAAGTGAAATAAGTCAGACTGAGAAAGACAATTACCATGTGATTTCACTAATATGTGAAATCTAAAAAACAAAACAAGTAACAACCACAAAAACAGACTCATAAATACAGAGAACAAACTGGTGGTTGCCAGAGGGGTGGGAGAAGGGGGTGAACAAAATAGATGAGGATTAGGAGGTACGAACTTCCAGTTATAAAATTAAAAAGTTACAGAGATGAAAAATACAACTCAGGGAATATAGTCAGTAATATTATAATAATATTACAATTACAAATGATGACTACACTTACCACAGTTAGCACTGAGTAATGTACAGAATTGTCCAATCACTATGTGTACACCTGAAACTAATATAACGTTGTATGTAAACTACACTACAATAATAATATTTTAAAAGAATTGTATGATTACTTTTTATAAAAATTCCTAAAAATATAAGCCAACTAAGTGGACTTGCCTTAATGTTCCCCATTAAGCTCTCAAACTTACCTGCATCTGATTCCTCCTTCCTTCCGTTATAATGAGCAGCTTTCCTCACACCTAAGGCAAACTGCTTCTTCTGTGATTAGGATCCCAGGTTGTATCTTCCAGAGGAATGGTTCTTTTATTATATTTTTTAGTATAATTGACACACAATGTTCAATGTTACATTAGTTTCCGGTGTACAACATAGTGATTCGACAAGTTTGTACATTATGCTCTGCTCGCCACAAGTGTAGGCTACCATCTGTCACCATACAACACTATTACAGTATCATTGACTATATTCCTTATGCTGTGCCTTTTATTCCTGTGACTTATTCATTCCATAGCTGGAAGTCTGTACTTCCCACTCCCCTTCGCTCATTTAGCCCATCCCCCAAGGACAATGGTTCTTAACCATGGCTGCACATTTAACTAACTGGGGAGCTCTTATGTGGAGGGAAGGGAAGGGGAAGGAAGAAAGAGAGAGAGAGGAAGGGAGGGAGGGAGGGAAAGGGAAGGGGAGGAGAGGGAAGGGGAGGGGAGGAGAGGGGAGGGAAGGAAGGGGAGAAGGGAGGAAAAAAGGGAGGAAGAAAGGAAGGGGAGATAGATATGGGGGGAGAGAGGAAATAAGGAAGGAAGGAATCCCAGACTCATTCCAGGAGGGAGTGATCCTTAGGGAGGGGGACGGGGAGGGATAGAGACAGTGGCTGGGGCATCAGCATTTTTTCAAAGTTCACAAACGAACTGATAAAGAAGATATGGTCCATATATACAATGGAATATTATGCCTCCATCAGAAAGCATGAATGCCCAACTTTTATATCAACATGGACAGGACTTGAGGAGATTATGCTGAGTGAAATAAGTCAAGCAGAGAGAGTCAATTATCATATGGTTTCACTTACATGTGGAGCATAAGGAATAACATGGAGGACATTAGGGGAAGGAAAGGAAAAGTAAATTGGGGGAAATTGGGGGGGGGAACCATGAGAGACTGTGGACTCTGAGAAAAAAACTGAGGGTTTTGGAAGGGAGGGGGGTGGGGATGGGTGAGCCTGGTGGTGGATAATAGGGGGCACACGTATTGCATGGAGCACTGGGTGTGGTGCATAAACAATGAATCTTGGAACA
>CM052888.1:34722629-34775564 GCA_028534135.1 Potos flavus
GCTATCTAATTCTTCCTGAGTAATATTTGGTGGTTTGTGTCTTTTTAGAAATCCATTTAAGTCAATATGAACTTATTTATAGTTATTTATATATAGTTTATATATATAATTTATATATGGTTATTTATAATTGTCCTTTGTTAACTTCTTAATACCTAGAGAAGTGTACTCTCACTTCTGATATTGATAATTATTGCCTTAATCACTGCTTTTGCTCTTTTTCTTCCAGACCAGAATAACTGGGGATTTACTATTTTATTCAACTTCTCAGAGAAACTGGTTTTTGTTCCTTTTATTTTTTTTTTATTCTTTTCCTGTTATCTGGTTCATTGATTTCTACTCTGATTTATATTATTTCATTTCTTCTGCTTACTTTGAGTTTTATTTGTTTTTCGTTTTCTACTTTAAGCTGAAAACTGAGAAAATTTGTATGAGATCTTTCTTATTTTCTAAATATAGATGTTTAGTGCTATAAATTTCCCTCTAAATGCTGTTTTAATCAGCTTCTCACAAACATTCATATACTGTGTTTTTATTCCATTCAGTTCAAAACCCTTCCATGTTACTATTTTTATTTATTTTTTGACAAACAGGTTACTTAGAAGTATGTTGCTTATTTTCGAAATATTGGGAGATCTTTCACATAGTTGTCTGTTGTTATTTCTAATTTACTTCTGTGGTTGGAGGACATATATTTGACATGATCCTAATCCTTCAACATTCACTGGGTTTATTGTTGTGGTCCAGCACCTACTCTGTCTTGGTAAAGTCCCATGTATACTTAAAAAGTATGTTGTCGTTTGATGGAGTGTCTTATAGATGCCAGTCATGTAAAGTTGGTTGGTGGTACTGTTCAAATCTTCTATATCCTTAATGATTTTCTCTCAAGTTCTCTTATCAACTAATGAGAGGGGGGTGTGAGATCTCTGATTACATTTGTAGATTTGCCCTTTGTGCCTTGCAGTTCTCTTTCCCTTGACTAGGGCCTGGAACCTCTTCCCATGCAGCGAGCTGGGGCATCTCATTCAGGAATCATCTCATTTACTTTCTTCCTGAGACATGTCTTAGGAATCTGGGTTTTCTATTGCTGAATAGTCAATGCGATTTTTTAAATACATATTTTGTCTCTTTTTTTCAGGTAGGAAGATAAGTCTGGACCCTGCTACCCCATCTTGGCTGGAACCTGAACTCCAGATAGTCACTTTTAACATTAACTTCTTTTGTTTGTTTTTTTTTTTTCATGAGGCAATTAATTTTTTTTTATTTTATTATGTTATGTTTGTCACCATACAGTCTTTCTCATCTATCTAACGTCCCATAAATTCCTCTCCAAGATATCTCTTGGAGATATCTAATCACTCTCTATTTTCATTGTCTTCTCTTTACTTCAAACCACCAACTTCTCCTCCTGGTTTGTTATAATTGGTGGTCTCTGGTGGATTTTCCTCTACTCACTTTGTCTGAACCACTTCCCAGTCCATTCATCAAAGAGAACTAAAGAATCCTTTATAAAAAGCACAACCATATCATACCATGGCTTCCATCTTTAAAATTCCATAATGCTTCAGGGGTACCTCGGTGGCTCAGTCAGTTAAGTACCTGAGTTTTGGTTTTGGCTCAGGTCATGATCTCAGGGTTCTGATGTTGAACCGTATGTCAGGCTCCTCGCTCAGCAGGGAGTCTACTTGAGATTCTCTCTCTCCCTCTCCCTCTGCCCCTCCCCACATGCTCTCTCTTTCTTTCTCAAATAAATAAATAAATCTTTAAAAAATTCAATAATACTTCTGTTCAAAGATACCATAAAAAGATGAGTAGATAAGCCACAGACTAGAAGCTATTTCTGGTATTTGTTTAATATATGTCTAATCAACAAATAATTATTCACAGACTATTGGAAGGTTTTTTAAAAAATCAAAAAGAGAACAAAATCAACCCCAAAGAAAAACTGCAAACCAGCCATTCACAAAAAAATGACTCCCATACATATGAAAAGATGCTCTACCTCTTACTAACCAAGGAAATGCAATTTGAAACTATAACGACACCTCCCAGTAAAAAGGAAGGAGTTAGAAAGTCTGACAATATCAAGTGTTGGCAGGATAGAGAGCAAAAGGAATCACGAAATATCAGATACAGCATATCATTTGATACAACCACACTAGGGAACGACTAAATTTGAAAATTTGCATTCCCCTCAAACCCAACAATTCTACTCTTAGGTTTTTAGCCAAGAAAATCTTGTACATAGATATATAAAGATACGAATATAAGAATGTCCACAGCAGTATTGCTTCAAAAAGCAAAAGAAATGTTTATGGGCTCACCAAAGAAAATGACTACGTACACCATGGAATATAATGCAGCAGTGAAAAATGAACGAATTACAGAAACTGATACCATTATGGGTGAATCTAACAAACACAATAGAGAGCAGATGCAAGTTACAGAAAATTTCAGGCAATGTAATATCCATTTTATAAAGCTTAGAAGTAAACACAATACTGTGTTTGCTAAGAGACACATTCATCTTACTGCAGTTTCTACAAAAGGGAATATGAGATAAAATTAAGAACTGATCTTAGAAAACACTAGTTGGGAAAAGGGGAAGTGGCAGCGATGGGAAGGCAGCCAGTGAGAGGTACAATGTCAAGCCAGCTTCCATCATGGGTAGGTGGAGCTTAATCCTACAAAGAAACCCTGTGCCCCAGGATATCCCATCAGAGGGGAGAGGGAGCTGGAGTATTTATGCACCAGCTCCTGTCCATCTTAGTTTGAAGGCTGCTGAGAGGAGGTATTAATTACCTAGTACTTCTGGTCTACTACAAAGTAGACTCTGACGACCAGAGAAAGTCCTCAGGCAAAACAAAAAAAAGTTATTGCTGGAAATTGGGAGTTGATCCCAAGACTGCACCAAACTAGAAAGGGGGGGACAGAGCGCTGGCAATGATTGCTGTAAGGAATGGATGAAGAGCATGAAACTGAGCGGGGGACTCAGACCACAGTATGAAGTATAGTGGTTACTTTTGAGAGATGAGAAGGCCTTTCACCGAGAAGAGATATGCAGATGCCCTGGTCCTTATTCCTGAGGCCAGGAGGTGGGTACCTGCAGGAAACAGCAGGCCCGCTCAACTAACTTTTGAGGTCTTGTTCACAAAGGTGGGGTCAGCATGCTGGGATACCACGGGGGCCCTCAGGATGCTTGCCACTGGCTGAGCAAAGGAGGCAAGGGGGAAGCCATTATAGGAACCTGGGGCCAGGAAGAAGGCGGCTACAGAGAAGGAGCCAGGGCCCTAAGCAGGCCCTCACTCACCGCATCCTTTAGCCTCCTGCTGGAGCTCCCCTGGACGGACCCAAGAGGACGCCAGCTGGAGGTGAAGAGGGGTCAGCCTTCAGGAACACAGGTCAGGCCAACAAGAGTGCAGACCCCACCCGGAGGCAAAGAGATGTTGAGCACAGGTGGGGTGGGTTATATTATTTTTCATATTTTTGAATGCCTCAGATACTGCTGACTACATGCTAAAAACATAGCTCTCACGTGTTCAATTGCCTTGTACATAAACACCAAAGCCTGATATGGCCTCCTGGTCCGCATTCTGCCGCAGCCCTTCAGTCTCGGCTTGTGTGGACTCACTGTCTCTCCTTTCAGTCACCACTTGTCTCCTTGGAGGTCCTATGCATCCTCTGTCCTCTCCTGCCTCGGGGTTACGCATGCTGTTCCTTTGGCATGAAACACTTTCCTCACCCCATCTTTGCTCATCCATTACGTGCACCTCGGGCTCCAGTTTCAATGTCCCTGTGCCCTCAGACCACCTAAGTCCAGTGCCGAATACACCCACGGGTGTGAGTTTCCTTGCTAGTTACACTTCCTGTTCTTGTGTATGAAATCACCGGCACCGGCACCATGCCCCCAACAGCCATCATCTCCTTGGGTTCTGGGGAAACACAGGCCAAACAGGAAACCTGATTTTATTCATCATAGAGTATTTGCTGCCCCCATGGACACAGACGCCATGCGTGAGCCTCACACAGAGAGGGAAGCCGGCCACCCTGGGATTAGCATTGCATTGTCGCGGACCCACTATTGTATTAGTGTTGGAAACCGTAGTATTAAAGAATCTTGCCCAGGTGTCTCACCTCATGAGTGCCACACAAAAATGCTTATTCAGCTCCAGCACCTTTGCTCCTTCTAGAATCAATACCTATCGTCACTGCCCCCCAAGAAAGGCAGCAAGGAGCTGGGAAGGTCTCAGGTTACCAAAGCAACACTTACCTCTCAGGGAATCTGGGTTGCCGTTGGAAGGTGAGCAGCGTGGCTCTGGGAATCCAGAAGATCCATCAAGGTACCGAGTAAACAGAACAAATTACAAAGCCAGAATGTGAATGCCTATGCGTTTGTGCTCTTCGGCCTCCTGGAGGTGATGTGTGAGAATGTGGGAGACAAAGTGTGCCATCCTTTACTGCAATTCTGTTTGAAGATTATGCATCAGTGTGGCTAATATTCAGTCTCTGAATGTCATCAGGTCAGCCCTCTGCAGTGAATATATATTTCAGTAGTTCAGAGCCTGCTTTTCCCCTGATCTATCGCCATATCCCTAGAGTCTAGCCCAGTGCCTGATTCACAGCTGGAGATTGACTAATTACCGAAATACAGGGTCTGAAATTGGGTGCCTGCCCACAGTTGAGGGTCTGTTGAATCCAGGCACAGAAATAAAAACAACCTCAGGCCAGTAAAAGGCACGTTCTCAAAGGTCAGTGAGAGGACGGAGGACACTAACAGCTTCAGTGAAACGAAGTGGTGGGAGAGTCATGGGGCCAGGGTAGGGTGGTGGGAATGAGCCAGAGGCCCTGCAGAGACCCAGAGTCTGGGACACCCTGGCATCCCTGGAGCCAAATTAGCTTTGGAGACAGGCAGATGGAGCGGCCCAGGGCTGAGTGATACCCTCTCAGAAAACCCCTGGATATTCCCAGGTCACCAGCTCCTTCCTCTGCCAGGATCCTGACATAATGGACATCAGGCCACGGATCCACGGGGGCCCGGGGAGGCCACAGGAAGGACCACTGGCTTACAAAAGGGTGATCGTCCTTTAAAGTTACAATCAATACTTGTTCCTTGCAGGAAATTGAGACAATGCAGGAAAGAACCACAAAGAAACTGACACTTGCCCAAAATACCACCGCCAGAAGACAACTCCTGCTAGCATATGGAGTTTTCCTTGCACATTTGTTTTTAAGTGCGTGGACACTGTGTGTGTGTGACTTGTGTTGCAGGTCAGTGTTGCAGGTGTTGGGTGGTGGTGTGTTGTGTATGGGGGGTGTGAGTGTGAGCATGGGTGCTGCTTATGAGTGTGCATTGTATCAGCTGCACGTATCCTGTGTTTGTGTGTCATTTGTGTGGTGGACTGTTCCATGCATGTGCATCGTGTGGGATGTGCGGCCCGAGTGTGCCTCGTACACACGCTACCACCTTGGGTGCACACGCAGTGTGTGCACGCGTGACTCTGTGTGTGGCTGGAGCGTCTGCGGGCAGCAGAGCGGGCGGATGGGCTAGGCGTCATCGCCATGGGCAACACTGTACTGGAGGGACTTTGAATCCCTCTCTCATTCTCCATGATTCGACGAGACCCATTCTGAGTGTTTCTTCCAGAAACAGAAGATCTAGGACAGGAGGTTACTATCAATAGTCATACACACATTAGATGGCATTGGAGGAGCCTAGCTCTCCTGCCCTCTGAAGACCCCGCCTGGAACTGGATCACCCTCTGGCCTCCAGGCAGGCGGGACCCGGGGGCACATCTAACTTGGGGTGCATCCCGATGGGATGTGAGAGCAGCCCACGCCCAGGCACCAACACCCCACTACGTGGCCCACGGGCAGCCAGCCCCCTCCCGGGTGAAAGCCCACAACCCTGATGACGGCGCAGAGCCTCTCCACACTCTCTCCGCCTTTGCACGCAGGGGGAAGAGATGAGAAGAGATAGTTCAGGGCTGTGGGAAAGAAGCGTCGCAGGCCTTGACCTCAGTGTGACCCCCGAGGTGCCCGGGGACTGAGCATCCACTGCCCGGGAGGCTGGGCCGCGGTTACATGGACGCTGTCTCTGGTCCTGCTCAGACTTCCGTGCCTGTCACTGTCCAGACCCCACGGCAAACACTGTACATGATGCCTGGCAGCGGACACGTTGCTTTTATCCACATGCATGAATTCCCCTGAGCCGACCTGTCCAGTATGCTCATTTGGCCAAACCAGGGGCCACACGTGTGTCTCGGGATTGCCGAGGCAGTGGGTGACTCCAGATGACTTTGGGTATCTGGAGAGCCGGGTATGGTCGGTTCACCTGGGAGTTTCTGAGTTTTAATCGCCAGGTAAGACCCTTCTCTAGCATCACATGGTTATTCAGGGGGCAGAACTAGCATTTAACCCAGGGGTTCTGGTCCCCACACCCCTACACCTTCTGCTCTACCGAGGCCACCCCGAGTGGGTGTGGCCTCCGGGTGGTGCCCAGCCCCCACCTTCCCCACTCGCCCAAGTGCAACCCTGCATGCACCCAGAGTCCCCAGCTCCAGGGACAAGCCAGCTCCCCGGGGCTCCCTCTGGAGAGCTCTGAGCTGGCCACACCTTTCCAGGCGGAGAGCAATTTCTTCTCTGAGACAGGCAGGGAACATAATGAATGAACAAGACCTTAAGGAAAAAGGAGAGCAAACCATATTTTTCTTTCTTTCGAGATAAAAATAATATGCCTGCACGTCAGAATCTCCCATGACAGAGCTAATGTCCAGGAGCAAAACAAGAAAGAAAAAAAAAAACCTCCTCCTCTTGCTAATGCGAACATAACGACAGGCCCCTCTGACGACCACATAGCCCCCCAAATCCCTCCCGAATGGAGTTGAGCCGGGAGACCTCTGAGAGCTCTAGAGGGAATTCTTTCTTTTGCTTCATCTTACCCCTCTTCGTTAAGTGCGGCCGGAAAATATCTGTAAAAATTAACCTAAAACTTAATGGCTTATGTAAGAATGCCTTAATAAAAATATGTTGGCAAGGTTATTGAACTGTACAGTTAAACCCCTCCCACTCGCTTCTTTTAAGTCTAATTTCTGTCTAAAGCTTATTCAGCAAACCAAAATGCCAATGCTCTCTTTCAATTTCCACTTCTTTGAACCTGCTAATTTACGAATAAGAAAGGATTTATTTGTGTTATTAGCTACATGTAACCTCTTGTTGAGGAAGTAGTTTTAAATACTGAAATCCTGAGATGCTCCGAGATCCACCAAATATCTGAAGAATGACTTTGATTTTTTTCTGCAAGCTGTGTTTGATTTACATCAATTAGGGCCTCCACATAAGGTATCATATAGCAGGAAGGCTAATAACCCAGAAATAACCTCATTAAAAGAGACAGCATATCAGTCTAAACAGAATGAACTCTAAGCAGAAAAATTAGTGACCTGGAAAGTAGCAGGAAGAGGTAATGGCAGTACCAAGAAAAAATACATTCCCGTTAGCGAGTCAAAGGAGAAATCACCAGCAATAAAGTAAAAATACAATAGAAGCAGAAGCAGAACATTTTTTTTAATGTTTTTAATCTATTCAAATCCTGGAACATATAATTTATTTTGCCCCAGTCAAAAATAATCTCTGAAATCCCGTGTGTGTTCCTCGTAGCCTCGGACACAGAGACCCTACATCCAAGCTGCTCGTGTGTTGGGGGCACTGCCCGCATCTCCATGGCCCAGCAGGTTCTGGGGTTCTGAGGGTTCCCACCACCATGAACTGTTTTGCAGGTTGGCAAGCCTCTCTTTTGACTGTTACCCCCCTGATCCCAGTCCTTCCAAGGTCTTTTTCTCACACTGTGCTCTATTCTACAGCACAAACCATCAGAGAAACAACATTCTCCCCTCTGCCTGTCCATATGGATTCCAAGTGCCCTCCCCTGGATTCCCACACTGTGAGAATTTTATAAATAATAAGTTTGCCAGGAAAATGACTGCATGAAGCCTCACACATGTGGTTTGGCTGATGAAAGAAAGAAAGAAGAAAAGATGGAAGGAAGGAAGGAAGGAAGGAAGGAAGGAAGGAAGGGTGGGAGGGAGGGAGGAAGGAAGGAAGGAAGGAGAAAAGAAAAGAAAGAAAAAAGAAAGAGAAAGAGAGAGAGAGAGAGAGGGAGGGAAAAGGGAGGGAGGAAGGAAGGGAGGGAGGATTGCATTAGAGGTAGATCATTTCTAAGTGCCAGAACTGGAAGGAGGAACTTGAACTACTGGTATCTGGAGAGTCTGGCTCCCTGTGGGCCATCCTACAAGACTGCATTCAAGCGGTGCCCAGGTCCTGAGCTACCAGCACCAGGACTAAGCCCAGAAACAGCTAAGCTCTCTACTGGTATGTGTTTTTACGTAGCAGACTAAGAGTGCAATTGCAACTGCGTCAGTGAGAACATCCTGATCATCCCTTACTCAGAATTCCCGATGGCTGCTCCTGGACAGGAAGAGCCACCAGACAGAAGTCTCTTCTCCAAGACCCTTGGCTTCGGAGCAACTCCTCAGCAGCAGGAAACTCAAGACCCTACATCCTTGCTCAATCCAAGGACAGAAAGCAGAAGGGCGCCATGAAGAGCAGGAATCAGAGACCACACTGGGGCCTCCTCCAGGGCCTCTGGCCTTGGGACCAATATGGACCTCCCCTGGTCATTTAGTCCTTGTCATTCCTCCCCTACACCACCCCTTTCCAGCAGGTGGGCCCATCAGCAAGCCCAGCCCATCCCTGTCTTCTCCCCTTTGTCCTCATGCCCTTTCCTGACCCCCCTATCCCCACCCAGAGCCCTCCTTCCTGGCCTTCCATCCTCAACGACACGGCACTCGAGCACCAGCTCCCCTCCCTTCCTGAGCGCTCAGGCCAATGTGCTCTCTGTCCCTTCCAGCCCGACCATCTGCCCTAACTCCTGAATCATGAGATCCTTCCCTTCTTTCATTTGCCATTGTTGTTGTTATTGTTGTCGTTGTTCCTCAACTATTCCCGATTGGCAGCTAAAGCCAACACTGCTTCTCTAGGACAGCGACCACAGACTAGGGCTCGGGCGTGGGCTAGGCAGGGGGTTCGGTGCAGGGGCCTGAGTGAGGACACAGGCAGTGGGAGGGCTAAAGGGGGAAGCTGATGCCATGGGGTGAGGTTGGACCAAGGCTGCCAAGTGTTCTCTTCTATAAAAAGAAAAAAAGTCAAACGACAAATCAGGATTTTTGGAATCTCCTAGGGTTGGCAACCAATAGCGGCTTTATGCACGCGCTGGCCAACGAGAGTCTGCTGAAGGCCACCCCAGCCCTTGACCTGGAGGCTGTGTGTCTCCCCCCCCCACCCCGGGAGACAGAGAGCGGCTCCCACGCGCCGGCAGGTGCCCACCTCTCCCACAGCCCCCAAGGCGATGGCCCAGGGCTGGGCAGATGTCACAGGCTGGGGACAAGCGGGAATCAGGAGGAGACCAGGCTTCCTCCCTGCGCTCCCACCCTGAGGGTGGGGCCATCGTGGTTTTGTTCGCAGCATCATTAAGGCAAAGAAAACGACCCTAAAGTGTTTCATTCGACTCTGAGGATTGCCAGAAGAGCTAAGAGCTTCTTAAGTAGATCCCTTCCAAGCCATTTGGGCCCCTCTATAAATAAAGCTTTAGACCATTTCGGAAAAGCATATTTATTTATCTGATAGATCACAACGGCTCCTTCGGTGCCTTTAGCCCTGCGGTGTGATCCTCAAGCACTTAGCTCCCTTCCACCTAGTTAGGCCTCTTCCCGGGCAGCAAACGTGGAGGTTAACCCCCCGGACAAGCAGATGCCTGACACGAAGCAGTCCTCCTCATGGCTCCCCGCTCATGGCGAGCCATTAACACGGAGGCGGCAGCTGATGCCAAGGGGAAATTATTAATAAGCAGTGGCTGAAGGACTCCAAGCCAGCGAAAACATTTCGAAAGTGGCTAACAGCTAAAGGAAAGAGGCAAGAAGAAGGGAGGAGGAGACCAGACTTGTGCTGTTCTCCAAACAGCAGGAGCGGGGGGGTGGGGAGGAAAGGAAAGGAAAGAGGAAAGAAGAACAGGGAGATGCAGACACGGGATTACTAAGAAAACAGTCCTCCCCCTCGCTGGGTTTCACCTGCCTTGATTTCTGGCATCACGAGCTGTTTTTGGGTGGTTTTTTGTTTTTGTTTTTGTTTTTGATCAAATTGTTCAGAGGAAAGCCTTCTCAGCCTCAGCTCTATCAATACTGAGGGGCTGGAAAGTTCTTTGTCATCGGGGGCTGTCCTGTGAATTTTAGGATACTTCACAGCTTCCCTGCCTTATACCCGCCAGATGCTGATAGCAGTCCCGTCTCCTGACTGGACAGCCCAAATGTCTCCGGACGGGGACAGACATCCCCCCGGGGAACAGAATCATCCCTGGCTGAGAACTGCTGGACAGGCTTAAAGAGAAACTTGAAAATCAATGCAGGAAAGAGCCTTGGAGAGAGCCGACCAAGGTCCAAGTCCCAGCTCCACTACTTCCACGGTGACCTTAGTCAAATTACTTCACATCTCGACTTTCTCATCCACAAAATGGGATGATACTTAGCGTTATAAACCATAAAGCAAAGAATGTTAGAATGAAAACGTTTTTCATATCATGTCCTTAGCACAAAGTTGACCACACAATCGGACATCAGATATCACCCACTAAGGCAGTAATCATTAGCATTAGCATATGCAAATGGCCTCTGTCACAATCTAACACACTTTTTCCAATCCCACAAGCCAGTCCTCCTCCATCACAGGTGAACTTTGCAGTGAAGATTAGTAATTAGTGCTTAGTAATACTAACCCCTCCCCTTCCTACTCGCCCAAACGAACAGTTATATTCCACAAAGCCTTGCCACAGACCCTTAAAATACTTGTATTAGTCATAGACTGGTCAGTTGTAAGCGACTGGAATCAACTCTTAGAAGAAGAACGAACGTTCCAGAATACCGTAGGTCAGCTCCAGATTCCAGAATCACAAAGGGAGGCTGTGCAACCAGGCTCAGCAAAGGGCAGGACCTGGGTGAATCTGGGGGCTCAGGAGCAGGGACGAATCCACACTCCCGTCCAAGCACGGCCTTTGAAAATAATCTGTGCCAATTTTTTTTCCCCCTCTGTTCTTGAATCACCCTGCTCAAAGTTCAAAATCCCAGGAGAGAGTATAATTGGCTAGGCTGGGGCCACACGCTCACCCCTGGCCTGGGTGGGATGCAGGGCACTTTGCTAATAAGACTATAAGGCTATCCACAGTGAATAAGGGGAAGGGTCCTTTGCTGGAAGGAAACTGGAGTGGTGGGCAGTGGGTGGGCCAAAGCAACACAGAAAGCACAAGTATTCCACCTGACTCGAATTCACTGCACACTTCATCAGGACCTTCCAAATAAGTCCACAGCCCAAGACTAGGCTGACATCCCAGCAAAAACAGGCGGTGTCGTCCGAGAAGGTGTTAGGCTAAGGCCAGGCTCTCCCTCCCATCCCACTCCATCCTCCCCACACACTTCAGTCTCGTCTCCATGTACGAACAGGAGCTTGATGAAACCACACCCAGAAATAAGTCCCCAGACCTGATTAGCGCACCGCCTCCTTCCAGAAGTGAAGTCGCGGAGGGGCACGGGAACCAACATGGCCTTCGCGGGGCCGCGGCTAATATCGAGCCAGGCAGAAAGCGAGAGAGAGCTGGCAGGTTTGGAACTATTGATCTGCCAAGACGTGAAACAACCTGAGAGGCATCTTTCTGCTGAGGTTACCACTTATCCCGGAAGATGCTCTTGGCACTAAAGCATGGCATGAAAGCTTCCCTTAGATGGCAGGATAAGGGGAATGTTAGACACGCAGAGAGAGTAACTTGGCACCTGAGATTTATTAATAATTTAAATGTGGAAGGCCTCCATTCCAGGGCTTACTCATTGCTTGCTGGGGAAGAATCCAGGTAAACAAATTCACATCACCAAAAATAAAACCTCACCTCTGCCTCGCATTCCTCTATCAGATAAAGACGGTGAGCTAATCATTCGGATATAAGCACACCCCTGTCCTTCAGACAGACCGATGAAGGGGTTTAACTATGTATCTGTGGTTTCTCCATCATCACATCCTTGGGGACAAAACTGAAATCATGATTTTATTAATGACCCACAGAAGAGATTGGATCAATTTTTCCATAGACTCAGAATTTGGCAATGAAGAGATCAGACTGAAAGTCGAAGAAAAAGAAGAAAAAGGAAACTGGGGATGCTTTGTTCTCCACACAGAGATTTTTCAACTCAGGAGAATTTGAAAGAGAAATAAAAATAATCAGAGGTCATTTGGTGGGCCGATTTTGGCTCCATGGTTCCCTGGGATTTGTTCAAAGGAAATCCGTCCTTCCACATGCCCCTTGCAGAGATGGCTTGGCCTGTGTGGACTCACGTCAGTCAGTCCAGGGGACAGGGACGAATGTCACTGATGGCTGTGGCTTCCAGCCCCACGAGTTACTTGCATCTCGTGGTGAATGCTGAAGCCATCAGTCATGACAAGCGAAAGGAGAAAATTCCAGCTGAACTTCAATAATCTTAGCCAAGAGGAGTGAAAAGTCAGGCACAAATCGGTCAGTTTAAGAATCAGGAATCAGTTTGCCTTGCCTTTTTTTTTAAAAAAAACAAAACAAAACTATTTTTTATCTGACTGTAGCAGAATCAGTTAAGATCCTCGAGGGCTTTTAAAGACCATCTCCTGCCAGACTGTGGGCTGAAAGGAGGGGCCTTATTAAGATAATATTTAAAAAGAACATCTGACACCGTATTCCATAATTAGACTTTGCATTCATACATACACTCCAAAGGACTCTGATAGCTTATTTGGGCCTTAGGGCGGGGGCCACCAAGCCTGCACCCGATTCTCCCTCAACATTCTCTCTCAGAGGACAGACCTACCTGCCGGAGAGCCTGGGTCGGGAACACCTCCGTCTCCAGCCCCTTGTTTTGCTCCTCCCTGCTCTGCCCCTGCACTTGGAGCCAGCATCTATTACAGCTGTCCCCTACTGTCCACACCAGATGACACCTGCTTTCTCGCCAGGCCGCCGCCGCTGCCGCATGCCGGAGCTCTGAGATCGGACCAAGCTCCCCGCCTCCCCCCAGCACCTGGTCCAGATGGCTGCATTGTGGAGACATGGTAGGTGAGTGAAGGAAGCTGCTTGAGTGGGATCAGCCCACAGGCAGGGACAGAGCTGAGGCCAGGGAACCCAAGGCAAAAGAGAACAGTCACCAGCCATTTTCATCATGTTGCCTTATCTGTAAAATGGGGATGACCGTCCACGGTGTTATCATAGGAGGGCCAGTCAGTGTAGAGTCTCTGTGACAGCCCAGAGATCCCAGCCCAGCGGGCTAGGAGGGACACTCCACACACACATCTGGGCCCCCGTGTCAGATCCTATGGTGGGTATTGCTTTGAACGTAGAGCCGATGCAGACCTACCGTGAGACCTGATTTTCCCAGACCATGTCTTGACATTCAAGCTGCAATTTCCCCTGGGATGTCCCTGACTAGGTCTGATGCTGCTACTCCCCAAGGTCCCCTTCATCTGGACTGAGTGTCGTGGAGGGAGAAATCCACTCCAGTGCAGAGGGAAAGAATGGTGATCAGAAAAGTTTTTGCGAGGAGAGGCAGAGCTTGTCCACGCCGTGTTCCCCTGGCATGGGTGCCCACGTCCACAAAGTGTGCCCACCTCGCCAGCAGACAGTGGCCCTCTCCAATGCAAGAGCCCCTCCTTTGTCACCTGGGTCTGACACTTACCACGTGCCCCATAAACATGACAGGAGTAGCAACCAGCTAGAAAACCAAACCTAGCCTGACTCAGCATTCTCTTGGGAGAGCCAGAACTTTTACACGTTACATTTGATTGCCTTCCGAGGAGGCATCCCCTATCAGGTTCCCCAGGATCTGCCTGCCCACTATATTCATTTATATTACCTGAATGGCCCAGGGAGGCATGTGCATGTGTACCCTAGGAATAAGTAAATGAAAGGTAGGATTCTGATAAGAAAAAATAAATACAGAGGCAGCGCAGATGGAAAGAAAGCAAGAATGAAAGGCGTGATGTAGGGGGCACTCCCTGGCATGTTTGGGAACAGTGAGAAGTCATCTCGGGCCACCACAAAGGAAAGAATGTGCGCAAGCAGGCAGGTGAGAGGCTGCTTGTAAATCAAGGTGGGATGGGACTGCTCTCTGGGGCCAGGACATCTGACCATGGTCCAGAGTTTCCCCAAACGAACATTCTCACTCTACCTTGGCATTTTTGTCCCGTCTGCAAACCATCTGTTTGAAAATTTACTTCTTAAAAAATTTGCCGAACTTAAAAAAATTATCCTCACCCGAAGCAACAAGCTCTATCAAAGTCATGATTCTCATATGCCAGTTATGTTTCTGCCGATATACATTAATGGGGCACCTGGGTGGCTCAGTCAGTTAGGCATCTGACTCTTGATTTTGGCTCAGGGCATGATACCGGGGTCGTGGGATGGAGCATCACATAGGGTTCTGCACTGAGTGGGGAGTCTGCTTGAGATTCTCTCTCTCCCTCTGCCCCTCCCCCCTGCTCACGTGCTCTCGCTCCATTCTCTCTCTTTCTCTCTCTCTCTCAAATAAGTACATAAATCTTTAAAAAAATAAAAATATTACCACAAAAGTCCATCTGGTACCACCTGGAATTATTTAACCCACTGAGCCAGGGATCCGGATTCCACACTGGGAAGCACACCTTAGTCTTTCTTTTGTCAAAAAGCGAGACTGGACAAAGCCTCTCACTTAAATGAAGCCACCTTTTTGGCAAACAAGTCAGCATTGATCCGTATGTCTTTTCTCAGCTCTCTGAGTTCGGGATGTAGAATCCCTTTTACTTTTCACCTCTCAGTCCTGCTGAGTCTCGAATTGTGTCTATTCCCTTGTCCCTGTAAGTTCGTCCCACCTTTCTCTGCAGACCTGGATCTCATGAGTGGGGTGGGCCCGTATCACCGGAAGCTCAACCTGGTGACAACTGAACTCATTCCGAGTTAGACTGTGGAGCCAGCCTGCTGGGCTCAGAAGCCAGCCCCACCACTCAACACCTTTGTGCCTAGGAGCACATTGCCTCTCTTCTTTGCGCCCCGATTTCATTATCTGTAAAATTGCGATGATAATACTTTTGTGCCTAGGAGCACATTGCCTCTCTTCTTTGCGCCCCGATTTCATTATCTGTAAAATTGCGATGATAATACTATCTCCCTGATGGAGTTGTTGGGCCAAATAAATGAGTTAATGCATGCAAACCCTTAGAACAGTGCCTGGAACATAAAAACACTCACTACATATGAGCTATCATTATAGTTATTACTATTATTATACCCTGCTAAATAGCTTTCCAAATACCTCATGCTTCAAAGTTCTCAAGTTCAATGACTTCCCTCCTTCTCTGACATCCGGCTTTGCTATCTCTTCCTGGGAGAAGACCATGGGATTCACTCTCTCTGTCCCACTGGATTCCCATTTCCAGACCATTCCCTGCTCACTTCATTCTTAGCTCAAGGCACCAGCCTTCAGCACACTGCATCTCTTAGATCTCGCCCACATCCATCCAACTTGGCCTAGATCACCTTTCTGCTCCTCTGTCTGGAACAGCCAATATTTCCCTATGTCCTGACCACTCAAGAACAAACTTGGTCTGATAGGCTTCTAAGTTCCACTAGATTTGGCCTCACATAGTCTTGTCACCCATATTTCTTTTTTTCTTAAAGATTTTATGTATGTATTTATTTAAAAGAGAGAGCATGAGCAGGGGAGGGGCAGAGGGAGAGGCAGATTCCCCACTGAGCAGGGAGCCCTATGCGAGGCTAAATCCCAGGACCCCCATGACCTGAGCCAAAGGCAGACGCCCAACTGACTGAGCCACCTGGATGCCCCACCCAGATTTCTTAATATCCCCACATACACTGTCCTCCAGCGTCAAATCTTCCCACCACTCCCCAACTGGGTATGCTCAGACCACCTCTGTACATTTCCCAATGTTCTGCTCCCACCCGACCTTAAAGCTCCCTTCATGGTTATATAACCAAGTCCCCGTCTCCAAGTAGCATATGACTCTCATCGCTGCCCTTACATTCCAGAGAGCTGGCATGACACCTGGACTCCTCCTCCAACTCTGTCGTCTGAGCTTGTGGGAAAATAACCCAGCTAAACTAATCACAGACTTTGGGCAGCCACAGCCATTGGTCCAAGTAAGTCAGCTGAGCCAATCAGAGTCCACCTATAGGCTACAGTGATTGGTCCAAGTGACCAGCTAAGCCAATCAGAGACACTTCTGAGGAGTTTCTAACTGGAGCTCATGGGGTAAGCATCTTTCCACTGGGAGGCGAGCTCAGAATTACCTGGGAAAAGGTGCCAGTCTTGCGGGGAAGGTAAAGACAGAAAGTCCTGAGAGCATCAATTTCTCTGGTTCCAGATGTTCCTGGCCTCTCCATGAATTCATGTGAAAACAACTCCAGAATCCTGCCAATAAATAACCACCTGCCCTTTTTACAAAGCCATTTAGAGTTGGTTTACATTTTTGAAAAGAAAAGAAAGCTTATAATCCAGTCTTGATTAAGTGTGTATATTTTTTGCCTGTAGTTGTTCACATATGAGTCATCTCTATCCATAAGGGAAGGAATTGTGTCTCATGCTTCACTTATTTCTCTCTCAGTACCTAGCACAATTTTGGGCACAAAGCAGATGCTCACTAAATACTTAGGCCCATAGGGTATGTTACAGTCAGCTTGTAGGTTAGTTACAAACAGGAAAATTCTGCATTATCTAGAGCTAGCCTCCAGGAACACCAGTCACAAATGCACAAGAATCGAGTCACAGAGAATTATGGTTTTCTCAGTAAAGGTTGCTTAAAACAAAAGCCCATTTATCTGCCTGCAAAAGACATTTAATCAATTTACATGAGGGATTTCAAAATTAGTCAGACTGTAATGAACTATGAAATACTGATTAATGCATTTTTGCAATGTTTGATTAGAAACTTAACACGTATGCTAGCACATTTTCACCATTACAGCATTTATATGTTAATATTTTGTTTCTTACAATTGCCAAGATAGATATTCTGAATGGCAGAACCAAAGCGTATTTCTGGTTGACAAGATGTGAAGTCTTTCTCCCAGGAAGTGCTTCTCAACGCTAAAGGGGTATTTCGCTTTTGCAGGGTGGAGGGGAGTTGCTCCTGAGGTACATTCAGTTTGGAGCTGATTATTAGCTATTAAATTACTTGGAAATCCTCCAGAAACAACTAGGAGAGGAGGCCACCGATCTCCCACCTGGCCCTCCCTTAACAACCAAGCATTCTCTGAAAGAGGAACTATCTCAATCTTATGGTCCTGATTTCATGAGACAGAAGGAACTAAATTCTTTTGGCCAGAATTTGAATTAAGCACCACAGACCAAAATGTTTATTAGATTCCTCCGCAGGCCAAGGAAATTAACTATTAACCAGAAAGTTTAAAAAAAAAAAAAATTCCCTTGAACTTATAGAGACCACGGGTTTCATTTTGGATGCCTCCAAAGTGTGTCTTTGAAGGCAAGTGAGTCTCTTTGATGTAACTTGAATGCTCTTTCTCCCGGCAAGATCAACCAACCCAGAATAGCAGGTGAAGCTGGAGTCTTGAAAGGGACAACACTCTGAATTGCAAGGATCCAATCAATTGCAAGTATGACCTTCCTAGTTTTTGTTACTTAACACAAATCCTACTTGTACATATGCAGAAAACCTCGAAAGAGGCAGACTGACACACATGCAAATGTTAAAAACTAGCAACTGAAGAATTTGAAGATGGGTCCCCACAGTAAGTTTCTAAACGCATAAACATGCTGACCACAGCCCCAGCCATGGGATGTTGTGACAAATGCTGGTTTTGGAAGGTTCTCCAGGGGAAGTCCCATCTCCACAGAGTGGGCTAACTCTAACATAAAAATACACAAACGCACTCACATGGAGAAGAGGGAGAGGGCACACATGTGAGTGCGCACACGAGTGCACATGGTGAAAGGAACACACTTCCTGATTACACAAGTGCCAGCAATTATCTCGCATTTAGATTTTAAACCTCCTTAGAATTTTAAAAATCATTATTTTGCAGGATCGCCATTATTCTGATTCATTAGCAAGGCATACTTATTAGGATCTTAAAATAACCAGGCTGCTGGACATGTAAAAACATGTTTCTCGCCGTCATGACAACCAAATAACAACAATAATGCTCACATCCAAATGACTATAGGGAACAAAGTTATTGTGCCTGAATATAGATAAGTTAATTATGGAATCATCAAAAGAACAACAGCTCTGTCAATGCAAAGATGATTCTAAAATAATCAATAACGACAATCTTGTTTGGTAATTGGCTATTTGTTTCCAATATGGGATCTCCGTTTAGTCTGCATGGAAATGCAGCAGGCTCTTCAGCCAGGAGGAGAAAAAAAAAAAAAGGAAAATCTTTCAGTTTAGGGTTGGTGGTTGTCAGTAGCAACAAATAATGGAAAATTGCCATCTGGCTTCTTTTTTTAAATGAGATTTGAATAATCAATTTAATAATGGATAGAGCACTTGCTTACAGAAATAATCCATTGTCATCGCTGGGGAAAAAAAAAAAACTTTGGCACAGAAGACAAAGCTCTGCAGTATGACTATAAGGTAAAGCAAATAAACATCTATGCACATGCCACAATTTTTATTTTCACTGCTGACTTTACATAAACTGGAGAATAACTCTTCCTTCTATATGCTTAGCTCTTCACATTCAGTGTTTAATAATCAGGACAAAATCTACAGAGCAGTTGGCTTGCTATAGGCATTCAACTCTACTGATGGCTCATGGAGAAGATGACACACGCAAACGGGAGATTTTTTTTTTTTTTAACACATTTTTTTCCCCGTTGTCACGTGACATATAGTGGGAGAGGCCCGATTTCAGCAGAACGGAAGAAATCAGAATGCTTCTGGCTGTTGTGTGTGGGTGTGTACGCATGTGTTTCCTCTACACAACTGCATCAGAGGAAAAGCCTATTTAGGAAAGAAGAGAAGGATGGCACCAGGGTTCAGGGTGACTCATTCATTTACATGGTAACAATGAAAATAGCAGGGAAAGGTATTCCTAACCCATGCAAAGCAGGAATGATGACACCAGAATATAGGGCTTGTGTCATATCGTTATATGCTTTTTAAAAATGAAATATGCACGTGCGGTATCCCATTGGCCTCAAAAGATCCTTGAATCTTTTACTAAGAAATTCACCATGTGGTTTGAAGGGAAAATGGGGGGGGGGGGATTCCAGGCCCTGCCAATTTTTGGAAAGCGGAATTCAGTCTCTACACAGCAGCATCGGTGGAGGAGTGGGGGTGCTGCTGACCTATTTGACTAGGAGGTGGGGGCTTCTCATTGCCTCCCTTGCTTGAAAACATGAGGCTATGAAGTGGGATTGCCCTGCTGAGCCCCTGTCTGGCAGTTCTTTCTCCAAAACTCCTAATCCACCCAGGGAAATTTCTCTTTCATCCTGCACTGATTTTTCTCCTCGGTCTTTGTCATTCTATAGCTCCCCCTCTGAGGTGCAGAGTGTTTGCCTCTTCTCTGCGGAAAGACTTTTTACTGTTCATCCCTGCCCCTCCCTCAGCCCAATCTACTTTTAATTCACTCCCAGGAGACCAGCAGGGACTCCTGGCCATCCCTGGGTCAGGGTCTCATTAACTCCCTTCCTTCATCAGGGAAGTTGAAGCTGCTTTACTTTCATGCCAGAGACTCCCTCTGGGACGGGACCCTGCCCCAGACATGTTGGTGCTCCCTTGACCCCAAGGCACGCCCACCCCACTCTGCCTCACGTCTGGCCTTGGAGCCTGGGGTGTTTTGTGAAGTCTCAGATCTGATCAAGTCCTCTGCATGTCTCTACTGTCCAGGCCCATTCAGACCCTCCTTCGGACTGGGGCTGGTGACTGCCCTGGCCAGAGCCCCACAGTGACTACACACACTTCCCCTGTGCTCCCTACTCTGGAAAGAGCTCATGTCTTCCATCCGCCCACAACTGCCGGAGCCACGTCCACTTGGACCATCTCTACCCAGATTTCTGTGGCAGGGTCGGGGACCTGGGACAATTCCAAACACGCTTTTACATCCTCATGATCACAAATAGATTCAGTCCAAACAGAAACTCCCATCCCAAAGAAACAGGTGTTTTCTGCCTTTCCGGTCCCAATGCTTTTTTCACACTCGATCCCTCTGTCACTTCCTCTCCAGATTCCCAAATGTCCTCTCATTCCAGCACCTTCTGTCTCCTCCTCCCCACGGGCCCCTTCTCCTATCTCCTGGAATGCTCAGGTTAACCCTGTCTGAAGAGGAATAAAAATGTCCCTCCGTCTGCATTGTAGAGGCCCAAAGGGCCAGTGGCTAACTCAGGTCGGGGGTCCAAGAGAGACATTCCCATTTCATGTGCCTCCCCGGGCCTGAGTGCTCAGAGGGCAGGTGTATTAGTCTGCTCCATCTGCTGTAACAAACTGCATATTTTCTCTCGGTGCTGGAGGCCAGAAGTTCAAGATCAAGGTGTTGGCAGCTTTGATTTCTCCTGAGGCCTCTCTCCTTGGCTTGCAGATGCCCATCATCCCCTTGGCCCTCACGTGGTCTTTCTTCCATGCGAGGATAAAGGGGTGTCTCTTGCTGTGTCCAAATCTCCTTTTCTTCTAAGGACGCCAGTCAAATGAAATAGGGCCCACCCTAGCAGCCTCATTTTAACTTAATTGCCTCTTCTATAAGCCCAGTCTCCAAATACAGCCACATTCAGAGGCACAGGGTTTCGGGCTTCAACCTACATAAGCGTTGGGTGGTACGAATCTGCCAGTGAAGAAAGGAACCCAGCAGGTCACATTCCTGGGGGACCTAAGAGGTCTCGGGTAGGAAGGGGAAAGAAGGTTGGGTCCCTAAGGCCAAGATAAGAGGGGTTTAAGCAGGAGCACCTGGGTGGCTCAGTCAGCTAGGCATCTGCCTTTGGCTCAGGTCACGATCTCAGGGTCCTGGGATGGAGCCCCGTGTCACACTCCCTGCTCAGTGGGGAGTCTGCTTCTCCCTCTCCCTCTGCCCCTCCCACTCATGCACTCGCTCTTTCTCCCTCTCAAATAAATAAAATCACTTAAAAAAAAAAAAAAAAAAGAGCGGTTTAAGCAGTAAGGACTGACCCCCAGAGACCAGAGCTATGGGGTAGGCAGATGAGGCCGAGCAGAGAGGAAATCCTGAGACCCGGGAAGCAGGCTGTCCCTGGTGCCCATGAAAAACGGAGTCGGCAGCATGGGGCAAGGAAGCTGGATCAGCAGGCTCTGAGCAGCTAAGAGGAGACATGAAAGCAGAGGCCAAGGGTCCAGAGAAGAGTACTGTGAGAAGCTAACCACTAAAACAGAAAGAGGCCAGGGAGAGGGTCAGGTCGAGGATACTAAATTGGAGTGAAGGGGAATAATTGTTGTAGAAGAAACAAAATGGCCAGAAGGCCAAAACCACTATTGTTTATTCAGTTTGTATCTACTATGGCTAAAAATCAAAAACATTAGTATAGAGAGAAGTAACTAGAAGTTCAAACCAGGTTTATTAAGAGGATCGCGATAATAATTACTATTGCTTCTTTGTGTACAGAGATCCAGGGAACAACTTCCGTTGTGACATGGGACATGGGAAAACTCAGACACGTTGGTAAGCCCTCACCATCACTGATGGATTCAGTTTAAGCCACAGCTCCTATGTAACTAAGCGACTTCTCAGGGCAACCGAAACACAAGGAGGCCCCTGCACTTTCAGCGTGCTTGCTCATGCTTCTCCCCAAATTTAAAGTACTCTCCACGTGCTACTTTCCCTGCCCCAGGAGCACGTGGCGCTGCAGCGTCACTGACATCCCCCGTGGCTACCCAGGGAACCCCGAGTCCTGGTGGTCCCCTCTGCGGATGGATCGGGCTTGCAGCTTGTGAATTGTCCGGCTAGGTGTTTGATCCAGAAAATGAGTAACTAGCAGGTCTGAGGAAGGAGGCAATCTTCCATACGAGGACAACTCCCACAAGCAGAAAAGATTTGGTCTTCGCATATAATGACAAGGTTTTTGTGCTCTATTCACATCAGGCAAGAGAAGATTTTATGAATACTGGAGACCTTTTCTAGACTTAGGAAAGGAGACTTCTCTGTCTCAGAGCCTCTTTGTTTATGGAGGCTTCTAAAATGGTTAGACCCACCAGCCCTACAGTGATGAACTAGGTTGGCAGGGCATTGCTGGGGCCAAGAGTCTGAACTTGGCTCAGAGTTAGTGGTTTTACACGAAGGCATTGTCAACCTTCGACGTTGACGAAGTGGCTCTCTCCACTTCGTTTGAAAATCTAAAACCTGCTCTTTCCAAAGCAAGAAAAGCATTCCCGGAGGACAGGGCGATGACCAGCACGTCTCCTGGAAAAGACAATATGCAGAGTTGTGCGGGAAAGAAAGGCACAAGCGTGCTGCCATTCGGCAAGGAGAGGGTGATTGACTCCAGATGGGGTGATAAAGATCAATTACCAGGGCTTGGAGTTATGACACCAACAAAGTTACAATGACATTAGCACAAAGAGAGAGACACAAATCCATTACAAAGATACAATCAAATATTCAAAAAAGCCTGGCATACTCATTACTTATTCATGCTAATACAAGTATATTAAGAAATCTAAACAGTGTTAGCGCTCAATCACTCACAAACCAAATGAGGTTTTGCATTTATCAGACCCCAGTCATCAGCGCCCAGTATAGCTGTACAAAGGTGGTAATGTGACATAACTGGAGATATTTATATCAGCCTACATGGACTGAGAGATACACTAGGATTTATTAAACTGAGTAATGCCGTCACATTCAGCAGAGCAATAAAAGAAATAACTGTGCAGAAGTCATTTCCCCAGACAATAAGATTTACCTTTGCAATCTCTTAAAGATGTTGTATCTGTTTTCAAAGGGTCGCTGGCAGCGTTTCTGACCTTAATAAACTATTTACGGATTAATTTTTCCAGCAAAGGATGGGGTGCCCCAAAGTAGGTTCCATCCTTGAGAGCCGGTGACAGACTCTCAGCCCTTCTTTCCCTGACGACTCCGAGCCCAGGCAGGCATATTCCATTTTCTCAGGGACTCTATCTTTTATTAAGTGACATGACCTCGATTTCCAATAAAGAGAAGTCCATTCAGGACTCTGAGGGGCAACCCCAGGCCTGCCCAAGCACACAGATTTGGGGGAGCCTGAGAGGACATTTAATAAGACGCACAAGTTTTTCAGTGAGGAGTGTGGCATGGAACACAACAGAATATTCCTGAAAATGGATCAACCTCTGGCCTAAGAGTTTTATCCGAAGTTCTGCTTTTCTCTACCTTCTAGAAGATTTCTGCTACCCTTCAGCCTCTTTCTTGCCCATTGCTACAATCCCCTTCCATCTCTCCTGCCCCACCGAGGGATCTTTCCAGAACACACCTCATCACTGGGCTCTTGTTACCATTCCTGCCGAAATGGCTGTGAGTGACCTACAGAGTGAGGCCCACACGTTTTCCCAGTGTGCACTCAGGCCTTCAGTTCTCAGTAAGCAGGTACTTGCTGACCTTGAGGGATGTGCACGAAGCCTCTATTGTGACTGCGCTGTAAGACAGGCCATGCCCCCAAGTGGTCTGTGCACTGTCCTCCTGCTTGCCTGTGTAACCAATGACTTGACATCCTTCTTTCTCCCTCCTTCAGGGCCTGGCTCAAGTATATCTTACGGGGTAAGAGCCTGAATCAGCCACCCTCAAGCTGTGCTACTCAGGCCTGGTGCGCTCCTCTCCATGACTCCCCTGAGATGTTTATGTGGCTGCTGCTGAGTCCTACAACGAGCTCCTAAAGGTCTGGTGCCGGCACGGTGCCTTCCTCACTCCAGCAATCCAAGCCCGGCCCGATTCCCGGCCCGCAGCAGATGCTGCCCTACTCATTGCAAAAATGCTCCCTTTCCCTCTGTTTATCATCAGTGGGCAAGGGCCAGAATTGAGAATCAAAGTCTAACAAGGTCTTGTCCGGTGCCAGGCAGAATAGAGAACTCTTTCCCAAGAACCCATGTCATAATCGATGCAGGTCATCTTGACGAGCTCTACAATACTGTGCTCATCACTCCAAAACACACAAGAAAAGGACACCCCACTGCTGCCCCTGGCTGTTCAGAGTCTAAGTGGACAATTCCTTCTCTTATTTTTTTTTTTAGGATTTTTATTTATTTATTTCAGAGAGAGAGTCCGAGAGAGAGCACAAGCAAGGGGAGCAGCAGAGGGAGAGGGAGAAGAAGGCTCCCTGCTCAGAAGGGAGCAGGGATCATGGCCTGAGCAGAAGGCAGACACTTAACTGACTGAGCCACCCAGGTGCCCCTAAGTGGACAATTCTAAGCAGTGATCCCAAGAGACATAAAAACCGACAGGTACCAGCATGGTCCAGTTGAAGGCCACTTGCTGGAGTGAAGGTTTGGGACCTCTGGGTCAGAATGCTGGTTCCATCATACCAGCTGTGAGTCCTTAATCTCTGGCTTCAGTGTCCCCACCTGACCATGTCTTCCAGGCGAGGACACCAGCATTGACACCATAGGGCTTGTTAGAAAGTAAGACCCTGTGGGCTAGGACTGACGGGTGTAGTGGGCACTCAGCAATACATAAGAGGGAAGAAATCAGTGAATGAGAGAATGGAGAATGGAGAACACTCTAATATAAAAACAAGGGAATTTGGAGGAGAGACAAATCCTAATGTGAACCTTCAAAGGAGTTCAGAACATGATGTGAATTTGGTGTTTTTGCTTCCATGCTTCGAGAAAAATATTCCAACCCTTTTTCCATGTCCAGGTTCATATTTTCTAGTTCATATGTTCTAGTTCACAGCATATAGTAACTCAAAGCTCCGCCCCCATCTCTTTGTCCTGCACAGGGGACATTCTTTTTGAATGCCCAAGAGGGAAGCTTGCACTTTTCCCTATTAAGGGGCTGCACCAGCCATGTCTCCTTTCCTAACACACTCACCAAGCTTCTCTACAATGCACGCCCCTCTCTGATACCCCGAATCTCGTCTGATATCAGCTGATCCAGACAATTGGAGGCAAAGGGAAGAATGGATAACAGACTGTTGTTGATTAGAATAGAAAGCCACAAACAAGAAATCGACAGAATATTACCAATATTATCACTATCAGTACGCCTGCACAAGCCCTACAATGCGTTCCCCAACTGATAGAAGTTCTTTTGAACAGAACCCTAGTATAATTTGTACCTTGAGGCCTGACTTCTCCCTTCTGGCATCACCAAGCTTTTGCAAAATCAAATGCTGTTTCTCAATATCTTGAATTTCAAAACAAAACAAAATTAAATTGATGGTTTGTTTGAGTACCTTTCCAACTACAGAAATTAAAGTGAAAACTTTTTTTTTAACTACGGTCACTTTTTTGATTTACTGATATTTTTTAAACCTAGTACCTCTTTGGGAGAAAATGATAGAGAGTTTATTTAAAGAAATAATGGCTGAGAACTCCCCAAACCTGGAGAAAGATTTGGACATCCAAGTTTATGAAACTAATAACTCACTCTAAAATCTCAAACCAACAAGATCTTCTGCAAGATACATTATCATAAAGCTGTCTAAAATCAAAGACAAAAGGAGAATTTTATAAGCAGCAAGAGAAAAAACCAAACAAACAAACAAAAAAACAACATCTCATACAAGGAAGCCTGTGTAGGTGCTATCAGTAGATTTCTCAGAGACCTTCAGGTCAGGAGAGAATGGGATAATATATTCAAAGTGCTAAAAGAAAGAATCTGCCAACCAAAATACTTTACCCAGCAAAGTTGTCCTTCAGGAATGAAGGTGAGATAATAGCCGAGGGAATTCATCACTTTTTAACCTGCCTTACAAGAAATGCTAAGAGGAGTTCTTCAGGCTGTAACATGAAAACATAAGAAAATATACAACACACTGGTAAAGGTAAACATATAGTCAGATTCAGAATACTGTAATACTGTAATATGGTGGTATGTTAACTACTTCACTATAAAGGCTAAATGGCAAAAGTATTGAAAATAGCTCTAGCTACTGAAATGTGTTCATGGATATGCATTATAACAACATGTAAATTGTCGCATGAAAGGATAGTTCTATATATGCAAATGAATTAATATTTCATTCATAGAATGAAAGATAAAAGTCATAGGATTATTTCAGTAGATGTAGAAAAAGCACTTGGCAAATGCCATTCTTTCATGATAAAAACACTTAAAATGGGTATAGAAGAGACATATCTCAACACAATAAAGGCCATATATGACAAAGCCACAGCCAATATCACACTCAAAGATAAAAAGCTTGAAAGCTTTTCCTCTAAGATCAGGAACAAGACAAGACACTCCTATTCAACACGGTACTGGAAGTCCTAGCCAAAGCAACAAGGTACGAAAAAGAAAAAGGCATCCAAATTGGAAAGAAAGAAGCAAAATTGTCTTTGTTTGCAGATGATATGGTTTTATATAAAGAAAATGCTAAAGACTCCACCAAAAAACTATGAATGAACAAAATCAGTAAAGTTGCAGGATACAAGATTAACACACAGAAATCACTTACATTTCTACACACCAACAACAAAATATCTGATAAAAAAGTAAAGAAAACAATCCTATTCACATTAACATCAAAACCAATAAAATACTTAGGAATAAACTTAAGCAAGCTGGTGAAAGATCTGTTCAGTAAGCTATAAGATTTTTATGAAAAAATTAAAGAAGCCATGAACAATAAGAAAGATAGGGGTGTTGGATGGCTTAGTGGGTTAAATGGTCTGCCTTCGGCTCAGGTTGTGATCTCAGGGTCCTGGGATCGAGCCCAGCATCGGGCTCTCTGCTCAGCAGGGAGCCTGCCTCTCCCTGTCTCTCTGCCTACTTGTGATCTCTCTCTCTCTCTCTGTCAAATAAATAAATAAAATCTTGAAAAAGAAAGAAAGAAAGAAAGAAAGAAAGAAAGAAAGAAAGAAAGAAAGAAAGAAAGAAAGAAAGGAAGGAAGGAAGGAAGGAAGGAAGGAAGGAAGGAAGGAAGGAAGGAAGGAAGGAAGGAAGAAAGAAAGAAAGAAAGAAAGAAAGGGAGGGATGGATGGATGGAGGGAGGGAGGGAGGAAGAAAGGAAGGAAGGAATCTCATGTTCATGGATCAGAAGAACTGATATTGTTAAAAGGTCCATACTATCCAAAATCATCTACATATTCAATGCAATTCCTATCAAAATTTCATTGGAGAATTAGAATCAGAATAGAAAAAACAATTCTAAAATTTGTATGAAACCATGAAAGACCCCAAATAGCCAAAACAGTGTTGAGAAAGAACAAAACTAAAGGCATCATACTGATTTCAAACTGTATTACAAAGCTATGATAATCACAACAGTATGGTTGTGGCAAAGAAATAGACACGGACCAGTGAAACTGAATCAAGAGCCCAGAAATAAACTCAAGCATGTACAGTCAACTAATTTTTGGCAAGGGAGCCAAGAATACTCAATGGGGGAAAAGATCGTCTCCTCAATAAACGGTGATGGGAAGTTAGATAACCACGTGCAGAAGAATGCATTTGGAACCTTATCTTACACCAACTCACAAAAATTAATTCAGAATGGATTAAAGACTTAAACATAACCAAAACCATAAAACTCCTTGAAGGAAACATAGGGGATAATCTCCTTAACATTGGTCTCAGCGACTATTTTTTGGATACAATACCAAAAGCACAAGCAACTAAAGCAAATATAAATGATACTACACCAAACTAAAAAGCTTCTGAGTGACAAAAGAAATGATCAACAAAATGAAAAGGCAATCTATGGAATGGGAGAAAATATTTGCAAATCTCTGATAAGGGGTTAACATCCAAAATATATAAAAAAACTTATACAATTCAATAGAAAAAAGCTAAACTAAAATACAATTTAAAAAATTTAAAAATGGGCAGAGGAACTAAACAGACATTTTTCCATAGAAGACATACAAAAATGACTGCCAGGTACATGAGAAGTTGTTCAACTCACTAATCATCAGACACATATGCAAATCCCAGCTCACACCTGTTAGAATGGCAATCATCAAAAAGATAAGAGCTAAAGATTGGTGAAAACAGAGAGAAAAGGGAACGCTAGTACACTTAGTAGAAATGTAAATGTAGAATATTTTTTATTTAAATTCAATTAATTAACATATAGTGTATTATTCATTCCAGAGGTAGAGTTCAGTGATTCATCAGTCTTATATAATACCCAGTGCTCATTACATCATGTGCCCTCCTTAATGTCCATCACCCAGCTACCCCATCCTCCCACCTCCCTCCCTCCAACAACCCTCAGTTGTTTGCTATGATTAAGAGTCTCTTATGATTTGTCTCCCTGTCTGATTTCATCTTGTTTTATTTTTCTTCCCTCCCTTCCCCTATGATCCTCTGTTTTGTTTCTTAAACTACACATGAGCGAAATCATACAATAATTCCCTTTCTCTGATTGACTTATTTCTCTTAGCATAATACCCTCTAGTTCCAGCCATGTCATTGTAAATGGCAAGGTTTCATTTTTTGATGGCTGAGTAATATTCCATTGTATACACACACACACACACACACACACACACACACACACACACACACATATATATATAGCACATGTTCTTTATCTATCCATCTGTCAATGGATATCTGGGCTGTTTCCATAGTTTGGCTCTTGTGGATATTGGTTTTTTTTTTTTATTTAAATTCAATTAATTAACATATAGTATATTATTGGTAGAAATTTTTTTCCATATGGAAAACAACATGGGAATTCCTCAAAAATTAAAAATATAAATACCATGTAATCCATCAATCCCACTTCTGGTTGTGTATCCAAAGAAATAAATACAAGATCATGAAGAGATACCTGCAACCCCATGTTCATTATAGCACTATTGACCACAGCCAAGATATGAAAACAACCTAAGTATCCATCAACCAATGAATCAGTTGTGTATGTGTATGTGTGTGTGTGTGAATATTTTTGAGCCATGAGAAAGAAGGAAATCCTGCCATTTGCATCAGCATGGATGATACTTGAGTGCATTTCGCAAGTAAAATATGTCAAAGACAAATACTATATGATAGCACTTCTATGTGGAACCTAAAAAAATCCAAACTCCTAGAAACAGAGAGTAAAGTAGTAGTAACTAGAGGCTGAGGAAATGGGGAAAATGGGGAGATATTGGTCAAAAGGTACAAGCATCCAGTTATAAGATGAGTAAGTTCAGGGGATCTAATGGACAGAATGATAATTATAGCTAATAAAACTGTATTACATACTTTAAAGTTACTAGGAGAATATATCTTATATATTCTCACCACAAAAAAAGATATGGTAATTACGTGATTTGATTGAAGTGTTAGCAAACAATAAGGTTATAATTATTTTGCAAAACATAATTGCCTCAAATCAACATGCTAAACATCTTAAACTCACACAATGTTATATGTCTATTATATTTTTTAAAAGCTGAAAAAATATATAAACAAGCAAACCTAGTATCTCTTTCTAGTATTTTTTTAGGTCTTACATGCATGTATTAGTTTGAACCATACATAATTGCTGATATTTTGATCATTTTGCCCTCTGAACAATTCAAATTTATATCATTCAGCCCACTGTTTTAGAGTACAATAGTTTTACACGTACTAGGTCTGTTATAGAAAACAGTAGTCCCTGCATACATACCCTCTCCCTTTCCCTTCCACAGAGACAACCGCTTTCATCTCTTCCAGCTGGTTATTTGAGTATTTACCTTCATGTCTCTAAATAACAGGTCTGCAACTCTACTTCATGACTTTTTCCAGTTAAATATTTTCTATGAACTTTTCACCTAGGAAAATGAGATTTTAATTCTTTCTTCTCCCAGCCCCATCACATACATGTCCTCTTTCTATTCCCTACATTCCCAAAAAAGGTTGTGTCATAATCTTGGTGAGCTCGATATTTGGTGTTATGCTTTTATAACCATGTAAATGCAATTCATAGCTGAACTATGTATAACCAAACACTACATTTCCTTTCTTGAAAAAACTTTTGTTTTCTTGGAGGTGAAGTTTTTGTGTGTGTAGGTGTTTTTTGCTCTCTTAGTTCTCCACATACTTTTCATTAATTCAACCCAAGTTTTTCTCTTCTCGTCTAAGTAATTTCCCAAGAAGTTCAAATGCATCACAAATTCTTTTTCCTGAAGAAATCTCACCCCCTGTGGCTGGTGCACAGCCATCATCATGGGATGGTCTTTACCTCCCTCGCATTTGGATCTCCCGCTTCCTGTACACACGTCTTTCTCTTGGTTTACTCCCTCGTTTTGGTGGAGCACATCTTCATGTAGCTTTCTGAGAAGCAGGAAGCAAATTATTTGAGATCTTTTGTGTCTGAAATGTCTTTATTCTGTCTTCATACTTGATTGATTTATTTTTGCCTGGATAGAAAATTCCAAAGCAGATATCATTTTCCTTCATTCCATTGCCTTCTTGTTCCCACTGCTGTTGGTGGGAAGGCTGAGGGACTGACTCTCTCTCTCTCTCTCTCTCTTTCTCCCCTTGTACATCTTTTTCATCCTTAGCATTCATAAAATTCACAGTGATGGGCTACAGTGTGTACCTGCTCATCTGTGGAACTGAGCTTTTAGTCTGGAAATTCTTACATGGCAGTCAGGGAAAATTTTCTTCAACTATTTCTTCAATGACTTTCTACTTCGATTTTCTCTATTCTCTCTTTCTGGAACTCCTATTACTTAGTTTCAATGTTTCCTATAGTAGTTCTTTAATACTTGTTATCCTTTATCTCCTATTTTCCATCTCTTGGTCTTTTGCCCATTTTTCTGGATGTTTCCCTCACATGTATCTTCCAGCTGCATTGGGTTGAGGAGGAATCAAGAGATCTGATACAGTCTTTTTTTTTAAGTAAGCTCCACACCCAGTGTGGACTCTAACTTGGGGCCTTGAACTCTCAACCCTGAGATCAAGACCTGAACTGAGATCAAGAGTTGGATGCTTAGCCGATTGAGCCACCCAGGTGCCCCTGAGATCTGATATGCTTTAGACAGACATAGACAATTGCAGAGCCCGTAAATTATCCCATGTTGTAAATTTATGGACTCTCAGCCTTCCCTTTTGGCTTGGGAACTGGTACTCTCAACTCCTCCAAGCACTCTGCTACTCACCTATTTGCTTCCTACCTTCCCAAATCCTATTGCTACTATTTTATCTCCCATTTGTCTTGTCCTTGTGCGTTCAGAATACCATTTCCTATCTTTTTTAGTATAGTTGCAGGAAGGAGACCAAAACCCTACTTTATGTAATCTACAAAATGTTGTCTAGGGGTGCCTGGGTGGCTCAGTTGGTTAGGCATCTGATTCTTGATTTCAGCTCAGGTCATGATCTCAGGGTTGTAAGATTGAGCCCCACATCTGCTCTGCTCTCGGTAGGGAGTCTACTTGAGATTATCTCTCTCCCTCTGCCCCTCCCCCCACTCGTGCTTGCTCTCTCTTTCTCCCTCTCTTTCTAAGTAAGTAATAAATAAAATCTTTTTTTAAAAAAGGCTGTCTACAATATCTATGATACAAATATTTTCTTCCAGTCTGACATTTGTTTTTTGCCTCTATGTATGCTGTCCCCCTAAACAGAGTTTTTCTTTTAACCTTTAGGTAGACAAATATGGTAATCTTTTGGTCTGCTGATTGTGAAATCTCCTAAGAGACCTTACCACCATGCTTTCTAAGAACTTTTCCTTTAGGAGTTCAAGGTATCCTCTGGCCAACAGTCATTCCAATAAAGGAAGTCAGAACTCTAAAAGTCTACCCACCCCTTCCCCAAGAACCTTCATTCCACCAGGTGGCAAGTCTCTGATAATTTGGGGGACTTGCAATTGACCTGCATGCTTCACCCTCCCTGGTCAGAAATGCAAAGCTCACTTCCCTAGACAAGATGCATGTTGTGTCCTCACCAAGAGAGCACCCATCCCCCAATCACTACATGTTTCTGCCTCTTGGGGCAAAATCTCCTGTGTACCTCTTGCCCCCCGCCAAGCGTGCTTCATTAGCCATGCTACTCAAGGCCATGTTCCCACTGGGTGCAGCTCTGTGGAGGAGCAAAGCCGGCTCCAGACGCACTCAGACAGGGCTTGGCTTGATGCCATTTGTAAGCAGTGACTGATAAATCCAAAGCTTTGGATCAGATAAAACTTTGATAAATGGTTTCTTAGTGCACTGGTAGGAATACCTACTCCTGTCTACTCGGAGCCGCCTGCTACAATCAGCTTCATTTTGTTTAATCAACAGCACAGGCAACAATGCTTGAAAGCCATTGCACCGGCGAGAGATGGTAGAGATAGTCCCCTGCTGAAGGGGACCGTGAGACAGAAAAGTACAAAAACTCACAGCTCTGTTCAGAAACCCCAGTGCTGAGCTAATGCAGCTCATCTTTTTCCACCTTGGGTATTTGAATAGGAACAATGGTGGCATCATGTGTTGGGTCATAAGAGATCCCTGGGTCTGCATGCATCCCCTAGCTGGGTGCATCTCACCCAGCTTCGGCGCACCCGTACCCAGAGCGAGTGGCACAGCAGCCCCGGCTCTCCTCAGAAAGAGGAAAATCCCATCCCATCTCCCGCATGTCGGTAAAAGCACAGCTCTACCCTCATCTTATCCATGACATCAGGCCTATTTGCCCACACACCCCACTCCATGAATCAGGATCATCCAAATAAAGAAGTTGCATTGGCCTAGCAAAGAGGCAAGCAATTTGTGCCTATTCTTGAGGCGAAAAGCATTTGAAAGCCAAAAAGTTCTCAAAAACTGCAGGTGCACGATTCAGTCTTACTCAGGCCCCCTGCCACATAGGACAACTCCACACATGTGGCACCCCACCAACGATTTCAGAGCTTTCCCCTACCGACTAGGAATCTTGTCTCATCAGCCCTCATCACTTCCCATGGGGATGAAAAAAAGGATACAGTTTTCCCAGGAAGGAAGTTATGTGAGATGAGATGAGTAGACTCCTGATCATGGTTCCCGGCAGACACAAACATGGACAGACCCAACGCAACTCTGGCCCAACATCCTTGGGCTTGAAAATTCTCTGAATCTGTTGCTTCCTTTGTAAAATGGAGCGAGAGTGGCCCAGGCTTGGCAGACTGCAAAATCTGATCTCAAAACCCAGCTCTGCCACTGACTTGCTGTGCAACTCTGGGCAAGTTAATCTACTTCTCTGAGCTTGATTCCTTATCTGTAAAATGGAGATTTACATCTCAAGGTGTATTCATACACTTAGTCATTCAGGAAATACTTATTCAACTCTTACTGAGCTCCAGGCATGGTTCTAGGTGCCGGTGATGGTGGCGAACAAATGTCTGAACTACACAGGGTGCGGTGCAGCATATAGGTGTTAAGCGAATAATGACTGCTATTCCTTACTATTGCTAATGAGTTTTGTCATGAGAAGCAACTGGGATTAAAGGATGTTAGTGCATTTTATAAGTATAAAGCTCTCTGCAGACATTAGCTAATATTATTTCTTCTATGGGTCAAACTCTAAGAGAAAGTCAATTGGTTACCCTCAGCCTCTTTCACTGTTCCAAGATAGCTGCCGTCAATTCTTGCTACATCTCCTTTCTAAGTGAACACAGCCCTCTTAGAATTCATGCCCTGAATGGGCAGAGGGAACATCAACCTTCCTCCAAGTCCCAAGGTGCCTTACATTTCTCTGCTCACTGTGGCTTTAAGCATAAGCACCAGGATATAAATATATACGTATACATATGTACATATACGATACATGTGTGCAAATATATGTACATATGTATATAGGTGTGTGAATGTATATGGGTCGATGAATGATAGATGAAAGGATAGATGATGATAGACGGTAGATAGATGATAGATAAATAGATAGATGATAGATAGATAAAGATCAATGATTTCTTATCTACAGTAAAAGCTCTTTAAGGAAAGCCCTAGGGTGTTGAATGCTCTACAAATCTAAACTGAACTAATCTTGCCCTTGAAAGAGGCTCCAGAGAAGAAGAAAGGGGCGAAGAGGAGGGTCAGTTGGTATTGCCATTTCCAACCCCAGCAAGCCATCGAGCTATACTAGCCAAACGCTGAGTAGAAGTGCCATAGCAAAATCAAGGTTGGGCCACAGTAATTGTAAATGGCTCAGGACTCAAGTTACTTAAGTGGTTGATCTCTCTTTGGAGAGAAGCACCTTGTCTATGGGCCTTTGTCCAAGCATGACAAATGGCTGGGACTAGAAAGGCATGCATGGGGCAGAGAGACCAAGCCCATGTTCCTGCAGAAGGTGACCACTTGGTCCCTGCAGGCCCTGGGACAACACCCAAGGTCATCATTGCTGGTTCCTGCTGCAATGGCGAGCAAGGTACTGAAGAGCACCCTCCTGCCCTAGCCCCATCATTCTCTGGGTCACTCCAGCACCCTTCCAGTGCCCACAAACCAAGTAGCAATAGACACATCTGGGAGACTTTCAGGCACTGCTCCCTCCTTTGAAGGTGGCAGAAGGAACACAACCTTCACTCCACCCCCAGTCACGATGGTAAAATCAGGATGGAAACCCAAAGACCCATTTTTGTACTTAATTTCCATTGATTAAAAAAATATGTAAATGCAAAGATGTTGACACTATTAAGCCATTATGGTCTATTGTGCAATTATTTCTTTGATAGTTCATGACGGCTCAATTGGAGGCATAATGGACTATTATGCAATGACATCTCTGCTGAGTTTTTTTGCTTGTTTTCCTCTTTTCCTTAATTTTCTTTCCTTCATCTTCCCTCCTTTAAAAAAAAGAGAGAGAATTTTTCATTTGCAGATCATTGACTTTTTAATGTCAGATTATTTACTCAATAGTCAATAGCGATGCCTTTGGATTCATTATGGGCTATCGTGTAAATAGCTAATTGCATTAATTACAGCCTTTTTACAAATGTTTAGTTTGCAGCTCATCACACCCATGGTCTGTGTAATTGCTGCTAGCGGGGCTGTTGGGCAGGCACAAGCCCTGGGTTTCTGCTTGGTGACAGGGAGACGTCTGTTGCTTTTGTTCCAACCTGACCAAGTTGCAACCACTAACCACATCTGTGGGGGGGGGTGTGTGTGTGAGTTTGTGTGTGTGTGTGTGTACATGCATGTGTATAGCAGGGAGCTGTGGATGTATGCATTTGTTGATTACCTCACTTCATATTTGTAAACATGACAGGTGGTTACTCCTATCCAGCGGCAAATTTGGCTTTGCAGAACACAATGCTAATTTAGAAAAGACTTCTTTCACTTTTTCAAGACCGGGAAAGACCAACATGTTAAGAGATAGTGCGTTCCATGAGGCCTTTTCCCTTTGCAGATTATAGACAGTGGAGAACGGACTCAGACCCTGGCTACGTACAGAACAAACCTCTCAAGAAATGGGTGGCAGATTCATAAGGTCACTCTCTGCTTAAAAAGAGTTTTGTGTTTGGGAACTAAAATTCCTGTGAGCACAGAGTCTTTTTGGAAGCCATCTTGATATCTTCCCAGAGACATATTTTTCATGTACATTTGAGGTAAACTGAGGCACGAGATGGCACAGGGCTGCCCTGAGTCTGCTGGGGTTCACTGGTGGCTCCTTAGATCAAAATGCCCATTCCCTGCTCTTGATATGTTTTCCTTTCTAAGCTCCTACATGTACCTGTTCTCTGAGCCCCAGACCCACTACAGCCCCTTCCTTCATTGTCCCATATGGTTCCCAATTTTCCATGCTCCTACTCTTCCCCAGGACCACTTCATACCCTTCGTTGCTTGGGCTAGACAGTCCCTGACCAAGCTGTCAGCCAAACAGATTGCCTTGCATCTCAGGGGTTCAGCAGGATGTTCAGAATTTGGCAAAACAAAAAATAAAAAGTCTTGGTCACTCTTTAAAGACAATTCCTAACACCTCCCAGTTACCGGATTGAGTCAGTATCTTGAGTAAGGAAACACAGAAGGGATGCTGCCCCACACCAGCAACGCCATCCTCCACAAATAAGGCCAGTGTCCCCGCAGTGCACTGGGGACGAGGCTTGCCTGCCAATGAACGGCTAGCAAAATGTCCATCCAATCCTCATCTCTGTCCAGTACAGAACCTACGAAAGAACCACGACCACTCTTCATAAGCCACTGAACCCGAAGAGAGCATTCATCAATCAGGCAAACGTTATCTCACACTCATTTTAATGTATGCCTTCCAAAATCTCACTGAACTGGACATTGCTAAGAGTTCAAAATTAACAAGACTTCCCGAACATGACAAAAAAAAATTATTTCCTTTCCTACCTTAAAAAAAAAAAAAAAAAAAAGCTGCTGTTGGGGATTTATACAAAAAGCCAATGTCTGGGTTAGGTACTGAGACTCAATACGGTGATTTTGTCCGGGATCCCTCTCTTTTTGTGTCTATGTCCATTTGTCTTAGACAATGAGATCCATCTTCCCAACCGGGAGTGAGAACTTGATCCACAGACACACAACCGTCACGTGGATTCCGCCGTCCACTGAAGCAGGAAATACCTGCAGATATTAAAAAGCATTTTCAAAATTTAAAGTCAGAAATACAAAGGTTAGAAAAGTTATCCTCCAAAGAACTAGAAAGGCTAGTTGCCCAGAGACTAGTCCTCAAGCATTCTAGGAGCTAAACCTCTTTCAGACATGTGAGAGGGAAGCCTCAGATGGTGTCTATCAGGGGTCATGTGGCCCCTGGTGTGGCCAATGCAGAGCGGTCCCTTCCACTTGCTCAGTGGTGATGATGTGCTGGAGGTCCTTGGGCCTTTGTAGTTCCGGTACCCGGTTTTCGAGCTGAGCAGGCTGGTGTGATACCCCATAATTGACTCCTGCTATCCACGTGTGTTGTCCCCCACCTCCAAAATGTTTTCCTCTTCTATCTGACAACTTCTGAAATACTAATGGTTACTGATCATTCTAAAATACCTTTAAAGAGCAAAAGAAAATAAATATGTCCAGCCTGGGAGACAAATGAGAAAATATACACAGGACTAGTTAAATGAGATTGTGACAGTTATCCTTCGACTGGGAAAAGAATCTGGAACCATAACGTAATAAAGTGCTTATGCCTTATATGGTCCCGCTGTTTTAACAGAAGGGATAAATGTCACATCTCTCCTATCTATCAACTCTAGGTGCTCAAATCTATTCAGACAGTTCCACTAAAATTTGGAGATTTGGAGAAAAGAGAGAAAGAGAAAGAGTGAGAAAAAGAGAGAGAGAGAGAGAGCAAGAAAGCTTGCCAACTGGAAAGTTCATTGCACTTCTGAGTCTTTCTTGCAAGAGTCAGAAACGTGTGCCAAGATAGTTTAAGTTAAAAAGTGGATTTACCAAAGGGGAGGGAAAGTGAATCTATCAAGAGCACCCTCTGGGTGTCTCATGGAATCAAGTCCAGGAATGGTCTGGGTCTCAGGAGCCCCGGGAGGCAGAGCATTCAGGACCCTCACCCTCTCATTGCTATTCCTGCCCTCTCACTGCTCACTGCTTCCCTCTCCCTCTCTCTGCCAAAGTGGGCACCGTAGCTGCCAAGCACACCCATGTTTCCACTGCTGGAGAGAAACACACTTCTCTCCCCGGATCCCAAATCCAAAAAACAAACAACAACAACAACAAAAAACCCTCCAGTTTTCCTGTGCCTACCCCTGAATCTGAATCTATCAGCACCGTGGTCATTAGAATCATGGCTGACCACAGGGCCATAGAATGTGGGGCAAGAGAAAGGACGGAACAGATTCTGCAAGAGGGAGAGTGGGATAAACAGAGAAAACGAGGAGCATTCTCTACACACAGGCAGGACTTCCCCGGTAGTCATCGTGACCATCCATCAGTTAGCCATGACCAGGTGTAGCTGATGCGCCACAAAAAGGACAACCTAAACTGGAGTTTCAGATGGTCAGCAAGGCTTTGCCAAAGCCTTGCAACATAGACCAGCAGGAAAGGTAAAGCATGGCTCCTGAACCCATGGAGGCTGGGGTCTCTGGGTAGAGAGAGAGATTCCCACCTAGCACTGCTAGAGACAGAATGGATTTCATTGGCACATTTTTGAATGTGCCAATGAAATCCATTCTGTCTCTAGCAGTGCTAGGTGGGAATTTCATTGGCACATTTTGGTTTGGGAATTTCATTGGCACATTTTGGTGTCATTGGTAGTAACAGCCACATAATTGAGCCTGGTCAGAGAGTGGAGAGATAGCGGAGGGTGTCACAGGCGACTTGTATGTGCCGCTCTCAGAACCGCAGCTCAGGGGACAAGTGAAGGGAGGGAGGACACGGGAATTCCTGCCTGCAGATCTCCTGGAGTTTATGGTGTAGTAAGTGGGTCGACCCCCTCCCCAAGGTCAATGCCACATGTCACCTAAAATCCCTGATGAAAAAGTACTGTCCCTTTACAAATCTCCTGGCAAGTGCATATAATACTATTTCCCCGAAGACCTTGGATAGTTCCCTATATAACTTCCCAGAGAAATGGTGCAAACCAGACTTGGAATTTAGGGGAGGTTCAGAGAAGCAAATATTCCTGTCCAAAGACATAGCCTTGGGAGTCCTAAGGTTTCAAACCATCGTCTGTGCAAGTCGCAGATTTTTCCCAGGTGCCCATCACCAGCTCAGTATCAAGAAATTGAAATGGCTGCATTGTGAAAACCGTCCTTCTCCTTACACACGCCTGCCAGGGGTGCTGGGTGACACACGGACCTCCCTTGAAGAAAACCCAAAATTGATTAATCGGTGACAAGTGGGGGAGGTACTCATTTTATGCAAGATGGATCATACCATAAATAATTCACTTCAGAGTCCTCTTCAGTACCAAGATCCCATGCAGCTTTTAAAATAAGAACCAGTTACCAAAAGTTTGTTTCTCCTACAAAGTTTCAGGAATATGCTAAACACACCATATAATCGGAGTATTTTGGACTCCAGGAAGACTGGAGCTGAAAGGGGCCATAAGAATATCCCAGCTCATTGATGTTTAAAGTCAAGTATCCTCTGTGACACGTGTCAGAAAGACCACCTTGCACCTTCCCAGACATTCTGACTCCCCAGGCCTGGGGCAGACCAAATAAGCATGATGCTGGAGAGCCAAGGATCACACTTTGAGAAACACTGTGCCCACCACTTAGCAAAAAGAGCTCTGAGACCTTCAGGGACTTCCAGAGTCGCACGCAGGCTAGGCAGAGGCAGGACTAGAACCCAGGGCTTTGATGCCCCAAACCTTGCCTCTACGTCTGTGACTGCTTTTCTGCAGTCTAGATGATTAATGGCTTCGACAACAAGAATATTTTATCTCTAATTCTGATAAGCAACAATTATTTCCCAGAGGGCGGGGCAAATAGAATATAAAGTAGAAGATAAGGATGTTTTATAAATTGGAAGAGAAGCCTCCAGTCTCATATTAATCCACACAACTTTACTCCAAGACAATTACATTTATTTTTTTTATTTTATTTTGTTTTATTTATTTATTTTGCTTTGAAACCGTAGACTGAAAGCAAATGATATAGCAGAAAATCAAATGAAAGCCCAAGCCCTTCTCCAAAAAAGAATACCAAGCAAACTTTTAATGCAGATGATCCTGGAACAATTTAATAGCTAAGTGACCCATGATTTTTCTTAACATATATCCTCCCTCATTAAGGGAGAGAGAGAGAGAAGAAAGGAACTAAGAAATCTCTTTGAGAACCAATGGATTCAATGCCATTTCTTTACCTTTTACTTAATTTTCCAGGTATCTCAGCATGATCTGAATAAATTATGCTGACAATACCATAATATAAATGATAAATCATCAACACAGTTTTAGTGATATATTGCATGAAATGTAAATAATAACCAGGACTGCTAATTGGCTGGCTTCTTAAGAACAAAGCGGTAGCCGCGTGATTCCACCAGTCTGGGCTTAGTCATTAAGCATTTCTGCTGGTAAGCTGTTTCTGCTGGCTCGGACAGGAAAGCACAGCGTTGCAGACAAACCTTTGTGTGGAAGTTCTTTTGGCCTGAGAGCATGGCGAGTCATGAGTGATGTTTCTTTGTCACTCTAGAGTGCCAGTGGCCTGGGACCTCACCTTGCTTCCACTGAGAAATCCTGTCCCCCCCATACCCCCAGGAGAAGCAGCAAGAGTTTAAAAGGAAAACCTCTTTGTGTCAGTTATGTTGCCGAATCTTCTCGAAAAACTCTTCTGACTCATTTTGATTTCCTTTTTTTTTCACTTTGATAACGATTTGATTACAACTTCATTTGACCAGAAACATAAGCTGTTTCTATGTGCTTCTTATTTTGAAAATACCTTGTTAGCATTCATCATATGTTTATGGAGCTTAAAAATATATTTTGTTTCATTTTCCCAAACAAATCCTTCTGCTTTCTGACAGGGTTGAGATTTTTATCTACAGTGTTCCTACTGTGTCAAACAATGTCTTGAGAAAAAAAATAAATAACCTGCTGAATGGTGGGCACGTTCATACATTTGACTGAGAACACCAGACTCAAGTCTCGGTCCCGGGGAGACATGGAGTAAAGCCTGTGGACCAAGTTTCCACCACCAGGGTCTCACATTCTTGAGGTGGGGGACAGGTAAAGAATAAAGAAAGATAAACAGACTGAAACAATGTAGGGAATGGGACAGAAAATGACAAATATGATGGATCATGAGAGGAAGCCTCCACGAGGAGGTAGCATTTCAGTTGAACCTAGGGGGACCAGAAGGAGCCAGCACACACACATCTAGAGAAAGGTTGTTTCAGACAGAAGGGAGAGCATGTGCAAAGGCCCTGAGGCTGGAGCAGCCTGTTGAGTATGAGGGAGGTAAAAAGAAAGGAGAAGAGACCAGAGAGGTAGCAGCTGAAGAATTGGCTCCTCCATGTGGGCAGGATTACACCTGGGGGACCATTCAGAGGAAAGAGAGGTTTTCTCCTGTTTCACCTGGGGTTCCTGCACAAGCCTCCACCCCCAAGCTTCTATTTCACATGATACCTTCTATCAACAGGGCTGTGACTTCCGAGCCTCCCCCAATGCAGCTCTCATTCCCTGTCTTCTCCTAAATCCTTATGCTTGGGATTGGGATTCGTTTCCTTCTCAAACATCTTGGCTTCCTAAGAATAGGACCACCCTGCCTAAAGCTTGGCCAGCCCATATAAATGTGACCAGCTCCAGGTGGGGCCTGGATGCCACCATAAGGGACAGGACCAGGAGAATGGTTTCGGGGTTCACTGCAACTTTGGGATCGAGCCACCAAGGAGACCAACCAAGAACCTTCCCCCAAATTGGGGGCTGGTGCATTGCTACCAACCACACACATTGCATGGCCTGTTGGTTCTTGCTCATCCTAGCAACTCACCATCTCTAGGGTGAGAACATGGCAGGTGAAGTCCTTGACCGCTGAAAGTGGGGCCATCAATGCACTCCTTGAAGAGTTCCCTTAAGTGGCTTACAGTGGAGGGTAATCCTCTTGAAGGAAAGCTCTCAAGAATAAGGAACAACCATAAATATTCCTCCTTTAGCCAGGCTGGAAGCACTGGCCCCTTCCACGGGTTAACTGGGACACTGGGTGGAGTTGGCCCACAGCCAGACAGGGGTGGATTTTACTGTCAAAAACTATCAAGACAGGGGCTGGGGCCAAGGAGAAGTGCTGCAGGATTTAGCAACTCTCTTCTTGCTGCTGTCATGTCTAGTCCCCCACCCCACCACCATTAAAACCCTTTATGAAGCACTCCATCTGCATAGAGCTCCAATTTAGGCCTGGGGCAGAGTGAGTTAAGCAGACAAAAGGTCCCCATCACAGAGGTGAGGGTCCATTAGGGACAGACAGTATTAAAGCCATGAGCTAGTTAAGGCAGGCACTATGCCAAAAGGCAAAGCTACGAAGTATTTACATTAAATGCAGGCAGAAGGGTCAGGAGATTCTAGTAGGGACAACAAGTAGAAAAAGAGGGCCTTATACGAGTGAGAAACAATTCTTCCATTTGGATCCCTAAGGCTTCCTTATCCAATGGAGCATCATATCCACTGGATTAAAAGATAAAAGATGATCATTCATTTATTTAATTTTGATGTTAAAAATGTAGATCAGACTTCCAGTTCAGGAGCTAGATTTTCCCTGCCCTTGCCCTCTAAATGCAACTACATGCCATGGAAACAATTCAACAATGATAAAAGGACTCCAAAAGCTGGAAAGAAGAGGGTGGATTGGCCAGGAACCTCAGAATTTGAGTGACAACATGGTGAGTTCCCTCCCGTTTGCTTTGTATCTACCATGTATTTCTAAACTAGGTTTCAGGGAAGCCTGCAACCTGGAACTATCAACAGGCCAATAAGCACATGCATACACACGTGCGCACACACATACACACACACACACACACACACACACACACACACACACACACACGATGCCAAAGGATTGGGAAGGGGAAAACCCAACAAAGACCTAGTGAGAAATCCCAAACCCCTCCATAGCGCAGGCCCTGAGGAACAGTCAGAAAGTAGGAGCGGCAGTGGTAAAACCAGGTGTCCCAACCCTTGCTTTACAACCAGAGTCCGGAAGGATGGTCTGATCTGTCTTCCTATGAGCAGCAAAGCTCCAGGATATTCCAGACTCCACTCCATAACCAGGTATCCATGGTCAGTCCAGTCTATAGGCAGCACCAGCAGCGGCAAAGTCCTCTTTCCCCCTAACCTCCAGCCAGAGGAATGAGATGCAGGCCTGCCAGCTTCTGCTTGTCATCCTCAGAAGGTCACCCAGCAGCAGCAGACATCCCTGGGAAACATGTCTGGTCCCCACAGATGAAACTAGCAAAAATTGATAGGAGGCCCAGAAGCACCAGAAGAATGAAGCAGGCCAGAACAGCATTGCAAGCGCTCAGAAAAGTAAACTGTCTTTGGAACTTAAGTCCACAAAGTTAGTTTTTTGCAGAAACTGCACACTAACCCAAATAGAGTGACTGTCTGCTAAAATAGATTTAAATAGGATCAAGTATCCTCTAACATAATGATCAAAATGTATAGGATGCTCTCTGAATTCACTCCCCACACCAAGAACGAGAAAATCCAGAGTCTGAATGAGGGAAGATGATTAACTGATGTCAGTACCAAGTTGAATCAGATGTTGATTTGTCTGACAAGGATTTTAGAGCAACCATTGTAGAAATACTTCAACAATCAACTACAGATTCTCATGAAACAAGAAAATAGAAAATAAAAGCAAAGAAATAGAAGTTACAAAAAAATAACCGAATAGAAATTATAGGACTGAAAACCACATAATCCAAATACAAATCTACTTATGGGCTCAGTAGTAAATTGGAGATGACAGAAAATAGAAGCAATGAACTTGAAGACAAATAAATAGAATTTACTCAATTGGGAAAACAGAGAGAAAAAATTAAAAGAGCCTCAGGGATTTAGAGAACAATAACAAAAGACCTAATATTCATATTGTCAGAGTTCTGTAAAGAAAAGAAAGAGATAGTGGAACTGAGGAAGTATCCAAAGAAACACTAGCTGAAAACTTCCCAAATTTGGTGAAAAACACAAACTTGCAGATTCATGAAACTGAACAATCCAATTGGGAATAAATGCAAAGACACGCACACCAAGACAGGTAACTCCGGCTTTTCAAAAATTCAAAGCCACTTCAGCTTTATAAAAGACCTACGTTACTACCTATTTTTGCTATCTGAAAGAAATCTGATTAAGATTTTAGCTTTTCCAAAAAAGGCAAAAATTGGAAATAGTATTCAGTGTTTGTTTTGCAGCAAGCCATGATAGAAGCAGCATAGAACCTAAGCAGCAAGAGTAGCACTGATAATCTTCTTCCCTGGGAATCTCAGCATCTCAGCATCAAGCCATCATATTTAAACTGTGAGCATCTGTGTTTTATCTTGTTTTACTTTATGCTTTTGTTAGCAAGATGTGTTTTAAGGTATCAGAAAACCATAAGGAAAGCTATTTTGGGGGTCAAGGAATGGTAAAAATTCCATATAAATTAGTGGTAATTGCTTATTTGGTTTATGCCATTTTTGTTTACCAAAAAAAAGTTTCATAGGACCATTCTACTTTCAGATAAAAGGGTAAACCTGTAATTAAAATACTGAAAACTAAAGATAACAAAAATAACCTTTAAAAAGGTTCAGAAAGAGGGGCACCTGGGTGGCTCAGTGGGTTAAAGCCTCTGCCTCCGGCTCAGGTCATGATCTCAGGGTCCTGGGATCGAACCCCGCATCGGGCTCTCTGCTCAGCAGGGAGCCTGCTTCCCTCTCTCTCTGCCTGCCTCTCTGCCTACTTGTGATCTCTCTCCTCTCTGTCAAATAAATAAATAAAATATTTTAAAAAAAATACAAAAATACAAAAAATAAAAAGGTTCAGAAAGAAATGATGCATTTATATAAAATACACCAACTTGAAAGACAGTGGATTTTTCATGAAACTATGGAGGCCAGAAAGAAGTGGCAAAATATTTTTCAAGTGCTGGGAGAAAAGACTCTTAACCTCGAATCCTTATCTGGCAAAACTACCTTTCATAAATGAAGGGGAATAGACACATTTTTGGACAAATAAAAGACAACCCAACAATTGCACTACTTGACAGCTGAACGGATAAAGAAGATATGGTATAATGAAATATATATATAATGGAATATTACTCAGCCATCAAAAAGAATGAAATCTTGCCATTTGCAATGACATGGGTGGAACTAGAGGTTATTATGCTAAATGAAATAAGTCAGTCAGAGAAAGACAAATACCATATGATTTCACTCATAAGTGGAATTTAAGAAACAAAACAGAAGAACATAGGGGAAGGGAAGGAAAAATAAAATAAGATAAAAACAGAGAGGGAGACAAACCATAAGAGAACCTTAACTACAGGGAACAAAGTGAGTGTTGCTGGAGGGGAGGACCATGTGGGGGGATGGAGTAATTGGGTAATGGGCACTAACGGGGGCACATGATGTAATGAGCACTGGGTGTTATATGCAACTGATAAGCCACTAAATTCCAACCCTGAAACTAATAATACACTATGTGTTAACTAAAATTGAATTTAGATTAAAAAGTAATTAATTAATTAATTACCCCAAAAAAGGCTAAGAGAATTTGATGTTAACATACCTACCCTAGAATGGCTAAAAGAAACTCTCTAAACAGAAATAAAAATAGATAACAGAAGGTTGGAATCTTCAGAAGTGAGGAAAAAAGAACAGGTAAAAATAGAAGTAAGCATAACAGATTATCTTTCAGTTCATGGGTTTCTTTATGGTTGAAGCAAAAGTTCTAACACCATCTGATTGGCACTCAGCATATGTAGGAATTACTTTAAACATTTATATTTTAAAACGGGGGAATAAAGGTACCTAAAGAGAAGTGAGGTCATAATACTTCACTTGAAGTGCGAAAACATTACGTATATGCTAAGATTTAGAGTAACCACAGAGAAAACTACAAAAAGTGATATACTCACTAACATTGTAAGTAAATCAAAATAGAACCCTAAAACTGTTTGATTAACCCATAGGAAAGCAAGAGAGAGAGAGAAGAAACTGAGGGAAAAATATAAAATAAACAATAAAATTGGCAGACTTAAATCTTACTATACTAATAAGTACTTTAAATATAAGTGGTCTAAATACAACATCTAAAAGATCAGTATTAGCAGAGTAAATTTTTAAAAAGCCACTCAACTATATACTGTGTACAAGAAACTCACTTCAAACATAGCAACTAAGTAGGTTAAATGTAGAAAGACAGAAAAATGATGTATCATGGAAACATTGATGTAAAAAAATGCAACAGCAACTACACTAATATGAGATAAAGTCAACTTCAGAGCAAAGAAAATTATTCAGAACAAAGAGGGATATTACAAAATGATAAATGGATCAATCCATAAGATGATCTATCAATCCTAAATGTGCATGCACCAGATAACAGAGCATCAAAATACATGAAGCAAAAACTAGTAGAGCTTAGGCTAAGCAAAAACTAGTAGAGCTCCTTAGTAGAGCTAAAGGAAGAAATAGATAAATGGGCATTTATAGTTGGAACTTCAACACCCCACTATCAGCAATTGATAAAACTACTAGACAGCACATCAGCAAGGATGTAGAACTGACCAACCATCACTATCTAATTGACATTTATACAGCATTCCAACAGTAGCAACAGAATGCATGTACTTTTCAAGCATCTTTGGAAAATTCACTACAGTAGACCATACCTTGAGTCATAAAACCAACCTCAACAAATTTAAAAGAATTGAACTCACACAGAATGTTCTCTGACCATAACGGATCAAACTAGAAATCAATTATAAAAAGACAATAGGAAAACATCAAATACTTAGAAATTAAGTAACACACTTCTAAATAATCTATGAGTCGAGAAGACATTTCATTTAAAAAAGAGAGAGAGAATATATGAGAATAAAAGCAGACAATACCAAAATTTGTGAGATAAAGCCAAAGTGGTGCTGAGAGGAAATTTATATTAGCAAATGCTTAAATTAGAAGAGAGATGATGGGGGGATGGGTGAGCCTGGTGATGGGTATTAAGGAGGGCGCGGATTACATGGAGCACTGGGTGCTATACACAAACAATGAATCATGAAACACTACATCAAAAACTAATGATGTACTGTATGGTAACTAACATAACACAATAATAAAAGAAAAAAAAAAAAGGAGAGAGAAGATCTCAAGTCAATAACCTAAGTTCCTACCTCAAGAAACAAACAAAGAGAACAAAATAAACCTAAAGCAAGCAGAAGGAAGGAAATAATAAAATTAAAAGCTGAAACTAATAAAATGGGAACAAGAAAATAAGGGAAATTAATGAAACAAAAAACTGATTCTTTAGGGAAAAAATCAATAAAATTAATAAACTGAAACCAGGTTAACCAAGAATTTTTTTTTTAAAGGACACAAATCACCAATATCAAAAGTGAGATAGGGCTCATCACTACTGATCCCACAGAAATTAAGAGGATAATTAAGAAATATTATGCCTCTGTCTATGCCCGTAAATTTGAGAACTGAATGAAATGAACTAATTCCTTAAAGGAACAAATTATCAAAACTCACACATGAAGAAAAAGTTACTATGCATAAGCTTATCTCTAATAAGGAAAATGAATCAATAATCAACAACTTTCCCTAAAAAAAAGAAAATATCAGGCCCAGATGTGTTCACTGGTGAATTCTATCAAACATGTAGGTAGAAATTAGACCTATTTTCTATAATCTCTTCCAGAAAATAAAGGCAGATGGAATACTTCCTAACTCATTCTATCAGGTCACATAGCACTTGACAAAATCTAACACCCAGTCACAGATAAGATACTCACCATAATAAGAAATTCCTCAATATGATAAATAACATCTACAGGGGCGCCTGGGTGGCTCAATGGCTTAAAGCTTCTACTTTCGGCTCAGGTCATGATCTCAGGGTCCTGGGATGGAGCCCCACATTGGGCTCTCTGCTCAGCTGGGAGCCTGCTTCCCCCTCTCTCTCTGCCTGCCTCTCTGCCTACTTGTGATCTCTCTCTCTCTCTGTCAAATAAATAAATAAAATCTTTAAAAAAATTTTTAAAAAATAACATCTACAAAAAAAAATAGCAGCTAATATCATACTTAAAGGTGAGAAGCCGAATACTTTCCCCTTATGATTGCCAAAAAAACAAGGATATGCTTTCTCACCACTCTGATTTAACATTGTGCTGAAAGTCCTATCTAGTGAAATAAGAAATGAAAAGGAAATAAAATGTATAAGATTTGGAAAGAAGTAAAACTGTCTCTGTTCACAGATGACATGGTTATCTATGCAGAAAATCCCAAAGAATTGACAAAACAAATGAACAAACTCCTGGAATAAGTGAGTATAGAAGGGCACAGGATACAATGCTAATACACAAAATTCAATTGCTTTTCTATATACCAGCAATAAACAGTTGAAATTTGTAATTTTTAAAATATGTCATTTATGATAACGCCCAAAAGATGAAATATATAGGTATAAATTTAATAAAATATATTAGAGGATCTATATGCAGAAAAACTATAAAACTTTAATGAAAGAAATCAAAGATCTAAAGAAATGGAAATACATTCCACGTTCATGGATTGGAAGACTCGATATTGTTAAAATGTCAGTTCTTCCCAACTTGATTCAATGCAATCCCAATCAAAATTGCAAGAAGTTGTTTGGTAGATATTGACAGACTTATTCTAATATTTGTATGAAAAGGTAAAATACCTACATGAGCCAACACAATACTAAACAATGACAAAGTTAGAAAACTCACACTACTTGATTTCAAAACTTATTACAAAGCTACAGAAACCAAGACACCATGGTATTGATGTAAGAATAAATATAGAGATCAGTAGAATAAACTAGAGGCCCAGAAATAGGCCCACACAAATATTGTCAATTCATCTTTGACAAAAGGTGAATGGACAAAAGATAGTCTTTACAACAAATGGTCCTGATAAATTGCATGCTCCTTTTCAAAAAAAAAATTATTTATTAATAAATATATTTATTTATATATTTATTAATATAAATTAATCTATTTATAGTATATATAATAATTTATTTATTAATATATTATTTATTAATATATTTGTTATATAAATTAATAAATATATTTATTAATATTACTATATTATATTATAGTAATAAATATATTTTATATACTTATTAATCTAACAAAGATCTTTTACTTTTCAACAAAATTAACTCAAAATGGATCATAAACTGAAATGAAAACCTGTGAAATTTCTAGAAGAAAATACAGGAGAAAATCTAGGTGACCCTGGGTTTGGAAATGAATGTTTAGATATAACTCTGAAACCATGATCCAAAAATGAAAAAAATCACTAAGTTGGGCTGTATTCAAATTAAAAACTTCTGCTCTGTGAAATATATTGTTAAGAGGATGAAAAGACAAACCACACACTGAGAGAAAATACTTAAAAAACACACATCTGATAAAAGAATTACATCCAAAATACGCAAAAACCTCAACAGTAAGAGAAAAAACAATTCAAAAATGGGCAAAAAATCTGAACAGACAACTCACAAAAGAAGCTATAGAAATGGCAAATAAGTAAATGAAAAGATGCTCAACACCATGTATTCATTAAGGAATTATTAATTAAAACAATGAGATACCACTACACATCTATTAGAATAACTTTAAACAAGAAAAAAAACTGACAACACCGATTGCTGACAAGAATGCAAGCAATTCATTCATTGCTAACAGGAACACAAAGTGGTAGAGCCACTCTGGAAGACAGTTTGGCAGTTTCTTACAAAGTAAAACATGGTCTTAACATACAATCCAGCAATTGCACTCTTGGGTATCTACCCAACTTATTTGAAAATGTATGTCCATGCAAAACCTGCACATGAATGTTTATAGTGAGTTTATTCTTAATTACCAAAAACTTGCAGAAACCAAGGTATCCTTCAGTGGATGAATAGATACTGTGGTACATTTATACATTGAAATACTAATATAAGTAATGATTAAATAAATAAACAAATGAGAAAAGGCAAATCTTTCATGCAGAAGAATTCCAAATAACTTATGCAAATATTCTGCCCTCAGAGAAAAGGAGCATAAATAACCCCATTCTTTAAACATAGGTGGTGCATAGTGAATCCTTTTGACAGTATGGAAAGGAGGAAAAATGAGTTCTTTATAATGGAGAAACCTGACACACTACCTCAACCAGGTGATGAAGGTCAATATCAAGAATGATAACTCATGTTGATAGAATGTACCCTTGACATGATGTGATGAAATGGCACTTTACCCCTGTGGTCCTCTTCCCCAAAACCCAATCTAGTCCCAGTATAATAAAAACACAAGACAAATTCCAATAGAGGGCCATTCTACAAAATGCTTGACAAATAATACTCCTACTAACAGTCAAGGTCATCAAAAACAAGAAAAGTCTGAGAAACTATTATATTCTAGAGGAGCCTAAGGAGACATGACAACTAAATGTAACATGGCATCTTGGAGTGCTGGAACAGAAAATGAACATTAGGTATCAAGTATGTAATTAGTATGAAGTTAGTAATATTTTATGAATAGCAATTCACTTAGTGTAACAGATTTACCATACTAATGTAAGATGTTAATTATAGGGGAAACTGCAGGTAGGGCATATGGGAACTCTGTATTTGGGAACTATCTTCTCAATTTTCCTGTAAGTCTAAGGTTGTTCTAAAAAATAAATTCTATTTTGTTAAAATATAGTCATTTCATATCACTCTAAAGTTCCAAACCTTCCAACAGTGTTCCTTTGGACATAGAATCAAATCTCAACTACATTGAAGACCTCATTTCATTGCCTTTGTAAGCCTTCATTCACTACTATCCAGCCATACTGGTGTACTCCCTGCTCACTAACACTCCACTCCCACTCCATTCAGGGACTTTGTGCATGAGTCCTTCAGCCTCGCACATTATCTCACAGCCTCCTTTTTCTTTTGCTCACTGTTGTGTTCTTTGGCTCTCTAATAGCACCTGGAACATAATACCTTCTCACTGGTTGGATGAATGGTGGATGGATGGATTCATGAACATGACAATCTCACTATCAGACCAATGATAATGGAGTTTTATGAGCTGTCAAAGGCTAACCTCATTGTCATAGTCTATGAACTATTCTCAAGAATCACAGAAGACTCAAATGGAACATTCAGGATTTCATTTTATCAATGAGATATTAGTATGATTTTTACAAATTGTTTTAAAAGCAAAAATATCCATATGTCCTACAAGTGCTACAAACCTCTGTTTACATACCTCTTATTCCTAGGCCTTACCCTGACTTCCAAAGACTTCCTAATTTAGTGGTCTGATCACTTCAATCCCAAGCTAAAAAATTTAGATAAACAACCAGTTATATCATCTGAATGAAATCCATTAGATCTCTTGATAGAATTTCCAGTAGCAGTGGAAACTTATTTACTTTCTAGACAACATCACCTAAAACTAAAAGGAAGAAGTTTCAGAGGTACTGAACTATGTAGAAAGTAAAGTTTACAATAATTCACAGGATATGGCTTGACCTCCAGTAGCTTGTAGTCAAGAACAGAGACACGAACAGGAAGGAATATCCAGATGACTGAACAAAACCACTATATAAATAATAAAGTTAAGTCTTATGTATACAAACCAATATAAAATCCAAATTCACTACCTGCACTAATTTAACATTCCTTTACATTTCATAATCTCTTTGGCAATAAATATCAGTTTTCAGAATTATTATCTAAAATAATAGATGTTTGTGTTATGGCTTATACGAAGGTACACCCGAAAGTCATAATTAAGCAACTCCTGTTTCAATCACTTCATTCAGGAGGTCTAACTAGTAAGGAACATTTTGTTTTGAATAATTTCAGGAGAGATAAAAAGTCTGGGAAAAAAGAGTGAAAGTATGAGACACCATTACTATGTACACATTAAATGAAAACGCAATTGGTTTCTTGACATACAGGCAATCAAACCCAAAAGAAATCTTTGTATGATGATGGTCTAGTCTGGAATCTTGAATGCTTTAACTTATCCCTTTTGTACTTCAAACCCCACTCTTGCGTGCCAAAATGTTTCACAATAGAACAGCGTCAGCCTGGGAGGAACAAGATGGCGGAGCAGTAGGAGACCTAATATCATCGGGTCCCAGGAATTCAGCTAGATAGTTATCAAACCATTCTGAACACATACAAACTCAACAGGAGATAGAAGAGAAGAGCAGCAATTCTAGGAACAGAAAAGCAACCGCTTTCTGGAAGGTAGGACGTGCAGAGAAGTGAATCCGAGGCGATACACTGGAAGATAGACAGCGGGGGCAGTTTGGCTCCGGGCAAGCAGTAGAGCAGCAGAGCATGAAATCAGAACTTTTAAAAGTCTGCTCCACTGAGGGACGACGCTCCAGAGGCTAAGCAAGGGGGTTGGGGGGTGAGGGGGTGGAGCCCTTGCAGGCACAGTGTGGTCTTGGGACCCACGGGGTCACAGAAAGACCGGGGGTGTCTAAGTGTAGCAGAGCTCCTGGGTATCAGGGCGGGGAAGCCGGTGGCAGAGATGAAAGCCAAGGAGGGAGCTCTCAGCTCGGGCTTACCTTAAACCGTGATCCAAGGCACAGCCGGGCCACTGCTCTTCGAGCAGGGACCCCACAAGGGGCGGATCCGGGAGACTCACCTTCCTCCTCCGGGAGGAGCGGCGCGGGAGCGAGCAGCAGGAATCTGCTGGGTTTGGAGACTCCAAACAGGGCCGTGCGCCAGAGATAGAAATGCTCGGTCACAAGGCGGGTGAGCTCGGAATGCGGCAGGAGACCAGGAAGACGGGAGGGACGGACTGCTTTTCTCTGAGGGCGCACTGAGGAGTGGGGCCCTGAGCTCTCGGCTGCTCCGGCCCGGAGCCTGGGAGGCTGCCATCTTCATTCTCCTCCTCCAAAGCTGGACGGAAAGCATTCAGGGAACAAAGCTCCCGAGAGCGAACCTGAGCAGATTCGCTCTCCAGACTAGGCCACTTAGCCTGGCCCCTGGCAAGGGTGGTGCAATTCCGCCGCAGGCAAAGACATTTGAGAATCACTGCAACAGACTCCTCCCCCAGAAGATCAACAAAAATATCCAGCCAAGACCAAGTTCACTGATCAAGGAGAACTGCAAAATTTCACAGCTATGGGAATACAGCCCATAGAATCCATGGCTTTTTCCCCATGATTCTCTAATCTTTCAAAGTAAAATTTTTTAAATTTTATTTTTTCTTATTCTATTTTTTT
>CM052888.1:34776064-34803149 GCA_028534135.1 Potos flavus
CTAGGTATTTACCCTAAAGATACAAATGTAGTGATCCAAAGGGGCATGTGCACCCGAATGTTTATAGCAACAATGTCCACAATAGCCAAACTATGGAAAGAACCTAGATGTCCATCAACAGATGAATGGATAAAGAAGAAGTGGTATATATACACAATGGAATACTGTGCAGCCATCAAAACCCCCGAAATCCTGCCATTTGCAATGACATGGATGGAACTAGAGGGTAACATGCTAAGCGAAATAAGTCAATCAGAGAAAGACAATTATCATATGATCTCTCATATGAGGAATTGGAGTGGTAGGGCGGGGGGTCCTGGGGGGTAGGGAGGGAAAAAATGAAACAAGATGGAATAGGGAGGAAGACAAACCATAAGAGACTCTTAATCTCAGGAAACAAACTGAGGGTTGCTGGGAGGCCTGGGTGGGGGAAGGGATAGGGTGGCTGGGTTATGGACATTGGGGAGGGTATATGCTATGGTGAGTGAATTGTGAATTGTGTAAGACTGATGATTCACAGACCTGTAACTCTGAAGCAAATAAGATATTATATGTTAATAAAAAAAATTAAATAAATAAAACAAAATAAAATAAAAACAGTGTCAGCCTGAAATAATTCTAACTCTGGAGGAGACAAGCAAGCAAAAAAAAAAAAAAAAAAAGGAAATATTTTCTATGTATGTAATTATTTTACATGTTGATCTCAGGCCCTTTATTGTCTCTTGTACATGGGGAATCATCATGGATATTCAACAGGATTTTCTGGTTTAAAGAAATGTGAAATGAGTTTGAAACCAAGGCCTTAAACCATCTTTGTTTAAATGCCTGGGTCCTAAGTGTATTATTATGCCAGTGCGTTCATAAGGAAAGACTGCTTCATTTGAAGAAACTCTTGATGCCAATGCAGGTATGAGGAGTTACTAATAAATAAAATCCATGTTTCATTATCATCTTTTACCCTCAGATGTTATTTTTAATATCAAAGAGCACTGTAATCCCATAGGAGAACCATGTGACCAAGTGATATAATTCAATTAGAATATCCGTGTTACAGGAAGAATGAGGGACTTCCTCAACATCACTAGGGAGTCAGGATAATTTCTGCCAATGGATATAGTTCAGAGAGGGACAAATGGTTGTTCCCCTTGGAAGAAACTGTGAATGCCAAAGCTTACATCACCAGTAATATTTTATTTATTTTTATTTTTTAAATGAATCCCATACCTTAAAACACTGTGTTGTTTTGTGTCACACAAAACAATTAATTCATTTTCTCACTCTTTCAATAATCAAAGGGGTGTGGTTGCCAATCAAAGCTGCAGGTCATCCTGAGATGATCACCATTAGCTGAATTAATATAGTTTAAGACAAGAACTAGGCACCTGATGGTTTCTTTATCCTTCAGACACTTAGGAAAATTCATTATTTTCCATTAAAGATTTTACAATACTCAAAATATTTGTAAACGTCTTTGCTCCTATTTTTAAAGACTTCTATGGATCCAGATATCCCAGATCAGAAAATACTGGCCCAGAAGACTTCTTTGAGGCAAAGAAGTAAAAACTGCAGCTGCATTTCAGACAGGAATATTGATACAGAATGATTGGTTCTGGGATAGAAGAGTATACAGTTATTAGTCATCACAAAAAAAAGGGCATTTATGATAGTTCGTGGCAAAAGGATGGATGAACTTGCCCCTAAATATTACTAAAGTATCATTCAGTCCCAGATACAATGGAGCAATATTTATAAAATTCTGAAAGGAAAAAAAATGAAACAAAAATTCGTTTTTAGGCAATCACAAACAGACTGTTTAATAATAACAAATCGGTATATGAACAAATTTTGCTAAGAGTTTATCTAGGTACAATAATGGAAGAGAGAAATAGCTATCTAAATGACAGCCACCTCTCCTTTCTGATAGTTTTAAATTACCCAAAATTCATCCTCAGATGGATGGTGGACACAAATCCTGCTTATAGAAATGAATGGGATTGATTGAGTGACCTTTCTACACATAGGTCCAGCTGCTAAGAGTTTACTACATGACATCACATTCATTGTTTCAACTGAAAAGAAATTAGAGAGTCCAAAGTGTACTACGGGGTTTCAAGGAGATGTCCCCTTTTGACTATGATATAGAAGCTTCTAGCACATTGATTCTCCCATTGGCTAGAAAAATCTAAGTAAAATACGGAAAAAAATATCTGCTTAAAGAATCAAAGAGCTATTGAAGCAGTCAGGATTGAGAAGCTGTGATCCTAGAAAGAAGGGAGGGCCATAAAAGTGAGCCCAACATTCCATTTACTGACTTTCCCCTTGGAACAATTACCAATTCTAGGCTACAAAAAGAAAGGTCAAACTGTAGCTACACCAAACTGGCAAGTTCCTGGCAAGTAGGGAGTTACAGAGACATGTGCCTGGCACTTCACACCAGTTTTCTCCTTGAGACATTTGTTGATTCCAAAACTTTGTAGGATTATGTTCTTTGAAACCAAGCAAAGAGTAGGAAGAAAGCTGAAGGGATCTTTTGATAATCTTACTATCCTGGAAATATAAAAACGGAAGTTCAAACTAGCCAAAGAGGGGCACCTGGGTGACTCAGGTCAGTTCAGCATCTGACTCTTGGTTTTGGCTCAGGTCATGATCTTGGGAGTCATGAGATTAAGCCCTGTCTCAGGCTTCATGCTCAGCACACAGTCTGCTTCAGGTTCTCTCTCCCACTCACTCTGCTTCTCCCTCCACTCACTCTCTCTCCCTCAAATAAATAAATAAAATCTTAAAAAAAATAAATAACTGACCAATGAGGCAGGATACCGGTAAATATTCAGGCTTTAAGTTGGGACATCTAGAGAACAAGCCAGAAATAGAATCAACCTTACAAAGTCTGAAACCCAGAAAATATTTTGTTCAATTCTAGATTGGACCGAGGTGATATGCTTACACTCTAACTGCCTTCCAGGAAAAGATAATCACTCAAAGATTCTATAATATTTTAGAAAGTATATCTGTCATAAAATAAAAAATTATCAAGTGCAGAAAGAAACAAGAACAAGAGCGGGGAAATGTGTTCAAATAGAAACAACCCCATAGGTTTAGGGTAATTAGACATTGGTTCTAAAATATGATTAGCTTGTTCAGGAAAATACACTGAATGAAGTTCTTTCCCAGAGCTGAATATATTTTAAAGAATAAAATGTAAATTCTAGATCTGAAAAAACTTAGTAATTGCATGTATGTAGCAGCAAATTAAATGCATTTGAAGAGAGAATAAGTGAACAGGAATATAGAACAGTAGACATACACAAAAAAAGCACACAGATTAAAAAGTATGAAAAATACAGAAGGAAATGTAAGGGACACATGAAGTACAGTGAAAAGGTTGAATACACATATAATTGAAGACAGAGAAGGGAGAAGAGATGGAAAGGGACAAGAGCAACGTTTGAAGAGATAATGGCCAAGAATAATGCAAGGAAATAATTTCCTAAGATAAGAGCAAATACTGATAACAGATATCCAAACAAGATTCAAGAAGTTTTGCAAACCTTAGACATAATAAATACAAAGCAAATTACACCCCAGAACATCATAGGCCAATTGCTATTATAAAAGAAAAAGACATCTTTTTTTCCTTTTCTTCATTATTTTGTTCAGTTAGCCAACATATAGTACATTAGTTTTTGATGTAGTTTTCAATGATTCATTAGTTGCATATAAAAGACAAGTCTTAAAAGCATCTAAAGAAGAAAAGATATATTACCTGAAAAGGAACAACAATAAAACTAACACCTAATTCTATAGATAATGGAATCCAGGAGAAAATAGTAAACTATTTTTAAATATCAGAAAGAAAATAATTAGCAATCTTGAATTATATAATCATTGAAGATATCTTTTAAAAAATAAAGGTAACTTCTGGACGCCTGGGTGGCTCAGTTGACAAAGTGACTGCCTTCCACTCAGATCATGATCCCAGGGTCCTAGAATGGAGTCCTGCATTGGGCTCCCTGCTCAGCAGGGAACCTCCTTCTCCCTCTCCCTCTGCTGCTCCCCCTTCTTGAGCTCTCTCTCTGTGAAAAATAAATAAATAAAATCTTTAAAAAAATAAAAAATAAAGGGAACTTCCACTTATGACCATGATGGAGGAACATGTTGGAGTAATGAGGAACCAAATTTGCTTAACATTTCTTTAAACTGGAAAAATTTGTATGAAATTATGGATTTCAGACACCAGACCATCAGCCACTCAAGATAGCAATCCTGAAGAGATAAAGACAAATGAGGCAACCCCTACAATCACTGAAGTTACTTCCTGGAGAGTTTCCAGAGTATAGTGCAAGGAAGAAAAATCCAAGTGGAGCCTGGTGAACTCCCTGAGTTACAAAGACAACATTTTGAATTTAAGAAAGCCAAGGAACCAAGATGCCCTTCAACAGACGAATGGATAAAGAAGATATGGTTTATATATGCAATGGAATATTATGCCTCCATCAGAAAGGATGAACACCCAACTTTTATATCAACATGGACAGGCCTGGAAGAGATTATGTTGAGTGAAATAAGTCAAGTAGAGAGAGTCAATTATCATGTGGTTTCACTTACGTGTGGAGCATAAGGAAAAATATGGAGGGCATTGGGAGAAGGAAAGGAAGAGTGAATTGGGAGAGAAAGGAGGGGGGAGAAGAAACATGAGAGACTGTGGACTCTGAAAAACAAACTGAGGATTTTGGAGGGGATGGGGGTGGGGGGGTTGGGTGAGCCTGGTGGTGGGTATTGAGGAGGGCATGTATTGCCTGGAGCATGGGGTGTGGTGCATGAACAATGAATCTTGGAACATTGAGAAAATAAAATTAAATTAAAAAAAAAAAGAAAGCCAAGGAAGCCAGAATGCACAGGGTAGAATGTAGGAAAAAAGATTTCAGTACAGAGAGAGTTCTTGAGATCTGGAGGTTTCCTTCCCTCAATTCTTCAACTCAGTGCTGACTGGCACATTTGTGAGGAAATTACCCAAAGCTAGGGGAACATCACCAGAAAGAAATAGGTATAAAATTGTTGAAGGTTGTAAATGGCTAGAAACGGTACACATTCATACAGCCTGAGTCGAGAAGCTTCATAATACATAGGACATTGGATTGAGTACTCGAAAGAGTTTCACCTCAATATTTGGAGCAATAGTAGCCCCAGACTAAAGGCTCCTTCTGCCCTGTCTAACAAAGTTTAAGTGAAAGGATATTAAAACAGCTATTATAATTATATTCTGTGTGTTCAATAAGATAAAAGAATGAAATGAGTATGGTAAGGAGAGACATGGGAGATATTAAAGACCCGAACTGAACATCTGGAGAGAAAAAAATACAATGTGTGAGAGGAAGAATATGCAGGGTGTGATTAACAGATTAGACTGAAGAAGAAAAATTAGTGCACTATCCAAAATGAAATGTGGAAAAATAAAAAGATTGTAGAAATGAACATTGAGATGCATGAAAACTTTAAGTGAACTAATATTGGAGTCCCAGAAGAAGGAAGGGTGAAAAAAATATTTGAATACATAGTGGCTGAATCTTTTCCAAATTTCACAAAAACTGTGAACTCATAGATCAAATAAACTCAACAAATCCCCAACACAGGAAGCATGAGGAAAAACAAGATATAATGTAATCAAATTGCTTAAAGCCATTGATAAAAAGATAATCTTAAAATAAGCCATAGAACAGAAGACACATTATACACAGAAAAATAAATAGAATGACAGTAGAGTTATACTAAAAAATCACGCAAAAAATAAAACGTAGAACATAGCCATTTTAAAAAAAAAGAAACAAAAATATAATCCAGAAGACAGTGGAACATCTTTAAAGTATTGGGGGGGTAATCTAACCTACAGTTCTGTATCAAGCGAACATATTTGTGAAAAATGAAGGTAAAATAAACGCCTTTGAGACATACAAAAACTGAAAGAATTCATCACCAGCAGACCAGCGGTATAAGAAATGATAAAGAAGTAAAAGAAAGAAGTAAAATGATACCAAATAGAAATCTGAATCAATACAAAGGAATGAAGAAGGGAATGGTAAATATGTGGGTGAAAATAAAAATTTTTTTCTTATTTTATAATCTCTTTAGAAGATAATTCACTGATTAAAGCAAAAAACAAACCAATATATTGTGATGTTATATGTAGGAGTAAAATGTATTATGATGATAGTAAAAAGGCTGAGAGGAGGAATGGAAGTAAGCAGTTGTAAGTTTCTTTGCCATATAAGTGTTATCATATTATTGAAGGTTATAAGTGACAGATACATACTATAAACCCTAAGGCAGCCACTAAAATAACACAACAAAGAGTTATAGTTTATATGTCAACAAAATAGATAAAATAGAATCATAATACATACTCAATTACTCTAAATGAAGGCAGAAAAAGAGAGGAAAGTTAAGAACAGATGGGACTAATAGAAAACAATTATCAAGATGGTAAATTTAAACATGAATGGATTAATAATTACATTAATCATAAATGGCCTAAACACCCCAATTAGAAGACAGAGATTGTCAGAGTAGATTTAAAAAATGAAACAATACCCAACTATATTCTGTCTCAAAGAACCCTACTTTAAATATAAAGCTACAAATGAGTTAAAGTTAAATAATAGTCATGGGAAGTTTAAAAATATTTTGAACGGGTTGGGAAGGAAAATACAGCATACTGAAATTTGTGGGATACAACTATAGCAGTGCTTAGAGGGAAATGTATAGCATTAAATGTTATAACCTAAATTAATAACCTAAACTTCCACTCTAAGAAACTAGGAAAAACAATGAAGTACACCCAAAGGAAACAGAAGAAAAGAAATAAGGGCAGAAATCAATGAATTTGAAAACAGAACAATAATAGAGAAAAATAATGGTACCAAAACTCATCCTTTGTAAGTACCAATAAAACCAATAAACCTCTCACCAGATGTACTAAGAAAAAGAAAGAAAGGGGAAAAAATCACCTATATCAGGAATGAGAGGGGACATCACTACAGACTATAGAAATTACAGGATAATAAAAAGTAATCTGAGAATCACCTATGTCTGAAATCACAGGGGGCTCGTCAGTAATTTACATACCTAGACTCTACCCCAATCATAGTGAATCAGAATCTCAGAGTTATTATGTTAGGGAGGGGATGCTAGGGTTTTGTCTTTTTGCAAACAATTCAGATGGCTAATGCAAAGTAAAGTCCAAGGTGCGTTGCTTAAAAGTAGGACCAGCTAGTCTCCAAGCTTTATGACTTGGGAAGGTGGGGAAGGAAGTTGTGTTCCACTGACTTAAATGAGAAGTCTAGATCTATACTCTCTGGAAACAACTTCCAGGCACTTTGTAAAGGGGCAGTTAATGGGAGGCACAAAGGCACACCCACAAATTCAAGATTCCCTCCATTTTTTTCCTTATGTGACACATATGCTAAGGGTTAAGTTTAAACAGGTGGCATCTTCCCATGCCCATATCCCAAAGAAAAGTCTAAAATCATCTGCAAAGCCACAATGACACATTCCAATAATATCTATAGGACCTTTTCTGAGTTCTGCCTGATTTCTAGATCTCTAGCTTTAAAACCTCTTCCAAAAACAAAACAAAACAAAAAAAACCTTTTCCCTTCTAGTTAGAGAACAATTGAAAGCAAGGAAATAAGAACAATATTATGATAAGGGATAAATATGAAATCTACTTAATATTTTTTATGTAAACCACTCATGAATCTATTTGACTCCCATTTGTGACCAGTGATTTTCAAAACTTTGAAAACAATGATTCACCAGCTGATCATGATACCATTGCTTAAGCTCACAACAGCCAGATACTGGACCATTTGTTGTGCAGACAAGGATATTCTGTGATCATAACCCACTCCTCAAATGCCAGGGCTTCCCACTGGCCCAGGCAGGCCAGAGTACTGGCAGGCTACAGCCTATTACATACTGTTTAAATAAAGATTTGCAAGGAAAATAAATTCACGGCAACATTCATTATTGATCATTCTCAAAACTGTCTGGAGAATTCCCCCAGAGGGCTTAAGAAAGAAATTAAACATTGTTTTCCTGAGTTGTTTCCTGCTGTTTTTCCACTTCATTGCTTTTGCTCCCATAATTGTGTGTGTTCCTATAGCCACATAATGTTTTAATATAGCTGAATTATTGTGTACAACTTTGGGATCATATGTCAACAATTTGGATGTAAATAACTATAATAATATGATATTATAATAATAATCAAGATAAGACTATATCCTTAGTGTCTTCTTTTTACCAGTATCTCTCAATTCTTTAACTCCTTTTAATCTGATATACTGCTGCATCTAAATCTTCAAATAACTAAACCCAAATCCATTTCCCATTTCTTGTTTTGTTTGACCAATGTTAACCCTGCCTCATCTTTGAAGCTCTCTCCCCTTTTGCTTTTCTTACTGTTGCTCTCTTCTGTTTTTCTTCCTACTTCTCTGACCTCACAGGCTCTTGTCACCATTTTCATGAGTTCTGAAAGTCAGACATTTCTCAGAGTTCTAATCAGAGTTTTCTTATCTCATTCCAAAACTGTCCTGAGCCTCTCACCTCCTTTCATAGTTTAAAATATCATCAATGTATATATCTAGAATTTAGATCTTTGATACAGGAGTCCAGGGGTCATGCCCTTATATCCCCAGTTTATTTTTCTAGTGTTTTTTTCCCACTACTCTCTCACATACCTTATGTTCCAAACCAGCTGCTGTACGCAGGGTTCAGCCAATATTCCAGATGCTGTCTTATATCCATAGTTTTCACTTACTAGTCCTTCCACCCGAAGTGCTTCAGTGGATCATATCCAGCAGTATATTTAAATGACAAATGATCCATTATTCAAGGAAACTCAGGATGGTTCAACATAAGGAAATATAATATTAATATAATTTTGGATATCAAATATGACAAAGGAAACATATTTGAGGAAAATATATTTGATAAAATTTAAGTCATTCCTGGTTTTTAAAATGCATAGAATACTAAAAATAAAATGCTAACTGCTTTAAATGATTAAAAACAAAAACCCTATCGCAAACCAATCATCACATATCATACATCATAATCAAACATTTGAATCATCCCTTTAAAGGTAAAATCTTTACAAAAATGCCCACTATTATCATCATTTCACATTTTTTTCTGAAAGTCTATCCAAAGCAATAAGATAAGAAAAAGATACAAAATACAAACTTAGTGAAGAAGAAAAAAAAGATTATTATATATATATTTTATGATTGTCTCCCTAAAAAAAGCATCTGAAAATCTATTATAGCTAATAATAGACATTAGTGAGTTACTCAAATAATAAAAATTAAGAATTAATCACTTTTCTAAAGTAAAGCAATGATCAGTTAGAAAATAAAACCAATAATATACACAAAATGACCAGGATCCATTAGGGTAAAAAGAAAATTCCAGACACAAACATATAAACATATAACTCCCATTTACTCAGATATAAAGATATTCATACTATGATTGTTTCTCTATTTATTTATTTATATCATTATTATGATTTTTTAATTAAAAATGCAGTAAATAGTCAAGGAGTTTCACAAATGTGCATTAAAAGGGTTTATTCTGATGAGAAAATGACAAAGGTTTTAGGTTAGATGACAAATTCAAAACTAATGAATTATATACTTTACAAGAGTTCATTTATGATATATTAATTGTATCTCAATAAAAATTTAAAACAGTAATGCCTTCAGAGAAGTGACAACTCATCCTAACACAGGATTATGCTTACCTTTACATAGTTTTTGAGTGTGTCTGTGTGGAAACACAAACATAGACACACTGTTTCACATGTATAAACCAAAACAACACAGCTTCCAAACTCATTACTGAAAATCGTGAGATCTTTTTTTTTTTTTTTTTTTTTTTGAGATCTTCTACTTCCTTACAACGTTCCATGGTGCCATGGTGGAATTCCAGATCACTTTACAACTTTTCCTGCATCTTCGTCACACATGTTTACATGCCACGCTCATTGGAATGGGAAGGTGCACACTAGTACCACTAATCTTTATCCTGGTAGTGCATTATTTATGGTTTGTCCCATTTTGCAGACCAGGAAACATAGGCTCTGAGAAGGTAGAGGATGTTTCCAAGTTCATAATAATGGCAGTGTCAAGACCTGGGGTTTGAACCCAGCTCTCTAGACCTCATGCCAAGACGGGCAGCCCCAGGGCCCGGAGCGAGAGCTCCTGGTTTTCTTTCCACTGTAAGGCCAGCCTGTGAAGTCTCCATTCCACATGACTCTAGGATGTGGCCCCTTCGCCCCCCAGGAGTTGCCATGGTAGAGGAAAGGACTATACCGCATGCATTTCTCACCTTCTAGTGGTATTTACCAAAGATGCCTCAAGAATGAGAATTACCTCGGGAGCCACCCAACCCCTCCAAGTCCCACTGAACTAGAAACTCAAAGCAAGAAGGAGAACTTCTATTTTAAAGACCCTCCACAGGTACTTCTGATGAGGTAAATTTGAGAAATACTTCATTGCTTCATTTGATTCTCACAGCCACACTATTAACACTATCTCCATAGAATTCATGATTTCAAAATTTCATAGAAATCCATATAACAGAGAAATTAGCAAAGTAATTTGGCACATGAACTCAATTTTCAGTGATGATTTGTAGAGAGTAAGGACCTGAGACACACCCTGAGGAGGCCAGTAGTGTGTGATATAAGATTCCTGAGAAATTACTGAACTCGATAAACGAAGACAAGCGAATGTCAACAGTGTAACTCTGGGGTGGGGGGCATATCTAATTAACAATGACCTGAAACTGGCATTTGTCAGGGCCTGGGAAATGGCCACCTCGAAGGGAGAGAAAAACTCATTAAACTTTCTTCAGTGAATCAGTCATTTCTCATCTAGGTGGGTATCCTTGGGAATAATCACCCAAGTGTGCAGAAGTGAATTTTCAACCACCTAATGCTGCAGTGTTGACGGTAGCAGGAAGCTACTAGCAATCCAGCTGTCCCTCAGCAGAGGACAGGGAGACTGAACTGCTGGGAGAATTCACAGAATAACACATTGTGGAACTATTTGAGAAGATGAGGACCTGTGTCCATGAACTTGAAAAAATGAACATAATGTAAAATTAAGTGAGAAAAGGTTGCAAACAACATTTAGATGGACCCTTTTTGTTTTAAATCGTTACATATATTTTAAATAATTACATATGTTTTTGTTTTAAATAATTACATATAATATATATGTGTGTGTGTATATATATATATATATATATATATATACACACCACATAATATCACATACACACACACATAATTCATAGAAGCAAAGATTTAAGTGAGTGAATATCAAACTACTAATAGTGGTAATAATGGTTGTCTTTGGGTTGCCTTTTCTTTCTTTCTTTCTTTCTTTCTTTCTTTCTTTCTTTCTTTCTTTCTTTCTTTCTTTCTTTCTTTTTTTCTTTCTTTCCTTTCCTTCCTTCCTTTATTCCTTCCTTCCTTCCTTCTTTCCTTTCCTCCCTTCTTTCCTTCCTTCCTTCCTTCTTTCCTTTCCTCCCTTCTTTCCTTCCTTCCTTCCTTCTGCTCTGCTTTGCTCTGATTTTTTGTCTGTCAGTATTTTTAAATGTTCCCAGGATTATTTTTCAATTTACACCATACATATATGTATATGATATGAGCTTCCCAGAACCTTCTGCAGCTCCTGGGAAAGGCCATGCTGACCAGCAGACAGGCACAGGGGGAAGACAAAGACATAAAGCATCACTCCGAGCATTGGCCTGGGATGCTCCTGGTCTCCTCTCCAGCTTCTGCTCACAGAGAGGCGAGGCTGGCTCAGGCCCCGACGGTGACGCCTATGACGGCGACAGGGAGGTGTGCGGAGCCGGGCTCGGGCTGTGCCAGCTCTCGCTAATCCTCTGCAGTATGGTTCGCTGCTAATTTGTCATGGCACATATTTGCCTTATGTCTAATTAGCATCAAATTGCAAACTGCTATTTGCTAACAATTTGTTGCATCAATCTGCTTGAAAATCTATAGTTTGGAATTGGATTGCAACTTGCCCTGTCTATCAAAATTCTCGTTCACACATACACAAAATAACTTCCCCTTCCCGCCAAAAACGTCGCAATGTTTGTAGTGGCACAAAAGGAGAGCGATGTGGGTTTTTTCTTTTCTTTCTTTTTTTTTTTTTTTTTTTTCCCAAAGGAAGAAGTATAACCACGGGGTGTTTCCATTTGAATGTCGTGGCTTTGATTTTCCTTGGTCTTGGGAAGATGGCTAGATGGTGCTCACACCCAGAAAGAGTGCTGATCCAGCCCTTTCTTTGAGACTTTTCAGGAAAATCTAGACACATAAAGAGACCAGAAACCCTGTCCTCAATCCCAAAAACAAGACCCCTGGGTCAAGCTGTGCTAGGAAAATTCTGAGCTCCCTCAACCTTGTGCCTCCAATCAGCCCTGCGGAGGGATGCAGCCTCCCCCAGCTGCATTTCCCATGCATGTGCCCATCTAATGCTTGCAGCCACCCAAGGAAGTCGGGGTTAATATTTTCTTTATTTACAAATGGTGGAACTGAGGCTGAGAAGATAAATGTCACATGTGAGCAGGCGGCAAGGCAGGAACCGAAAGCCAGCCAATGACATTTCATGGTCTAGTTGACCCTGTGAATACCAAAAATAGTGGGAATAATGCCTATGATGATAAAAATTATGAAATGAAATATGAATGAAAAAATAATGAAATAAAAAGGAAGTAATATCTAAGAATTGCATCTCATTCGATAGTTTAGCCTTGTAGAGGCAAAACATCTAGTTGGGTATTTGACATTTGGGTTTGGAAACATGCCCCATGACAGACTGAGGAGTCAGGCCTTCAGACTCTCCTCGTGGTCTCGAAAGCCAGCCCCGGTGGTCCAATTAGAATGAAGAACTACAATCTCCATGCTGGCAGGAGGGATGATTTCTGTGGAGTCGAGGGAGAGTCAGAAGTGACATTGGGGTGGAGACCTTCTTCCCTGGTTGCCAGACAGAGGGAACTAGAAATTCCCAGCACAGAGAAGCTGCCACTCCACTGCAGGGCACAAGCAAAACAGTTGGGACCTTCTCAGCCCAAGATGCAATTTGCTAAAAATGCTCCGTTGGTTAGAATTCCTTAACCTTGGAAGTGACTCAGCGGCAAGAGGCTCTCCTAGTGCATCCCTCCTCTTCTCCTTAGCATCCCTGATGGGGATTCCAAACCCTTGTTTTGGAAAAACTCCATGCTAAAACAGCATGAACACTCCTCAAAAAATTAAAAATAAAACCACCGTACAATCCAGCAATTCCACTCCTGGGTATGTAGTCAAAGGAAGTGAAAATAGGATCTCAAGGAAGCATTGTTCACAGTAGCCGAGATGTGGAAACAACTGAAATGTCGGTCAATGGATGGACAGATAAAGAACATGAGGTATATGCATATACATACAATGAAATATAATTCAGCTATAAAAAAAAAGGGAAGTCCTCTCGTTTGCTACAAAATGAATGGACCGAGAGGGCATTATGCTAAATGAGATAAATCAGACGGAGAAAGTCAAATACTATACAATCTCACCTACATGTAGAATCTAACAAAGCAGAACTCAGAGCAGCAGAGAGTAAAGTGCTGGTTGCCAGAGGCTAGGGACAAGGAGTGGGGCATAGGGAGATATTGGTCAAAGGACCCAAACTTCCAGACAGAAGATTAACAATTCTGAGGAGCTGGGGCACCTGGGTGGGTCATTCGGTTAAGCGTCCATCTCTTGGTTTGGGCTCAGGTCATGACCTCAGGGTTGTGATATCAAGTCCCTATTGGGCCCCACGCCCAGCAGAGAGTTTGCTTGAGATTCTCCTTCTCTCCATCTCCCTTTGTCCCTTGCCCACCCTCTCTCTCTCAAATAAATAATCTTTTTGGAGGGGAGGGGGGTGGGGGGTTGGGCGAGCCTGGAGGTGGGTATTGAGGAGGGCATGTATTGCATGGAGCACTGGGTGTGGTATATGAACAATTAATCTTGGAACACTGAAAAAATAAAATAAAAGTAATTGGGGAAAAAAATTCTGAGGAGCTAATATACGACATGGTGATTATAGCTAATAATACTGTGTTATATACTTGATAGTTGCTAAGAGAGTAGATCTTAAGTGTTCTCACCACAAAAAGAAGAAATGCCAACTATGTGATGGGATGGAGGGGTTAGCTAATGCTACGGAGGTCATCATTTCACAATATGTAAGTGCATTAAATCAACATGCTGTACATCTTAAACTTACACAATGTTATATGTCAATTACACCTCAATTTTCCCTCTTGGCTGATTTTTAAATAATACTAGTTACTCTAACTGTTATTGTGGTCAAAGCCTCTATTTTTGTAGCTTCTCCTTGGAATTGCTAGGGATGGAGATAAAAGATTATCTAAGAGGACCTTCAGAGAAGGAGCTACAGAAATAACAGAGATCTCTGCAAACTGACAAAACAGTTCTCTACACCCATGAATATGGTCAAGAGTAATTAGTTTGATGTGCAGGACTGACATTCCTTCAGGAAGTGCTCATCAGGTACCTTCCTGGTGCCATGACCTCTCCTAGGTGCTGGGATGGGAGCCAAACAAGGTGATCCCAGCCATGGCAGAGCAAAATACGCAGAGGCACAAGAAAGTGGCTACTCGCAGCAATGAGACAAGTTCTTGGCAAAACAAACTCGTGAACATTCATCAGTCTGCATCAAACGGAGAAGGCTCCCTGTACAAAAAGATGCCTGAATGGAACAGAAGGAACAGGGGACCCTTCCAGGCAGAGGGAGGAGCAGGTGAAAAGAACCAGAGATGAGTGTGTGCAGTGAATCTTCTGAGAAACCAGAACATTGCAAGTAACAGAGGTCGGCCCGGGGGCCTTGGCAAGCTAAGGGTCATCGCAAAGTTCTCAGGCTCCCTTCCGCCATTGGAGAGCCTCTTCCAAAAAGCAGAGTCTTAGGACACCTACGAGGAAGTTCTTTTCCACTCTTTCTCGACAATCAATTTGCCACCATTTCTCCCCTGGGCTCATTGAAGGAACTGGGCAAAGCGAAGGAAAATTCTGAGCTGATTCATTCAGACATAGAAACAAGTTAAGAAACTTTCTTTCTTCACGTGTGCTCCCAGAATGACTCTTTCACTCAGTAAGATTTTAAATGACTGCCCCATGCCAGCATCCAACTAGAAATGATGCTACCAGCTACTGTATAGATGCACAATTTTCTATACTTGGACTGGAAGGAGGCCAGACCCTGCACGGACCTGCAACCAACACAGAAGTACACTGGAGAAGAAAATCAAAAGGTGCCCTTTTGAAAAATAAATAATCCCTAAACAAGTGCCTCTGGGCAGGAGAATGTATTCTAAAGAACTGTGCTCAGGGATCGTGTTCGAGTCCACTCAGACAAGCCCTCAAGCATCCACCACTACATACAAACACACACGCTCCAGATCTAGAAGAAAAGGCAAGGAATTTGAGGCCCCTGAGGAGTCAGGAAGGACAGCCAGACCAAGAGGACAAGTCTGTCCAGAGGCCAGAGAGAGCAGTCTCCCCAGGATGGAGGGACCACCCTCTCTCAGCCGGCCGTGTAAGCTCCATACCAGGTAAAGCCCCTCCTCACCAACACAGCAGAAGAGGGACACCAGCCATCCGCCAAGCCCAAGACGTGGCCCCATCGGCCAAGGAAGGCAAAGCCATTGTGTGCTTTAACGAAAACCTAAATAATATATGAGGATTCAGTTTAAGTCAGATATCGAAACAGAAGAGCTCCTTTGAAGCCAGGGGTAGAAGGCTTGTGATTCCCCTGCTGGTCTAGAAAAATCTACGGTAGAGCCCCCACGTCCCACCCACCCCACTTCCTGGGTGGAATAGATACGCTTCCTATACCTGTACATGCTGCTTCCAGGTGAGCAAAAACCCAAGGTTTGAAGCCACAATAGCTGTCTTCCTGCCACCTGTGGTCCTTAGGAGACATGTAGCATTAATGGGAGGGACAAGCGCAATCGTGGACTTGCAGTCATTCCCCCTACGGTCTCCTCCACTCCAGGCTGTGGGAGCCGGCCCGGGATCTCTGCACCCCACGGCGGGCCACTGTTGCATCTCCCATGCAGCACGCTGGTCTTTAACCTTTTCAGGAGCTCGGAGACGTGTCTGGAACTTCCAAAAGGCTCCTGCCAAAATGTCGGGCTGCCGTTAAACTTTATTTCGATGTCTTGCTTTTCGGGAATAATTACTCTGTACCTAAAATGTTGGCCTATTTACTGCTTGTGCAAAAACGATGACAATAAAATCAATGTTGCACAATTCCCCAAAGTCCATCAAAGTCTTTTGCAATGTTAATGGATCCGTGGGGCTAAGAGGTGTGAGCTCATGCTGGCCTGAGTGGATGCCCGGCTCCAGCGAGGGAACGTTCTTTCTCTCATTGGCCTGCTCACCCCCGCCTGCTAAACTCATTCATTCTAAAAAGCTGGCTCAGACCCTGGGGTGCAAGCAGGGATGGGATGCGGACAGAAGTGGTGAGAGCAGACTGACAAATACATAATACCACAAGCCTGTGAGCTGCCAGGCAGCTACAGGGACTGACGGGTCCTACCCCGTTCTCCAGAGACAAGGACACCGATCTAGAGAGGGGGCGTGGTCCACCCAAGGCCCTACAGCTAAAGAGCCGGGAAGCCAGACGCAGAACCCTGCCCTCAGGTTCCCGGTCTGAAATTACATCCACCACTCTGTGCTTGGAGTGGAATCTTTTTTTTTTTTGTCTTGTGGCGTCCCCTCTTAGAACATAGACATGGCTCAGTCGGTTAAACGCCCAACTCTTGGTTTGGGCTCAGGTCATGATCTCAGGGTCATGAGATTGAGCCCCAAGTAAGGCTCCCCACTCAGTCTGGAGTCTGCTTGAGATTCTCTCTCTTCCTCTCCCTCTGCCCTTCCCCCGCTCGCATTCTCTCTCTCTCTCTCAAATAAATAAATAAATCTAAAGAACATGACCGCTTCGGCCAGGAGGGCGGGCTCTGCTATGCCTCTGGGTCATGCAGGTCAATGAGGTCCGAGCAAGGCTCAGAGACATTTCAGGGAAGCTCTCTACAAATTTCCTTCGTGTGCAGTATGTGCTGGTAGATGAAAGGTTCTAACACGTCTTTTAATCAACAGCATGTCGAGAGTGTCCGTGAGCAAGGCATTTTGGTGAGGGGGCAGGTGCCAAGCATGGCACTATTGCAATGCTTTGAATTGCAACAATTCAAAAAAAATTTGCAAAAAAAGGTGCATCGCTGGAGAATTCACCCCCGTGAGCATTGCATAGTCACTATTCGCCAGCATGGCGCTGGGACGGTGATGGCCGTGGAGCGGCAGAACCGGTGTGGGAAAGGCTCTGGGGAGCTAAGTCAGGTGAGGACAAGGAACAGGAGGAGAGCGGTGCGAACAGACCTCACTGCGTCCTCAGAGGCCACCTCGGGGGCCCAGGGCGGCAGGGGCTGTCTTATCCCAGTATGCGGGTGGCGCGAGAGTGGGCTGCATGGAAACTAGAAGGGACACGGAGTGGGCAGAGAGACACAGCACGAGCTGTGGCAGAGCGGTCCCCTCATCTGCCCTGCGTAGGGTCCCATCGACTTAGGAGGCATCAAGGGACAGTGGAAAGCAGAAGATGGGGACAAAAGGCCATTTGGAAAGACCAGCACTGCCCCCCTCCAGGAACGGGTGCAGCAGCCAGTCTGAGCAGCCCCACAGGGCTGGTTCTGAGGTGGCTCCGTCGATGCAGAGGCCCTAATGACCTCCTGCTGTGACCGGACCGCTCACGGGGGCTACGGGGAGCGGGGGAGCCAGCATGCAGCAGGCTGTGTGCCAACGGAATGCACCCTCTTAGGTACTAAATTCACGCACAGAGGGATGCCTGGGTGGCTCAGTTGTTAAGCATCTGCCTTTGACTCAGGTCATGATCCCAGGGTCCTGGGATCGAGTCCCCCATCCAGCTCCTTGCTCAGTGGGGAGCCTGCTTCTCCCTCTGCCGGCTGCTCCCCCTGCTTGTGCTCTCTCTCTTGTGCTCTCTCTCTCTGACAAACAAATAAATAAAATCTTTAAAAAATAATAAAAATAAAAAAATAATAATAAATTCACACACAGAGGCCAACCCCCTGGGAGGACGGACCCACCTGGGGTCTCGTGAAGGTGACCCTGTGCTTTTGGTTTGTTTTCCACGCCACCAGTTTGATGCCTCCTGTGGCCGCAGGGAGGGAACAGGCTGGTGACTTACAGAAAGAACCTCTTTCCCAGGCCATGCCCTGACACCCCCCTTACCCACAGCCCCAGACCCTCCCCCCACCGGAAGTCCACCGGCCACTTTTCTGCTCCCTCGCCTGGGCTGTGGGGTCCTACGCAGCCTTTCCCATAAGCCGGCTCTGTGGATGTTCCCTGGGAAGTGTGATTCCACACCTAAGAAATAGCTGTTGAACCCCACCTTTTGTTTCCTGTCCCTCAAGCAAATGTATACGGATGCAAAGTTCCCCCAAAGCTGGAGTGTTTAACCATTTTCGAAGGGAAACCTTCACACAGCTTGCTGAAATCTGTCATGATGCCCGCTCCCTAGGTTCCCTTCTCTTTTACTCAGAAAAACTCAATTGAATCGGGGAGGCATGATTCCCGTTAGAGAAATCATGTCTCCCTTCCTCCGGTGGGTTAGATTTGTTTAGGTGGTCACCGACCTGGTACTTGATTAACCACCCCTGCTGCCCTTTCCTGGCTCCCCAGTGGGGACGTGGAACTCGCTAGGCTCGAGAAAGTCAGGAGGGTCCTCCGGTCCCATGGCCACCTGGGGGTCCGCTACACCTTTGGACCCACACACCGCCGTATCCCATTTGTGTTTCTCCAAAGCTCCCCGGTAAGAACGAACCCATCCCAAATGCTTGTTTTGGACTCCCTGCAAACGTGCCCCCCACACAACCTGCACGCTCAGCCACACTTGAACTAATCCCTCCCACCTGCCTTCCTCAAGTGGAATGGCACGAAGGAAACTCTTTGGGGAAAGAAGGGAGAGAGAGCCCGCCAGGACCAACAAGAAGTGGGCGCCTCGAGTGAGAGAGTGAGAACTGAGTCCAAGACGTTAGGAATGAGAGAAGGGATGGAGAAGTAGAAAGAGGAGAGGGAAATGCATATTTCGTGAGGGAGAGAGAGAGAGAAGCTTCCCACTGCTCCCGCAGTGGGTCCCAGATCTGGGCATCCATCACCAGGAGCCTGATGGAGAAACTCTGTCCCCTTACCTCTGACCAGCGGCGATGTTTTTTCAACGATTCCACAGGAGTCAAAAACCCAACAAAGCGCATCACGGGCGCTGTAAAGGGAGCATGCTGCTCGTGTCTATGACCACTGTATGCAAAGCTTGGCATTAGTCACAGCCAGGCCGGCCGTGACAGGCCTGAAGTGAGGGAGATTAATGCGAGGCTGGGGCACTTTATTATTGTCATTCTGTTCTTTCAGACTCTGCCTCTGACTTTCAATTTTGCTCCAGAATTAATTGTCTGCTCCCTGCAGTATGACTGATGGAGAAGGATACGCGTAGCCCAGGCACCTGCTCTGGCCTTGACAGTGTAAGGCCCGGCGTGGGATGTATTGTACGCGGTCAGAGCAGGGGACACATGGGCATCTCTCGAAGAATCGGCCCACACCACGCCTGCCTTCAATCAGACGTGACCGCAGACCATCCCTTGCTAAGAATTATCTCTGCTTGTAGCATCCCTAAAAACATGCCCAGGCTCCTATCAAGGACTTACCCTGGAGCCCAGAGGTCAGTTGGTTGGCGAAGTCCTTCCCAGCCTTCAGGTCTCTGATTTTTCTTCCTGTCTCTGGTTCTGGGCAATAAATTCGGAGTGCAGCCTCCCAGGTCCCAGCCTTCCCAGACGTGAGCATTTTTTTGTGAGCACTTTACATACACAGCGTCTCTGACAATAGGAAGGCAGGGTTGGCGCCGATTTCCAGTTGAGTTCAATATTCACCTCCCTTCTCATTACCCCAACTCATGTTCCCTCGTCTCTAAAATAAAAAAATCATTTCTATATTTTCTTAAACATTTAAACCGAAAAGCCTGTCTCAGTATAAAATCCTGAAGAAGTCTCCCACAAAATAGCCATGTTCTCTGCTTTTGAAGGATGGGAGAGCCCAAGACAGGGTTGTCGAGTGGGGAAATGAACGGAAGAAGTCATGCAGAGTGGTAATCCTAAACAGAACGAAATGGAGAGGGGCATATTTTGTTTTCGTAAATAAAGAAAAATCCTCCCGAGTCATTTTTCAAGCCAAGTTTTGACGCTGGCCATTGTTCTAGACCAGCGAGCCTCATTCCCGCGGCAGACGTGCCCATGAATACTTGGGTGTGATTCTTTTTTATGTAAAAGGAACCCCACTTTCGATGCTTACGGACTTTGCAGGGAGGAAGGGAAGTCTTTGAGGAATATACTGGCAATGTTCGCCTCCATGCTCTGGTCTGGGTGTGTGTGGCCGGACTGATTTTGGACCTGAGATCTAGATGCAAATGTTTCGATTTGTGTGATGCTCGGGTTTTCCTGACCCTCCGCAAATAAAGTTTTATTCAAGGGACGTCTGGCATTTCTGAGGCACCTCTTCCTCAAAACTGGATCAGACTGACGCTTGACAGGAGGAAAAAGCAGCCAATAAGGGAAAGGCAGGTGTCGATGAGCTGAGAAGCGTTTTAAAGCCTGGTTTTCCAGAGAACCTTCAGGAATCCCTTCTAAATATGCCGCCTGACTGTAACCTGCAATAAATTATTACGGCTTTAACTCATCTGGTACTTTCATACGAACACGGTATTATGTTAAAGGGTACAGAAATATATAATACGCTCAACTGTCTCCACAGTTGATACCAGAGGGAAAATTACCACCACTCAGTGAAGAGGAGATCCAACCTCATTACATTAATGATTTATCACAATGGGAAAATGTGAAAAGTAACTAGTTGCTTTTATGAAAAGAGGCAGCTTTTCCCACTGGCAACTCCTGCAGGCTCTCACAGAAGAAGGATTTAGAAGGATCTCCAGACGGCCACACTCTCCCGCCCCCTTCCGGAGCTCCCCCTGCAACCTTAAGGAGAAGGTGTGCAGGCAAACGTTGGAATATCCTTCAAACTTGACATTAAGTATTCAAATGTTACTTAAGCAAAGTGTGAGCAATTAAATTAATCAATCTTCCCAGCCATGTACAGAACAGATGTTCAATAAATCCTCTTTGCTTACAGTGAGGGGGGAGAGTCCACTTTTAACTGTCCTTCAGCGATGACACTGGTTCAGGCGTCCTCTGCCAGCCTCCTGGGCCACCGGCAGACACTTCTGCTGTGCTTTCCTTTATTATAAATAACAACAGGCCACCTGGCCTAGCTATGCTACCTGGGAGCCTCAAGTTTAATGATCCTTCCGACGCGAGGCTCCACTCTCTCCTGATCCCGGGTAATGGGGCTGATGGGAAAGGCGACAGAGTGACGGCTGGCAGTGACGGATGGCTTCTGGCCATCTTGTGCTGCTGACAAGCGGTGAATATGGGCCAGTGTTGCAGAAAGGTCAGGATCAGAGTATTTGCGTGACTTTCAAAGTTTCTCCAGGAAAAAAAACAAGCAAATGAGCCCAAACCATGGAGACCTCCAACAAGGGTGCAAACGCCAGGCTTTGCCCCCGGAAGACTGACTCGTTCTCAGGGCCAGAAAAACAAGCAGCCTCGATCAGAAGCTGTGGCTTCGATGGGACTGGGAAGCCAGACACCGGGGAGCTTGTTTTCTGGGCACGAATAGTTCCCAGTGAGTAACTTCACCATTTCACCCCTGCGCTTCTGGGGACAGAAAGGGGAACCGTTCAGGCGGTTAACTCTTCCTTAGGCGATCGCCCTGAGTCTCCATGTCACCCTATCGCATCCCCAGGCGATCGCCCTGAGTCTCCAAGTCACCCCATCGCATCCCCCAATCCCGATGTGGTCCTCTTGAGCTCCCCTCTGCTGCCGAGGGAGCTGACCGGCAATTCGACAAAGATGTGCCCGCTTGCCACAGATGTGCCCGCTTGCCAAGACCTGACTACTAAACCCATTGTCCTAGAGGGAAGTATGGGGAAGCACTTGGCCCCAGTCCCACAGTCCCACGGTGCCACACCCCCCCCAAGGCTAGGACACACCCCAGCCTGAAGCCCCCCGGCCACCACCCGCTGCAACCCACAAGGCCACTGACATTCACAAGTGGCCGTGACAATGCCTGCCCTCCAGATATATAACTTCAACCTTTTGAAGGCTGCCTTTCCATATATGGACTTTATCCACATTTTAATGAGGCTTTAAAATCTCCAAGATTAAGCTGGTATTTTATGTAGAACTGCCTGCTTTTTATGATATCCTGACATGTTGTACAACATTTGGCGACTATATTGATCCTTATAAATTCAGCATCTACATATATTCATGAAAAGTACCTTTTCTCCCCATTCGGGCCATGAGATGATCCAGACACACATTTCCCTGAGTGGAGACAATAAAACTGCAATTGTCATGGTTTTGAGCGTATACAATGTTTCAGTGTTTTCAAATTAAACCCCTTTTACCATCTGCTTGAAAAGTCCTCGGTGAGGAAATGACAGCGCCTTTCCAGGTATCTAATGGTGGAAGTGCCCCTGTTTCTCCTTCAGGTGAGCCTGTTATAAATCCTGCAGGGCCCAGCGAGGGCTTCCTCCCGCGTGGGACATTATACATCTTCATGCCCTCATGTTTGCCCGACCACAGAGCCCAGCCTCCCCGTGTTTCTCTGTGCCATTTCATGCTTTTAATCTGAAACAAATGATTGCAGGGGGGAGAAAAAGCATTATCACCTTGGCGAAGCATCAGGAGTATTAAAAAAAAAAAAAGAAGAAGAAGAAGAAGAAGAAAGGGACTATGGGCAAATTCATCTTCAGCTGCTACAATCAATCTCTCACCTAAAGAAATACACAATAACTAGGCGGGAAAGAGCCAAGATTTATGACTTAGAAACATCTACACTGACCAGCACATACCTAGTCTTCTTGGCTCCCTCCCTACCCGAATGGCTCTCTCTAACAGTTACAATGATAAACTGTCTCTCCCTACTGTTTTACAAGTACATTAGCTTTATTTAATGAGATCTCAGAGTAATTTAACAGATGTATATAGGACATAAGACTAGGAAAACTCTTGCTACTTGGATACTTTTGCCAAGGTATTCTAGGATGGCTAATCTGAGGTGTAGCTTTATGTTCTTTGCAAAAGTATTATTCAAATTTTCGGGAGGCTTTTAAAAATGATTTTAATAGAAATATTATAGTATAATCAACGAGGAGAGAGCCACTTGCCACACGTACTTGCATTCAGCCCATCAAAAGCCAGGATAAATGGGCTTTCAGAAATCACAGGAACTCACTTACATATTGGATTGTCATGAAGAATGTCACTGTCAGAAATTAATAAATTTGTAAAAAGTCTTCCATTCTCCCACCGCCCCCCCAGAAGGAGTAGGGAGATACCCAGGTGTGAGGAAGGGAGAGAGGGCAGGCAAAAGGAGGAAGGGAAACACCTTCTGAGAGAGCTATGGGGCTTGGCCAATGTCACCCTCTTCCGAGGTGGGGGGGAGCCAGGCTGCTGGAGGTGTCCCTGCCACCACATACCTGCATATTTGCCAGGAACCCCTCCGCTTCCTGGCCAGCCTCTCACTTCCTTCCCTGACATCCCATACCACTCAGGGCTCTGGTAGTTGTTAATGGAGAAATGGCAATGATATTCACTTTTTAAAAATTGCTTTAATAAACTGCCAATTAATAAGCGAGAAGAGGAAGCCACAAGAAATTACCTGATCGTGCTTAAAATAAAATTAAAGGGGGAGGGGGACTTTTTTCCTCTTCATTTTTCCAAAAGCCCAGGAATCGTGCTCTCACATGCCAGGTTGCGATAATTCTGAACCAAACCCTCCTAACACAAAATCCATACAACATGGCGCCACACACTCATCTCCGTTTCAAATCACACTCGGTTTCAAAGGGGAATCTTAGGTTTGCTCAATGATTGTAAAAAAAATATATTTATATACATGGAGAAAACAAAACAGAACAAAAAAAAAAAAGGGCAACTCAAAATTTTACTTAGTGGTAATACCAGGTCTAATTTTGTTTGTGGCTTTTTCTTTTAAAAGCAGAAAATCATCTTATTAAACTATTGGTTGCCTTTTGTTGAAACAAATTGGTTTTTCTTTTTTTAAGATTTTATTTATTTATTTGACAGAACAGAGAGAGGTCACAAGTAGGCAGAGAGGCAAGCAGAGAGAGAGGGGGAAGCATGCTCCCTGCTGAGCAGAGGGCCCAATGCGGGGCTTGATCCCAAGACCCTGAGATCATGACCTGAGCTGAAGGCAGAGGCTTTAACCCACTGAGCCACCCAGGCATCCTGAAACAATTTAGCTTTTTAAATCCTTTAAACTGTTTGTAATAGTCTAGTTGATATTTACATTTCTGCAAGTGTTCCACACCCCTCTCCAGGGAGGCTGGTGCAGTTCCCTGCAGTTGGAGTTCCTCCTAGAGCACTTTTACATGGGGTCGCTTCTTAAGGCACAAAACAGGACAGCAGGTGGGTGGGGATTAAAGCATGGGCTACATGGGTCTCAGCTCAAGGTAAACATTTGTTTATAATATTTTTTACCGTGCTAATGGCTCCTTACGAATAATTTAGGAAATCCAGTGTGGTCTTTTTAAAATATAGCATTCATGGTCAGCATAAAAATTCAGCCACATGAAAGGTTACGGTACTTAAGTGGTCACCCTATGAAAAGGCAACAAGAAATCCCAACACGCCAGCTCACTCTAGGGATGCGGGGCTAAGGAAGGGGAAGAGGGAGAGATGGGGGGACAAGTTGAGGGGATAGAGCACCCACGCAGGGCAAGAACAAATCTGTTACATGAAATTTCATTTCTTGAGAGCTATACATCAAGTCGTATTTGTTTAATGAGGTTGGCACCAGAAAGATGTATAGAACATGTCAAACACCCAGTACCCACGCGTGGTGGGGGAAAGATAACATCTCAGGCTCTGACCACTTACTTAGTCTTCCAGGCAGCTTTTCTATCTGGTGGTTCTTTGGGGAATAATAAATGAGAGGGCAGAAGGAACAAGGAGCCAAATAATGAAAAACACACACAAAAAGAAAAATTATAACACTGGAGAGCACAAGTAGAGTCAGATTTACTGAGCTCACAACTACATAATCAAGAGAAAGTTATCACTGAGGAAACTTTTACTAAACGGTATGATCTTAAATAACAGGGAGGCCTGTGAAATTTACAGCACTTTTAAGATATGCAAATTGAATGCAAGGTATAGACATAAGGGTAATTAATTGTAAATCTAAGAATAATGTTTCTTTGTCAGGCTGTCTCCATGTTGTGGAATACATTCTAATGTGCCTTAACTTGGAATATTTTTTAAAGGCTGGTCTAATTATAAGATGTTCAGAATTTCAAAATACTACTTATTCTTATCGTTTAATTTAGCTGCTGTAACGTTTAATAACAGAATTTACTGATTGCATAAAACTATTTTAATCTTTTACCATTAAAGCACTTGTTGCCAAGTCCAGGCAGTCAGGATCCGGATGCGGGGAGGACGTTACCTGGAGAACCCCCTTCCATAGTTCCTGACTCAGTGTTGGGCATGGAGGATCCGAGGGAGTGGTCAGCCAGTTACTTTGTGGCCTCTCTTCATCATTTGGCTCCTGCTTCTGGCTCCTATAGTGATTTCCTTATGATGTTGGGAACAATGTGACTGATTTGAAAGATTCCTGTTTAGCTCTCTCCTTCTACCTGCTGATGAAAACCTCTCACATCCCTTTAATGGAAGTGGTGGGCACATTCTGCATACAGAGGTCCCCCCTTATCCACAGGGGATGCATTCCAAGACCCCCAGGGGATGCCTGAAACCACAGGGAGTACTGAAGCCTAGGTATGTTATGTTTTTCAACGATCCTTACATATCTATGATAAAGTTTAAGTTAGATGTCAGGCACCATAAGAGATTAACAACAATTAGAATAAAATAGAAAACATGTAACGATACACTGCAATAAACGCTATGTGAATGTGGTCTCCCTCTGTCTCTCAAAATATCTTCTCGTCCTGTGCTCACCTTCTTGTGATGATGTGATGTGAGCGGAGATGAAGTGAGGTGAGCGGAGATGAAGTGAGGTGAGTGACGTAGGCATGGCGATGTAGTTTAGGCTCTGCTGATCTTGTGAAGACACTTCAGAAGGAGGCTCACCTGCTTCTAGATCGCAGTTGACTGCAGGTAACTGACACGTAATGGATCCCTAGAAACTCTGAGGTGCGAAGACAGGGAGAAGTTCTCAGATCAAGGGACTATGACACTTGACTCCCATCAAGAAAGTTCTTGGAGAGAACCAGGAAGGCGGGGAGAGGGGCTTAGGCAAAGCGGGGAGGAGTGAGGGTCAGAGGGAAAGTAGACTGGTCCTCTGATCACCCCCAAGTGTCCAGTTCAGAGAAGCGACTGCTGCACAGATGGGACGTTGGTTGCCTCTTCCTCCAAGGTTAAAAACAAAGAAACTCTCTGGAATCCCATCTCATGTCCCTCAGCAAACAGCTGACCAAGAAAGGACCAAGCAAAGGCAGAAGGGCTGGGTGGCGGCAATGCACATATGGGACTGGCCCAGGGAGAGCACCGTGAAAGGTGCAACCCCGCTCTCCGGCTCGGGACCAGAGCCAGGTGACCCAGGAGGGCCTTTTCTTTCTAGTGCTCAGCACTCGGCTGGCAAATGTCTACTGTCATGACAATGCTCACTCCTGCCTCTCCTCCTGCTTCCCTGGCTGCCCTCATCCCCTGCCTTCTCTGGCATCTTGTCTGCTCAACCTCTTAAGAAAGAAAGAAAGAAGGAAGGAAGGAAGAAAAGAAGGAAGGAAGGAAGGAAGGAAGGAAGGAAGGAAGGAAGGGAGGAAGGAAGGGAGGGAGGAAGGAAGGAAAGAGGGAAGGAAGGAAGAGA
>CM052888.1:34803649-34833827 GCA_028534135.1 Potos flavus
AGGGAGGGAGGGAGGGAGGGAGGGAGGGAGGAAGGAAGGAAGGAAGGAAGGAAGGAAGGAAGGAAGGAAGGAAGGAAGGAAGGAAGAAAAATGCTGATGCTCCCCAAGGCTCTGTCCAGGGCCTTTTCCTTCTCTTTCCTCTACCCTCTCACCATTTCCTCCAGTCCCAGAACACTAAACAACAGTGCACACGGACTCCTGGAAGGAAATCTCCAACCCAGACATATTCAGACATACCCAGCTTACAGCTTCCATGTCTACTCTTGATGACCAAGGAGCATTTCTGAACGACCGCGTCCTGGTGGAGCGCGCCACCCTCCCCCCACCCCCAACCCAGATCACTCTCAGACCTTGGGTCACAGCTCAGATGTCAGTTTTCTCTAATCACCTTATCACATGGATGGTGCCTCCCCCATTTCTTTGTCTCGCGTTCCTTTACTGACTTCTGAGAAACGTGCACAATTTATGTTCTTTTCAATCTGCTCTTTATTTTCTGTTGTCTGTGGGATCCACTAAGAGAGGCTGGAGTGGGCAGGGCTGGGGGAGGACAGGGGACCTCTCTGCCACGCTACTGCTTGGCCCGCTGCCTCTGGCCTTTTGTGGGCCAAGAGGGGGTTCTCAATGAATAATTGGGGAGCAACATCATTTGGTTACCAGCTCAGAATGCTGGCGAGCTCTGTGCCTCCTCCAGGGGCCCTACAGCAATCCTGCAGCAGATCTCACGTCACTGTATGCAGGCCACCTTGCATGCATCTCTGGGCACTGGGGCTGAACAATGAGATGCCAGAGAAGAACCGTGAGTATAGCAAGGGCTTTGGAAATTAAGCCACCCAAGGCTTGGGTTAAGGGACTAAGAATATTGAGCCTGGAAGAGAAACATGGCAATTATTCGAGACTCTGGAGGAAGGGGGATTTCAACTGCTGGGTACGACTGCACAGAACTCGCGGAGGCTGTGCAATTACAGAGGCAGTGTAGGATGATAGAAGGAGCCAGGCGGGCCCCAGAGCAAAACAGCCATGGGCTCAGTCAATCCCGGCCCCACCACTGGCTCCCAAGTGGGATGCTGGGCAATGACTCTATTTTGCTGAGACTCAGCCCAATGCCTTGTTGAAAGCATTTAGTGAAATGTTTGCAAAGTACTTAGCCTTCAGATGTCAAAGAGAGAAAATAAACATGCTCCACGCCTTATACTTGTGGGAAATAGTGAAATTCCATCGAGATTAATTGCAGAATATTTGGACTCTTAATTCCTCAGCAGCTCATGCTGTAACTCTAGGTTTTGGCACAGTTGAACCATTCCCTTTCCCACTCCCTCAAACATGTTTGGGATTCACCAATGGTCTATCTTCCCCGTCCTGAAGAATTGTCAGCCTGCCACTGTTGGCCTTGGTCACTTTGAGTCCACTTGGCCCCAGGTAATTGCAATAAGTGGAAGTCACCCCAGACATTCATCCCAGTTACTGAAGTTCTTAATATTCATGCTGTAGAAACAGACCGTAGAAAGCCGGGGATCAAAGTTTCCTTCCCCTAAAAATACCATTAATAAGCATAATACATATATCTGACTAAGCACTTGAATCTGTAATATGTAAAGAATTCTGACAAATCAATAATAATTTTTTAAAAATCCAAGGTACAAAATGAGCAAAAGACTTGAATGCATACTTTACCAAAAAAAAAAAAAAGATACAGAAATAGACCATATGTACATGAAAAAGTATTCATTGTTGTTCATCTGGGGAATGCAAAACAAAACCACAATGAGACACCATTCATGCCTTGTGTAATGGCTAACACTGAAGAGACTGACAACCCCAAATGTAAACTAGGATGTAGAACAATTATAAGTCTTATACCTTGCTTGTGGGAATGCAAAATGAGACAATCACAATGAAAAACTTCCATAAAGTTAAACAAACATAATTTGACCCAGAAAATTCCATTCCTTGCCATTTTTTTAAAATTGTTTACAAAAGGACATAGAAACAAATAGTCATAGCAGCATTAATCACATTATAGCCCCAAACTGGAAACAACTCCATGTCCACCAACTGAGGAATGAAAAAGCATGGTGTGTTATAGTGATACAATGAGAAACTATTCAGAAATTTTTAAAAAAATTTAACTACCTCGGAGAAGTGTCTGTTCATGTCTTCTGCCCATTTTTTGACTAGATTATTTGTTTTTTGGATGTCGAGTTTGAGAAGTTCTTTATAGATCTTGGATACCATCCCTTTATCTGTAGTGTCATTTGCAAATATCCCCTCCCCTTCCGTGGGCTGCCTCTTTGTTTTGTCGACTGTTTCCTTTGCTGTGCAGAAGCTTTTTATCTTGATGAAGTCCCAAAAGTTCGTTTTCACTTTTGTTTCCCAAAAAACAGATAATCAAGTCAAAAAAATGAGCAGAAGACATGAACAGACACTTTTCCAAAGAAGACATATGAATGGCTAAAAGCCACATGAAAAAATGTTCAACATCATGAGTCATCAGGGAAATTCAAACCAAAATCACATTGAGATACCACCTTACACTGGTTAGAATGGCAAAAATTAACAAGGCAGGAAACAACAAATGTTGGAGAGGATGTGGAGAAAGGGGAACCCTCTTATACTGTTGGTGGGAATGCAAGTTGGTACAGCCACTCTGGAAAACAGTATGGAGGTTCCTCAAAAAGTTAAAAATAGAGCTAATACCCAACAATTGCACTACTGGGTATTTACCCCCAAGATACAGATGTAGTGAAAAGATGGGGCACATGCACCCCAATGTTCATAGCAGCAATGTCCACAATAGCCAAACCGTGAAAGGAGCCAAGATGCCTTCAACAGACGAATAGATAAAGAAGATACGGTCCATATATGCAACGGAATATTACTCAGCCATCAGAAAGGATGAATACCTACCATTTGCATCAACATGGATGGAACTGGAGGGGATTATGGTAAATGAAATAAGTCAAGCAGAGAAAGACAATTATTATATGGTTTCGCTCATATGTGGAACGTAAGGAAAAGTATGGAGAACCTTAGGGGAAGGAAGGGAAAACTGAGGGGGGGGGGGGAATCAGAGGGGGAAATGAACCATGAGAGACTGTGGACTCCAGGAAACAAACTGAGAGTTTCAGAGGGGAGGCGGGTACCTGAGTGTGTCCACTGATCAAAACCCACCATACTGTATGCTTAAAATCTGTGCCTCTTACTAGACGTAAATCTATTTTTAAGAAGTCAATTGTATCATGTCAGGCAACCCACGGAATGGGAGAAGATATTCGCAAATGACAGTGCAGACAAAGGTCTGATATCTAAGATATATAAAGAACTCCTCAAACTCAACACTCAAAAAACAGATAATCATGTCAAAAGATGGGCAGAAGACATGAACAGACACTTCTCCAAAGAACACATACAAATGGCTAACAGACACATGAAAAAATGTTCATCATCATTAGCCATCAGGGAGATTCAAATCAAAACCACACTGAGATACCATCTCACACCAGTTAGAATGGCCAAAATCAACAAGACTGTAAACAACAAATGTTGGAGAGGATGTGGAGAAAGGGGAACCCTCTTACACTGTTGGTGGGAATGCAAGTTGGTGCAGCCACTTTGGAAAAAAGTGTGGAGATTCCTCAAGAAATTAAAAATAGAGCTACCCTATAACCCTGCCATTGCACTACTGGGTATTTACCCCAAAGATGCAGATGCAGTACAAAGAAGGGCCACATGTACCCCAGTGTTCATAGCAGCAATGGCTACAATCACCAAACTGTGGAAAGAGCTAAGATGCCCTTCAACAGATGAATAGATAAAGAAAATATGGTCCATATATACAATGGAATATTATGCCTCATCAGAAAGGATGAATACCCAATTTTTGTATCAACAGGGACGGGACTTGGAAGAGATTATACTGAGTGAAATAAGTCAAGCAGAGACAGTCAATTATCATATGGTTTCACTTACATGTGGAGCATAAGGAAAAACATGGAGGACATTGTGAGAAGGCAAGGAAGGGTGAATGGGGGGAATTCAGAGGGGGAGATGAACCATGAGAGACTGTGGACTCTGAGCAACAAACTGAAGGTTTTGGAGGGGAAAGGGTAGGGGTTGGGCGAGCCTGGTGGTGGGTATTGAGGAGGGCACATATTGCATGGAGCACTGGCTGTGGTGCATGAACAATGAATCTTGTAACACTGAAAAAATAAAATAAAAGTATTTGGGGAAAAAAATAAATGAAAAAAAAAAAGAAATCAATTGTAAATGGGAAAAAAAGAAAAAAGTTAACAAAACGCCCCTCCATACCTTCGATCATGGGCACTTTGGGAAGGGGTACCCCATGGCATGCTGGGAACCAAACTATTGAGAGCTCAGTGACGGGTCCCTTTAAGGTCAAGTATGTGGCCCCCTTGTCCTCTGGATACACCCAGGCCCCCAAGTAGGCAGGTTTCCTTCAGTCCTGTCTGTTACTCAAGCCCCAAGAAAATCAGTTCATGCAAAGAGAAAGCAGAGTGAGGAGCCTCCTGTGGAATGGCTCCCTGGCAACAGCCGGCGCTGACTCTAAGTTGACATCCCTTCCCTTGGCGCTGTTTCCCCTACTTCTTCCACCCCGTGCAGAGGGGTGGGCTTGGCACCTGGGACCCTGTCACTTCAGGCGAGGAGCCTGGGTATCTCAGCGCAGCCCTAAAATGTGCCTTCGGAGTGAAGCAGCCATTTTGGTCCCTGCCACACAGGGTGCCTTAGAAGAACCACAAAGAGCAAGAAACACTGTATCCGCCACTGTCTGGGGCCCTGACAGCTTCCTGCACCACAGCAGCAGAGCCCAATGAGGCTAAGAGCCCTGGCTCAGAGGTCAGACAGATCTGGGTGCAAGTCTGGGCTCCACTCCCTTAGTGGCTGTGTGACCGCGAGTGAGTTCCTTAACCTCTCTGCGCCTCCGCTAACTTATCTCCATGGTGGGGAGAGTCCCCGTGTCTACCTCTCGAGGTTGTTTACTAGGAGATGAGGCAGTAGACGTAAAGGGCTTCAAACCTCACTAACTTTAACGTGTCCGGCACAAACTCAGAAAAGTGAGCTATCACTGTCATTCCACGGAAACAAGGACGGAGAAGTCGGGAGATTCAGAGGGAGGGAGAGGGCCAGTAAGAAAGAGAAAGGAAATCAACGGCAGAAAAAGATGGAGTTGAGGGTGAAAGAAAGCTAGGAGACAAAAAGGGAGAAACAGAAGAAGGATGAACCCAAATTACACTTTTCTGCCTCCGGCTTGCCCAAGCGTTCCCCACAGCCTGCTGAGCATAATTTGGACTTGGTTATTTAAAGGGCTCTGGGATAATACAGTGGGAAGACAGGTCTGCACTGTAACTCACACAATTTATCACACAGGGAAGAGCCACTAATCTTTTTAGGAAACAAGGTATTCATAGTTATTTAAGGCTAATATTTATGCATCACCACACATTGTGAGCACAACCCAATCTCTGTCCTCGCGCGGCCAAGATCTGGGAAGGTCTTTAGCGGCAACATTCCATATTTTAAGCCCCTTATGGAAGTCTCGCCCAGTAGTCTGAACCAGCTCTGTTATTAACTGCATCTCCATGCCAGATATATTCTCACACACCGCTAATTAAAAGAGCAGATTTTCCCGAGGTGGGGGAACGTGAGTGGAGTTGGGTGGACAGTCTTGCGTAGATTTCTTACTGGCCAAAGCCGTGGTGTCACTTTGCAAAGTGTAATCAATTACTCAGGCTCAGAACCTTCTGGATTTGCATAAATAGAGCCCTGGCATAGTCCAGCTGGTCTGCTTCAAAAATCTGCACCTTGCAAGGTGCTGGGAACAAAAATGTGGGTGCAGCAGTGGGGAGGTGAAAGCTCGCAATAACTAGGAAGACCCCCGGCCCCGCCTATGTTCTGTGTGCTCAGCTGCCAGTCACTGTCCCTTTCCTTGACTCTCTTCTCTTCCCCACCCGAGTGCCTGAGGGGCTCAGATCAGCGGGGACATGTCACTGACCCTCCACATGGCATCCGCACATCCCATATGACAACACTGTACTCTGGGCTGCTCATCTTTCTCAGCCCTCAGTCCTCCTCGGGATGAAATCTTCTCTGGACCTCGAGACTTCCCATCTTCTGTCATTGAGGAATCTCAATGTGGCATTATCCCCAGAGACCTTCTCTCCACGGGGGTATGAAGGAGACAGACAGAGGAAGCAGGGGGACTAGGTTGCAGCAGGACAGAGAGAGCCGAAGGGACAGAGAGACATGACCGTCATGTCCACCCAAGACCGGGATTTTTCCATAAAGACAGACGTGGGGGGATGGCTGCATTTCCTGCCGGCTTCTGGGAAGAAGAAGCTATTTCTTTACAGCTACAGATGTTAGGAGGACAAGGTGAATGGCCAACCCGTTCTCGATGGAATTAGAGATACCCACCTGGCTCCCCGAGCCCAGGGCTCAACGGATCCCTCCTCTAACTGCCTCCAGCCCGCCCTCACCTTCCCTCACCTGCCTCTGCAGCTCCCCCAGCCCGGTTTCTGATCATCTGTTCTCCGGTTTACGCCTGGAAGCACCTAGAGGACCAGGCCCTCCTCAGAGTCACCCTCACGGCATATGCCACATGGAAAGGAGGCCAAAAGCGGCTCGCTAATGGATTCAGGCAGGGGGCAGTCACTGATTGTTCCCAAGCCTGGCTAGATATTACAGTCACCTATGGAGGGCTCATTGAAACAAACAAAGCCACAAGGTACCCGAACACCCCCTCAAAGGTTCTGAATCAGCATCTGCTACAGGTGGGGTCCCCCAGGAAACAGGGACATTAGGGCGAAGCTTAGCATGCAGGAGGTGTATTAGGGATGACTTGTGGGAAGCAAGACCCGAAGCAGAGGGAGGTGGAGTGGAAACAGGAGCATATAGGCAAGCAGGCCAACGAGGGCCACGGCTGGCTCCTTACAGGGCACTGCAGCTAGAATGGCCCTTCAGCATTGTCCCCGGTTGGCCAGGCCTTCACAGCCCTGTTGGTCAGTCACCAGATGCCGGTCATCCTAGAAGGGGACATGACCGTCATTAAGACACCTGTCTGCAGCTCAGGCATCCCAGAAGGGAATGACAGCTGAAGGCCCCCTACGAGAGGCACTCCCAGGAGGTGAGGCAGGCCATTCCCTATTGAGGGAGCACGTGGGGAGCATATCCCAGTATTCGACACAACCCATCCATTGCTGGCACGATGACCCTTCTCCTTGCCTACTGTCCCTTTGGCACAGGGAACCCAAAGTGTCTAGGTAGCATTTATGGCTTATTCTTGCTCTCTCTGGAGGCAGAAGTCTTTCTCTTTGGCATCTCTAACCCTACAGAACCCAGAGCTGCGGGGACAGGAAGAACCACGGGGGTTAATGGGAGTGAGGGTAAGCACGATACTCCTGCTTCCTCCCCATGGTTCCTGGATCTATGGATTTTTTTTTAATCTAAGAGGTACATATAATTATATATGGGGACAAAACATCAAAGAAACATCCTTAGATAAGAGTATATTTCACATCCTGGAGGATGGTTGGTGATGGGTCATAAATTATCTTCTCTGTGCCTTTGATAAGCCATTTCAGCACTCTTTCAGGCTAGCAACTTCCGGATGGTATAGTATATAACATGACAAGTAGATCCCATGAGCATGAGCCCAATCCCGTACTTCTTTTGCTATAGAGTGGGTCTTCTAGGCCAATGTGATATTCTATGGGATCTTGTTCCAGTGGATTGAGTATTCTGTAAGCCCTCAGTTGATGGCTGAGGTTGAACCTCTGTCAACAGTAAGGACAAACCCATACTTGGAATTTGAGCCCATTCTTGCCTGAATGAGTCACTTTTAGAGAGGAAGGGCCCCCATGTAATCAACTTGCCAACAAGTATCCATGTGGTCTTCTCAAGGTTGGTGCCATATCAGGGACTTAGCGTTGGTCCCGATTGCTGGCATGTTGGCAGGAATAGCTAGATTGGCCTTGGTAAGTGGGAGCCCGTGCTGTTGGGCCCATGCATGACCACCACCCCTGCCACCATGGCTACTTTGCTCATGTCCTATCATGCCAGTATTAGAGCTGGCTAACATCAGCCGATTGAGTTAGTTTGTCTACATGATCATGAAGTGCCTCTCTTATGATGAAAGCTTCCCTTGGGCATTAGTACACAACGGCAAGATCTTCATACTTTGTGCTTGCCCCAGTATGCCCATCTACGACTCTACACTGGACCTCCATTCCCAGTCATCCCTTCTTGCTACTTCTAGACCCTGACCAGCCAGTCAAACCATGAGACATATATATTCCAGCATTGGGCCAAAATCTCCATCCACAGTAGACAACCACCATTGCCTGAAGCTCTTCATTTTAGATGTTCCCTCGTCACCATCTTTCATCTTTCCCTCATCACCATTCCTGAGGGGGACTGCAGTGTGGTTTCCATCTACTTTACCCTCATACAGAGCCAACCTTTCCATGAACTAATCTCGGGCTTTTTTTTTCCTCCATTAGTTGGACACAAGGGATCCCGTGTACAGTCCAAGGAGCAATGTGAGGGACATATGAGTTAGATCAGTACTCCTAGATACAAATTTCCTGCCTACGGAGCCCAGAGAAGCTACCAGACCTTGTGCTTCCTTTTTCGTAGTGAGAGATGTAGGATACAACAATTTTCCCTATACTTTGGAATGAATGTTGTTTGGATAGACATTCCTCTGACCACTGAATCTCAAAAACTTTTATTGATGTGGCAGCCTCCCAAATCTTTGTGGGGTTTATCTCCCAACCTCTGGAACACATATGTCTTACCAAGGCCTCCAACATGCTAGATACACTTTGTTGATTTGGCCCAATTAGTTTGTTCTCAATATAGTGAATCAATGCGATATTCTGCTGGATGTCCACAGGGGGCAGATTAATGTGGACCATATTATGACAGAGCGTGAGAAACTTAACACAGCCCTGGGGAAAAAAACTATAAATGTATACTGTTGTCTGCTCCGTGTGAATAAAAACTTTCTCATCATTTCTGATAGGGATGGAAAAGAACACATTTGCCAAATCAATGCTCATCTCATGAACTTCAGGCCATGTTCATCTTTTGTAACAAAGATATCGCATCTGGCATGACAGCTGTGATCAGAGTCACTACATGGTTGAGTGTGTGGTAGTCACTGTCATTTTTCAGGATCCACCTGCGTTTCACAGGGGCTATCCTGGTGAATTAGATGGCCACATGACACATATCCTTTAGATCTTTAAGAGTGGAAATGATTTTCGCCATCTCCTTCATCCTGGAATAATAGAGTTTTACTGTCCTGTCTGGGGTGAGGGTCATTGCAGAGTCTTCCTTTGGTTTTCCCACCCTGGTAGCTCTCAGTCTACAGTCCAAGGATGCATCCTGGGAATTGCATTATCTATTCTGAGTAGACATTCGGGAATCAGGCAAATAACCACTAGGTAGATGATCTTTGACCAGGACTCCATTTATTACCTAGTCCCATGTACCCCTACATGTACGGAAGGGCCACGATGACATTTTAAGCCTCCAGATATCAATAGCACCTCAGATGCTATGTTCAAGACTCCAAATGTTTGGCTATTCCCCTTTTCCCAGGATATAATTACCCAAGTATAAGGCTGGAGTTCTCTTCAGGAAAGGACTGGGTCCATCGCCTTCGTCTACAGGGTCCTCGCCCCTGGATAGACGGTCTTTTCTTTAGTCAGTCCAAAAATAAAAAAATAAAATAACTCTGGTCCAAAAGCCAGGCATGGTATTGTGTCATTTTATTTGGGGTAATTTCCTATAGTCTCTTGATTAATAATTCCTGATTTCTTTTGAAATCAAGAAAAACAGAGCCGTACTATTGAGCAGTACCCATGTTGGCTGCTTCTAAGGACAGCTCTATTCTGTTAACCATCTCTCTATCTCAGGCCGAATTGGCCTGCCCCACCATCGTGGCTACTCATTAAGATAATTATGTCTACCTGGCTTCTGGTAGTTGAGCATGGCCATCTGGTCTCTATTGTTTTCAGGGATCCTATCATCCCCATCACTATCAATAAGACCTGTTCTATAATACCACCTCTCCTACAATCAGCCCTGACCAACACAGATGTGCCACCACTGAACTTCCTAGTGATGGTGATCCCCTCCCCACCAGCACCTTCCTGAAGGCCTGAGAAAATTGTGTGCCTCCTGGGTATTCCCATGGACTGTAATCCCACGAAGGGCTTATCCATCCTTCATGGTTCACATACTCAGCATGCCCACATCTCTCAATTTTTTAATAATCTCTATCATTACTTCTCATGAAAATTCAGGCATATCAACCTCATGTTTTCCATCTCCTGGGGCCTTTGTCAAAGCCAGGCATTTTGACATGCCTAGGAGAGTGTTCCAATGTTGAATAAACAAACTCTCCCTTATCAAACCTACTAATCTGGTCCCCTCAGCCCCCCCTCAGAATCCAAGTCTTGCCATGCTCTTCAAATCCGTGTTGGTACCTTCTACCTAGGTTCTGGGGCATATGGGTCCTCTCCTCCCTGTATCAGGCCAAGCACATTCCAACAGTGTTGCCTATATGAGAGCTCACAGGAGTGAGCAGTAAAGCCCAGAGTAGAATCCACATCACCCTCATTCCCTGCTCTCTCTGGCACATCATTGCTGCCCAAAAAGAGGGTGCCCTAACTCACTGATTCTAAGGATTTGACACTTCTCTGTTGATTTGGCAGGTATCCATGGTAATGATATTTACATAGAAAGATATTGGTTAATTCTCCAATGTTCTGTCTTCCATGTAAGTTTGCAAGGTGCTCCTGGGTATCTCTGAGAGCATAGCTGAACCCAATCAAGGACTTCTCAAGCCATAGTTTGGAATACTTTCTTTAAAGCATTATTCTGCTCCTTCCTTAATCTCTAATCAAGCCATATTTACTTTGACGGGGATGCCTTTGTCTCCACTTGCCAACAAGTAATTGAGGAAGGGGAAAGAACATCACTGCTCAGTAGTAACACAAAATCAGAAAATGCATGGATTTTCAGCCTTTAGGAAACCACCCAAGAATTCCCAGTCCCTGGTGTGCAAAGTGTGCCAAAAATCAGTTTGTGGGAGTATTGCCATGTGTCACGTGAACGAGAGTCCTAGAAATAAGAATGAGTGCATGGTTCCTTCACTCCAAAAACCTTTACTGAGTACCTGTTATATGCAAGCAACATGCATTGCAAGGAAGCAGAAGTGCCGCGTGATAAAGTAGGAAAATCGTGATGTTAGGTCATAGTCCTGAGTTTTAATCCCCGCAATGACGAGCTGAACGGCATTTGACAATGTCTGAGCCTTGGCTCACCCATCTGTAAAATGTATCTGTTGTGAAGAGTCGTCAGATCATAAATACAAATAAACTAAGTAGCAAGGCACCTTCTGCAGGCAAGAGCTGGCCACTGAAAGAAAGCCCAGGCTGTGTTTTCAAATAAATACCTAGAGGGGAAAGTAAGACATTGAACAAATATTCCAATTAAGGAAAATACAAGTAAAAAATGAGCCAGGACTCCACCCCCCCCAAAAAAAGGCATAAAAGAACTCTACCTTTGCCAGAAACAAAGAGGAGGTCTTCATGGTCAAGGAGCCTTGAGGGAGGACCAGTATTGATGAATTCTAAAAATAGAAAATGGTGGGGGGTGGGGAGGAGCACGGAGCTAGAAAGGGGACTGGAGCTGGTTCATGGAAACCACTAGTTTGAATGTTAGACTGTAAGGCAGACTTTCCCAAACTTCTGTCACTTGTACACTGTCCCCTCATCTTTGCCAAATCCACGTGCTCCCTATTCTATTACTAACTTACCAGTGTCCTTTAAGTTTTTACACTTTACTCACTTGTACTCCTAAGCAATAGTATCTGTCAATGCACAGATTTACTATGCTAGGTAATTACCTTTCTAATCCACATGAAAATTTACTTATGTCTATAAAAATGGTTCCTTTGTGTCCCTTCTAAAAATCTGTTGCACACAACCACGGTAAATGGGTCCCACTGGGCAAAGGAAGCCGCCGTGAAGAGCTTTTGGGGGAGAGATGATATAATTAGAATGGCTCTTCCTCTAGCTAGAACATCTAAGATGCCAGTTAGAGAGCTATTTCAATTGTCAGGTGTCCTCCCTCACCTGAGGACAGTGGCGTGGGAGTGGGGAGGAGAAGGTGGAAACATTGACCAAAATGGCTGTGGAATGGACGCTCGGGGCCAGGTGTCCAGTGGGTTGAGTGCAGCCAGGGAGAAGAAGGAACCCCAGAGGACACCAGGGGTTTGAAACTCAGCTGCTAAAATCCATTGAAACCCTGGAAACTCCCTCAGTTTTCATGGAGTAACTGAAAAGTGAAACTTACATTAACTCTTAACCTGAAATTAACATAAATTCTGGGCCACTTCTTTGAGAAAACAGAAGGAAATTAATAGGGTGATTTACATATATAGGTTTAAGAATATCTACAGGAAATTGGCTTTTGAGACACCATGTGTTTTCACTCATCAAAGACCCATTTAGGGACATCAACACATCAGGAAACCATTTGTGGGAAGCATTAAGATAGCACAGATAAATGGGCGAAGAACAGGACAAACAAGTTACAAAAGACCAAGTCCAACCGGCCAAGAAAATATGAAGAAATCCTAAGACCGACCAAGAAAAATAATGTCAAATAAAGCAACACTGTGTTACTATTTTCAACTATCAAATGAGCAACTTTTATGACTGTGTTCGTCATAGGTCCTTCGGCAGCTATTTCCAGCCCCCTTTCCCCTCAGGACATAGGAAGGACTGCACTCGCTGACTCTGTGTGGGTGGGCCGCGTGACTAGCCTTGGCCAATGAGCTATGAGCAGAAGAGACATTTGTCACTTTGGGGCCAGATCCCTCCCCTGCCAGTGGGAGACGCCCAGAGCTCTCTTTCCATCTGCAACAGTGACCACGCAGCATTCCAGATGGCGACCGTTCAATCAGTCGTCCCAGAGTGAGGACACCTGGAGCAGAGCCCAGCCGACACAGGACGAACATGGAGCGTGAGCGAGAAGTAAACTTGGGTTGTCACAAACCATTAAGAGCTGGGACTGTTAATAACCCTACCCACGGGCTCAACGATAACACGCAATGACAGCAAGAAAAAGATACAACAGGAACAGAATGCAAATTCCTCTAACTTGTTTCAAAAATGGTTACCCCCTTCCCCTCGTGGTAGTATGCCCCAACATTTTTTAAATAAAAACATCATATGGAGAAAGTGTGAGAGTCCAAGTGGAGACTAATGGCCAAAAGCATGACCTTTGTTAAACTGACATCAGTTTTAATTCTGGCGTGGGCCCTTGTCTGCTGTGTAATCTTGGCGGTTGATTTAACTGTCTAAACCTTAGTTTCTCAATCTGTGAGATGGTAGAGTTAATAGTGCCTTACCTCATGGTGTTGCCTGGAGAATAACCTAGATACTGAATGTACAAATCTTAACAAGAAGCTAAGTATATAGTAAGTAACACCCACCCACAATATCACTGTTAGTTACATTGGAAAATTGGATGTAAGCCAATGAGCAACAAACAGGGAATAGCAAAGGATAGTAAACCCACAAAATGGATATTATACAATCATGAGAAAATGTTTATGTGATGATATTAATCCTAAAAGAATAAGACAAAATCGATTATACAATATAATCACAATTATGGAAAAAATAATGAATAGAAAAAATCAAGAAAGGAAATACAACAGGATCATAAGGAGTTTGTTTGGAAAGTGATATTACTGGTGACTTTTTTTTCCTATTTTTTCGATTTCCAAATTTCCTAAAATGAGGCATATGTGTGGACCCTGAAAGGAGAATTCTGTAGTCTTGAATCCCAGAACCCCTACTTGTTAGCTGTGTGACATTAGACAAGTTACATAACCTCTCTGGGCAGGGTTCCTCATCTGAATAATGGTGATCATATGCCCATCCCATGGTGTTGTTCTGATTAATAAACTAGAAGATCCTTGTACAATTATAATGCCTGGAACATGGTAAATAGCCAATAAATGTTATCTATTTATATTGTTATCATCATTGTATATTCCTTTTATAATGTGGGAAATTATATTTTCTTTTATTTATTTCTTTATTTTTGGGGTGGGGAAAACTATATTTTAAAATGTAAGCTAAACTCTTCCAGGGCAGAAGATGGCCTGTGGCCCCTTCACTTGGGAAGGTCATGGTCCAGGGAAGACACTGGGCCAAGGCCCAGTAGGTCAGGGTCACGGCACAAAGCACAGGCGGTCACCCGGGGTTAAGAGAAAAGAGAAGGCCCAAATGCCATCCCAGGAAAGGCGCGTGGTTTGGAGCTGCCACCTCCCCAAGGTCAAGGCCAGCATGTCAGGGAGCGTGCCGAGCCCTCCCTCTGACAGCTGCCCCTGCAGCAGCTGGCTTGCCCCCATGATGGATGGGAATTACAGCCATTTTCAAGAGACCAACAGAAGGCAGGCCGTGTCCTGATAAGCTATAACAACAGTAGTAAAGTTCTAAGGAGACCAGAGGGTCCCCACAACCACACACTTCCCTCGGCCGTGGCTGTGGTAATTATGATGGTGACAGCTGGGGAGCCCAGGGACATGACCGGAATAGGCTAAGGCGTGGGCATATGGTGCTGCTGGTGGGCATGGCCAGCCTGCCCCTCCCTCCTCGGCAAGCACAGCCCGCATCCTCATGCCCGACTGTCAGGAAACCGTGCAAGAGACGCATGGGTGCAGGCACCGGGGCGGGGAGAGCTGGGGCCTCACCCAGGTGCCCCGGTGCCCAAGGCCACGCACACGGCAGGAGTTCTGCAACTGTCACTCATACGTTCCAGAACTCACTCCTGCCTTTCCACACTGGGCCCACGGTAACGGAACGTGCCCGCTTTTCAGTCTGCATTAACCACTGGCCTCTCCTCTCCCGGGACGGTCCCTTGCATGCACATCTATTCAAGGCCCTTCTGTACGTCTGTCTCCCCTATTCAGTTTCTGGCAAAGAGAGGCTGCATCTTTCTCATTTTAGTTCCATCACTCAGTTATAGGGGAATCATTCATATCGGCCATGAACCACTAGGTACTGGCTCACATAGACCCCGCATCCCAGGACTGAGTCGATTAAGAGAAAAAGACAACGAAATGAGAAATTACAGAGCAAAACCCTTGGGGCTCAGGCCACATGTAAAGCGCTGTAACACAGCGAGGAGACCTATGAAGTCTTAAGAAATCAAGGAGGGCTTCCTGGAGGAGGTATGCATAGGTATTAGAGAAGCCAAAACTTAACTGACTGTGAGTGGGTGAGCTGTGGAGGACACAACTCTGAGTGAATTACAAGCGGCTTTGGGGCACCTGGTGGCTCAGTGGGTTAAAGCCTCTGCCTTCGGCTCAGGTCATGATCTCAGGGTCCTGGGATCGAGCCCCGAATGGGGCTCTCTGCTCAGCAGGGAGCCTGCTTCCCCCCCCCTCTCTCTGCCTGCCTCTCTGCCTACTTGTGATCTCTCTCTCTGTCAAATAAGTAAATAAAATCTTTAAAAAGAAAAAAAGAATTACAAGGGGCTTTGTAGGACTTTTGTCTCAGAGGCTACAGGAAGTCCCCAACAGCTTTATGCCAGAGAATGGAGCAAAGCAGGACAAGAGCCAGGAGGCAGGGGGCAAGTCCAATCTCAGCACAGACTCTGGCATAAGGCTGCTCTCTGTGGAGCTGAACTAGAGGAGGGAGAAGCACGGTGGGCAGATTCCAGGGTCCCCCCCCCATTACCCAAATCACACACGGGTCAACCTCACAGGCACCTGTCTTGGGTACCACGTCTCTGGACAACCTTCAAAGAGAATCCATCTCCTTCACATCTCTCCACGGACCTTCCTTACCCTCTAAGACAGCAACGCCCCAGTGCAGAAGGGGATGTGTTCGGCTCCACACCTTCCATCCAGGAGCGAATCACCGAGATGACAGGGAGGGTGGGTCTGCCCTCCACGGAGGGTAGTACAAACTTCAGATCACAGTGAAGACTCCTGCAGATGTGGGAGCTGGACCAGATGCCCCACACAGAACCTTCCAGCTCTAGTCTGTGCATCTGTATTCAATTTCCAATCTATCTGCTAAGCATTGAGGGTGCTGCCTCTCAAGCCCTATATGGATACGGCTAATGCCCCTGCTTTTATTGACACAATGCCAACAAAGAGAAATGCACTGGGCTCCTCTGCCCCGCAGCTCATCCTGTGTCCCGGACAGACTGCGCCTCCTGACCCCCTTCCAGCCGCATGGCTCCTGCCATTCTGCCCTGTGAGCCCCCTCCCGTCACCTCTGTTAATAAAGGACTACGGGAGGATGAGTTTACAGAGCCGATCCTAAATACTTGCCCCCAATCTCTGCTCTCAGATTCCCAGGAGTCTTCTTCTAAAAACGGAAAAAGCCATTATCTACCAGTGGGATTTTTATCTTTCCGCTTACACATTCCTACCTGCTCGTTTTGAGTTTTGCAAAACATGCGCATGCACACAACACAGAAGAAAATCATCACCATGGTTCCTGCACTGGACATAAACACTGATAATCTTTAAATGCGTGTGCACGTTTCTTCCGGGTCCATACACACGCGCTCCAACTGTAACGCCCATCCTCACTGAAGGTTCTGGGGCTAAGTTCAGATACGCAAACTGTCTCCTCCCGCGCTGCGAACCACCGTATTGTTTTCTATCACGCACATGTCCCTCTGCCTTCGGTTGTCCCCACTTCTATGGAGACTATTAGAATAAATACTGCCGCGGACCTCCTGGACATGAATCCTCGAGGAGGTTTTCATTAGATGTCATTAGAATAAATATATGAATGAGAATATCCGAGGAAATGTTTTCAACACTTTAGTTAGGCATTGCAAAGTCACACTTTAGAAATGTATAATTTTATTCTTCTACCAAAAAAAAAAAAAAATATCCCTATGCCACTATTTCATATGCTGGTAGTATAATCTTTTGAAGGAAACATCTTCATTATTATCTCCATGAAAATCATCATTATCATCATCATGAGGTTACAAAGATCTGATACTTGTCTAGAACTTTCTGTGGTCCTGGCACTGAGCTAAATGCACTACATATATTATTCTTTTAATGGTAATTCCTTAATATCCAGTGAGGTTGAATTTTTTTCTTACATTTACTTGCCACTTCTTTATAAAACTTCCTGCTCATTTTCTCTGCCCATTTTCTCTTGTATGTTTGTCACTTAATTACTGATTTGTGAGCACTTGTATTAAAGGATAGTTACCCCAGTTTGAGGTCTAACCTTTAGCTTTGTTCATAATCACTTTGACATAGAGAATTTTGTCTGTCAGTCTTTTATCTTATGGATTATTCTTTTACATGTACTCTTAGAAAGTACTTACACACATGACATCAGATAAATATTCATGTATTTAAAAAAATCTTTCTATGGTTTCAAATTTCGTATTTAAATATTTTATCAACGTGAAATTTGTTAGTGTATGGTCAGCTGTAAAGGTCTCTTTTTTTTCTCCCATGGTCAGCAAGTTAAGTCAATTTGACTTACTGAATTCTTCATCTTCTCCCCACTGATTTGAAATGCCACATTTACCTTACATGAAATTCATATTTACATGAGCCTGCTTCTGCTCTCTTTGTACTGTTTCATTGACTAATCTATTTCTGCAATTAAACCAGAATGGATATCCACAAAAGTACAAGCACGTCTTTGCACGTTGCTCACCGGGTAGTGGAAGTCCCTTGCCATCTTTCCAGTTTTGCAAACGCTCTTGGCAATTCTAAAGCTCCAGATAAATTTCCCAATAATTTTATGAAGCACTATGCCCTCCAAAGTCCCACTGTTGTTTTTTTTTTTATTTCTATCCCATTCAACTTCTAGATACTATCGAGAGAATTGATAACTTTATATTTCTTTTTAATTTTAATTCAATACCATGCACCTTATTCCATTTACAGTCTTCCTTCTTTCTCAGCATAGCTCTACCATCTCAGATATCTTATAGTTTTGTTGCTATTGAGAAAGGTATTTTTTAATAAAGATTTTATTTATTTATTTGACAGAGATCACGAGTAGGCAGAGAGGCAGGCAGAGAGAAAGGGGGGAAGCAGGCTCCCTGCTGAGTAGAGAGCCCGATGCGGGGCTCGATCCCAGGACCCTGAGATCATGACTTGAGCTGAAGACAGAGGTTTAACCCACTGAGCCACCCAGGCGCCCCAAGAAAGGTATTTTTTAAGATCATCCTATCACTGGCATGTAGAAAGACGAGAACTTTTTGTCTATGTGTTTCTTTTGACCAAACTCTATTACTGAACTCACTTAATAGCATAGTAATTTTTCAGTGTACTCATTTGGATTCTCCAGGTAGAGAATTCAGTCCCATGTAAATGACAACAGTCTCATCCACTTTGAAATTGTCACCTCTTCTAATTTTTATTTGTGCTTTATTCCATTGGCCAGAATTTAAAGAACTATGTTAAATATGGCATGAATTATGGGAATCCTTTCTTACTTGAATAGAAATGCCTCTAGTTTTTCATTCTAAGGTGTGATTCAGCTGCTGTTTTGAAAATGAAAACTTTCTTTTTTAATTTTCTAAAAGATATATTTATTTATATGAGGTAGAGAGAGTATGGGGGGAGAGGGGGAGAGAGAGAGAGAAAGAGAGAGAGAGAGAAGCAGACTCCCCGCTGAGCACAGAGCCTGATCTCACAACCCTGAGATCATGACCTAAACTGAAATCGAGAGCCAGATGCTTAACCGACTGAGCCACCCAGATGTCCCAAGCATCTTTCTTAATTAAAGAAAGTGTAATTTCTGTTACACTGACAGATACTAGGCTTTGAATTTTGTGTCTTGAGAATGGATGTTGTTGAATATTATTATAAACCATTTCAATAAGACATGGGTGTAAATTTTCTCTTATGTATTAATATTTTTAAATATATTAATTATCCTGAACCCCTCAATGGAAAAAAGAAACTTACTTAGTCAGAGAATATTATTCTTTATTCTCCTGATAGATTATGTATCATATTTTATTTAATATTTTCATATTATGTTCAAAAATGAGTTGCCCTTTTATGAACTATTTTTGTCTGGATATGGTATTAGAATTATCATAGCTTCATAAAATGAATTAGGTCGTGTTTTTAAGGGTTACTATGCTCTAAAACTGCATAAATTTTAAAAAATACACGCCCAATAAAAACATCTTATGTTTACTCTTCTGTTGGAAGTAAACTCTCAGTAAGTCTTAAACATTTCCATCTTACTTATTTGTGCAAGAGTTCTATAGTCTTTGGTCATTTTTGTCATAGTTTTTTTTCTCTTAAAAGCCAACCAATTTATGGGGTGCCTGGGTCACTCGGCTGTGCATCTGACTCTTGATTTCGGCTCAGGTCATGATTTCTTTGTGTTAGTGTTGTCTTATTCTCATCAATGAAAAACTTTACGTAGTAATTTTATTAATGCTTTATTCTGTATGTGAAAACTTTTTGTTCATGGTTTGTCATCTGTTTTAATTTTAAGTGCAATTTACCATAACCTTTGTAAAAATTAGGTAGTCAAACCTATCAGTCTTATCCATAGAACACACTAAGTATTTCCCTCCCACCCCCAAGCTTTGGCTCAGTATAGTTTTCATTAAATTATTTTAACCACAGAAACCCTAAAGACCCAAAAGCTTCTTTAAAATTCTGTTCATTAATATATGTTGACATTAGCAGCGTACAACATAAGGTTTCTCTTTAAAAGCATCATCAGAATTTCTCTAGTTACTTATTTAGAATTTTTAAATCAACTTTGCATTTTTTTCTACAATAGGTATTATTAAGCATGTGTCACCAAATTTTACCTTAAAATAATACATAATAGTGCTTATGAGAATTACATCTGTCTCTATCAATACGTGACCTTCTATTCTACAATCTGTGTGTTCTTCTGAGGACAGACTTCTTAAAAAATGTGTTCATGCCTCCTAAAACTTGTATATAATTTCAAAGAGCACTATGTTGTTCATTCAAGGCTTAGATCTCTAGATTCATTAAGTGCAATGTTTGAGAAATATGGAATTACTAACTGGGTTGGGGGATGAGTGGAATAGATAAAGGTGATTAAGAGTACACTTACCATAATGAGCACTGTTTTTTTAAAGAACTGCAAATTCTTTAAAACTGTATTTGGCCATATTTTAAGTCTCGAAAAACTGAAATTTAAACTATACAGTGCTTCTACATACTATTAACTCTTACTGGTTACAAGAAGTCTTATGTACAACACTTAAACTAAACTATCAGCTGAACCTAAACCCAAACTGCAAGTAAATAGATACACTTAGTGACTGGGACCTACACTACTAGAGAACAAAGGTTGAACTAGTAAGTTAATGCAATAATGAGGTTACCATTTGGTCATGGAATTGTTGAAAGATTATATTGTAACCTGAAACTAATAAAACACTGTATGTTAATTCTACTTCAAAAAGAAATAGAAACTAACAATTGCACTTAAAATGAAATGTGAATAAAATATGTTCACATGTATTAACATTTTTAGGTCTCCTGAAATGACATGAAGTATGTTATACACGTACAACTAATACACCAAGATTTTTATATACTCAGCTCATTTATAAACTGGGGCCTCATATTTAATCTCATTGGTCTCACTTTGAATTTATGGAAAGCATGCCACACCCCTGTGATATCTGTCAATAATATAATTTCTAAAATATGTCAATGTGATACATTTATATCCCTTTGCTCCCACCCCCATTAGTCTTTGGTCGAAGTTTTGGGTTTATTCTTCACTTTTATTTTTCCAGATAAACTTTAAGATTCTGGTGTCTATTTCAAAAAGAAGTAAGGAAGGGAGAGACGGGGAAAGGAAGGGATCACATCAGGGTTTTGATCAGCATTGTGTTAATGTTGAAAATAATTTGGGTAAACAGCTTTCCCTTCCTTCTTTACCTAGCGTGACATCCCCATCATTCATGCTTTGACCTCTGTTGGGTTTCCTTTGTCACATCTTTCAACATCTGACATTCTATTATACACTGTCTGGGTTTTGTAATGTTACTGTCCATCCCCCCCCAGCTGGAACATATGCTCCAAGAAGGCAGGGACCCTGTCCTGCTCACCACTGCATCTTCAGGGCCAAGCATAAGGTATGAACTTAACAAATATTTCTTTAAACAGGTGTTCGACAGGTGATATGATTATGCACTTGAAACACTCAACTCAAAGGCAATCGTCTCAAAAACTATAAAGCAAAGCGCTCATGATGTCAGCATGATCTTGTCATCTACAAGTAGTGATGCTTTCTTCTTCCTTATCGACTCCTATTCTTATGTCATTTCCCTATCTAATTACACAGCTTAACAATTCCAGAATTATATGAAATAATAGCAGTGGAGGCACACACGCTCCTCGTGTAACTGATTTTAAAGAATTTTGTAGTCTTTCACCTGGTGCTACATATGAGATAGAGACATTTGTTAATCGTGTTAAGGAAGGATGCTCCTTTGTCCAGGTGACTGAGAAAACTCAGGAGGAGCATTTTAAATTTTGTTAAAGGTTAAATAATAGTGGTGATAGAAGGCAGCCTTGAACTCTCGCTCATTTTATTGTAAATGTTTTGATTGTTTTGCCATTAAGCCCAATGCCAGTTATGGATTTTGGTGCATATATTTAATTGTGTTACCAAAACTATTCTTGATCTCATAGATGTTCTTTGAGGGGTGAAAAAGAAAAAGGAATGTCAGGCCCTACAACTCTCTGAGGGTATCTCTTTACAAAAGTTTTCAATTTGTATTGTCTTTTGCTTTTGATTTTGTGTCAAGATTTATCTTCATATTTCCATATAAAATTATCAATTTCATCCAGGTGATCAAAGGATTTTACAAAGTGGTCTATTCCGTCTTTCAATTCTCTGTGTTTCTTCTGCTTTCTCCTTGTTATGAGTGTGCTTTAGCATTTTTTTTCTTATTGGGTTTTCTAGAAGTTTACCTATTTATACCATTTTACTATATCCAGCTCCTTGTTTTATTCTATGCCTCAATTGTTCTTCCGCTTCCCAATTTATCGAATTTCAGCTTTTGTTATTATTTATGTGACTTTCCAGTTTGCTTGGCTTTAACGTGTTGCTTTTTAATCGAGCTTTTGAGTTGAATCCTTAATTTATTTCCTTTTTTTTAACTTAAAAGGTAAAGAATATGAATTTTCCTCTCAATACAATGCTGGGAGGAAGATATTTTATAATTCTAGTTTTGAGTTTATCTTCAGCCCCAGGGTGTGGTTCGGTTTTGTTTTCTTTCTGATGACACTTATTATTGTCTTAATTTCTAAATGGTTAGTTAGGCAAAGAGGGCATTTTTCTATTGCCATCAGATACTATTGTTAGATGGTCAAAGAATGTAATTTGTAGCATATCTACTTTTTTAATCTACTGACATTTTGACGGCTTAATTGCATTCTAAGAGAAGACAGTGGACTCCCCTTAGAGGTCAAGGCAGTGGTGTGGGTCTCAAAGCACAGACTTAACGGTGCTTTGATTTGCTTGGCAGGTCAAGGGCTGAGAGATTTGCATTAGGACACCTCATTACAATTGTGCTTTTGTTCATTTCTCTTGATTCCATTGTATGATTTAGCGCTTTGTAACTTTGTACATACCATCCATGACAGTGACTCATTTTAGGGGAGGAGGGGCTTTGATTTCATCATTTTTATTGAAATATAATTCACCCACGCCATCTTGTTAATTTTAAGTATACCTCATTTCTTTTAAATTGTGATTTTCATCATTTGGGGACCCCTTGCACTCTTCTTTAAACTTTTCTTATGACTTTATTGTTTTAGGGCAGGTTTGGGTTCCCAGAAAAATTGAGCAAAGGTACAGAGATTTACCATGTACTCCCTGCCCCCACAGGATGCCTCCAGCATCCACCACTAGAGAATTACATTGTTACTACTGACGAACCTACACTGACATGTCATTACCACCTAAGCTTACAATTTGCACCTCTGTTCAGTCTTGGCTTTCTGCCTTCTCTGGGTTTGGACAAATGTATAATGATGTGTATCCATCATTATGGTATGAAAATACAGAGTATTTTCACCGTATAAAAATCCACGGTGTTCTCCACTGATCTTTTTACTGTCTCAATAGCTTTGGCTTTTCTAGAATGTCATATAGTTGGAATAATATAGCAGGCAGCTTTTTCAGATTGTTTTCTTTGGTATAGCGATATGCATTGAAGTTTCTTCCCTTGTCTTCCCAGGGCTTGATAGCTCATTTATTTTATTTTATTTTTTTAGGATTTATTTTATTTATTTTAGAGAGAGAGAAAAGAGAGAGAGTAGGGGGAGCGACACAGGGAGAGAATCTTCAAGCAGACGACCAACTGAGCTTGGAGCCAGATATGGGGCTCAATCTCACAACCCTGACATCACGACCTGAGCCAAAACCAAGAGTTAGACGCTGAACACTTAAACGACTGAGCCACCCAGACGCCTTAATAGCTCCTTTCTTTTCTGCACTGAATAATTTTCCATGGTCTGGATGTCCATTCACTGACCGAAGGGTATCTAGGTTGCTTCTAAGTTTTGGCAAGAATGAATAAGCAGCTATAAACATTAGTGTGCAGATTTTGGTGTGGACATAAGTTTTCAACTCCTTTGAGTAAATATCAAGGAGTGCATTTGCTGGATTAAGTGGCAGGAGGAAGTTTAGATTTTTAAGAAACCACCAAATGTTCTCCGAAGTGGCTGTACCATTTTTTTTTATTCCTACCAGCATTTGGTATTGTCAGAGTTCCAGATTTTGGGCCACTCTAATAGGTGTGTCCCATTTATTTTTTAAATCTTTATGTAACACCCTACTTACAGTGCTGTCTGTGCCAGGCATCTTACAAATATTAAGTCATTTAATCCCTGCAAAAACCAATGACATAGGTATTATCCCCATTATACAAATAAGGAACTGAGGCACAGAGAGATCATCAACCTGTCCATGGCTGATCAATCCAGAAACACTCTTCAACCCGGGTTCCAGAGTTTCTGTTCCACATTCAATTTTATTGAGATAAAATTCACAGAACATAAAATTTGCTACTTTAAATTAGAGAATGTGTGAGTCTTAGTATATTCACATTGTGGCCCAACCATCACCACTCTAATTCTAGAACATTTCCATTGCTTTAAGCAGGAACCCCACATCCGGCAGCAGTCAGTCGGTCCTAACCCCCACTCCCAAACCCCCTTCTTTGTGGATTTGCCCTTTCTGGACATTTCATATAAATGGAATCCTCCAATATGTGTCCAGCTTCTTTCACTTAGCATAATGTTTTTAAGATTTATCCATGTTGTAGCATGTTATCAGTATATCCTTCCTTTTTAAGATTGAATAATATTCCATTATATGAATATACCACATTTTATTTATCTGCTTATCAGCTGATGGGCATTTGGGTTTTTTATACTGCAGTACTATTATGAATAACACTTCTGTGAACATATTTTTAGGCGTACGTATTTTTAGGTGAACATGTTTTCAATTCTCTTGGATATACACTTTGGAGTAAAATTGCTGGGTCATATGGTAGAATTACCATACTATGGAGAATTACCAAACTGTGTTCCACAGTGGCTGCAATATTTTATATTCCCACTAGCAATATATAAGAAAGAATCTGGGTTGTTAAAGGCAGTGCTTTGTTACCAATCAGCATTTAACATGAATTCTTACTCTCCTTCCCACATTTTTTATTATATCACTATTGGGTTTTTTTATTAGTTATCGCTAGAAAATTAAATAATATAAAACTTCTACATCTGTTTCACCAATGTGTGATGGTGACTCTTGAGTCCCTACCTCATAAAGTCAAGATGCCATGGCCTAACTTTTCTTTCTATATCTTCCTCTCCAAACCCCTCCACCCCAACACACACCGCCACCACTTACCTTTGGTCAACTATTTTGTGACTTTACATTGTCACCCTGCAATCAGTTAAGCCTTCTATACTTTGTCCTTAGGTTGACTCCAAAACCCAAAAATTATTAATCAGTATCATTGCTGTAGAACTCTTCAATGCTGGCCACAGAATATGCTAGAATTCTATTTCCTTCTCAGAACATCAGTGTCATGACTCCTGGACCACTCAGAGAAGAGTGTGCCTGGCATTAAGTTCAAGTGGAGTCTCACTTATTTGCATCACTTGTTTAAAATAATGGAGCAATTTAGTTCATATTATATACATGAAAATCTTGCAAAGTTTTTATTTTTGTTGTTTTATTTAAGTTTGGGTTTTTTTTTCTCCTAGAGTTTATAATTGCATTTTTTTTTTCCTCTTGAGGCATCTTTTGCTTTTATCAAATCTTTTTTTTTTTTTTTTTAACTCTTGATCACACTTTCTACTCTCATACTCTAACATTTCTCTCCCAGATCTCTCTGCTCTGCCTCTATAATAAACCACTTGCTGACTTGGACTGCTTTATAACTATCACCTTGGGACTTCAGATCTGTGCCTTCCTACTGAGAGTCAATGTTCCCTGGACCTTTGTTCTCCTCTTCTTGGTTTAGTCCCTCACATTCCTAAAGAACATAGCCAAATACTTTCTACAAAAGGGAAGGAGACAGTTCCTAACCATTATAAGAAAAGAACCCTACAGGCCAATTTTATTCATGAAGATAGACTCAAAAATGATAAATGCTTTAGCAAATAGAATCCAGCAACATACAAAAAATATAATGTATCATGACAAAGTGGGATTCATCCCAGAAATGCAAAATTGAACCAATTTTGGAAAAAGCAATCAATGTAATTCACAACAAAATGAAAAAGAGAAATCATATGATGGCCTTAATACGTGCAAAAAATGACAAATCCCAACACCTGTTCAGGCTACAAACAAATAACAACAACAATAAAAATCTCTTAGCAAATGAGAACAGAAAGAAATTTCCTCAACCTCTCAGTAGCAAACATTTTTTGCTAAGGTAAGGAGATGGAAAAGGCAGGTGTGCTGAATATCATCACACTTATTCAACATTGGTTTTAACCAGTGAGCTATAACAAGACAAGGGGGCGGGAGGGAGTCATACATGTTGGAAGGAACATATAACTGTGTTTATTTGAAGATGATATGATCATCTATGTAGAAAACTCTAAGGCATCTACAAAGAAAGAACCAGAACTAATATGGAAGTCTAGCGAAGCCACTACATGGACATTCAGTATATAAAGTCAATTGGATTTCCATGTTCTTGTTATAAACAACTCAAAATTAAAATGGAAAGGTTATCAAATACAATAGCATCCAAAATGTATGAAGGGATAAATTTAATTTAATATGTGCAAGACCTACAGGCTAAAAACTACAGAATATTGCTATGAAGGTAAAGAAAATCTAAATACATAGAGAATCTGTGTCCATAACATTCCATGTTAATATAACAGTGTTGTCAATTCTCGCTAAATCAATCAATAGATTCGATACAATGCTTATCAAAATTCCAACAGAGTTTTTGTAGAAATTGACAGGTCTTTAATGTTTATATATGGAAATATGTATTGATTTACATGGAAATTATTAACACAATTTGGAAAAGGAGAACAAAGTTGGACAATTTACATTAGGCAATTTCAAAATTTACTCTAAATTTGCAGCAGCCAAGGCAGTGGGTGTTGGTGAAAAGATGAACTTATTGTTCAACAGAATGGAATAGAGTTCAGAAATACACCCCAAAAACACGATCAACTGATTTCTGACAGAAGTACCAAGACAATCCAGTGTAGAAAAGATAGTCTTTTCAATAAATGTGCTGGAAAAATTGAATACCTATATGCAAAGAAAAAGAAAAAGGAAAAAAAGAATCTTGACCTCACACCAGACATAAACATTAACTCAAAATTAATTAAAGACCCAAATGTAACTAATTCTATATGCTTCTGGAAGAAAGCCCACTTTTATAAGAAAGCCAGAGTGACCCTCAGTTAGGCAAAGATTTCTTAGTTAAGACACAAAAAAGACCTAGAAAAGATAGAAATAATAAACTGGATTTCATTCTAATTAAAAACTTTTGTGTTTCAAAGGTCCCATTGTGATGAAAAGGCCAGGCACAGACTGGGAGAAAATTCTTGCGAAACAGTATCTGAGAAAGAACTTGTATCCAGAATATATAAAGAACCCATAGGCTGCAATAAAAAATAAAAATGCACACAAGGTTTGAATAGCTATTTCACCAAAGAAGATATACAGATGGCAAATAAGCACGTGAAAAGACGTCCAACGTCATTAGTCACTAGGGAATCGCCCATTAAAACCACAGTGAGATACTATTACGCATCTATTAGAATGGCTTAGAATGTGCTGCCAAGAATGAGAAGCAGCTGAAATCCCTGTGTATTGCTGACAGGGGTACAAAATGGCACACCACTTTGGAAACTAGTCTGGCAGTATCTTATAAAGTTAAACATACACTCACTGTCTAATGCAGCGGTACTACTCCAAGGTATCTACGGAAGAGAAATGAAGACATTCATTCACAAAGACTAAAACACAAATGTTTGAGAAGCTATATTCTTAATATCCAAACCCTGGAAGCAATCTACTCACCTTTTGGTGAGTAGATAAACACAATAAGCTGTTTTCATACAGTGAAATACGACACAGAAATGAAAAGGAATGACTTGCTTATACACTAAACAATATGGATGAATCTCAAAAGTATTGTATGTAAGGGAAGAAGCCACAAAAGAACTACATGTTGTATGATTCCGTATCTGTGAAGTTCTAGAAAAGAAAAGGAGTGGAGGGAAGCATAATGACTGGAAAGGGGCAGGAGAGCATGCTGGAGTGACAGAAATGCTCGGCATCATGATCACGCATGTATCAAACTCACTGAATTATAAGATTAAATATGGAAACTTTGACTGTGTGCAAATTTAACTTCAACAAAACTAACTTTCTAAAACTGCGCCCAGCAGATAAGCTTTCTTAAGCCCTGAAACCAACCTCCACTTTCAAGGGATGGTTCAACGGAGTATGGATTTCCAGGTTATATTGGTTTTTCTAATCTGAATGTTGGAAGATTACCTTCTAGAATCCAGTGCTGCTTATGAAAAAGCAAATAACGGTCTGGTTCTCTTTCCTATAGGGTGACTTTTTTCCTTTTTAATTTTTTATGATAATGATATTAACATATCATTACTAAAGGCTGATAGTGTTCCAAGTCCTATTGTACGTACAATGTTCCCAGTGCCTTGGAACTTCTCGGTGATAAATCCAGTTGTGGTGTCTTTTTCATTACTATTAAAAAAATTCAGAGAACTGTTTCAATATACAGACTCCCATCCTTTGGGGGAAGTTTCTTCTGTTGTTTCCTAGCCATGTTTTCTCTCTCCATATCCTCTGTTCTCTGCTATTAGTTCTCCCAATAATAGGGACTAGACCTTTTGGGGATAGATCCTGTATTTCTCTTATCTCTTATCTTCTAATTTCTCCTTTTTCCAGGCCTTTTATTGCTTCTTTTATTTTGGCAGTCACATTTTTAATCTCTGAGACATTTCTTGTTTTCTGAGTGATCCTTTTCCCTCAACTACTATTCTCGTTCTTTGAATGTAACATCTCAGATGTCACGGAAGGTGCTTTTAGAATTTATTTTTGTCTTGCTTTTTATCTTGGTTTTTCTCTTCTATCTGCTACACACACACACACACACACACACACACACCCTCTACCTGGTGACCCTTGGTGGTCTATTCATATATAAGGACAGTATAGTTTCCTCACAACTTCCCCCTTGCCTCACTGCTGAGTTCCAACTAGAGCTCTTTCAGAGGCAGAAAATGGCAGGGAAATTTGAGGGACAGAGTTTGGATTAGGTGAGGGAGGGCGTTGCAGAGAAGAAGACCCTACTACCTACCAAAATGAGGAGAGGTTAGTCAGTTCCAGGCATTATCTTTCAAGACAGTATTTCCCAGATCATATGTTTGTTTGTTTGTTTGTTTGGTATAAATGTCCCCATCTCCCCTCTTCTAGAATTAAATTCCAGCAACCTAACTCAACTCAGCATGCGGAAGTGGGAAAAGGATCATGTCTTCAGCCAAGATCATTATGCTGTGGCCTGAACTCCTACTGCTCCGCCTTCTCCTGGACCAGCTTACCCAGCCTGGCTGTGCGGAGCCAGGAATCCCTAAGGGCACCCAACCCACCTCCTCAGCGGCCCTCTTGGTGCATCTTCTGGTCTGTGCTATCCTCCAATTATGTCATCCTCAAGCCTACTGTTGTCCACTCTCAATCATTCGTTGTTTGTTTTTCTGCATTTGAAATCTGCTCCCTGCTCTCTTTCACTGATTCTTCTTTTTATATGAGGTTTGGGTTTGTTTGTTTTTCACGTGTTTGTTTGTACCTCTATCCACCATCACCACAGGATCTTAGAAAGCATGGAATGTAAACACCTATATACCACTCTCGTCAAAAATAAAAGTCCTCTTCGCCTTTCGTCCTTTGTCTATCAAAAACCACCCCTGCTAATGGAATCCACCAGCACAGCCCTGGATTAGGTCACTATGGTAAGATGTCCTTAACTGTCCTATGACTGTTTTAAAGACACACTAACGATTTGTTTATTTTTCACAAGTTCTACACATTTGTTAAGTAAATCAAGATTAATTCTATAATAACAAAGATGAATTTATGTAATTTAGATGAATTTTTCTATATCCTTATTTAATATGCTTTTTGATTTGTTAAAGACTGAATGGTTTGCTTAAATCTTTCACTACAATTTTGGTTTTATAATAACAACTTTAAAATTTGTTATATACATATATACTTAGATGTTGTTATTTAAGACATAAAAGTTTATGACTATTCTAGCTTCACAATAAGTGAACTTTTTATCAAAGTAAGATAATTATGTTCTCTTTAATTATTTTGTCTTACAATTTACTTTTTCTGATACAAATACAGTCAATGTAGCTTTCTTTTGGTTTACATATTGTTAACATAGCCTTAAAAATCCTTTTATTCTCATACTTTCTTTGAAAATTTACTTTAGCTTTTCTCTTAAGCAGTAAAAGGCCTCAATTTCAATTTATTTCTTGAACCATTGAGTTTAATCTCATTCATTCATTTGACAAATATTTGTT
>CM052888.1:34834327-34891827 GCA_028534135.1 Potos flavus
GGAGGGTCTTATGCTAAGCAAAGTAAGTCAATCAGAGAAAGACAATTATCATATGATCTCTCTGATATGAAGAATTCGAGAGGCAGGGTGGGGAGTTGTGGGGGGTGGGAGAAGGAAATGAAACAAGAGGGGATCAGGAAGGAGACAAACCATAAGAGACTCCTAAACTCATGAAACAAACCGAGGGTGGCTGGGGGGTAGGGGCGGGTAGGGATAGGCTGGTTGGGTTATGGACATTGAGGAGGGTATGTGCTATGGTAAGTGCTGTGAAATGTGTAAACCTAAGGATCCACAGACATGTACCCTGGGGCAAATAATACATTATGCTTTAATTAAAAAAGAAAAAAAGAAAAAAAAAAGTAAGAATGAAACTGGATTGCTATTTTATACCACTCACAAAAATTAACTCAAATTAGATAAAAGACTTAAATATAAGACCCAATAAAACTAACAGAAAAAAAATAACGGAAAAAGTTCCTTGACATTGTTCTTGGTAAAAATTTTTTGGATATGACAACAAAAATACACAAATAAACAAGTGGGACTATACCAAACTAAAAAGCTTCTGCACTGCAAAAGAAACAATAAACAAAATGAAAAGATAGTCTATCGAATGGGAGAAAATATTTGCAAACCATCTATCTGATAAGGTTTAATATACAAAATAAGAAACTCAACTGACTCAATAACAACAACAAAAAAGTTTAAAAGTGGGCAGAAGACTTAATAGACATTTTCCCACAGAAGACATACAAATGGCCAATGGGTATGTGAAAAGATGCTCAATATCATTAATCATCAGGGAAATGCAAATCAGAACCACTATGAGATAACACTTGACATCCACTAGAACGGCTATTATCAAAAGGACAAAAGACAGCAAGTGGTACTGAGGCTGTGAGAAAAGGAAACACTTATACACTATTGGGGACCTGCAACTTGGGATGGCCACTATGGAAAATAGTTTGGAGGTTCCTCAAAAAATTAAAAACACAACTACCATATTATCCAACAATCCCCTTTCTATGTGTATATCTGGAGGAAATGAAATCACTACCATGAGGAGATAGCTGCACCCTCACATTCACTGAAGCATCATTCACAATAGCCAAGATATGGGAAGAATTTGAGTGTCCTTGGAGGGATGAAAGGAAAAAGAAAATATGAAATATATGGATATAGATACACATACACACACATATCACAATGGAATATTATTCAGCTATAAAAAAGAAAGAAATTCTGCCTTTTGCAACAACATGGATAGAACATGAGGACATTGCGCTAAGTGAAATAATTCAGACAGAGAAAGATAAATATTGTATGTTGTCACTTCCATATAGAATCTAAGAAAGCTGAACCAACAGAAATAGAATAGAATGGTGGTCGCCGGGGGTTAGGGTGGACTATAGGTCAATGGGTATAAACTTACAGTTAGAAAATGAGTATGTTCTAGGGATCTAAGCATGGTGACTATAATTAACAATACTGTTTTGTATACTTGACAGTTGTTAAGGGAGTAGATCTTAAATGTTATCACCACAAATAAAAAACGATAATTATGTGAAGGAATGGATTTATTAACTAATCGTATTGTAGTATCATTTTACAATAGATATGTGTACCAGATCATCACATTGTATATCTTAAGCTTGCATATATTATATGTCAATTACAGCTCAATAAAGCTGGAAAAAGTACACAATAAGGTAATGTAAATAAAAACATGCTGAAAACATTTCCCCCAGAAATCAGAAATAAGAGAAGGATGTACAATTTCATCCCTTCTATTTAACATTTTACTAGAGATTCTAGCCAGTTTAATAAAGCAAGAAAAGTAAAGAGAAGACATCTAGATCAGAAAGGAAAAAAATACCAATGTTTTTCTGATGACATGATTATGTACAAAGAAAGTCCAAAAGAATATACAGACAAATTAGAATTAATAGAGAACTTAGCAAAAGGTGCTGGATACCAGAAAATATGCAAAAATCAATTTTATTTCTATATACCAGCAACAAACACACAGAAAATAAAAATTTAAAAATCATTGACATTTATATTAGCATCAAAGAGCAACAAATACTTAGAAATGAATCTAAGGGAAAATAGGAAAATGTGTAATACCTTATATTGAAAACTACAAAATATTGTTGAGAGAAACTAAAAAAAAAAAATAATCTAAATAAATGGAAGATGATTTGTAATATCAAATCTTCCCAAATTGCTCTAAAAATTTTCTATAATCCCAATCAAAATCCAAGCATAGTTGTGTGTGTGTGTGTGTGTGTGTGAATTTACAAGCTGATTCTTAAATTTTTGTGAAAATCCGAATAGCAGAGGCAATTGTAAAGAAAAACAAAGCTGAAGGACTCACACTGCCAGGTATAAAGACTTATCATAAAGCTGTAATAAATAAGACTGTGTGATATTAGTGCAAGGATAGACCAAAAAACTCAGCAGAATAAAGAGTCTAAAAACCACATAATGTTCTGTCACCTAATTTATAAATAGTTGACTCCATAGTTCAGTCTTCAATAAATGATGCCAGGTCAACCAAATATCCATATAAGAAAAAATACATCTTGACCCCTATCTCACACCATACACAAAAATTAGTTCCAGATGTACTGGAGCATCATGTAGACATGGGGAGTACATAAAAATTCTTAAACAAACCACAAAAAAAAAAAAAAAAAGGTAAAAAAGGCCAACGACAGCATGGTAGAAACACACACACACACATATGCACACCATCTCCAACAAAGGTCTCTTATTGAAACATACACATAGAACTCCTACAAATTAATAGGAACAAGATTTTTTAAAAAGAAAAATGTTTCAAAGACAGGAACAGACAGATACTTCATAAAAGAGGATCTCAAAATGGCTACTAAACATATGAAAAGGGATCTAACTAGTCATCCATGAAATGCAAGTTTAGAGCGCTATTCAATCCACTAGCCATTGGAATGGCTAAAATGAAAAAAGATGGAAAATACCAATGGATAGAGGACAACGGAAATTCTCACACACTTCTCTTGGTGGTGTAAATTGGTACAGTTTGGAAAATGGCTTGGCAGTAGCTAATAAACCAGCACATGTGTGTTTTTCTTTGACCCGGTAATTCCACTCCTAAATACAGACTCAACTAAAATGCGTACATCTTTTTAACAAAAACCCACGTATTGGAATATCCATGGCAGCGCCACTCGTATTAGTCAAGAACTGGAAACTCCTCAAGTGCCATCAACAGTACGATTGATAAGTAGATTGTGATGCATTCACACAATAAAATGCTACCCACTAAGAAAAGGGGACAACCTACACTTACTCAACCACACTTGAGTAAATCTCAGAAATGTAATGCTGAGAAGTAGAAGCCAGTAGGAAGAAAGCATGTGGTATGATTCAATTTATCAGAAGTAGAAGTCCAGAGAGTGATAACCCTTGGGGATGAGCAGGAGGCATCCTCTGGGGTCTAGCCATGGTCTTCAGACTGATCTTGGTGGCTGTAAAAATTTACCAAGCTGAACACAGAACACTTCTCTGCACGTATGTGATACTCCAATAAGTAAGCACTTCAATAATAAGTCAAACAAAAAAAAAGGAAGACACCTTACCCACCTTTGTGTTTATAATTGTCACTACCTCTTTGTAAAATGAGAATATTAATATTGTTCTCCTATACTCTTTCTAATTTTACTAATACAATAAGAAATATTTGGCCCCGAACTAGTGTCGCAGTTTTTAGCGACTGTTAAATTATTTTATGTTTTGAGCATTATTTTACCTTTTGTTTTATAGCTCCACTTACCACAATTATATAGACTTACTTAAATATTTCACTGGATCTCAATTCTTATGCCGGATTTTATAGCTTATATTCTCTATTTCTGCCTCACAGATTTTGATTTCCTTCTCATTTGACTGGGAAACATCTTCGAGAGATTCTTCTAGAAAGAATAACCAGTTCACAGTTTTTGTCATGTCTAATATTGATCTTTTTTCCTGTCATCTTATTTAACTGTTTCCTGATTATTGTTTGTGTTTTGGTTTTTATCTTTTGTTTGAAGATCTAGTTTGTTTGCTCTTTTTTAAATAACTAGGGTTATGGAATTTAAATATCTTATTTTTACACCCACTTGATTGGGTTGAAATTTTGAGAAAATATGTTTGAGTTTATTTTTCTCTACCATTATTGAAAATGATACAATGTCTATTTCTATCCCTTGTATAAAAGGATAAATTCTGTTGTCCTCTTTCTTCCTGTATCTTCTCTGCCTCTCATCTCCCAATTTCATCTGATATAATAGGGAACTTAAATATTTCCCATTAAAAATCTTATGTTTGCCTTTGTCATAAACTCTTTAGCCACATTTTAAACAACTAATATGAATAAATGTTTCCTTTTCAGTGCTCTCTGCCATTTCTTTTACACTACTTCTTCCTGTTTCTTGAGTTCCTGGTTATTTATATGCCCTTCTTTCAGCTGGAGCAATTCTTTGAGTATTTTTTTTTTTAATGAAGGGCACATGGGTGGTATATTCCTAAGTTACTTCTATATTTCTAAATCTGCAAGATTATCTCAGGAATGATAGGTTGAGAGAATGCAGAATTGTGTTGTCTATTCAAAGTAATCTTTTATTATTGCTAAGGCAGTATACATACACTGTAGAAAATGAGAAAATTTGGATAAAAGAAAGAAAATAAAATCTTCATTCTCCTACAGTGAATACCCTAGACCACACCCTCCTCAATCTTTTTCTACACACATATGTGTACATATCTGTTTGTTAAAGTAAGATCGAATTGTATACACTGCTTGGTAATGTGCTTTTATTCCATAAATAAATGTCCACCTTTTCATAGCCTTGAACTGTAATGTCATGTAGTGCCCAGACTGTACTCAAATTTCCCCAATTGCCCTTCACTTGTCCCAACTAGATGCAATTCCAATGGTTATTACTTTGAATTACTTCCAATCCAGAAATGGCCCCTTTCCATGAGGACGGTTGTTGCATGGATCGGGACAAACGTTCCATCTTATAGATCTGTGTGCTTGCCCACTCATGTGCCATGATGGAGGCCCTTCATCTTTCTCCAAATCTCTGTAAACATCTCTGTCGAGTTCCTGTCATTATGTGTGGCGGGAGCAAATTCGAATAGCAGCTTGATTTCCCCTCCTTCCTTCCTACTGCTTCCTAACTTATTTTGTCTACCCTTGAAATTCGAAATGTCTTGAGGTGTTATCTCCATGGGACTCTACTCATTAATTATGAGTGGTACTCAGTGGATGTTTTCGTCTAAAATCCGAAGCTTTTATTGAACTCAAAGACCATTTCCTTTCATGGTCTCCATGCGATTTCCTTCTGGAATTCCTATCATATGTGACTTGAATCTCCTGCACTTTTATCTCCTGGTTTTGTTTCCCAACCATCCTCTCAAACATTCTCATCTGCTGATCCTTTCATAAGAAACTGACTTTTCACTCATGGATTTGGGAGTAAAGTCTAGGATGGGATTCTTGGTCTTGGCGCACTTCCAGAACACAGACAGGATCAACCCCACCCAGCATTTGTTGAGTTCTTGCCCTGGGGCAATCTCTGTTCTACATGCTCTACAAGGATCACATCCGTCAATCTTCACATCAACCCTCTTAGGCTGGGATGATGACTAACTCCATTTTAGGGATGATGAAACTAAGACACCACGTTAGATACATAACTTACCCAACCCCATGGATAATAAGTGGTCAAACCAGTATCCACGTTTGAGCTTCTTGTCTTGCTGTCTCCACTGCTGGGAACCCAGATTGGCCCCGAACTCCCTGCCTCTCGGCCCCATGGCACCTCCTCTCTTACAGGATCCCTATGGGATCCTCCTAAACTCCTTCCAGGTAAGCTGCTCAATTGCATGTAGCCAGGTGTAGACAGGTCCTCCCCCCGGACTGGTGCTCTTGGCTGTATATTTCACAGAAATTTTCTCAGAATGTTGTGAGATAGCTGGCTGCCTTCCCTGGTTTCCAGTATGAACACAGATTTTCCCCTATATTTACATTCTTTTGGCTATTTCCATGGAAAACCGCATGCCAAATGCACATTTAGAGATTTTTGTTTCTTATATCTCTATCAAAAATGTGAGCTCCAGTCATTTCATCTCCCTGATCAAAAGCCTTCTGGGCCTCCGCAGCTCGTAGTGAACAATGTCCTTAAGTTAGAAACCAGTCCCTCCAAGAACAAGCCCAGCCTGACTTTCCAATCATAATTCCCATCACTTTGCTCATTCTCTTTATACTTGGAGAAAACTCCATGCCTCCGTTCTCCCTGCCCCGGCCCTGTGTCTCGGGACCAGACTGCTTCCTCCGAGTGGAATGCTCTTTCTCTCATTCCAACCCCTCTCCTTCCTCAGATGGTTCATGTGCATTTTACCTCTCTGCCTCCCTTATGCCCTTCTCTCAGTCGGGGTCCCATCACAGAGCAGTTGGCATAGTCCACTGAGGACGCTCCAAGGAAGGTTTATTTACAAAGAAGCAAATCACAAAGTAGGAAGCGGCTGTAGAGAAACCTCAAGAGACAGTGTAGGAACCAGTGTCTAGACCTAACGGAATGGGAGAATGGCAGGTTCCCGTGCCCCGAAAGAGAGAGTCCTGCACTGTCTTGAGAATAGCTGAGATCTTCAGTCAAGGGAGCATCCACAGAAGGGGGGACCCAGCTGCCTGAATACTTTGACCTCAGTTTCCCTGCCAGCCCTCCCCTCCAATCTCCGGCCAGGGCGCCCCTTCATCAGAACCCAACCAGAATCCACACGACCCCTTGATATGATCCATACACGCCAGCCTCCTGAGGCCAAGAATAGGGTAGAAGGGGAAGAATGCATGTGGATGGGCAAACGAAGACATCAGCTGCAGACTCCACCACTCCCACTGTTTAGAGTAATCATGTGGGTCTTGACTTGCCCACTAGCTCCTGAGAGTGATACGCGTCTCTGCATTTCTGCACCCCAATATCTACCAGTAACCGCCGTGCCCTCTGCACTTAGTGGCCTTGTGTTGAGTCAGGGAACAGTACATGAGACAACTCATCTGGTGTCCTATTCTGGAGGTGGGGAAGGTTGGCTTGGGCCACCTTCACTCCCTTCTTGGTGACCTGGTATTTATTGAAGGATTCAGGTGAGGCCGCAGACAGATGTGTCTCACCACGTGCGCTGATCGTCCCAATATGAAGTCCCAGGCTGGTGTCATCTATAATGCTTCCTGAGCGGTGGGACTCCAGCATCCTTACCCAGCACGAGGGAACCCCAGCTCCCAGCAAGGGACTCGGGTTGTTCCTGCATTCATTTGTACATTCATGCGCTCTTTCATCTGTTAAGCATTCATTAAGCACCTACTGTGTGTAGAAAGGGCTTTAAACCCATGAGCCTATAGGGCCAGGGCAGGGAAGAAAAATAGCAGCAGTTGCCCTTGTATAAGGAAGAAGAGGTGGGGCCACGGCCAAAGGGAGAGCACATTCCTCTATAAAGAAGCCAGCTGTGGCTGCAGTAGCTAATCTGCAGAAACACAGGTCCAGATCTGCTATCTCCCCCTCTTCCTTTCTTCTTCTTTTCCTAAAAAGACAGATTTCTAGCTCGATCTGAAGTCTTTTTTTAAATGCAGGCAGCTCATTCCATTTAAATGTGTGCCTGCACGTGCGCACATGCATGCGTGTGTGTGGTGGACAATCAGATGTGTTTTCCGATTGAAACTGACCTGGGGGGCACCAGTTCGCACCCCCTGATGCTCAGGGAACCAGGGCAGATAGCACAAAACAGGAAAGGACCCCGCGATCCACAAGTAGCTCCAGTAGAAAGTGGGAAAAAAGCGTCTAAAGAGAGGTAGAAATAACATATCGTGGGAAACTATTCCTCATTCTGCTGGTAACAAACCTCCCCGTGGCCAACCACCCATGCAGTCTTGGCCCAACTGTGTCCCGATTTGGAAACCTAATTTTGGAAGCACAACATGTGAGACTTTGTGATTTTGATTAGAACGACATCAATATGGGACAGCCGTATTTTTCCCAAAACGAAAAACAAAACCAACAAACAAAAAAAGCATGCCTCCAAAGGGTGAAAGAAAATCGCTATTTACTTATGCTCCCTTCTTGTTAATTTCTGATACTCTTTTAGACTCCTGCCAAGTCCAAATGAAGACGGTTATTCTGATACAATAACAATAGACTTTGATCCCACATTCACCAAATCCTACCGTGAAGAATTTCAGAGCAGAACCCTAGAGTAGCAAGTCATGAAATGGATGGGAGCCTTGACTTTTCAAAAAAACTTTACCAATAATTTGGTCTCAAGAGTTAAAATGAGCTTTTCCCCAAAAATAAACTCTTGTCATAAACACTTAAAATGACATTTTGTGTGTAACATTATTCCTTTTTTCCTTGTGATGAGCATGGATTCCACACCCAGAAGCAAATGCATCACCGTGGCTGCCCTCTGAGTAACTCTCTGATCATGCCCTTGCCTTCACACGGATGACCTTGGGACGGACTCCTTGATTTCATGATTCTGGGTCTATAGCTTTAGTAGGCCTTCCAAGCACCTCGGGGGAGCATCTCAAATGCCGCCTGCTCTAAACATCCTTCTGGCCTAGAGTGATTATATGACTTACCACACCCACAGGGCTACTTTGCAGATTAAAACAGGTGTTGTTACACCAGGGGAACAAGCATGAACCGTGACTGACCTGGGCCAGTTGCTAGCGTATGGCCACCCTCCCCGAAAGCAAGATGGACGCATCACGAGTGTGGCGTCTTTCTGCCAAGCTGGTGGAGACCTCTTTACTTGGGGCCGCCATGCAGGGAAGAAGACAGAGAACGTTTGGTCATGGGTGGGCTGACAGTGGCCCCCAATACCCACTCTAGGGAGAGCAGAGTCATGGGAGAGTCATGGAGACTGTGTGGGGACCCCAATACAAAGGAAGGACCCACTTTATCCTCCCTGGTACCCCTTTCTCGGCCAGTCTCCCTGCACAGTAACCTGAAATCTGCTTCTACAGCAATGTTTATGATCTCACTCTCTCTCGGATACACGTGTGTGCTTTTTGACATCAATTAAATGAAGTATAGACTGTATCTCGTTTCTCCAGAAGTTTCCAAGTCAACAAATGATCCGGGCAAAGAGACGGTTAGGGGACTCTTAACCAGCTAAGAAAATGACAGCTCACCACATGGGCCACATTCCTGAGGCCCCTGGCTAGGAATGCCTGGCTCTGTTTGCATCTCCTTGGGTTCTCAGTATCTACAACATTCAGACACGCATAAAATAATAATACTGTGATTCACATCATAATGGATGTTAAGAATATTAGTTATCATGCATTAAGCACCTGTTCGGGGCCAAGCATTATACTAGGCACTTACTTATAACACTCTCTAATCCTTACAAGCCTATAAAGAAGATATATTTATCTCCATCCTACAGATAAAGACACTGAGGCTCAGAGAGGTTAACTGTCTTGCTCAAGGTCACACAGCTGGGCAGTGCTGGTATCGACTTCCCCCAGAATCTGCCAAAGGGTGATAAATTCCAAGCCATATCTTTGCCTTAAAAAATAAGTTTGTGTCTCAAGCGGTCTTGTAAATCACTACCACTGCTGGTTGAGGTTTACGTCGGAGACTAGTAACGAGGGTTATGTCATTCTCTCTCCCCGAACACTGGGGAGCAAGGTGGCGAAAAATGCGTGGACCCTAAAGACCAGGGCATTTTTATTCTGCTGTCACTTGAATGGTCTCATTTTTCCACCAGCACATTGCCGGATACTTTATAAATGCAAAAATAAGAACTAGAACACCAGAAGCAGTATTTTTGGTGCATTTAAATTGACAGTTGTGTCTGATGCATACCACACATTTGCCCCATGAAGCTGCCCTGCTCAGCCCCTCTGCTGACACTGGGGACCTGAGGTCTAGACGTGCATTAGGGGGCACCACTGCTGAACCCCGAAGGCACTGGTTCCTGACGCCAGCAGCTGGAAGGAGCTGATACCGGGGAGAAGAGCATCCTTAGCAAGATTTTCCAGCTTCTCTGGTTTCTCTCCCTTCCTCCTCTCTGAGCAATAGCCCACGGGGTGAACATTCACTGATTCTTTTTCCCTAAGATGCTCCCACAGCCGAGAAATGGACCCAGGGGCTCGAGAGATCCAGGAAAATAAACATGGGGCCGGCCTGAGGGATCCCTGGCGTGAGTCAACACGGATGTTCCATCCTTCCGTTCTGAGCACAATGGGTGCTTAAAACTTTAATGAATTGAACCCTATGAGTAAGGGATGTTAATCATTTTAATTACCCAGCAGCTTGAAATCAGATATAACAGTCCAATAATGTATCTTTAAACGAACATAACCCTGCCCTATAAAATATCCCTTCCAAACCCATTCTAATAATTTCTATTTATCTTTTCTGACGTTAACTGTTACCCAGCCCGGCCGGCCAACAGACAGCCTTCCCCTCACATTCGGTTTCAATGCAACGCCGTCTAGTTTTTCACCATCATTAGCGTCCCCCTGGTGGGCAGAGAGCAAGGCGGTGGCACTGGTCACACTTCATATGACAAAGAGAGATGAGACCCTTCAATCCGGGCCAGGCTGGCAGAGACTCCCCCTACCGCCGACAAACACCGAAGGGCCGTTCCATGTGACTCGCTAACAGCATGAAGGGGCAGACAAATAGATTTTCCTCTATATTTATAACCAGCATCATTCTTCCTTCTAGGGCGTTCAGTGCAGGTAGCTGTTTTATATGAAATGAACAATCTTTATAGACGTACCAGAGCCATAACAAGCCTGATTTTCAGCGAAGCTGAGGTATATAACTCTTACCGAATTGTCAGGCTACTTGCTCAACAAATCAAGCCTAACTTATGATGTTTGCAGTGTAATTTTTATTCCTGTTTGACTAGCCAACTACCCGGTGGTAATAGGATGTTAGGAAAGGGCAGTGGCCATGTTTGTGCATGCCGTGATTGATAGGGCAACTCGGCATTTTTCATTTATATCTCCCGATTCCAAATCAGTTAAGTTTAGGAAAAATGAAACAAAGTGGCAAGAAAAATGTTTGCAGATTGCAGCCCGGCGCTCCCGCAGATCTGAGTTCAGCCCACATCTGCCGGGATTGTCTGGAAACATTAAGATATCTAAATGAAAATCAATACTATATGTGCCAGGCATTTACTACCAGGAACAAGCATCAAGAGACCTGAGCTAATCAGACTTCCAGCTTGTGCCTCAGCCATAGACTCAACCCCAGGGGTGTCCTAATTGCCCAGACTAATCATAGAAGAGTTAAATTTATAACCAAGAAAGACATCTTGTTTTTCTTACCAGTCCTCATTGAGGAGCGGGAAGGTTCACCTGTGAAGGGGGTGCCAGATGTGCAGTGGGGGCCCCCGTGCAAAGCGGGACGGCTTTCTCACCTGTCAGAGGAGAGGGAAGACGGATTTACTAGCAGCCGTAAAACCAGTCAGCCTCATTTAAGCCCTGGGTAGGGAGAGGCATCCACCAGCTCGCACACCAACTGCAGGTTTCCTTCCCAAAAGCCCCGCCACTTAATCCCCGTGTTCTGGAACATGAAAGAAGAGGGCCATGTGTCCGCCAGCCCCCTGCATGCTGGGATCCCCGCCCCGGGGTTTCATTCTAAGGAAATAGCACAGAAAAACCAACAGCATCAGTGATGTTACAAATATCTGTTTCCGGTTTTCCCTGAGTCCCACTCTCGGCTGCTGTCCCTTGGAACCTCTCGTATCACTTGGCAACACGTATCTCGCTCGTAGACTGTACGAACAAGTCGCCGCTATTATTCACCCTCCAACAAACTACAAAGCCACACAGTAGCTATTGGACGAGCCTGCACCATACTGCTGAAAAACCATAATGTATCAGGGGACCGGATTCCTAATATTTGCATTCTAGATGCCAACTGTGAGCATATTTTGTACTATTTTCAACAAATTACACCAAAATATGCAAAATGTTTATAAGGCTGCATCTTCTATTTTTGGCTCCGGTGTATTTGCAGCTTAATAGTCCCTCAGAGATTTGTTTGTCTCCTCAGGAGAAATAGGAAAGTGGAAAATGCAAAAAAAAAAAAAAAAAGAGAGAGAGAGAAAGAGAGAGAAGCAAAAAGAAATGAAGATGATTTGCTCATGCAACAAGTTGAGTTCTGCAAGTTTGTTTTTTTTTTTTTTCCAAAAGAGCAGAGCCAGCTGTCCCAAGGGACCTTCTTCAACAAGAAATTTAATAACATTATTTGGATTCTTTGTGCCCTGGATTTCAGATGTATTTTTAATGCGTGTGTCTTAAAACAAAACAACCATTGTCAAATGCTGTATTCTCTGTTCACCGGTTTGAATGCTTTCCTAGACAGCACAATTCGGGGAGCATCGTGAGGGTTGTGATCAATGCAAGCTTGTGCCTTGCATCCTTTGGCTTCCCAAGGATGCCCCGCCCCTTACCGGGGGACCGTTTGTCAGTTCTCTTCCCAAGAAGGGTGCCTCTGGTCTTTCTGATGTGAGCAATGACAGCCTCTTGCCTTCTGTGCCATCTTTGTCGCCAAGCCCATGACAGAGCTGTCCTGACCACCCTATGTCTGGGCAGCATGGGGGCTGATATGGCTGGAGACGCGTCCAGAATGTAGGAGCTGAAAATGAGTCTGGGTTGAGAAGGGCCCACAGTTCCAGCTGCTGGATCAACAAAACCAAGTCAAAAACTTTCAATCCAGCTTCTCCACTGGAAACGCTTTTAGGCAAATAAAAAGGGAGGGGGGTTCTTTTCCAATGTTCTTTCTCATTGACTTAACCTAGGCACGAACCAAACTTTCCTAACAAGGCTGAAGCCTCGGCCAAACTCATTATTTAGCCAAAATGAAGAAAGTCAGAGGGAGAGAGATTTAAATAAACAAGTCCTTGTTCTTTGCCAGCCTCCACCTAAAACAATGGGAAGTAGGCAGGGAGTGCCTCCCGAATCTTTATACTCACAGCAGGCCCTCGAAAGGGACTCGTAGGTCAGATAAGCCAATGACACGTGGATGGATGAACTGGGAAGAGAGCGAAGTTGGACACAGACTCAAGAAGAGGTAAAGCAACATCATTCAAATGGAGAGATCGAGGGGGATGTGAGTCTCATACACCGCAGGCTGCAGACTGGCAGGCCCCGTCCTCAGAGTGCTGGGCTGCTCTGTGCACCAGGGCCGGGGACAGAGGCTGCAGACCCGAATCTGCCTTGAGGGCAAAGGCCAGCAGCTCCGTACCCCTGGGCAGAATGGAGAGCAGGCTTGCAAGGACAAGGCATGCCTCCCGATGCTGGGGAGGCAGGGACTTCTCCAGCCCCAAGTCCCACCTCCACGGTCCTCGCCTGACCTGCTCCCGTTGCTGGGGGCTTCATGCACAGGGACCGCCGTAAGATAGCCCAGGTAATGGAGGAAGATCCCGCGGTCTCAGCAGAGGGAAGCCTGCTACAGGCAGAAGACTAAGGCAGGGCCGCTGGGACAAAGAAGTCGATGGGGTCAGAAAGCACCTGCGAAAGCACAACAGTAATGGGCCTTCTGCTTCTAGAGGGTTTACCATCTTCCAAGCACCGTCCTCGGGGTCGGACGTGTGTCAGCTCATCGAACCCTCACCACTGCCCCGTGAGAGGGTTCCACCGTGATCCCACAGCAGAGTTAAGTCATTTGGCTGAGACAGAGCAGGGTCCCACCCATGCGGTCCCAGGGGGTCCATGCCGTGACTCCCTCGTGCTCTGCAGCTGAAGGGAGCATCTGGGGCCTCAAGGCCATCACAAGGAGGTGGGATGATGGAGAAGGGACCCCAGCCGGGAATCGGACCACATCAGCATTACTTATAGAATGACAATAATAACAATGTAATAAACGCATGCCAGACAAAGCGCTTTACCATTGATGCCAAGCCAGAGCCTCAATAAGTGAGCTTCATGGGGGCGCAAATGGAAATGCAATTAAAGTGGTTACAAGGAAAGCATTCGGGGGCATCGGCAACGTGATTCCCTTGGGGTCTGCTCCCCAGTCGGACACTGGGGAAAATAATTGTATTCAATTACCAACGGCTCTGGCTTCATCTCTCCAGCCTGCGTTGCCCCGTGGTCTCGCTGTCATCTCACGGTTAGACAACCAGATGTCCAGCCACTCCCAGGGCCCACTGCCTGGTGTCCTGGCCCTCCTTGCAGACCAGCTGTGCCCCGAGCATGGGCCCCAGCAGAGTGGCACTTCCTTGGCACCGTTTCCCACAAGACCTGGGGAGTATTTGTACAAATGACCCTTCGCTTGTCTTGTGGCTCCGGAGGGAAGGGGCAAGAGAGCAGGGGGAAAAGAGGGAATGCTCATCCTGTGGATTGAGTCAGGAGGAGGACACGGCTTGTTTAATCCTAATAAATCAGCGTGTCCCCGGGAGGTAGAAGCAACAGGGGACGGCATGCTAGGCGAGCCGCACATTGACCCAAGGCAGAGCTCGCAGAGAAATGATGTCCTCTTCAGCAGACTCCTGGAGAGATGGTCTGCATTTCTTCTGACAAATTAGAAGTGCCCTGAATGCAACCATTCCTCAGAAAATAGGCCTGATTTAGCAGTGTGCAAGCTGCCATTATCTTGCTGCATAAAAAGACCATTTAAGCAGGGCAGCCTCTAGAACACTGGCCCGCTGGAGGCAGCATTTCTGAAAAATTACCCCCTCGACTGCCACCTAAGCCAGTCACTACCCAAGGGGGAAGCTTCATTTACAACCGAGAAAACCAAGCAGGCTTTAATCAAAGAAGAGGCTTCGTTTGTCTTTGGTCTCCGCCTGAGTTCCTCGGCACCCCTGGGGTCCCCAGCCCCTCACCTCACTTCAGAGGGCCAAGCCAAGTCTGGGGCTACCCTGTGGGGACCGCCAGTGCCACCACAGCCAACGCTCCTTGCCCTGCCTGGGCAGCCGGAGCCCTCGCCCTCCCCGCGGAGTGCCCGAGCAATTACAAAGCAGATCGGGTTGCACCCGCGCCCCAGAGATGAAACAATCCATTTGCACCAAAGCGTTCATGTTTGAAAACTTTGCATGCAAAGATTACAACCTGTCATTACGTTCCCCAGAGACACACTACCTTTTTAAAAAGTATCTCTAATGAGATCTACAAATCTACGTTGAAGACAGCTTACTTTATTGTGTTTGTAAAGATGAAAATGTTTTAAATAGGTTATGGCTCCCGGGACTGATAGCCTCACCATGAGGGTAAGGTCATTTCGAAATGTTAATAAAAGTTTTCATAAAATATGACGGCACTCCAAGAGTAATGTTCGGATGTAAAAATAACTATAAAAGTATAATTTCTACCAGGACGCACACCGCAGTTTTTCTGCGTCAAGATATTTGCCCGAATTCTGGCTTAACGGGGGTTGCAGCTTTTCCCACTGCTTTGACGGCCACGCTGGGATTCGATCCATATTAGTCAGGGCAGCCGAAGCCTTTCTCAGCCTTTGCCGACTGCTCATATTAGACACTTGTCCGAGGAAGCAAAGTCTTGCACGGCCCTGACCTCGAGGCTGGTTCTCTAGCACTCGCCCCAAGGTTGGGTCCGTCTGCTTCCGGCAGAGCTCTTCTTGTACCCAAGGAGAGACTGAGAGAAGCAGGGTCACAAGAGGTATCAAGAAGGGGTGCCCTGGGGGCTCAGCCACCATGCTTTGGGGTTCCTGGGCTCGAGCAGGAGGGGAATGTACCAAATTGGAAATATTCAGGTATTTCCTATTCAATGAGCACCTTAGTTTTTAAAACTAACCAGCCCAAAGGAAATGTCTCCAAAGCATTTACAAGGCAGTGAACTTACAAATGACACTAGTCCATCCTCCCTGCTGGCCAGATTCCATTGGCTCAAATCAATCCTGATGCTTCTCTTAGGTCACTAGGTGTGCATGGGGTCCTTAGGAGTCAAGGTTGGGAACAAAGCACTTTACGGATACCAGTGAAGAAGTTAAGGTACTAGAATCTGGGCTCAGAGACTTAGGGCAAAGAGGACAGCCCCAGAGACCCACCTACTCAACGTCCTAGCTATGTCGCCTTCAGCAAGAGATTTCCTTTCTCAGTACCACCCAGAAGTGTAGCTAGAAATCCCTACAGTGCGTCATTGTCGTGGACTGCGGGGGACATACTCCAACCCTTCCCAGCTCCTCCCTACCCTCCCTCACAACCCATGGAATGTTCGTCTGGAACCCCGGCGATTTACTGCTTACCTGTCCTTCCACACTGACCGTTTATGACATAAACTTCAAACCCTGAGGTCTGAAGGGCTCGGTTGTCCACAAAGCCTGGTTCCAACAAAGCAAAAACTTTGCCATGAGTTTTAAAACCCATTTTGAAACTTTTTGCAAGTATTGCTTTCCTCCTTGTCCTTGGGTTCTGCCCTGGCAACCTTTTCTGGAAGCAGGGTGTCAGGATGACACAGGTGGTGAGCTGGATGGAGGACCAGTGTGGGGGAGAGGGAGGGGACAAGCATGTAAGGAACACAAGGGGTGGAAACGGACCTTGGTTAAAGTCTCAGAATATCACTCCACAAGTCTTCCTAGTTCTAGGTATCACTGACTCCATTTGCCACTTTGCTCAATACCTCCTCCCCAGAAAGGGCTTCCTTTGTCTGATCATGTCCTACAGGACATACAGGACATACAGCCCCATCGATCTCTACCCTTCCCCTCCGTCTGCTGTATTTTTTCCTTCTTAGCATCTGCTAGGACAATATGGACTTATTCATTTATTATTTCTCATCCCGCCCTCAACATCGGGATGGAAGCCGCAGGAGAGAAAGGATTTGGCCTTGTTCACTGCTCATTCTCAGGATCCAGAACAATGCTGGGCACAGGGCAATGGCTCGATAAATATTTGTGAATAAATATATGGATGGGCCATGTGAACAGGACCCTGTCAACTCCCAGGCTCTCACGAGACAAAGAGGCTCCTTGAAGCTCAGAGCCAAAAGACATCGCCTGCATTCTGTGCCTGGAGGGAAGAAACCAAATTCACACCCAGAACCTGTTTGCACACACACCATTGCTTGTGACGCGGCTCTGGGCAGCCAATCACAAGTCTTGTGGAGGCAGCTTTTTACTGACTTCATTCTACAGAATTCCGGAGGTAAGCCTGATTGAAACAAACCAACAAACAACCTAAGGAGTTGTTGGAGGGAAGAGGGAAGGGAGCGCATTCCTTTGAGCAACAGTGAGCTCCCCCTGACTGGGGTGTAATCAAAGGGTGAGGCACATCTAGAAGGAATGCTTCAGAAGGAATTCCAAGCGAGTGGGAGGTCATAGATTAGAATCTAAGATTCCTTTTTAAATGTTACGGTTTGTAGTAGACAGAATAATGACCTCCAAAAATGTCCACATGCAAAGCCCACAGCCTCCAAATATGCTACCCTTACATGGCAAAGACACTTTGCAGATGGGATTAAGGATACAAATCCTGGAGGTGGGGAGATTATCCTGGATTATCCTGGTAGGCCCAAACTAGCCGCTTCAAGTCTTAAGAAAAGGAAAAAAAAAAAAAAAAGGAAACCTTTCCTGGCTTTGATCAGAGAAAAAGACACGAAGGGGAAAGCAGCGTTAGAGAGATATGACTTTGTCGCCATGAACCAGATCGCGAGGGTCACCTCTGGAAGCCAGACAAACGCAAGGGAATGAATTCCTCCCTCAAGCCTCCAAAAGGAAGGCCTTGATTTCAATCCATCGAGACCTGCGTCAGGCTTCTGACCAGCAGAACTGCGAGATGATGCATTCGTACTGGTTAGCCACTGGGTTTGTGGGGATTTGGCAGCGTAGCGATAGGAAACTAACACACGGTCTTAGGATGTCTTGCCCAAATAAAAGAAAAATTGTTGACCGGAAAGCCCTGAGTGCCGAGGTTATTCCCCTTTTGATCGCCAGCACGAGATAAATGAGTTGCACTGAGGTGGGTCTTTACCCTAAGCTGAGCCTCGTAACTAAAGATAGCAGAGAGGACATGCCAAGTTTAGAAGGGATAGTCTGGACCAAGAAAGTTCAGTATTTAGTCCATTGAAACTCTAGAAAGCATTTTCTACTACACATAAATTAAAATTTTCACAACCAGAAGGTGAACCCTTTTCCCTCCTGTTTAGATGGGAGGAATCTGGACGGCTCTCCTGGATTCCCAGCTCACAGAGTCACGCGTGGGCTTAAGACCCAGAAGGTGGGCACATCATCTCCAAGGTGGTGACCTAGCTAGAGAAATAAGCTAATCCCATTAGTTCCTCTGCAGGAGGCTGTCCTAACATTTCTTGTCTCAGAATAAGGGAACACGTTCTATTCCAGAGCTGGAGGAATCAACCACTTGCCATGCCATCTTTGTAGGTAAAATTTATTCTTAACTCCCACCCAAGAGGCTTCAACCTGTCCATTTTGGAACAAACAAATATTCAAACATGTTGAACTGAAAAAGTTCCTACCTACCTTGTGACTCACGCTAACTGAATACCACACCCTAATGCTATTTAACACCATTCACATGTCCCACACATTGGGAAACCCCAAGCTACTTCACCAAACCTTCCTGCAGCCTTCTCAGACCGGGACCCAAATCAGAGTCAGCCCCTACCACTCAATATCTCCCCCTTCTCTCTATAATCACCCTCTCTGCTTCCTAGCAAGATGACCTGAGTTTGCATACATGGGGGCCAGGTGAAAAATGAAATCTTGGCCCAGATCCAATTCTGGGTATGTCCACCTGGTGGCAACTCCAAGTCCCCAAGATGCGTAATTGAAATGGACATCTTTGGAAGTTGTTAAAACTCTAAATTGGTTCTTTGGGAGCTTGGAGTAAGAACTATCATAGTACAGAGAGCCCGTGGAAGTCTCTGAAACTGCACCTGTGCCCAGCCAAGACAATAAAATTGTGTGTGATAAAAGGGTGTGGCTCCTGTCATAGCTCATTTAATGCACCAGTCTGACCCCCGCAGAAATCAAACAGACCCTGAAAGATGAGACGGGCAACCTTCATAAGATGCACGCACTCCAGAGGGTGGGAGATAAATCCTAAGAAAATTCAGAGACCCATCAAATCAGTGATGGTTTGGGGGATGCACTGCTCAAAGACACACAGGGACATCCCAATCAAAATTACTGCACCTCACATTTCTCACAAATAAAAAGAAAGCGCTCTCTCAGTTTACCAAGCCCACTCCAACCCCAGGTCCTAGAGACACTTATTCCACTTTTCAGAATATTGTTCCAATCCATTTGCTGAGTGATGAGAATGTCTTCCAGCTTTGAGAGTGGCCCCAGATCAGGAAAGGGCTCTGCATCGGGTCCGGGATGCAGCCAGTCCCTCATACAGTCTTATTAGAAGTGATTGCGGTGCAAAAAGACTATGCAGAGTTTATGCAGCAAGAAATTATACACCATATGAACAACAACGCAACTGTAAGTGCCTCCCCGTGGAATATCACAGGGGCAGTCGGAGCTGGCCATGGTGAACTGAGTTTCGTCAGACCTACCAGATCACGAGATCAAGTAAATCCAGCAGCAACCCACTGTACTACAGAAGAATTGCATGAAGGATTGGCATAAGTCGGGCCAGCTGGCACGAGCTGATATCGCAGACCCTGTGTCATCCGTTACTGTAGCACGTGGGCCCCCCCCCCCCGGCCACCACCGCCACTATCATAGGTACCCTTATGACCGGCTAATGGAGAAGGAAAGAGGCTGAGCTCAGTTCTCAGATCAGTATGTGAATATAAGCTTCAAAGACACCACTGGTGTACCACGATCCCACACAGCGATGGCCTTCAAAGACAGCAGGGAGAGAAGATCTTCCCAATAGCCTGAGCTTTGGGGTGGTGAACCTGGTAATTCACTCTGTAGATGGGAAAAAAATGTGGCTTGATGTACGAATATATACATAGAAAGAGAATCATGGGCAGTGGCAAATAGTTGATTGATCAAGAGGCCTGGGGGGGAAAGTAATTGGAATACTGCCCACAAAGAGATAAGGGGAAGAGGTATATGGATGGATCTATGGGAGGGCACAAAGTGTGAAGATATTTGTATTACATGATAATGCCCAGTAGGGAGCCTGGAGGAAGCACTAAACCAACAAGTAGAATGAGTGGCTAAGCCGGGTGATATCAGCCAGCCTCTGAATGGAGCAGAGACATGGTGGCACGAAGGTTATGCATGGACCCAATATTATGGGATTAATCTAAGATTAATCTAGCTACTACCATTGCCAAATGTCCACCTTGCCAGCAACAGAGATCAATGTTGAATCCTTGACGTGGCATCATACCACAAGAAAGTTAACCATCCACTTGGGGGTAACTTGAGTACATTGTACCGCTTCTACGCTGGGAAAGGTAGTAATTCAGTTCGACTGGAATTGACACATAGTCTGGATAAGAGTTTGCCTTTTCTGTCCATGGGGCTTTACCTAGCGTTCGTGTCCAAGGGTTTACCAAAGCTGGATCTCACATAAAGTTGCATTGGACCAAGGGGCCCATTTTATAACATGGAAATGTTGACCATGAGATCCACTGGTACTTTCACTTATCACCCCACAGAGGAAGCTTCCAGCTTGATAGAGGAATGGAATGGCCCTTTATCTGAAGTTTCAGTCCAGGCACCAACTTTAAGGTGGCATCCTGAAAGATTAGGATATCCCTCTCCAGGACTCAGTATCTACTCTAAAGCAATGAAAATTAGATGATTCTGTTTCTCCCACAAGTAGCATACATGGGGTCATGAACCTAAGGTGGATGTCGGCAGGCCCCCACTTACCATCCCTCCTAATGATCTGCTTGGAGAATTTGGGCTTCCTGTCCCTATGACTCTAAGCTCAGTGTTTCTGGAGGTCCTGACTCCCAGACCAAGAACTCTTCCACCAGGGGACTTAACAAGAGTCCCATTACATTTTTCGCTCTAATTGTCACCTGTTCATTTAGAGTTCCTATGCTAGGAGTCTAGCAAGAAAGGAAAGGAGGAGATAGGATAGGATTGTTATATAATGCAGGCAGCCAGCTGATCCAGAGAGGCTCTCTTGTCACCAGAGCCCTATCTTGGAAACAGACGGATGAATGCATCAGCCGTGGCTGGAAAAGGGCATGGTGGCCGGAGGGCCATTCCCTTTAGAGATGATCATTACACCAGGTGAGTCACTCAGACTAATAGAATTGCTAGCTAAGGATAAGAATAATGTGTAGTAGAAGACAGAAATGATGAGTAACGGAAGTGGCCAAAGACCAGCTTCAGTGGTGGGGATTGTGGCTCGTCCCACTAACTCTCCTCTTGTAAGTCTCCCCTGGAAAAGAGAACAACCAGGATCCTGGAAGGGCTGTTTAGAAAATGTATTATACGAAACGAGTAGATCTGCGTTGTGCAAAGGGTGGACTGTGGTTGTCTACGTGTGATTTACTTACCCCAACTTCTGAGAGTATTGGTGGCTGACAGCTCTCAGCCGAGTTCCCCTTTGGAAGCTGTCCTCAGATGATGGGACCTATCCAAGCCTTATCCAGGATCGCACCCCCTTCCCACAAGCAGCCTACACCCAATGGCTGGTCGGTGAGATAGGAGTAAGTGAATAAGGACATTCCTACAGAGCCACTCCAGCTCCAGAATGCTCCAGAAGATTTGCTGAGGTCTCTGTTGCAGCTCCATTATGGCTTAACTTCTCCCTCTACCCAACCTTACTCTCCTTACTCTTCGCAGATGTTGTTCCTAAGAGATTTCCCCAGTGAACAGTCTACACACAAATCTCGGAATCTCAGAATATGCTTCCTGGGAAACCCAGGAAGAATTAGGATCAATTCTTATTTTAAAAGAGAGATCTAGTTGCATTTCCACATGTATACACACACATGCCTAAACTCTCCTCATTTCCTCTTCACTGAGGACAAAGACCAAATGTCTCATCCTGGACCATAGGATGGTCCTATGAGTCCTATGAATCCTGCCCCAGAGTCTTTGCACATGCTGATTCCTTTGCACTGAAGGGTCTTCTGTCACATGCATCCTTCGAACTTGAAACCAGAGAAGTCCTTGATCTCCCCTTGTCTTGATCAGATGGCCGTTACATGTGCTCATAGCATCACGCACTCCTCCTTCCTGAGACTTATTAGTTTGAATCATATATTTGTGTCATCGTCTGATTAATGTTTCTTTTGCTCACCATCGTAGCTCCAGCACCTAGCACAATGCCAAACTCATAGCTGACAGTAAATATCTGTTACATCAAGATGCTAATTCCACCTTAAACAAGATTCAAACCCAACACATAAATATAGCCTTGTTCACTATAATCTGCCTTTTGAGGGTATTTTCCTTGTCTGGAGACTCAAAAGATAATCACGGGGCCTAGCACACAGTCGGTGCTCAGTAAATAATACCCGAGTTTACTTTTACACCGTAAGTGGTTAGTCCGTATTTCTGTTCTTTTGGTTTTTTCCTGTTAGACCGTGAGCTCCTCGAGAGAAGGAGTTCCCTCTTGTCTGAACTCTAAGCAAGGAGCTTGGCGAATGCTTTCTGAATGACATCCTCAGGAAGTGTGAATGTAAACATCTGGCTCTTTTTGAGATGATTCTTGGTTTTTATTTCTTCCAGGCAGTTGATATCACAGAGACACATACACTGCTAACAGAGGGTCAGAGGGTGCTAATCGGCTCATATTTACTAACCCTATTCTTTCTCAGGAGGACTAAGGAAATCCCAACTCAGAGGGAAATGCACCCTGGCATTCACTCTGCCAAATTAATGAATTTCTCAGGTGGGTCTCAGCTCCCATGGATGCTGCAGGACGCCCTGCAGCAGGGCCAGTGAACCCCAATGCTCGCTGGGCTGAGTGGGACTGAGAGGGGAGACCCCATCCAAAGAGGCAGCAGGGACTCGCGCCAGGCAGATGCTGCCACGCAGGATACGGGGTCCGGTACTGCTAGATATTTGGATTTCTCAAAAGGATGCAAAACTGGGTTTTTATGGGACTCTCTCCATTTTATATTTATCCTCAATTTTAAAAAAGAAGATGACAAAAAAAGACATTGCGCTATCCAGATAAAATAAGCCCACAAAAGAGCCAAGTTCATGGACGGGCTTTGGCAAGCTTTGGGTTGGAAGTCAGATGAGGCAGCCTCTCTGATCTCACTGGAAGAGCAGGTGGGGGCGCCAGGAATATCTGTGCCTCAGTTTCCCCATATGTCAAACGAGTCGATGGAGCAAGCGGTCCCAGCTGTCCTAGCCTGGGTGTCCTTCTGCATCCTGCTTTCTTTCTCTCACCTCTAAACAAGTCATGTTCCCTTGCAATTTGAAGCCAGCAACTAGAAAGGTATTTTGCAGGGATTTCCATTTCTTTGAAGGGCTAATTACAAAAGACAGGGGGAAAACCGGGCACCGTGCTCCCTTTCACATCTCATTATGTTTATTCAGCTTTATTACTAATTCCTTTGTTCATATAAGGTTCACCCTGGGATCTGCACTTTTGTCTGGTTACCCCAAGTCAGGAAACCCGCTTGAACTCAGGAGGCCCTGCTCACCTCTTCTGGTGTTCGTAGATTTTCAAGCGACAGTCATGAGGCTCAGACAAGCCTCCTGAGCCAACTGCTTCTCCAAAGAGCATGCTGTCCAAGGACGAAGACGCAGCTGACGGCATTCTGAAGGGGAGCCCGGGGACACGCTCCCACCATCACAGGTCCCCCCAGGACCCACCAGCATGGGCAGGAGGCCTGTCCTTTTGAAGACCCACACAAAAAGCAGGCTTCTGCTGCAGCCGCCAGACTCATCGGACTCTTGCCCTGGGTGGGAAGCTGACGTCTTCTTGTGAAAATGTCCAGCCTCTTCCATAGATCCTAACACCGCCTCCCCAGCACACGCGGGCATACCAGCCCCGGCCACCTGCCCTCGGTAGCGAGCAAAACCCAGCCTCGGGTTATGGAAACTCATCTCCAGTTACTTTACACGAATTCAGGAAACAGGTCCCAAAAGAAGCCGAGGCCGAACACTACAGGAAATGTGCACACATTCGCCATGAAATGCCAACCCAAAGGACCAACTCGGTAATCCCACCAATGATGTTCCAAAGCCGTGATGGCTAGCAGCCGACAAATGCCCGCAGACCTCAATCCATTTTTATTGTATTCAGGCTGCAGTGTTGTATTTCCTGCCTCCCCTTAGCACCACACATACAGTGTACTTGAAAACAAAAATCTATAATATTGATCCCGCAATGTCACCACAATTATTCTTTTGAAACAGCCATTGAAAACAAATTACATCTGCACTGCCTTTTCATCCGCCTGCTGCGAGTGAGCAATGCTCACCGTGGCCTCCAGGACTGTGGCGTTAGCACTGTGTCACCGCCGACAGGACAGCCTGGGGAAAAGCGGTGGGGGAGGGGGTGGCCGGAATGGAAGCTAGATCAAAGGGCCAGCTGGAGGAGGGGACGGGCCCGGGGCCCGCATCCATCCGGGAGGGATCGGGACCCCGTGCGGCTGCAGGCTCTGTGAATCTGAAAAATTCTAGGTCTGCACGCGAGGCTGGCTGCTGTCGGGGGCCTGGGACTCCTCCGGGCTCGATAAACCCAATGCAGTCGTTGGACTGATGAAATTGACAGAGGTTTAACCAAGGCCTCATTTTTGGATGCTCAGTTTAAAATCTAATGACAACGAGTATTATTGGAAGCAACGTGATCTTCACCTAGTGGCACATAATTCCATTGACAGATCGAAGCCTCCTTCCTGGAACAGTGGCATTTAAGGCAGGAGAGATGCCCACAGTCCCCATTCCCTACACCCCAAATCCCAACAGACCCCAAGATGACCCACCCACAGAAGGCCGGTCCTCATTCTCAGCAAGCGGGATTCCAGGAGCCTCCAGAGACGGCCGAGACCCACAGGCTGCCCCCGCCATCGCGCCACGGAGGTGAGGCTAGCTGCAGACGCGGTGTCCGGGCCCGAAGCAAGATCACGATCCCCTCTGAAACACACCAGCCAGGTGCCCTGGGAACGTCTGCTGTTGGGGGCCCGCCTGTCTGTTTTCGATTGTCATTCTTGGAAAAATTCTCCCTGCACGGTAATTAAATTCCGTGCCACTGAGCGGTGGGCAAAGGGAAATTCTTTTGTTAAGGTTTGACCACACAAGTCACAGTGGTGGCTCTTGCAGGCGGGAAGTGATAACTTTGGAGCATTAAAAAAACCAATAGCCTTGTTGACATGGACATGGGAACCTAACCCCTGAAGCCTCCTGGTATGACGCATTGATTTTCCTGTCCGTGTACAGTTCTAAAGCTATCCATTCTGCCTGGTCAGGACTCAAAGGGCCAGAGAGAGGAAAAAAATCTGTTCTCTCCGCTGTACCTCCAGGCAAAGTTGAGAAATAAATTCTACGTTTGGAGAGATGATTTGTTCAAGCCATGTTTAAGAGAATATGATTGCATTAAAAAGGGAAAAAAATATTTTGTTTCCCCATCCCACATAACCTGCAGCCACTGACCTTCATGCAAAACCTGGACACCGCAGACATGGCCTGGAAGGGTGCAGAGAGCAAGGGGCGGGTGTGGAGGGCCTCAGAAATTGACGAGCTTATTTATTATTCTCCAAATAATATCGCCGAGCTGCCTGAAAATGGCTCAAATGATCCCACCTGTCCACCTGTCGTTCCTCAGATCCTTCTGCCACTGTTATTTTGCAAAAGGTGCCATTCCTCCTTGTTGGAGGGCCCCTTGTGACACTACTCTCCTCCCCCTTGCTTCCTGATCCTCTTTTTTTCTACAGATAGAACAGGCCAGGCTGACTCATTCTTTGGGGTCTGCCCGAGAGCCATCCTCGGGCACACACCTCCCCCCGCCCCTGACCCACTGTCCCCGTGCACAGTGTGCAGCAAAGGGCTCCCCCGCCAGCCTCCCAGCCCCTCCTCCCATTCTCCTGTGCACCCTGGGGTCCTCGTTCAAAACCACCTCCGTGTCCCCAGAACCCCTCCCTATTCTTGACTGTGACAGGGAGGGACTTCTGGGTGCCGGAGAGAGAGGCCAGGCTTTGGGGAAATTTGCTGAGACACCGCGGGGGACTCCGTGTGCCGCCGGTCTCACATGTTCAGTACTTTCTGAGTGTTTAGCTATTTTAGTTCCAAATAAAGAAAGCTTCAGTGCCGGTCAGGAGGCAGAGCTCACAGAAGTGAAAGACTAGTGTTTGAGCTGCAAATTTGCAGTGCCGTTCTGCAAAGTATTACATACATCATTTCCTGGTGCAGAGGAATATTGAGCTATTTCAGTGAAGCCAAAAAGGAAAGACCAAAATCATGTAATTTCCCTGACCTAGACAGAACTACGGACTGCATACAGAAATAGAAAATGCTAAAGTGAATGTTCTTACAAGGGTTGTCTATACAAACAGATTCCACATATCCCAAGTGTATACAATGTGAACTCAATATCAGCATGCATGCAGACCACTGAAAGTCATAAACCCAGTCACACAAAACATCCCCTACCGGATGATTCCGTCTTGCTAGACCCATAGAAGTATTCTTAAATTAGGTTGGTGTGAATGTGCGCGTATATTTATTATTAAAATACTTACTGTTCTGCCTTTTGAAGTAGATGGACAAATGATTTAGGAGTGGGAATAGACTAGAAATAAAATTAATGCAAATAATGTGTTGATTTTTTTTTAGCTTGATTAGCCAAGCCAATGGAAAATTCTAGAAAACGTATACAATTATTTTAACTGTCACAGGCTGGCAATTGTAATTGACATGATTTGTACGAGATGCAGTGTAATAACTGAATATATTAAAAAAAAATCTCATGCCTTGATTACCAGGAGAACATTACTAGTGCCACAATATTATTAACAACACAATTATCGTGGCATCCCTAGGATACGCTCTTAGCACTTCAATGCATTAGTGAACCTTTGCTAACGAAGAAAAAATTAAAGTACAGCAAATTTCAAAGCACCAGTTGTACCCAATATCATTAAAAATTTATAAAACTTCCCCTGAACATGACAAGTGTTTGGTTTAAATGAAGATCAGCCACAAGGAGAAAGCAGAAATCTTGTTACTCTTTGTCTCCTTCCTTACCCTATCTCTCTGCCTCTCTCTTTCTCCCAGACCTCCCCCAACCGGCACCACCTCAATCCAGCTGAAATATGTAACCATTACAGAGTGACAGTTTGACACACAATGACCCGTCAGAACATTCATCTCGCAATGTTTTATTTTAGTGAGGAGCCAAACTGCAGAAAAAATAAGCAAGTTGTTTCAAGGCTTGGAAGGAGATCAAACATTTCTGGCATCCCCACTTACCAGACCTTTGATTTACAATGGACTTGTCAGAGCCCGATTAGACAGTGTGTGCTTAAAAACCTACAGAGGCTCCTCTGTGCCCCAGCCCACCGCCATGTCCCCCACCGGGAGCATCCCTTTGTTCCCGGAACCAGGGAGCCTGGGCTCAGGCACAGAACTTTGCACCCTTGCAACAGGGCCCCACGGCACGTAAAGCCAAGCCGGCTGCAATTAAGTCTCTTTTGCCAAGGTGAAGAGAGAGAGAGAGAGAGAGAGAGGGAGAGAGCAGGGAGGGGAATGCAGAGAGAGAGGGTGCAGGCTGAGCTCTTCTGCCATTTTCTCTCTACCTCTTCCTTCCAAGTCAAAAGTTATCATCTTTCCCCCAGCAGGAAAAACATCCCCAGCGATTGCTACCACCAGTGAGCTCTCTCAACCTTATTCAAATGGAAACACTCAGCTTAAAAGAAAAAAATGAGTTGGACCAAAAGTGCAGGTGTTTAAAATATGTTCGCGGTATTACGATTTTTGCTAGTAATTACAACTATGAAAATGGCTGGAAATATATTGTTTCAATTTGTATGGAGAACAATTGCAGGGAGAGAGAGAGCAGCATGATCTGTGCCTGGCATTGGAATGCGTAATTCCTTAACCCTATATGGCGGCACAGGGCTCGCCGGAACAAATTATGAATACATGTGTTTGGAGAGCTTGAGTAGTAAATTTGGGTTTTGTGCATCCGTAACAATGCAATCTGACATGTGTGATTTATGGAATATTAAGTTAATACAGTATTATGAAATTAGCTTAATGTACTAAAGCTGTAATTTTAAAGTGAAAAACAATGCAACCAGACGTAAACAATATCAACATTAGCATTTTGTGAAAGCTGAAACCAATTCACTCAAAATGTGTCTGGAGAGTCATAGATTTACCTCGCCTAGACAGGCCCAAGTCTCAGGAAAGTTTCAGACCCTGGGACAATATTCTGTGCTCGATAGGCCAAGCTGCTCCCTCTCAAACCAAAGAAGGATGTGCCCGCCGCAGGTCCCAACCAGGGCAGCCCACCCCTCCGCAGCCCTCGGGGAAATCGCCAGAAATTATGCCGCGCTCTTCAGACAAAGTCAAGGGCTTTGCCCTGAAGTACCCTTGAAAAAAACCTCTGGAGTCGGGGCCAGGGTGCAGACGCAATTCCAGAAGCCTGGGGGTCCAGAGCCTGGAAAGAGACTGCAAGGTCCAAGCAAAACTTTCTGATTAAAAAGAGCAAGTCTAGCAGCTTAACTCTTCAGCTCCTTGGAGGCCCAGCCTGCTTGGGACGTGAAAAGGAACCCGAAACCTTTGGGTTACATCAGGATAAGCCATCCCCGAGTCAGCCTGGGATTCATGGGAGGTGGGGACTGGGTGAGTGGGGGGGCTCACCTGGAGGCTTCTGTCAATAGCCACTGGCTGGGTAGAAGAACTAGGGTCAGAGAAAGGTCCCCACTGTTTCCTAAGCCTCCCCCATTTACCCTCTCACCTTCCCAGGGCTGAGGACTCGCTGGGATTGAGCAGGAATGGAGTCTATGGAACAGTGGCTACAAACCAGACAGCTGTCTAGGGCGCCGGGTTTTGAGCTGGTGGGGGAAAAAGAAACCTTTAGAAAAAACTACCATGGCTTTCTTTACTTTCAACTAGGATTGCTGGAAATGTCATGGGCCTAACTGAATGGATATGTTTGGAGCCCAGACGGGGCCCCCTGGGGCCTTTTGCTTCCTTGGTCCAAGCCCACTATCTTGGTGAGCGTCAGGCTGGTCACCCAAACACAGATTTCCTCAAAGCCTTGAGGAACTAGAATTAAAGCATTGGATTCGCCAGGGTTCAAGGAGCTCGCTTGTCACAGTTTACCTAGAGTCCCAAGATTTGGGATCAAACACAGGCCTGAACCTCCCTCTTCCAGGGGCGGAGAACCACACGTGTTGGTTCCCGCCATTTGGATGGGTGGATACCAAGCCTATTTAGCAAAGGACAGGATTGCAAGAGACCACACCCAATCCGCGGACAATAGGAGGCTCTCGGATGAATGCTCTCTGAACCTCCTTGGAAGGGACCAGCCACTGAACCCCAGGCTGCTCCACCGTGGAGAGGCCCAGCGTGCACACACGCTTGAACACCGACGTGAGGGCAAACGTACACACGTGGGGGTTTCTGCGGCATTTTCTTTTTAACCCTCCCTATATGCGGCTTAACGTGGCAATCAGGATTATTTCATTTATCAACATGTCACAGTGTCTTCATATACCCGTCGTAAAAATAAAAGCATTCTGCTTAAAATAAATGAAAAGTATATGTCAAACTTGGAGATGAAACAGTTGCCGGAGCTCACACGGGAGAAAATCAATTCTCAAATCTCGCAGAGAGGTTTTGTGCCTCCTCTGTCTTGCAAAGGCATCTGGCTGTTTTCTCTTGGTTTGTTGGCTTGTATTTTTTAAGATGCCCTGCATTTATTACGGGAGCCAGAGAGGCAAGAGCTGAAAGCCAATACTAATGTTTTAATTCCATCAAGTATGTTTCAATTCCCATTTTGCATTTTGCATTAGGAACCTAGACTCAGTCAATACTTCACAGCACGGCTGCTTGTGGTCAGGTACGGGGGGTTTCACCTAACCTGACATACGCTTCTGCTTCACGGCACGAGGATAAACGGGGCTCCGAGTCAGGAGCCGGCTCACGGCTCTTTCTCCCTGCAAAGAGCAAATACATTGTCTCGACACAATGTATTTACGCAGAGACCACCACGCAAAGCATCTCGCATCTCGCTCCTAATGTGAGTGCCTCTTGAAGAAGCCACCTTTTCCTCCTCCAGAATTATTAATCTCCAGAAATCGCAGAACCCTCCCCCAGAGAGCAAGGTGCTCTATCCCAGCGTCAGAGCCAGGCAAACTAGATATTTGTACTGAATTCCCATCTCCATACGCGCGCTCGCTGGGCTCTGTGGGGCTAGCCATAGCTCTCCCCTGAGACGACAGCAATGGCAATGTGGGCGGCTTGCTTGATTCTGAAAGATAAACATGTTTCAGATGGAAAAATTAAAAATAAGTATACATCTGCTCCTGGCTCAAATCTTGTTATTTTTGGGGTTACCTCTTTAAAGCAGGAAATGCCCATTTTCTTAACTTCTCATTTTTGGTTTTTTGGTTTTTTCTGCATCACATATCCAAATATTTTAACTGGGAAAAAAAGAAAACAGTAGTAGCAAACCCTGACGCCGAGGGTCCCACTTGAAGGTTTTCTAAATTCAAAGTCACACGACTCAAAAAGAAGCAAAGTGCCCAGATAACACTAATAATACTTTCAAAATAAAATCAGAATATATGCCTTGATTGCGAAGAAGCAATCTTCAGGAACTTTCTCCAAACGGGTCCTCGCCTTCTGGTTTCCACCAAAGAGCATCGGACAACCCTTGCTAATCCCATTGGAAGTTAATGACTCAGTTCCAGAGCTGCCTGTCTTACAGGAGAAAATGCTTCCTTCAAATCTGTCCCTCCAACAGGACTCTGTTGGTTTACCTGTTCTGAAACCGTGGTGACGCGGAGGGGAAACACAACGGGAGGAAAAACAGCCTAAACAGGCCAACTGTCCCCAGACCCGGGCTGTGGGCTCTTTGTAGCCAGCAGGTGCGCACACCCCATTCTCGCCCCACTTAGCAAATTATGTATAAACAAATTAACTTCCTGGGCCGGTTCCCTCTGAATTACTCCCTGATCTCCGAGTGGTTTTCCATCAGGACAAACCTTTTCCTTTCCCTTATGCACCAGCAAACATACTGATACAATTTAAAGGTCATGTTCTTTTCAAACTGACAGAGCCCTCCAAAGTTTTGACGAGAGGCCCTCCAATCCTCACACCCCTACAGGCGGAAAGGAATTAAGTAAAGCATCACTTGGTGGGAGCTCAATCATGTGAACTGATTAGAAAATGCATCTGGGGAGGGGGGCCTCGCAAGGTGACGGGAGCTCGTCTCGAAAGGAGATGTCACACCGCCAGGCAGAAAGCCCCCGACGCCGGGCTGGGGGAACCACGCGAGGGTCAATGAAGATATAATTACCTTCACGCAAAAAGCCTCTTCTTTCCCCAATCCCCAATGAACACCGCTTAATCAGCCTCACCTTTTCATGCAGACAGTCAAACTTTACCCCAAACCCCGAGACTGAATTAACAGCGTCATTTCTTAGGCTCAAAAGGACATTTGCTTTGATAACGAAAGAATCGCCCGGGAGTATGGATTCTGCATAAATGTGCATTGTGCGTAGACATTGATATGTTTATTTGCGGTTGTGTTTGTGTTATCAGGGGATAGGCAGTTCGTGATTCGCTTGCTTCTTTTTTATCTGTCCCTGGAACAAAAAACTGGCACCGTGTTGTTGATGGTGTCAGCTGATGCTGTCCCCCCTGGGAATCCAATCAATGGTGTTGAATTTTCCTCTGGTACTATTATTTTTGTTATTATTATTATTATTTGACATTTTTGCTTTGATTACTTTGTTCTTCCACCGAAGCCTGCTGAGGGTCACTGAGACATAACGGCGCTTGATGGTCAGAGAGGTTCCCGACCCTCTCCGTCCTAACCTGTGTGCTCCTGGAGACATCGTCCGTCTATCATGGAGACGGGGGACCTTGCGGGGGGCACTGGATCTCTTCCACGCCCCCTAACCCGCCATGGCTATGACCTTCCCTCCTGGCCTCTCCTTCTTGCCTCTCCCTCCTGATTCTTCAGAGGCTCTCTCTATTCAAGAGAGACTCTCTGGACCTCCAGGCTTATCTTTAGGGGAAAAAAAAAACGCAGCCCACCTCCAAACACTTACCCACCGAAAACTGAAGTAATTTAGCCCAGAAACAAACAAATGGTTTGGTTGTGATTGCACGCACATCGTCACAGTCAGCCCTGAGCTTGTTAAATTTTTACTGGAATGACTCTTTTGAAGCTTTCCTCCTGGTTTCACTAACCGATGCACATAAGTTCCGCAGCCTTGGCAGCCCCTGCCATGGAAGGCTGGGGCTCTAATCCTGGAACTCAGTCATCAGATAGGTTTCCTTGTCACTGGGCTGCCCTTGACTTCATGCTACTCGTCTTTGCAACCTGAAGTGCCCCCTTGTGTCTCTGCCACAGACACAAGCGGATCCAACCCTTGCCCGGTTCCTCCAGCTGCCCACACCTCCCTTACCAGCCCTGCCCTCCCAGTGCCCTTCCTGCTGATGCCCCCAGCCGGGTGTCCAGTGTGGGTCCACGTCCACACTGCAGGACACAGGGAAGACTTCCCAGACTGGGTGGTGGCTAAATTCAATCTCTGGATTAAGGCGTGCATATGGCGCAGTCACGGGGTTGGGGGGGACACTTGTTCGGAAAACGTAAGAGAGAAAGCCCTGATATTCTCACGAAGACTAGACTTCATGTTCTTAAAACTTGACCGTCCATACGTCTCCTATCATACCTTCGCTCGGGTCTTACTGGGGGTGGGGGAGAAGGTAGCCAATTAAAAGCAAACTAAATAATCAATCAGCATCCATTAATCAACTTTTATAACGAAGTGCAGCAACCTTTGGCTGGAGATGCAAACAGAAGATATCATCCTTCTCCCTAGGAGCCCGGTGAGAGCAAGAGGCTTTAACTGGAAGCACTGCGGGCTCACAGAAGCCGGTAACAAGCACCTGAGGGTCACAGCAAAGGTGGCAAAGATGGGGACCGCCATATTTTCATGGGTCTCATTCCTAAAGGCCCACGTCTTGTTGCCACACTAGCAACCGACTCAGCAAAGGATCTGGAACGAGCTGGGAGCCAGGCAGTCGTGCCTCAGACCCAGGCCTATTCTCCCCGGGAGAAGAAGGGCTTCACCTCAAAGAGGATCAAGGGGTTTCACACCAGTGGGCTCTTTGCATACTTGCTAAATCCGTCTTCCTCCATTTCTGGAGGGAACTTCAAAATCTGCATGGCTGCTCGCATTTGCCAGGAGGGAAAGGATCCAAGACCTTGATATAGCTGAGGCTCTTTCCCTCATTTAAAACTTTTGTTCCTGGAAGAAGTTTAAGGATGTTTTATAAATGTCTTAAATACACCGCGCAGAGGCCTAGACTGCTCCCTCCTCGGGGGAGTCCGTCCTTCTGTTCTCTCTGGGGACATCGGGCCTGGGCTTTGGCCCGTGGGGAGAGCAGGGCCGGTTATGACTCCTTGCTCATGGGAATGGGGGGCAGAGAAGGACACGGGTCAGCTCGCCCCAGAGGCACCTTACAGACCATACACCCAGGCTACGGGGGTTTTATGTTTTAAACCTTTAACCACGCTTTTACAGACTGTCAACAACCACCTTTGAGAATCCTTTTCATGGGACTTCTAGCGAGCTGTTTTGTGACAGAAAAACCCACTGTGCTTTGGGGGAGCCCAAGCTAAGCACCGGAGGGAACATGTTCTCAGCTGCGTCTTGAGAAGCAAGGAAATGAACGCCAGACCATTTCAGTCCGGCCGGTTTGTCTGACCAACGGTGGCAGCCCCCTTCCTTGAGGCCTCATGGTACAAGGCCTGTTTCAGCCGAGAAGCAAGATCTCACGGGGGGTAGCCCTGGCCTCAGACGAGGCTTCACTGGGACGCGAATGTCTGTACCCTGAAGGGCCATTGGCCCCGGATCTGACACGTGGCCCGGCAGAGTGCTGCGAGCTGTTTATTTCACCCCAAGAATCAGAGCACGATCCCCCAAAATGCATGTCTGGGGGTCGGCAGGGGTGGCCCATCAGAAACCCATCATTCTGGTGCTCCGGGTTAAACCCTGCCTGTTTCTTCAAGGAGAGAGCATCATTGAACTGGATGAAATTCTCCTCTCTTGTGCCAAAGCAATAAAAGCCACTAGCCTGGGCTGTGTATCCCGCCTGTGCCGCTAACAAGACACATTCCTTTTCGTTCGTGGCAAGGAGTGCACGTCTCTGTCTTATGTCACAATTTCTGACAAGCGCTCCAGCACAAAAACAGTATCTTGGCACCAGGAAAATGACCATCACTTTAAAAGATGAAATTCCAAGGACACCAAAAGGGTTAGATTTCTATGAGAGATACACGGTCGAAAAAAGCCAGCCCTTCCCGCGTCCTGAAGACCATCCTCCAAATCCGGTTGGAAGGGTTTTGGTCTCAGCAAACTCCCCGGGTTCAAAACCCCCACACGGCCCAGGGACGATGGCATTTTAACAGGGGTCCGCACCTCGCATTCTGAGGCCACAGTGAACCGACTGGAAAGCCAGACCGGAAACGACCTTCTCCCTTCTTCCGTTTTCCATAAGTAGTTTAATTCTGTTTTCCTTCTGGATCCTTCAGAAGAATGAATTCCCAGTCAGGGAATCACGTCTCGGTTTGGAGCACAGAAGCCTTATGCCTCTGGCGTACCTTTCAGGGAGAGCATTTTGATGGGGAAAAAACATAAAAAAACACATGGCCAGCTTCTTTCTTCTCTGAGCATAATATCTTGAGGAGGCTCAGGGGCACCTGGCTGGCTCAGTGGGGGGAGCATGTCACTCTTGATCTCGGGGTCGTGAGTTCGAGCCCCACGTTGAGTGGAGAGAGCACTTAAAAGGCAAAATCTTAAAAAAATTTTAAAAATCTTAAAAAGTATATCTCTTAAAGAGGAACCAGAAGAAAAAGTCACATCAACTGAAAACTGGGATTTATCTATGCATCAGAGCCCCCCATGTTACGGGTGCTGGGGACCGCCAGTCTATCATCTGTGATTATGTATCACAGTCGCCATCAGAAGACAAGGAGAAGCCAAAGCTGAGCCCGTACGGGGAGCCTCAGGCTAAACAAAAGCCCCCAGTCTCCCCAACGGAGCTCGGTCTCTGAGCTGAGAAGGTGGACGTTAATCTGAAAGTCAAAGTCCTTCTTGCAAAAGAACGGACGCTCTGAGAGAAAAGTTCAGATTTAATATACTGAGTCTCAGTGACATTGTGTGTTGACAGAATAAGCTCTCTTTAATATTCCTGCTTTAAACACGACCGACGACCGCTGAAGTTCAGATCAGAACGTGTTTTGTTCTGTCTGGGGAGAACCCACGTTAGATCAAGTTCAAGCGTCCTCTTTGGAGACGCATGACGGGCAGGTGGCCCTGTTTGAGAGGCACGGCCGAGTCACCCTGCCACACCCACTCAGCAGGAGCCCCTCCTCACTTTGCTGTGACACCTAACTCTGGGCACGGGGCCTACTCCGCCAGCAACACCCAGTCCACGCCTGCCTCCCACGTCTCTCGTCCCCAGAGCCAGACAGAGACAGGACACGCAAGGCTGGCCACGTGCGCTCTTTGACCTGAAGTGCCAGATGCCCACGGGAATGTGCTCCTGTCTGCCCACTAGCATTTCGGGACCCTTGCCAGTGACACGCCCCCATCTGGGCTTAGGGAGACAGCTTGAACCCCAGCCTGGGGTGCCGTGGAGCCCTCCCCACTCTGTTCCAGCAAGGGGAATACAGCACAGTTTCCCACAACCAGCAGAGCCAACTTCCAGCCCAGCACAGGCTCCAAGCCTTTTATAGACTGAAAATGAGTCACCCTTAAATAAGGAAAATGGGTGAGGGGACTCCAACTGTCCCTTCCCTGAAGAGCTTGGGCCGGTGGCCGCTGTAACAGTCTGGGCATTCAGCTGACTTCTCTCAAAAGGGAGTGGGGGGAAGGAAACCTGCCAGAACGACTACCCCCGAGAATGCTAGAATGGGAGAGAGGAGGACATCCTTGGGCAAAGAACATTCCTGAAGGGCGGCAGACATGAAGACGGGGAAGGGGGCAGAGCAAGGAGACAGGTGTATGTATGTCTGTGTCTTTCAACCAGACAGTTCAATCTCAGGTTATTTTATTTGACAAATAAAACTAAACTGCATATTTATGGACTAATGATGTGAGATATTGCTCTTTTATTCATACCCACTGCTGTTTAAAGACCAACTGTAAATATTCCTAAGACTTTCTGCAACTTGGTGTGGCATAGGTAGGCGGCCCTAAGCACAGCCTTGAGGCTCTGTTGATGATGGCACTGCCTCAAGGTCAAGGTCACAGTTTTACCTCCTTTAGCAGAGTTGGCTACTGATAGAGAACATCGCCTCTCAAAAGCCACAGAATCAGGTTTCCAGCAGTAATTCAGTGCTGGGCTCAGTGCTGGGCTTGGGGCTGGAGTGTGCTGGTCCCTGGGGCTGGTGCTCGGCCATCATAAGGAGCCCATGGCTGGGGCGGAGAGAAGATGTGGCAAGGCCATGCCACACCAGAGCTGAAACATTCCCCCCCCCCATCATGGGTAAGGGCAGTTCGTTAGCTGTTGGTCCAAAGAAGCAACCATCATGGTTTCTCTGCCATTTGATTGAACCACATCTGACCCCAAAAATAGGAGCAGGGGAAAGAGGCCAGTTCACTCAAAGAGAAGAAGACAGGTCTCTCTATCTCTCCAAGGACAGTAGCAGAATAGGGTAGAGCGAGGGTCCCCCTGGGTCCAGGCATCCTGCCCAGAGGACACAGAGCTGGGGGGTGAGAGCAGGCAGAGAGGGGACCCTGGACGTGAGCAGAGACGGCGCGGGTACCGGGCGGACATGTACTGTCAGACTCCAGGGCACTGGCTGTGCTGCCTCCCGGTCCCCATCAGGTCTGGGCAGTCACAGCAGAGCAGGTGCTCAGGTTTCTGGTAGGAAAAACACCCCTGGGTGAATCCATGTGCCACCTCTTCAGGGCTGGAGCTGAGCTTGTCCCCGGTCAGGACATTAGAGGTGGGGAGGGAGGTACAGAAGGGAAATCCCAGCCAGACGCTGTCTCGGGAGGGTCGGCTGGTAAATGGGAGTGCTCTGGAGCCTGTGCGCAAGAGGGCACATCTCAGAAAAAGGAAGATTCCAGTAGGCAGAGAAGACTTTCCCAGGAGGGAGGCCATCCCCGAGCAAAGCCACGGGGATGGCAGGAAGCTGCACCGTCTGGGCCCCCGTGAGAGGCTGAGCTAAGACTGTAATTGGACCGTTGCCTGCGGGCGCAGGGCCCTGCACGACCCAGTTCTGTCTGCCTGTCTGACTCATCTCCAACCACAGCCTCTGTGTTCTCTCTAAGCTTCCATCACACCAACTCCTCTGACCCCAGGGCCTTTGCATGTGACTTGCCTGGCATCTTTTGTTAGGCCTTCCCTTGGTTGGCTTCCCTCGGACTTTCAGATCCCGAAGACCTAAATAAAGCTGCCCATCACATTAACCTCTGGTATTTTCTCTTCAGAGAGTACTTCCTGCTCTCTAAAATTTTCTTATTTGTCTATTTTTTTGTTCATTATCCGCCGCCCCAAACCTCATAACCTCCATGAATGCAGGCATCTTGTCTGTTTCATCCACTGTCTCCAGAGACAAGGACAATGTCAGCTAACAGTAAACCCTCAACAGCTACAGAATACTCCGTGAGTGAGTGAAGGAAAGGCACAGCTCGGCCTCTCCGTGGTCTGGGCACCGATCACGGGACTCTGTGGCTGTCTTTCCTTCCTCGGAGCTCGTGAAGCAGCATGAGAAACACAGCTCAGGTAGCTGGGAGCCAGCCAAGGCCAAGCCAGCCCCTGGGCTCTGGGCAGAAGACGCTAGTCATTTTCCACTAGGGCTGGTCAGTGCAATGCGGGCCCCCGGACTTATGTCCACGGAGGGCCCCCGAGACCCTGGAGGAGGGCAGCTGGTGGAGCCGAGGAGAGGAAATGGGCACTCACTCCGCTACAAGTGCTACAGTGTTCTGCCCAGGCTCCTGCAGTCTTTCAGCCGGGGCTGCAGGCACCAGACGCTTGTGGAAAACACGCTGTGTCTTGGCTTCCGAGAGCAGGCTGCAAAGCCCCTCAGCCGGGGCCAAGGCGTGCTGCCCGACCCCGGCATCTACCCCAGGGCAAGGCAAGTGCTGGCTGTCGGCCTGGCAGGACTCAGACTCCAACCTCACGGAACCGGCATTCTCCCCCAGATCAGCGGGAGCGCCAAGGGACAGATTCCCAGGGCCCATGAGAGCTTCCGCCAGACTCGGGAACACGGTGCCCGTGCAGAGGAGGAAGGAGTTGAGGATACAGAGAAAGAACAAGAGAGACCACAGCTCTTGTGTTTAAGCTGCCAAGGACCCAGGAGGCCAGAAGAGGGGTTGGCTTGTGCATGAGGGAGGGTCACCGCTGAGCGAGTTCACGACTCCTGGGGACACCCATTGGGGGAGGAACACTCACACCTCTCAGCCACTGAGAAAGTGTGAAACACAGATCTTTGAACTCAGGTTGAACCACTCACTTCCCAGCTTTCTTGTGATGCTGGGCAAATGATATGACCTCCCAGTGAGCCCATGACCTAACCTAACATACTGAGACTGTCACTCCCTATACCTGGATGGTTGAGAGAAGAAGATAAGGTCAATGTCACCTTCCTCAGGGGCTCCGCAGCTCCCAGCCCCCAGTTTGTGCTCAGTACTATTCATGTTCCTTCTTCCCAACACCTCGGCTGCCTCTCCGTCAATGCCCTGTCCAGCAGAAAGCCCGTGAGTCCTCAGGTCTCACAGGGGAGCCCGGCTGGACACACCATGTCCCGGCTGAAGGTTCGGGAACCCCCACGTCCCCCACTCTGCCCCTGTGCTGCCCCCATCCCCTCTCACCACCCCTACGCCGTGCTCCTCCTCTCTCTCTCTGCATTACAACCCAGATGGGATTCTTGGCCCATTTCTTCCTCATTCCAGGGAGTGGATTGTCGGAGCCCCAAAAAGCTTGCATCATGAGAAGCTGATATTCGAGGCCACATCAGAACATCAGAGATTTGGGCCACATAAGGACACAGAAAATTCCCACTCACCAGGCTTTGTGCAGCTGCTCCTCTCCCAAAAGGAGTCTGAAAAGGGACATCGTCTATAGAAAGAACGTTCCAGAATGACGATTATGTAAGTCTCCTTTGACCAGAGGAGGTAGGGTGCGGTGGGGTGAGAGGGCCCTCCCCTGGTACATGCAGGACAGAAAGCAGGCGACGCTCGGGCATCTCCCCCACCCCCCACCAGGGAGGCTCAGGGAAGTTGGGGGTTTCCCTGAGGAAGCAGAAGATGAAGCATTTGTGTTTTGTTTGAATTGATAATGATGTCAGTTTCGGTTATGGGCTCATTACAACAAACCTGGGACATATTAACGGCTCTTTAATTGAATTTGGAAATAAGGAGAGTTTTGAATGGTCTTGTAAATAGTGGATGCACGGGCCTCCACACAGAGAAATGGGCCGTGGTGTTCCTCCCAGCGGTGACCCTCTCTGACCCGCCACCAGGACCAGGATGTGCCCTGGGAGGCCTTCGTCATCACTGCTGGGCTCCTGGGCACTAAGGAGGAAGATCAGACCAGGAGGAATTCCCAGGGAGGGAAAGCAGACCTGATGAGATGCAACCTTGTATTTTTTATTCCAAAGCAGCAGCAGGAAAATTGCTGACTGTCCAGTCTGAGCACAGACCCCCCTCCCCGTGAACCCCAAGCCCTCACCCAGGCCCGATGACAGCCGGTCCCTGTCTGCCTTCCCCTCCGGGAGATGAGCTCATCGGGCCAGGGCCCCTGCCACATCCTCTCCGAGCCCAGGCCCTGACACAGGAAATCTAGAAAACTCTTCCTGTTCTGCCTCACCCTCTCCTTCTGCCCCCCACCCGTGTCTTCCCCCTCACATTCTCCTATCAAGCCCTACGCAGCCCCTTCCTTGTGAAATTATCCTTGTGAATGATCTCGGACGTGTGTTTCTTTACTCCTGCCTATATAACCACATACAAATGCACCGTGCACACCCACAGGACATGTTGGGGTTGGGGGCGGGGGCAGCGGGTGCTGCCAAATTTAGCAAATAAAAATACCGCACATCTCATGCAATTTGAATTTCAGACAACCAAGTCATTTTTTCAACTATTTTTAAATTATGTCTTGGTTGTCTGAAATTCAAATTCAGATTTGCTGGGCACCTTTTATCTAGCCGCTGTGGGCAGAGGGTGGTTTTTTTTCTTTTGTAAAGTCTGACCATAGTGTTCACACACTTCTCCCTGAGGACCCTGTGGATCGGTCTCTAAGTCAGCAGGGATAGCCCTCGCACATTCTTTTTAGCGGATGCGTACTATTCCCCGGCGGGGCTGTTCCTCCATGCCCAGGCGATTGCCTCTCCATTTGGTTAACTGTCATAGCGGCAAGGTTGCTTTAGTAAATTCGCCCATCGGCAAGAGGGAGAGAGCACAACAAGATTGGCCCTGCCCTGCCTCCTTAAATTAGCTGTCACAGTCAAGTCAGCTCAGACGCCCTCAGCAGGAGAATACATCACTCAGAAGAGACGGCCCTGTAAGACCCGACGGCTACATCGTGGGGCCCCGGGTGGGGAGGAGGGACGACGCGAGCAACTTCCAAGCACCCCTTCTCGACCTGGAGCGTAACAACGGAGACACTGCAATGCTTTGGGCTCAAAGCCCGGAATACGCTCAGATGCAGAATCACACACCAACCCGCTTGCCAAAACCCACACCGGCGTAATTATTTTGCACACACACCCCCCCACCCACCCACTCACCTTTCATCAGTCCTACCTTTAACTTCATCCTTGTTGCTGAAAACACAAAAATAAAAAATACATAGCCGCCCGGCTGACATTACGCCAACAGCCTACGCCTCATTTTACCCAACCGTTTAACTCCCTCTAAGGACCCCGCTCAGACACACGGGCACGTTGATGGGAGCTGTACAAAGGTCAGTGATTTGGAGGCTCTTTCCGACAATTTGCCAGGATTTTGGCATTTGTAAGCATCCATAGGACAGCTCTCTAGCAAGCTGACCTTGACAGCGAATGGGATAAATAAACCTTCAATTTACCCCCTCCAGCTCTCCGCGAGCCGGGCCGGTCCCCACGGAGCCTTCACCTGTCCATATCGTTCAACTGCCTGCAACTTCCGACTGACGAACATCCACAGCTCGGCGGCCCAGTGACAAACACCATCTAACAGATAAGGCTTCTGAAAAGTCAAAGCCAATACTGCTTCCATTGAAAATTTAATGCCCACTCCATCTTGGTCCATCATTCTTCCGACTGTTGCGCGTGTCCCGAGAGGCCCTGGGCGCTGAGGCTCTGCTCCATAAGCGGTAATGACGTGGCATTTAATGATACTGTCCAAAGTGATCCCGGTCTTTGGGACGTAATGTGCACTCATGTACCAGATAAGCACCGCCGAAAGTACTGAGCCGCCGTATCTTTCACGGCCCTGTCACCAGATACAATGTGACACATCCCTGGCCAGCCGTCCTACCTGCCGCTCCCCCGACCCCGGCCATCGGACGGGACGCACGTCTCCGGCGCCGCGCTCCAAAGCATTAAGGGAATTCAGGCCAAAGGTAGGATGGGAACATACCCATAATTAAGTATTCACAGCGTCTTTTAATACTCCAGTGCTCTTGGATTCGCTACTAAAATCCGTGAATTATACCTCATTGAAAAATGTCCTTAATCGACTCTGACATGTTTTATTGGAGGCAGAAAAAATGTTTCAGTATGATAGGTAAGGTTAAAAATGTTACTACTCTGATCATTTACTCGAGTGCCAGGCAAAAAACAAACAAACAAACAAACAAACAAAAAACTCCAAAGCCAAAAACCATTTACATCATTCATCGGATGCAACAGAGGAAGGGGAAAAAAAAAAGAAAGAAAGAAAAAAAAACAAAAAACCCTTATCTGACAGCCCATTTTAGCTGATGGGACAAAGTGCACGTTTTCAATTTTCTGACAAAGTTATGTTGTTTATGTAGATAAGGGGAAAAACAACTGTAACATTTCTGCAGCATGCCATAAGGACTGGAAATGTGACTTCAACTGTAAAGTATCTGCAAAGCGCGCCGAGAGTAGCACATCAAGAGAACATCACCTTCAGGCTTCAGACCAGACCTCGCATCACCCGCCTTCCTGCTCTCGAGCAGCTGAGGGTTTGCGAACAGCCCCAGACCCCCACCCCACCCCCCGGGGGGTCGGCAGGACTGATCTGCAAGGGCGAAAAGTCCTCTCCCCCAGCATACGCCCCAAGAAGCTGCAGTGGGGAACGTGGAAAGCTGCCAGTGGAAAGGCCTTTCACAATCTGGTTTTTCATGGAAACACAGAGTTTCGCTGTTTTCTCTGCACTTTGGCTGGTCCCCCTGACGGCAGAGGTGGGAATCCAAACTCCGGGAGTCCTGCCCACCCTTCCCTGGGGCAGCTCTCGTGCGACCTTCTGGGCAATGACCTACACCTCCTGGTAAGTCTGCACCAGGTGTCCATCCGGATACTGCGTTCGGCCGGACTCCACGCGCGGCTGCCTAGGCAGACTCACCCTTCTCCCGCTGCGGTGACAGAGATCCCCAGCAGAGCACAGAGGTGAGGAGTCTGAGTCCTAAGCTCCACAGATGGGAGTGAATCTCAGCACGAAGGCTGGGCAGCAGCATGGTCATGGGCCAACGCCCTTGTCTGTAAAGACAAGGGGGTGACAGCGTCAGTAGGGAAGACTCGCCAAGTGCCATCCCGAATGCCCTGGTGACAGGGGGTGATGGCTGGGATGGAGGGGATCCTCCACCCCAGCTCGGCCAGTGAAGGCAGGCTTCACCCAGTAGACACTGTGCGGAAACCTGTCCCTCACGTCCCACTGGTATTTTCTAAAAGTAAGTCTCTTTTAAAGTAGTCATAGACACGTTTGTTTTCCAAACAGACTCCTGCCCTGAGGGATTGAAGTTCATTATAAAGCTGGCGGATACTCACCTGCTCAGTCCACGTCTGGGGAAAAGAATCTCAGCAGAAGTTTTCTCGATCAAGGTCACCGGGGTCAGGTAAAGCGGGGAACTCTACGGGTAAACGGTTGTAGATCAAATATTGTGATTAAACAGTCATCCTCCCTGAGAGTGAGGGGGAACCAGACAAAGCCTAAAAATATTGCTTCTTTGCAAATCCATTGTCCTGGGTAGCCAGCAAACATACTCCAGCAAAGAAACCACACGGGCCACAGCCATGCGGCTGGGGAGGACTTGTGGACACCCGTATTGTGCCTTGTACGGCATACGTGCTTTTAAAAATGCTTAATTAGGGAGGGGCGCCTGGGGGGCTCGGTCAGCCAAGCGTCTGCCTTCGGCTCATGTCATGATCCCGGGGTCCTGGGATCAAGCCCCAAGTTTGTCGGGCTTCCTGCTCGGCGGGGGAGTCTGCTTCTCCCTCTCCCTCTGCCCCTCCCCTGCCTCGTGCTCTCTCTCAAATAAATAATTTTTTGGCAATGCTTAATTAGGGGAGTGCACTTCTCGTGATGAGCACTGTTGAATCACTATATTGCACTTGAAACCAATATAACACCGTGTGTTAACTATACTAGAATTAAAATTTTAAAATAATAATAAAAATAATTAAAAATTAAATTTTTTAAAATTAAAGATAAAAGTGCTTAATTAGTTGTTGCAGAGCTTCACCAAAGACCACGTACAACCTTAGAAAGACAGCATTCCCGTAAACTTGAAGGTCGATGGGACCTTCTAACTAGTGGTAACGAACAGCATTGATAAACCAGTAACATTTAAAAATGAGGAAACTCCCCGTGAAGATATACCATCTTCTGGAGAAATTTTTCTGGACCTACTCTTGCTTCTATCAAAAGCAGGAAGAACATGCTCCATGCCTGGCCAGGTTTCATCGAGATGGTCACGGGAAAGTCAGAAGCTGTCACAGGAGACATGACGGCCTCAGTTAATGTGGGATCCTAGACCGGATCCTGGAAATAGAGCAGGACGTTCGTGGGGAAACTGGTAGAATCCCGATGAAATTAGGGGTTTAGTCATGGCAACAGATCCATGTCGGTACCTCGGTTCTGACCCCTGTGCCCTGGGAATGTCATCTGCTGGTGTTCAGGGACACTAGGTGAAGGGTGTGTGGGGACGCCGTGTGTGATCTTTGCAGCCTTTCTGTACACCTGCAGTTATCCCCAAATAAAAAATGTATTTTTTTTTAAAAATGAGAAGAACCAAACCATGACAACCATGTGCTTCCCTCTACACGTCCAGCTTCACTCTCTGGTTTCCTAGAGCCTGGAGCCTTTTAAGGCTGACACCCGCATCCTCAAGGTAAGTGTCTCCAACACCCCAGGGGACGTGGCATCAGAGTTGGGAGCCACTCTGATCATTACCCTCCCACCTGCCCCGTGGCCTTGACTTGTGGTCTACGTGATGGAGGGTGGGGGGAGCAGGATCAGGGAGCATCCTCTGTTTTGTGGAGCTAGTTCCCATGCCCACCACTGAGCAGAGGAGAGGAAACTCAGCACCACAGTGGCTCAGTGCCGGTTCTGTGGACTCCACGACACACAGTGACCCACGGCCTCTTGCCAGGCTGTTCTCCAAAGACGCTCCGTCCTGGCCACCCTGTGGCAGAGCCCCCAGCTGATCACGGCTCTCCCCACTGCCCCTGCCCAAGCCCAGAGCCACTGGGGCCTAGCAAGCCCTCGTGAGCATCAGTGATGCTCCCCGGGCCAGAGACGCGCCTGGGAAACAGTGCCAGACCCAGGGGTGGGAAAGGTGGCTGGATGTGCAGGAGCTGACAACCTCAGGGGCCCTCTGAGTAAGATTGGCCTCAGAGAGACCACATGGGAGAGGAAAACAGCCCTGGGGTAGGATGAGGTCACGGTGATCCGGAAGGCTGGCTCCGCGGGCAGGGAGGCCTGGCCCAGCCCATTTCACAGACCGGCCCCCCACTGAGCCCTCAGGGGGAGCTGCTGAGGTGGGGGTCCCGTCCTCATCCCCAGCAATCAGCCTTGCCCCTGCCACACCTGCCCGGGGGGCCGCCCAGCTCAACCTGGCGGGGTCCGTCCACATTCTGCCGCACAGGCCCGGCTTGTACACGGCCTGTGCCTTGTTTTGTTTCGAAACAGGGTAATAAAATGAGTGTATCTTTCTGGTTATTAATTTTCTGACTTTTTGTTGTTGTTGTTGTTTATTTATCTAAGTGGAGGATGTTTTATTCCCCAAGAAGCTGCTATATGGAGTGTGAGCAGCAATGGAAAACCCAGCTCTGTTTGTGGCTGAAAATGTACCAGTTGAGGCTGAAAGAAACATCCTCTCCTCTTGCCCAAAAGAAGGAGAAAAAAAAAGAAAGAACGCATTTGATTAGGTTTTGTTCGTTGGTGCCGTGACTCGGGTTCTTGCCTATTTGAGTCCAACTCTCAGGCTGGGCCCCTGAACCTGGTTCTTGCCCTGTGTGGACCCCGCCGAGCTGGTACGGCCATGTCTCAGCTCCCAGAGCGGCTGTGGGTCTGGTTGGGGGCGGTGCTTTAGAATATATGTCACTTAAGGACACCTCACCCCCTACCCATACAGCTGAAAGGCTGAGGCTCTAGTGTCCCAGGAAAAGAAACCCCAACGGCCATCCGGAGAAAACTCCTGACATCTCTAATTCCTGCCCTAAACACCACTAGGATGTGGCCAGCCTGACTGGGCCACAGAGCGCCTAGATATTTGGTCAGACATTATTCTGGGTGTGTCTGGGAGAGCGTTTGGGATGAGCTTAGCATTTAAATCAATAGACTGAGTAAAGCAGACGGCACACCCTAGCGTGGGTGGGCCTCGTCCAATCCGTTGAAGGCCTGACTAGAACGAAAGGCTGCCCCTCCCCCACGTGAAAGAGAAGTCTCTTGCCTGACAGCCTCTATATGAGAACCTCACCTCTTTCTGGGTCCACAGGAGCCTGTCAGTTCCGTTTCTCTGGGGAACCCTGATGAATACAGCTGCTCCCCTGAAAAATCACAGCCAGGGCCTTCGTGCCAGGCTGCCGTGAATCGTGCTGGAGGGAGCGAGGCAGGCAGGGTCAGGTCCCTCTCAGCAGAGTCTCTCAAACCGCAGGACTTGTCCCGTGGGGTTGCGGACATGCGTGGAGCTGGGAGAGAAGCACAGGTCGAAGCCACAGAGTGAGAGGGGCGTGTCTTCCTCGAGTTCCCTTTGTATGATGTCGTCAGGCTCAAACATTCTCTTTCGCATCAAATCAGATGTCGATATTAATAAATACAATGCTAACTTGGCATGACTTTAAAAAAAAATAAGTCACAAGATGCTAAAGTTCTCAACGGCAGTAGGTGCCACAGACTCTGCCTTCAAGATTCCCTTTTCCCTGAAGTGGGCTGTACCCAGGAGGAGGAGCCCAGGGTGACAGGGCCATGGGGGATTGGTCAGTCTGTCTGACCACCTTTTCTGTCCCGAAGTCAAATTCACAGGCAAGGGGCCCAAAACCTGAGACATGGCTTTGACGCTCGGACACAAAGATTCTCTTTGTTGACTTCTCTGCCAACACACAGCCCGGTGCTCTATCACCGCAGCTTTGCTCTGGAGAAGAAGGCAGCTCAATGGAAGAGATCCTGGAAGCCCCCCTCGACCCCAAAAGAAGGCCCTCTGGGTTTGCTTTGCTCCCCATTTCAGCCTTTCCCTGTGGACCGCCCCCGCCCCCACAGTCCCGGCAACACCCATACCTTCCCCGCCCCTCACCCGGCCCCAGCCCCTGAAATGAAAACAGAAACTCGAGCTTGCGTGTCTGGGCAGGGAGAAAGCCAGCTGCCATATTTGAGCCAATCTGAACTCAGATTCGAGGCGTTTCAAGCCCTCCCCGAGGGCTTTGTTAGGTTAGGGCCACGTGCTCCGCGGAAGCTGGGACTGTGCGGCGTGGGCTTGCTTGGACATGGCATTCCTCCTGGACAGCCACCCACGCCGTCTCACGGGTGCCCAGGAAGCAGGCAGACCCCCCCAGTCAGGAGCGAACGTGCAAGAGAGGCCGATCTGCGGAACAGGTCTCTTTGCCAGCTAGAGGACAGGGCTTGGCCACCAGGATAGGAATCTCCCTTTATTTCACTCTGCATGCTACTTTGCTTCAAACGTGCAGACAGGTGCATGCACACAGGTACGCACATACACACACACACACACACCTCTGAAACTGCACAGGGTTGTCCCGAGATTCCTTTGAGAATCACATCCTCTGGTTGGCCCCGGTTGCCGTATAAGCCCCCGTGGCCACTGGCCGCTGCGCCGACAGTCTCCGTGTGGACACGTTTCTCAGGTCCGCCATCTCTTCTCCCTTCCTGTGGCTGCTACCTTTCTCCCGTCGTATGTAACAGGGGAGGCGCTGTGGCGCCGAGGAAACTGGGCAAGACTGAAGCCAGGAGATCTGATCCAACGCTTTCAAGGAATCACGTGCCCTCCTGAGTTCCTTGATGTTTCAGTAGGGTTGACGTTGGTTTCCCTGGCATCTATTTCCCGTGGTTATGAGGCCAGAGAAATGAATGGGTACTTTCTAAGCTGTGAGCCTAAAGATGATTGGAGTGAACCGCATTCTCTGTGACGAAGCACACACTGGAGTGTTACAGAGTTCCTGGGGTTCCCCGGACCTCGTGCTGTCCGTTGGCAACATGGCACCATTAACCCCACTTCTATGCTCTCCTTTGCATCATGCGGGCTAGAAAGTACATTTTCTGGCACCTCCCGGATGCTGCCAATGAGAAACACTTGCCTCGTATTTAGAAGGCAGAAGCCTTATCGCCGCTCGTCCGATAGCAGTGGGCAGGCACATGGACTCTGCAGATAAGAACTTCTCCAGGAGCGTGCAGAGCACCAGGCTGGGCGCTGGGGGGGGAGGGGGGAGGGCGGCCGGCACCTGGAGGCACTGTCCATGGTACCCAGCAGAGTCTTGACTCTCCGACAGCCAGAGCTGTTCCCTGACCCTCTTTCTGCCAGCACTTCCAGGCTTTAGAAGCAATGCATCTCCTGTATTAAATCTCTCCCTCCTTGAGATAGCCAGAGTTATTCTGTTTCCTTTGGTCACCAAAAAATACCAAGCATCACTTGTGTATTGAACTCAATGTGAAATGCTGACTTGCCTGGGACTATCGGAGAATATCGGCATAAAACAAGGTGTGGCTGTCCGTGGAGGACTCTCAGCCCAGCGAGTGACTGACAAGATTAGCAACAGATGCCGTCCTCAGTGTTTTCAACCACAAGGATTTTGAAATGTTTTGTCACTTGTCCCATGTCACCATGTTAGACCACAAGGCCCCAGAGGGCAGGAAGAGAGAGTTTCTTTTTGTTCAGTTAAATTCCTGTGTAATAAACTCCACGTAACTATCCAAGCCATTGGTTGTCCTGTAACGTTAGAGTATTAAATACTGCTGGCAAACATGTTTAGCTCTCTGAGAATATGAGACCATTTCATATGAAAGTGACCACCAGAAGGGATTCACGCTGGTTTTTCCAAGGCCTCCCCGAGAGCTGTGCACTCACTGCAGGTCAGGGGCATGGGGGCTGGTAGCCAGCATCCCGGGGAACATTCAACTCCATCACTCTTTGCCCTGTTGCAGTCTTCTTCTTTAAAATCACGGCCACAGTTCACTTTTTTTTTTTTTTTTTTTTTTTTTTTTTAGAGCAGCAGTAGGCAGAGGGGTGGGCAGTGCAGAGGGCGAGGGAGAGAGAGTCCCAAGCATGCTCCACATTCAGTGCAGAGCCCAACATGGGGCTGGATCTCATGACCCTGAGATCACAACCTGACCCGAAATCAAGAGTCAGATGCTCAACCGACTGAGCCACCCATGTGCCCCATCCACAGTCCCCGTCCAAATGTGTCCACGAAAGAGTTTTCTCTTTGCGGTCATCGAGGACAAGCCAAGCTGTTTAGACGCAGAGAAGTGAAGACAAAAGGCAGGACCCTTCATTCCGCAGAGTGACCTGAGCACCGGCAGGGGACCGGGCACACTGTGCCAAGTTGCTGGAGGACCGCAGTGGGCAAGCCAAAGCTCACAGTTCCTGTTCTTAGCAGGTGACGCAGCCGAGAAGCCCATACATACAGGAAAAAGTCAGATCATTTCAGCCGGGGATGACTGTCGTGCAGGACACAAAACAGTCGATGTGATAAAGAGTGACCCGGGGGGAAGGCGCAAGTGGGTACGAATGTCTTCAGACACAGGTCTAAAAAGGCCTCTCTGGAGAGATGAGGTGCAAGGAGCCACCCCAGAAAAAAGCAGGAGGGCAGCACCCCAGCCGAGGGGACTGCTGGGCAGGGAGGACCCCGGCATGCTGGGGGACAGAGAGAAAGGCCAGAGCAGAGTGAGGGAAGGGGCTAGTGGGAGAAAATGAGGCTAGAACCAAAGGCCTCGTGGGAGCATGTCAGGCCTGACCGATATGTGGAAGGAGTGGACTTTATTCCAAGGCACTGGGAAGCCGTCTGAAGATTTTAAACACCTCCGGGCAGAGTCAGGCTTGGTAACCTCTCCCCATACAAAAGATTCCTACCAGTGGACCGGCTCTACCCATCAAGCCCAGCATCACCGTGTCATGCATCCACCGCCAGGTCTCCCCACCTTGGGTCCCCTTCGCCACACCTCGAGATGAAGTCTCCAAGCCCAAAGCCAGTCTGGGGCACCTCTCAGCATACCCTCAGATCAGCCCTGGCCTTGTAAATCACCGCACACAGCATTTATGAACCACCGCAGGCACATGCACTCCAACCCCAACAAAGGAGGTTAACCTTCCTCACCCAGGACCCACGCAAATGCAACCTCAGGCTATACTGGTCTCTGTTAGGAATCCCACGGCAGTGAGCCTCCTGCTGAGCTCACAGGCAGCTAGAACCCCATGGATCGTTAAGGTATACACACAAACCCCCATGGTTTCTCAGAGCACACACAGCTTCCCGTCTATCCAACGTCTATTCATTCATTTATTCATCCAACAAACATGTGCTGAATATCTACGACGGGCCAGGCCATCTGCCTGGTACGAGGACATGGCAATGAACAAGGCGGTCATAGGCATCCCTGCCTGTGTAAATTTTCTATTGCTTCATACACATTAGCACAAACTTAGCAATTAAAGCACCCGTTTATTAGCTCAAAGTTTCTCCAGGTCAGGCGTCTGGGCACAGCTCAGCTGAGTCTTCTGCAGAGGGTCTCGCTGGACTGCAATTAAGATGTTGGCCAGGGTTATGATCTCAGCTGAGGCCCAGGGTCATCTTCCAAGCTCACTGAGTGTGGACAGAACCTAGTTCCCTGCGGTTGTAAGAATGAGACCCTCAGTTCCTACAGGCCCCCCATGGTCCCCTGCTACAACACAGCAGCTTGCTTCTTCAAGACCAACAGGAGAGAAGTCCCTGACTTCTAGACCCTCTTTTAAAGGGTTCACCTGATTAGGTCAGGCCCACCCAGGATCATCTCCCTTTTGATGAACTCAAAACCAACTCCTGTGGGATCTTCATTATATCTGCAAAATCCCTTTGTCTTTGCCATGTACTACATCATATTCGCACGTCTCCCCTACATTCACGGGGAGGGGTTATACAGGGCACCACGCTCCAGGGAGCAGGAATCTCAGGGCCACCTGGCACACCGCCCTGATGGAATTCCCATTCCAGCCGGGAAGGCAAACCTCAATATGTGACTGGAAAGGTGACGACTGAACCAGGGCACCATGGGCCAGCGTCTTGGCTCCATCCCTGGCTGCAAGGGGACCTGGCTGGGTGCCATGCCCACCACTGCCTGCCACCCAGAGTGCAGCACTGCCTCCTCCTCTTCGCTCACACATGCTCTCACACATTCTGTGACAACTGTCAGTGGCTTATTCATCATTTCAGATTGCAACTTGCTGTTTTCTCAGACACCCACTTTAATACCCTGACATTTCTGTTCAGCCCATAACATTCTGTCAATTGTTTATATCTTCCTCTCACGCCGATTGGCTTTTCAGCTGCATTCCTGGCCCTTCCCAGTCCTGGCACGTGATGCTTACTGAGAGGCTCGGAGTCACTGCCTCGCTGTCCACACCGCTGGATTGCCAGCGAAGTGTGCTACAACCCCCATGTCAATCATCTCCCGAGACACTCACAGCTTATCCTCCAGGCTCAGGGTGGAAGCTGCCTGCAAAAAAGGCAGCCCGCCTAAGCAGAAATTCCTTCTGTCCTTTTCCAGTTTATAACTAAAGTCCTGCTTCCAGAGCCTGCAGGTGGAAAGAACTGTCCCCAAGCTTTTCACCTGCCTTTCCATCTGCCCCACATCCGGCTCATCAGCAAGACCTGTACCCATCCCCTGGCCACCACCCCGCCTGCCCTCTGGTTTAGACCGCCATCACCACCAGCAGCCCTCCCCAACCATGCAAACGCTTGCTAACTCGCATTCCGCCTTCCTCCACTTGGCTTCTCCAAGTCTTTCTCCACACCAAAGCAGGAGAGGTCTTCCGAAAACCTAACGCATCACTGTCCTGCTGTCGACACTTAAGGGGCTTCCCACTGCACTAAGAATGCAACCCAAACTTCCTCCTCTGGTCTACAAGGTGCAGCAAGACCTGTTACTGCCTTACGTAATCCTGTCCCTTCGCAGGCCCTCTCACGTGTCAGACACGGGCCATGCAGGCTTTCTTTCAGCTCTTCAGGTTCTTTTCCAAGGCCGGGTATGCGTGCATGTGCTATTCTCTTTGCACGGACTATTTCCTCCCACCCACGTGGGAAAATGATAAATTTTAGAATGAATGGTGTTGGGACCAACGGACAAGTGTTTGGAAACAAAGAAGCAATGTTTAGCTCCTGCATGGCCGTTGCCTACCTGTAGGCTTTGATTTACCATCAAACAAGTCTCCCAACCACACGAGCTAACACAGGATCTCTCTGCTATTCTCCACCTCACCACCTGGATTGTTTGTTTCATAGGGAGCATTGTTGTTGTCAGCGATTTTATTAATTTGTCTGTTTACTTTTTTCCCTGCCTCCATGCTGGAATGCAGATTCCGGCAAGGTGGAGACCACATGGCTATGGCTGGCCATCACACCCCCAGTCACTGCTCTGCCTGACACCTTGGCAGGTACATTGTGCAGTGTAAGCTCAAAAAACATCTGTGTGATGAAAGGCTGGATGCATGAGTGAGTGAATGCATGCTAACTTTGTGGTGTGAAAAATGCAAATCCATCGCGTGATTCAAAATGTAGGAGGCAAGAGGGAGGGTCTTGTCACGCTTTTTGTTAGACTCTGTTCTAAAGGTATAATAATTAAAACTGTGGCATTTTCAATGAAAAGGAAAAACAGAAACAAATGAATGGAACAGAATGAAAAGTCAAGTAAGTAAACATATCACTCAAATATTTAAACAGTTGTTTTTTTAAATCAGCACGGAAAAAAAGAGATTATTTTAAAAATGGGGTGGGACAGCGAACTAGCTGACAATAAAGAGAAAGAAAATAAGCTAGAGCCCTACCTCGTTACAAAGAAATAAATTTGAAATGACTAAAAATTTGAATAGAAAATTAAGCCAGTGGGCACCTCAGTCATTAAAGTGTCTGCCTTTGGCTCAGGTCATGATTCTGGGGTCCTGGCATTGAGTCCCACATCGGGCTCCTTGCTCAGCAGGGAGTCTGCTTCCCCCTCCCCTTCTGCCCTTCTCCCTGCCCATGCTTGCTCTCACTCTCTCTCTGTCAAATAAATAAACAAATTCTTTGGGAAAAAATTAAGCCATGATATTATAGAATAAAATTTCTGTTAATTACAATGTAATCTTGGGATAAATAAATCCTAAGTAGGACACTAGGGAAAACACTGATATGTTTGACCATGTGAGAATGAACAAATCAAACTTACAAATGATAATTGTGGTAGTGGGCCTTCCAGCCATAATGGAGAAAAGAGATCAGTCACCTTTTGCCCCATAAAACAAAAATAAAACGGGATAAAGTCATCAAATACAAACATTTAAGGATTCTGGGTATTGACCAAAAGGTAAATGATTAATTGGAAGTGGTTATGCATGAAAAACTGCTAGACTTTTGAGTCAGTGGCTTTCTTCCTGGGGCTTTCCCTGTCCACTTTCCTACATTGGTTGGTACCACAATTTTGTCAGGGCAAAGCTAACTGTGAAAAACATCATCTCTACTGCCAAAGAGAGCTGACTTGTTTTGGAGTGGAAAGCAAACCTGTAACTTGGGATAGTGTCAGTAAATGTGCAAACTCAGAAGAAAATTAATGAGGTAAAACCCACAGATTTGTTAATATAAGGTTGTAGCCCCACTTGAGGTGAGTGGTGAAACAGCCAGAAATTTAATAGGGAGATATTACAAGAGCTAAGTAAGGTACTCACACATCGTGGCTACCCAGAGAACCTTTGGCAGGTAGGTGCAGGTAAGACTCAAGAGAGCACAGAAGAAACTAAAATTAAACCTTAAGGCAAAATTGAAAACTGCCTAAACATGGACTGCACTCCCCAACCTAAGTACAAATCAATCAGCAGAATGTGGTGCATGGAAGAGCCCAAGACATATGAGCACAACATCTTCCCAATCATCATCTGACTATAGATCTACACAGATACAGTGGCAACTCTTAAGCCAAGCTAAAAAAAAACCAAAACCAAAAACAAAACACAAAGATAAGAATTCAAAAACTAGGCAAATACATCTAGCTACACATGATTAGAAGACGGATTCTACAGATTAAGCTCAGGTGAGTTATTAAAGAAAAAACCCTTCAGGAGAAAAACCCCAATCCAGAGTTGCTACAATATATTTTTTTATGTGTCCAGTTTTCAATAAAAAAAAAAAAAGTCATAAGACATATAAATACATAGGAAGATATGAACTACACTCAGGGAAAAAAGGAATCATTACAAACTAATGCTGAGTTGGCCCAGATGTTGAATTTAGATTTAGCAGACTGTGACTTCAAAGCAGCTATTATAACAAACATGTTCAGAGAATTTAAAAAAAAACAACAACTATGTTTGAAGAATTAAAGAAAAACCCCTGTTTCACACCATATGCAAATGTTAACTCAAAATGGATCAGCAGCCTAAATAACAGCAACACCATAAAAATCTTAGAAGAAAACATAAGAGCAAATCATCATGATCGTGGACCTGGCAATGAATTCTTAGATAAGACACCAAAAGCTTGAACAACAAAAGAAAAAAAAAAAAGATAGATACATTTATCTGGCAGTGGAGATACCATGACCACGAAGGTGGTTTTCTGGGGCAAGTCTTACCCACTGCACTCCAGATATGCTGACCCCTATGATTTTTCCCAAATGTGGGAAACGATCGCATAATTTGGGGTAGTGGGGGACCACATTTGTGCTCTCCCCTGGAAAAAAATAGATAAACTGGACTTCATAAAAATTAAACATTTTTGTGCATCAAAGGGTATCAAGAAAGTAAAAAGACAACCTATAAAATGGGAGAAAATATTTGCAAATCATATATCTAATAATACTCTAGCATTCAGAATATATAAAGAACTCTTGCAACTCAACAACAAAAAGATAAACATCCAATTTAAAAATGGGCAAATTACTTGACTATGTCTTTTTGCAAAGAAAATATACAAATAGCAAACAAGTATATGTTCAACAGCATTAGTTTTGAGGGAAACACAAGTCAAAGGCACAATGAGGTAACACTTCACATTTCACAGAGAAAATAACAAGAATTGGTGAGGCTATAGAGAATTTGGAATACTCATACACTGCTGGTGATAATGTAGTCAGGTACAGCCATTCTGGAAAATAGTTTGATGGTTCCCCAAAAGGCTACACATAGAATTGCCAAATGGACCCAGCATTTTCACTCTTAGGAATATACTCCAAAGAACTGAAAGCACGTACACAAACAAAAATACATATATGAATGGCATTAATAACAATGCTCATGATAATAAAAAGATGGAGCCAACCCAAATGTACATCAATGAATGAATGGCTAAATAAATGGAAATGGAGGAATATTGAAGCAAAGTGGCCATATTTTACTTCAATAAAGTCAATATTAGCCTGAAATAAATTGTGATACCTCAATATGTATATTTTAAAACCACAGAGCAGTCACTACTAAAAAAAAATTCAGTTTGAAAAACAGAGGAATAAAAATGATATATACACTAAAATGCTAATTTAACACAAAAAAATGCAATAGAGGAGGGATGAAAATATAAATAAGACATGCTGAAAACTAATAGCAAAATAGCAAATGCAAATCCAACTACATCAATAATCATATTAATATGAAAGGGCTAAATTCTAAACAAAAGGCAGAGATTATCTCATTGGCTTTTTTAAAAGCAAGATTCTAGTATATTCTATCTACAAAAGACATACTTTACACTCAAAAATACAAACATATCAAAGTAAAAGGATAGCAAAAGGTATAACATGTAAACATTACTATAGTTAGAGTGGCTATGTTAATTCAGGCAAAATCACTTTAAGACAAGAAATTTTTCTAGAAAAAAAGAAATATTTCATAATGATAAAAAAGGCTTAATACATCAGGAAAGTATAAAAGTCAATAATGTGTATGAATCTAGTAATGGAGCCCCAAACACAAGAAGAAAAACCTGACAGAATTGAAAGAAGAAATAGAGAATTCATTAATTATAGTTGGGGATTTTGATAATTCACTCTAAATAACTCAAGTTATTCTATAATAACTAGACAGAAAATCAATAAAGATAATTAACCATTTGAACAATACTATCAACTATATTGACCTGACATTGACAGAACACTCCAACAACAGAAGAATACATTTTTATTGAGGGGGAGGAGCAAGATGGTGGAGAAGTAGGAGACCTAAATTTTGGCGGGTCCCAGGAATTCAGCTAGATAGTTATCAAACCATCCTGAACACCTACAAACTCAACAGGAGATTGAAGAAAAGAATAGCAGCAATTCCAGGAACAGAAAAGCAACCACTTTCTGGAAGGAAGGATGTGCAGAGAAGTGAATCCAAGTGATATAGAGGAAGACAGACTGTGGGGGGAGGGGCCAGCTCCCAGCAAGTGATAGAGCAGTGGAGCACAGAATCGGAACTTTTAGAAGTCTGCTCCACTGAGGGAAGTCGCTCCAGGGGCTAAGCAGGGGGCAGAGCCCTCACGGGGACAGTGTGGTCTCAGGAGCCGTGGGGACACAGAAAAACTGGGAGTGTCTGAGGGTGGCAGAGCTCCCAGGTATCGGAGCTGGGAAGCCAGCTGCAGAGAGGGAGCTAAGCAGTGGGCCACCAGCTTGGGCTTACCTTAAACCATGATCTGAGGCACAGTCGGGCCACTGCTCTTCGAGCAGGGACCCCACAAGGGGCAGATCCAGGAGACTCACCTTCCTCCTCCAGGAGGAGCCGTGGGGAAGTGCGCTGCAGGAATCTACTGGGTTTGGGGACTCCAAACGGGGCCGTGCGCCAGAGATAGAAATGCTCGGTCACAGGCTGGGTGAGCTCAGAGTGCTGCCGGAGACCAGGGAGACGGGAGGGATTGACTGCTTTTCTCTGAGCGCGCACTGAGGAATGGGGCCCCAAGCTCTCGGCTGCTCCAGCCCGGAGACTGGGAGGCCGCCATCTTCATTCTCCTCCTCCAAAGCTGTACGGAAAGTGTTCAGGGAACAAAAGCTCCCGAGAGCGAACCTGAGCAGATTGCTTAGCCCGGCCCCTGGCAAGGGTGGTGCAATTCTGCCTTGGGCAAAAACACTTGAGAATCACTGCAACAGGCCCCTCCACCAAAAGATCAGAAAGAACATCCAGCCAAAACTAAGTTCACGGATCAATGAAACCTGCAGAACTCCAGAAAATAGGGGAATGCAGCACATAGAATTCATGGCTTTTTTCCCATGATTCTTGTCTTTCAAAGTTAAATTTTTTAAATTCTTATTCTATTCTTTTTTAATTTTTCCTCTTTCCTATTTTAACCTTTTTAAACTATTTATCTTATCAATACCTTTTTAAAAATCTTATTAAATTTTCATTGTTATAGTCATACTCTATCCCTTCATTGTATTTAACCTAATTTTTTGTATACATATAAGTTTTTCTTTCTTTAAAATTTTGGGATACAGTTTCTTCCAACAGATCAAAATATACCCTAAATCTAGCGTATGGCTTTGTTCTAGTCTCCAGCCTGATCGAATTCTTTCCTTTTTTTCTCCTTTTTTCTTTTTTCAACCAACTTATCAATTCCTCTTTTAGAATCTTTTTTAATTTTCATCATTACAGTCATATTCCATCCCTTCATCATGTTTACCCTTATTTTTGTATATATATAAGTTTTTCTTTCTTTAAAATTTTGGGAGGCAGTTTCTTCTAACAGATCAAAATACACTCAAAATCAAGTGTGTGGCTCTGTTCTATTCACCAATCTAATATATATAGTATATTATATATATATAGTATATAATATATATAGTATATGTTATTATATTACATAAT
>CM052888.1:34892327-34993154 GCA_028534135.1 Potos flavus
AAAAAAAAAAAATGATGTTATAATTATCAGGATGTTATTTGCAACCAGAATCATAATCATGACATAGTAAATGAATGTATAGTATAGGCTTTAGAAATATCTGAGCATGGCAAGAGAAGCCATTAATATATTAAATGAAAAGTCCACATTTTATTTATTTATTTGACAGAGAGAGGCAGGCAGAGGAAGAGGGCGAAGCAGCTTCCCCGCTGAGCAAAGAGCCCGAGGCGGGGCTCGATCCCAGGACCATGGGATCATGAACTGAGCTCAAGGCAGATGCTTAACTGACTGAGCCACCCAGGTGCCCCAAAAGTCCACATTTTAAAACTGAATATAAGCTGTGATCCATTTCTAAACAGAAATCTATACATGGATATGTATTTATGTCTATGCATTGGAAACAATGGAATGACATATTTCAAAGGTTGAGTTCCTATCTCTGAGTACTGAGATTACAGATGATCTTAATTTTATAATTTTCTTTATGTGTATATTCTAAGTTTTTCACAACGAGCATGTATTAGCTATGAACATGGAGAAAAGGAATGTTGATTTTTAATGAGGCTGAGAATCACAGAATGTCAGCAGAGAAGCTATGGGGGCACGGAGGGGTGGGGTAGGTGGATATTGTTTCTTGCCCCACCTCATCCAACACCCATTTACCCTACATGTTAGCAGGAATCATCCTTGTTAATAAGTAAAATCAATTAACCCTTCACTTGTCTGGCTGAAAAAGGTGGTTCATCCAAGAGATGATTCCTTGTCCCAATCACGGTGCTCAGGCAAGCAGCAAACATGGAGACCTCCGCTGCAGCCCCCCACAGAAAGCCAGTGGGGACTGCAGTGAGAATTTCCATACATGAAAATGTGCACACCCCTGTGGGGGGGGGGGGGGAGGTCAGTCAACATGGCAGCTAAAAATTACCAACAAAGATGGTATGGAGGCACTTTAGTTAGAATAAGTAAAATCTCGAGTATTTCATTATTCCTACTTTTTGGCCACTGATCAGATTTTTTTTTATTATTAAAGTTTCAATTAACATACAGTGTTATCTTAGTTTCAGGTGTACAATGTAGTGATGCAAGAGTTCCGTACATGACTCAGAGCCCCTCACAACAAGTGCACTCTTAAGAGTTCAACTATTTCACCCATGCCCTTCCCCCTGCCTCTCCTCTGGCAACCACCAGTTTGTTCTCTATATTTACAAGCCTGATTTATTTTTGTCTCTTTCTGTCTTTGTTTGGTCATTTGTTTTGTTTCTTAAATTCCACCTATGAGTGAAGTCATATGATATTCGTCTTTCTCCGACCGACGTATTTTACTTAGCATTACTCCCTCTAGATACATCAAGATTTTTTTTTTTATTTTGATTCTATATCACTATTAACACCAGAAGGGGAACAGAGACTGCTGTCAGAACCACCTCCAAGGTGAAAGAACACAGCTAAGTCCCTGCCACATTAAGACACTTCCCAGGCACCCCCACCCGCCCCTCTCGGGCAGGGGTAATGAAGACCTCCGCTCAAGTCCTTCACTCCAAGGCACTCAGTGGAAGGGCACCATTGGGTAATTATTACAACCATACAGTGAGTCTAGATCATCTAAAAACCGGCTCAGAAACTTCATCACTCTCTCTCTCTTCATGACACTGCAATGGTTTTGTCTCCCACCGCCCTTTTGAGAAAATTTCCGAGTTCAGCTTTCCTTCAAAATGCAATGACCTCCATCTTTCTGAAAACTCACCAGAAAAAGTGGGCACATTCCTAAAATATTTCCAGATAAGGGAGCCCAGGCACCCCAGCACGGCACTGGGTCACCAGAAAATTTGCATTTAAGCGAACACAAGCAGTAGAGTCACCTGCTGGAGGAACCTAAGGACTAGAAATCAGGTTGTTCTTGTTTGTTACTGTTTTCTCTTGGTTTTAGTCTTAGAACTCGTATGTTCTTGGGGCACCTGGGTGGCTCAGTGGGTTAAAGTCTCTGCCTTCGGCTCAGGTCATGATCTCAGGGTCCTGGGATCAAGGCCCGCATCAGGCTCTCTGCTCAGCGGGAAGCCTGCTTCCCTCTCTCTCTCTGCCTGCCTTTCTCCCTACTTGTGATCTCTCTGTCAAATAAATAAGTAAAATCTTAAAAAAAAAAAAAAAAAAAAAAGAACTCGTATGTTCTTAAGAATGGCAAATTGTCTCCGATGGCTGGGCTCTTTCAGGCTGCCTGTTAGGTGGAAAATGTTATGTAGTTCACTTGGCCAGAGCACATGCCTTAAAGAAGAGGCAGATTGGGACTTGGGGGCAGCTCGGCCACCTGCAGAAGGAGAATGCTGAGGACCGTCACCAGACGTTAGTGGGCACTGACCAAAGTAACCACATCAGCAAAGAGCACTTTCCTTCAAAAGCACCCGCCCAGCACTGAATGGCAGAAATGCCTTGCCTGTACCTACTTCACCCGGTGTGGACACAGCCCTAGAACTGACGGTCATCCTTTCAACTGAACTGCTGTGAAGAGCTCTTGTGGCCCTGACAATATCCTCTCGTGCACCAAAGGACGTGAATACTAATTAAAGAGCCCTTTGGACAATATTCTTCTGTCGGAGGAATCATATACTCAAATAATCTAATTTATAAAACCTCTTCACTACCTTACTACCCAGGTTCCATTCTCTTTTGCATATATTTTCACCACTCAACTAATGATGGATAGAGGGAATTAAGACATGGTTGATTGCCTCTCATAAAGGCACTTGGATGCATTTAAGATCGCTCGCATCTTTTTCCTTTCCAGCACCTTCTAGCATAATGTGCTCTCGGAACATATATGTAAGACACACATTGATATGAAAAGTTGCTTTCTATACAGTCTAATAAAAAGGATGCCACATCAAAAGCCCGAGTTAACATCTAACAGGTACTATAATCATTTAAGAGATTAAAGGAAGCAGTGTAAGTGTGATGCCATCACACCGCCTTCTCGCTCACCACTTCTGTCCCTGGGGGCAAAGCAAAACAGCCACGGACGATGGCAGGATGGCTGGAGCCAGGAAGATGTGAAGTCTCTGCAGTTGTCCTCACTTGGCCTGGCTATTTCTGAGAATGTGAACAAATTCACACAGTGATAGAAGACACTCAGTATATCTTGGGTGGCCTCTAGAAGCGAAGGAGAATCATGGTTGGGGACATGTTTTAACAGCATTCCTAAGTCAGCCATTCGACCTCGCATCCCGAGCCCATGAAGCAGAACCTAGGTGGGAGGACCATGTGGAAATAAGCTGGGACTGCCCTTTCGGAGGCTAAAGAGCATGGTGGCCACGTGCTTGGGCTCTGCAGCAGACCTCAGGGGGTGGGGGGCCCAAACCCTGGCTCTATGTGTCCCTGCTGTGTGACCTTGGGCACGTTACCAACCTCTGCGTGTCCCACTTCCCTCATTGTGACAGGGGACAGCCCCTGCCTCCTAGGATTTTTGTGAGGATTCAAGGAGTTAGACCATGCGAATCCTCACATGATCAGCCTCAGCATTAGGACAAAGAATAAGTTCTAGTCAACTTAAAATCACCATTTCCCAAGCTCTATTCCAGGGAACAATCGGGATATTCATAGATGCTTCACAGAGGGGATGAAAATTTACCTGGTCGGTTAAGGGAGGTAAAGAAAGTTGACCTGGTCTCTCCTTCTCCCCAGCTGTAACAGGTTGAAGTTCATGAGTATCTCACAACTGATCAAGATTCCTTGAACACAATTTGGAAATGATAAGCTAAACAAGAACTGCAGATGTCCAGAACATTCGAGAACCTTCTGGGGCTGGATTTTGGTCAAGGACTTTAGCATGCAGCCAAAGCAGAAGCAGGAACATGTCTAGGATGACCCCGAAGTCACCTCCAAATCCCCAAGTGGCGAAAGTGCAGGGTTCTGCTTAGATGAAGACTCAAAAAGGAAGCTTGCACACAAGCAAAACAGCCTCAAAGCCTGCTCAGGATGTCAGGTGGGGAATGGAAATGGGGCAAACTTGACATTTGTTTTGATCTCTCAAGGGGAGTGTGGTTTTGAAGGAAATAGTAGCCAGCAATTTTTTTTTCAGCTGTGATTTTCCTACATTGCTCTTACACTAAGCTCCACTTCCTAAGCAGAATCCTCATGTTCACTCCCATCACTCAGGAGACCTGCACAAAATCCCAAATGGGGAACCCAGGGATTGGGTCTTTGGCTCAATGACTGAGCCTCCTCTACTGCCCTCCGGCCTCAAACATCCGCCAGTCAAGTGGAAATCCTACAACACTTGCCAGACTCTGTGACAGGCAGAAGGAAAATGCTGTGGCCCACAGACCATCTCGTCCTCTTCTCCAGGAAACAGTTTCTTACCAACAGTGACCAAACCAACCTAAATGTCACATGAGGCTCAGAATGACTTCTGATCATTCTGAAACCCACCTCAACATTTTCGAAGCATAAAATCATACCAGCCCAAAGGTGTCCACTTAAAAGCAGGCATATTCCTGGGGCACCTGGGGGGCTCTGTTGCTTGAGTGGCTGACTCTTGATTTCAGCTCAGGTCATGATCTCAGGGTCCTGGGATCGAGCCCCGTGTCAGGTTCTTGCTCAGAGAGGAGTCTGCTTGAGATTCTCTCTCTCTCCCACTGCCCCTCTCCCCTGTTCATTCTCGCTCGCTCTCTCTCAAATAAATAAATAATTTTTTTTTAAAAAGGCATATTCCTAAATATCTAAAAATGCTTCTGACAATAGTAACTTTGTTTTATTGAGTATTATGAATAATAGGACTATTTATAGGAGCCCAATGACCGGATTTACAGTATAAGTCTCTTTCTTTAACAAAACTGCAATGACTACTGGATGTGATACACCATGCCGTCTCACTAATTTATATTAAACTGCCTCTATTTCTTTAAAAATCATACTGGAAAGCAAAAATAGATATTTCCTGTCTGAGCAATCCTGGTGCACCTTCTATGAGATCCCCCAAATTCACCTAAATCAGAGTCGAAGACATGCCCGAAATGAGCTGGTACGGGAGCCCCGACACCCCACGAAGCAAAGGCAATTGTTCAACAACCAAAGTTTTAAATGATGAGAAGGGCCCATCCTGGCAAGCAGGAAAAGGTGACACCCCAACTCCCAATGTTTCCCCAGATGATGCCAATAAGATTCGAAGGAGGCCTTTTCCTTTCAAGGAAACACGTCTTCCTTGAGAAGGAGCCGTGCAGCCGATTAAGACATTTTCCAAGCATCTGCTAACCTACTTACAGGCATCATTGCTCCCCTGGGCCCTGGGACCCCTCCACCTTCCTGAACGGAGTAGCTGAATAGGTAAATGGGTTATATCAGGCCAGGAAATCAATGTGTATACTGTGTTCTCAGCCACAGATGAGCATGTCGAAGCCATTTTATTATAGCTCTAGGAGCCGTATTGATCGGGCTGTAACTACTCGGAGGTGGCCGGCAATCCAATGCGGACGCATCCTTCTGTCCATCCAGCCGCCTCTTTCCCCAAGTAGTGCTTGGAGAGTAAGTGTTTGCAGATTGGATTAATTTAATGTTTGCTTAATCAAAACTGACTGCCCTGGAACTTAAATGCTATTAATTACTAAGAGAATCCAGAACTAATCCTCTAACGCCGTGAGGCCAGGGAAGAAGAGCAGCGCTGCCGAGAAGGGCGCACTCCTGAGGAAATTCTGTTTGTCGTGCTTTGCAGATGTTCATTTCGTTTCCTTCTCCACTTCCACCACCACGTCCGCCCAGCCTCTTCCCCCCGCAGCTTGCTAGAAAACACCTGCTGCTTTCGTTGCCCATCTTGGCGGTTCAAATGGCGCGCGCATGCCGAGCGCTAGCTGGACACGGAGCCTCTGACGTCGGCCAGTATTCCTCTCGTCCTGGTCAAAAGCGCCCACTGCACCCGGCTGTTACTCTAATTCAGGGAGGCGGGGCTTTCCTAGAGCACCGAGAGCCCCTCCGAGACGGTGGCCGTGCCTCATCCATCCGTGACAACGCCAGAACCTACCACTGCGTGTGGCACACCACGGGCATCCATAGGTGTTGGCTGAATTGAGTTTGAGGAGGAGACAATGGTCCCTGCTGGGCTGACACCTCTCCAAGGACGGCACGGCAGAGGCACCTCCAGCCAATCCTCCACCTTCCCTGTTCCCTGAGACCGGAAAGTGTCCCTGGAACCAAAATCCAATGCCTATTCTGCTGACGGATTAAACCCCAGCACAAGAGAAATGTGACAGGGTGTGTCTGCCTCCAACTCTATTCCAACTCTATTCCTCCAACTCTGATCCCAGACGAGCTGGGGGGCTCATAGCCGTTCTTGCAGGGGTCACAACCTCAAATAGGGTGGTGTACATGCCGGAGCGGTGAGTCCCCAGCAAAGTAGGGAGCACGTGCTCCTCCAGGAAGGGCCCCGGCGACTCAGCTCGCGCTGGCTGCTTCCCTGCTCAGAACACAGGCTCGTTGTGAACAAATCTGACTTCCGTGTGATGTCACCCAGGTGTGAAATGCTGACAACACCTCCAATAAGAACTCACCCAGGTAATTCAAATAGGATCAATGGTGGTGTGCCATTGTCGTTCCTGGTTTTGACAATGTACTGTGGTCACATAAGACAGTGTCCCTGGGGGAAGCTGGAGTCAGAATACATGGGGACTCTCTGTGCTTGATTTTACCGCCTTTTGTGAAACTTAAATTATTTCAGAATAGAAAGCTAAACACACACAGAGGGCCGTCCAAATGCCATACCGCGGCATGCCATAGGTCTTCTCCTTTAGGTTTGCTGCCATCCCTTGATCAAGTCTGAACTGGCTAGCAGCAGCCGCGCCACACAGGCAGGTGGGAGAAGGACCAGGAGATCTGGTACGTGAGTCCCACTTATGGTCAATAACCTGTTGACCCCTGATGGCCTCGGCCATGGGTTTAGCCCACTAAACTCCCTCCCACAGAGCCTTCTCCAGATTTCTGAAATCAAGTGGCCATGGCACCACACAGCGCCTACTAATTCATATGCATTTTGCACAAATAAGTCTTATTTGATGAATAGAGCACCAGACTTACAATTCAGCCGTGGTGTGGTAAATTATACCGGCCAGATTAACTATATAGAGAACACGTCTCAAAACAATGATTTCACTTCAAGCTAAGGAGGAACAAGTGCCCGTTCTTTCATTTCTAAATTACATTTTCAATCATAAATATTGAAAATTATGTTTCTGATCACTGCTGTCACCTGGTGAGTAGTGGCACACGAGCCCCACAGACACATGGGTCTTTCCAAAAGGAAAGCAAGGAGCATTAGAAAAGCCAAACCACTTTGAGCTTTAAAGGGCTCGTTCCCCCAGCCCACGAGATTAGGAAAACATGGCACCCTTCGGAACTTGTCGAGGCAGAGATTGGCAGCCCTATTTGCACGCTGGTTATTAAACACGTGAAATGATTACTCTGGGTGCATTTTACCCACTATTACATAGGCGCTATTTCAAACGTTTCACAGCACAGGTAGGCACAATATAGCCATCACCCCCGAGATGCCGGCAGGCAAATGGCCTACCTTCCACACGGTAGACCTCTAAAACATCTGAGCTACAAGCCAAGAAATTTTTTTTAATGTAAAATGTGGGCTAGCAAGCACATCTTCCTCTCAAATAGTAACAACAGCCAAGGCTCTAAGGAGGGAAGAGAGCCCTCAAAGGAAGAAAGAATGGGATTATATGACCGCTTGGCTAGAAAAGCAGCAGGGAATACAGCCGGCCCCTGTCTTGGAGAAGGGAAGGATCAAGAGTCTCGGCTAGTAACACGCGACTAAGAAACGGAGTCGGTTTGAAAGACTGGATAGCTTGAATTCACTTCCTTGCAGGTATTTGGAAATTAACATGAAAATAGTTTCCCTAACAGAGAAGAAACTAAGCCCTGCCCTCGACCAAGGATTATAGCCTTCAAGATGTGCAACCCCCCCCCCCCCCGCCCCTCGTGCCTGCAGATACAAGCAACACTGGATTTAACTCTTCTCTGATCCACACACGTGCCGGGCACGTGGATGAACCATCAACAGGTTCCCTCCTTCTCTCCAACCCACTCACTTGCATCCAAAATGTGCTGACCACCATGCCAAATGAAGGCAGAACCAAGCTATGGCAAAGTGATTCGTGGAATCGTTCCCATCGAAAGATATAGCCTGGAATGTATTCCTTGCATTCCTGAACTGTGGATCCCAACAACCACCACCACCACCAAATGTGTAAGTCTACATCTTGAAGGATAAAGGTTTTTTAGGCATAAAGTTGTATAGACCTAACATGGTTTGGAGCTCTCCGTGGTCTGCCATGTTTCTTGGTGGGCACAGTTTCTAGGACGGGCGCCAGGGGTATTTTGCTACAAGCAGGTTCCCGAGTGTTAATGATCCCAGGACAGCCCTCTGCCAGAAGCATAGAAGTCAGCGGGTTAATACCCCAGCCGCCTCCCCAGGCAGCTGGAATGACCCTGAGCCTTGTATTACACTCTCTCTGGAGTCCCCATCCGACTGAGCTCCCCAGTCCCCTGCAGAAACCTACTCATTAGCATAGTCCATATCAGCTTCCTTCTCTTCCCTTTCCAGACCGGATGAGACCAGCAGTCCTAATGACCTCCTCTATCAGCCAGGGTTCCCCAGAGAAACAGAACTAATAGGATATGTATGTATATGCAGAGAGAGAAATTTATCGGCTCATGTTACGGGGGCTGGTAAGTTCAAAATCTTCAGGGCAGGCTGGCAGGCTGGAGACTCAGGGAAGACCCAGTGCTGCAGTTCAAGTTCAAAGGTCATCTGCTGGCAAAATCCTCTCTTTTGCTTGGGGAGCTCAGTCTTTTGTTCTACTGAGGCTTTCAACTGATTGGAGGAAGCCCACCCACACTATGAATGGTAGTCTGCTTTACTCCAAGTCTGCCCATTTAAATATTAATCTTACCTGAAAAACACCCTCACAGAAACATCCAGAAGAATGTTTGAGCAAATATCTGAGCACTGCGCCCCAGCCAAGTGAACACATAAAATTAGCCATCATACCTCCCTTCCCACCCCTACCTACCCGTGTGTCCTGGGATCACCAATCAAATATACAGCTTGCACTCCCGTTCTTGTTAATGAGATCAGCTTCTGGGGCAATCCACCTTTTAAGACATTGTATTTTCAGCAAACTCCGATTTAGAAAATAAATGCCAGTTTATAAATTTCCAGTCCTCTTTCAGAAGCCCAGTGTTCCATGAAGGAGCATGGCGCACAGTTTGGGAAACGCCGTGTCACAGGTGGTGGAATTTAGTGCCTAGAAAGGCCCAAGCAATCTCTGAGGCCATGTAAACACAGATGTTTCCAAAGTCACCGATCATGATTTCAGAAAGACCGCAGCATTCCTAAAAGTGACATGGAAACTAGGAACGCGCTGTCCACGAAGGGCCTCTGCACGCTCCAGGCTCCCCGCCTCCCAGAGAGTCAGCAACCCCAGAGAGGGCCAAGCCCCTGCCCGCCCCACACGCCCCACAGAGCTGAAGGCAGCAACTATTTCGTTTTAAGACATCACCTTTTCTCCCAGGGCTTAGAATATACTCACCGGAGAAAATACATTTTTTGACATGCCTAAAAATACATGATCATATCCTATGCGGCAAGATGAGACCAAGTGACTCACTGAAGTCCTAATCAGGGCAAACCGCGGTATCGTTGTCTTTGAATGAAAATTGCCAGAGGACTCGTGTTCCGTTTCGTCGAGAACCCTAGGCAGTCATTTGCCGCATCACGAGACCCAAATCATCTGAAGTTGAAGATCGTCTCTCCTCTTTGTATTTCATTAACAGGGATCAGGTTAATAAAAAGTTGAAAAGTTGACTGCCTTCCCCCTGAGATTTATTTAGGCCTCTCCGTGGGGATGAGCCAGGAATGGCAGCCGACACTCTCCTGTCCCCGGAGCGCTCTCTGTCATCTCCCTCTGTGGTCCCTGAAGTCTGCCAATTAAAGACCCCCCCGGATGACATTCCGCCGCCGAAGTTATGCACACATAAATCACTGTAATAAGAGAAGATTGTTATGTTAACCTCCGTCGTGCAACCCTTTTCCCTTTGTGAGAAATATGGAGAAGGCTCCCTCCTCGGGCACAAAGGAAGCTCTTTCTCAACAGATGCTGGGGAGCCTCGCGGGGGTGCAGCGCCCCTTCCTCGGGGGCGCAGCGCCCCTTCCTCGGGGGCAGGTAGGCGGTGCCCTGTGCACCAGCGGTCCTATGTCAGAGGCAGGGTGCGCTGAGATCCGCAGGGGATCCGTTCTCTCCAAAGGAACGTGTTCCCACCATGACCCAAGCAAAACCGAGACACCACTGAGCACACGGTCTCCAAAGGTCGGTTTTTGAGGAGATCAGTTCTGGGAAGGCGAGTCGTGTACTTTCTACAGCTGCGGAAGGATCCCTCGAAGTGCTGTGCGGCCGCTGTAACGCTCTGTCGAGGGAGGTCCCGGGGTGAGGCCGGAGGGGGGGAGCGGGTGACAGAGCAGGAACCGTGGCCCTGAGGCTCCACGTGGCCGCCCCTGCGTGTCCCCTCGCTTGCAGGGCAAATCTTCATGGGCTGGGTTCGAAATTCCTCCCCCCCAAGAATCAGCTTTTTTAAAAAATAATTTTTTTATCGACCGCAGATTAAATATTAATGTTGTATTAATTACTTATATCTAGGTACATCCCTATGTGTGGATATATCTAAATCTCTAGATATATCTAGAGATTTAGAAGCTGATTTTAATTGGAAGATTTGAAAAATAAAAGTCTAGGCATGAACCCGGCTCTTCTTGCTCTACTCTGTGACCCCCTTATTCACTGACATAATGCGAGGATGCCCTGACATTCTGCCATTGGGAGGCAGTCCCTCCTGCAGAAGTTGGCTTGCTCTGGACGTCTGAGTGGGGACACCTGCCTTGGCAAAAAGCCCCCTTTTCCTGTCCCTAGAGACCTGACTTTCCAAGCTGCTCACAAGCACGTCCCCCTTTGCGCGGCAAGACCAGAACTTAGAACGACCCCAGTCCTTCCATCTCAAATCATGTTTCAGTAAAGGAATGATGCTTGTCTGGAAACGAAATGAAAGCGTGTATGTGGAGTGGTTGGTGGGGGAAGGGATAGACCACAATTTCCCTGATCATGGAGTTCAGCGTCAGAGTGAAGTCTCCCTCTGCCTCACGCCCGCGCTCCATATCCCAAAATAACCAATTACACTCGATGCTCTTGAACTCTTTGCACTTTGCCGTATTATTATCTCATCCTCTTATTTCCTGCTGGGTCTTTTTTTTTTCTTTCAACACAGAAAATGGTGAGATGCTTTTCTCTCTAACCCGCAGTGGCCAACCCTCGTGGTCTGCCCGGAACGAGGGGTTTCGGGACACGGCATCTTCAGGGCTCAAACCAGGGCAGTCCCACGCAGGCGGGGGAGCCTGTCACCTGCGTCAGATAAACAAGGAGATCTTGGGGTAAGCCTACCAAAACATGCAAATCCAACACAGTCTCAAAGCTTTGTAGTGGCCGATAGAACAGCGTGTCTATGGGCTGCGGAAATAGGTCCTACTGGGTTTCTGAGCAGAGGTGAGACCCAAGTCAATCATTGTTGAGAATGGACCCACCTTGTACCAGAAGGAGGCTGAGGGCTTTCCGATGATACTACATGGGAATGAGGAGGGCCTGAGGGAAGGGGTCAAAAAGCAATGGGCAGAGAGAGCACACCCTCCTCCACGGAAGTCTTCTAGATGCTTCCAAGCCAGCAACTCATACACATTTTGCCAGTCAGCCTCAGCCGGCCCCAAAAATGGTATTTCACCTGGGTCTCCAACATGGTATGGCATCTTCCTCCCAGCTCATGTCGCCAGAGGACTGTCCCCTTGCAGTCCTTTTATTTGTAATTAAAATATAGAGGAGCAATTCAAGGATAGAATCAGTATACCTCGACCTTTGTAGGCCAAAAATCAAAATCACAAGTTTTGGGGTTTTTTCACCTCAATAGCCCTGACGGGCTTCCTGCTTACAATCTTCTAAACCGAGAGTATCATGAGCACCTTCACACTGATCCAAAGGACCTACGGCGTGGAAATTGGCCTTGAGATTGGCCTCACTGCCTGCCCGCCTGCCTGGGCTTTCGAGGGGAGCCTGAGACGCCGCCATGGGGCATTATACGGGTGAGTCAGACTTGGACATTCTTGGTCAGCTCACCGTTGGGTTTTTTTTCTTTTTGCTTTAAGTTGATATCAGCTGGGTATCTGAGTTCTTTCATTAATCTCAGGCCAAAAGTAGACTTTCCCTATCTTCGAGGCCTGGGCTGGAAGATGGAGAATTCAGGAATCAGGAGGAGGACAAGCCACGAATACCAAGTGCTTTCTACGGGCCAGGTGTCCTGCTGAGTGCTTCTCTCTCACGTTACCGCCCAAAGAAACTGCCATTTCTGCAAGTCCAGTTTTTATATTATTCATCCTAATACATTAGCCCCTAGAACCCTTACCACAAGCCCAATGACACTGTCTTTACCCATTTTTGCAGGATCTCGCCAAGGTGTGAGAAGGACATGGTCCAAACACACGGTAGATAGAGCCCGGCCTGTTCTAGGTCCGATTCTAGATACTTGCCCAATTGGGGGCTCCTCTCCGACCCAATCCCCCAGCCCCATCTGCCAGCTGCTGACGACCCACGAGGAGCAAACACAGGCAATGAGAAAAGCCAAATGAACAGTTGCATGCAAGTGACCACACAGAGGACCGAAGTGGACTGACAGCCATGCCCGAGGGGCACTGCACCTTCACCCAGCGGAACCTGAGCTCCCACAGTCCCTCCCAGCCCAGGCGGGCAGAGCCTCCACATGCAGGGGCCGAGGGAGGAGCCTGGGGAGGACACGACGTGACCTCGAGTCCTCCCTCTGTTTCCAGGTCACCGTGGCTGGTGACCCAAGCATCGATCTCAACTATGTATATACTGTGATCTGAAGAGCTTCCCCACACACTCTTTAGAAGTCACTTTGATCTAATTCATCACACACAAAAATCTCCAACGAGTACCAAGTATCCTCTTCGGGGCATGTAGAGGCAGTACACGCCGCCCAAGCCCCCGCTTCCCACAGCTCGGGCGGTTGGTGCCACGGGTTCAAAAATGCAATTAAAAGAAGACCGTCGATTTCACCGTTGTCAAAACGCCTTGTCACCCGCCGAAGGAGAGGCGCGCGTGAGTCAATTTCCCCATCCGTGCCAAAGTTTCGCGGAGACCCTTCACTTTATAAATCAACTCACAGCTTAGAACATCCTGGCAGCCCCTTCGAGGAACCAATGGGAATGACAGGGAAAGAGAGGATAACCATCATAGCTTGACTGGATACAGGTGTTTGCGTTTACAGACGAACCACAAACGCCTGGCTCTCTGACAGGCGTTGATGCTATCAGTGAATCGAGGCTATTATTGGCTCCAGTCGCCAAGGGCTGGGGGGCCTTTCCCTTAGCAACATCTCTGAGGCTGATAACATTTGGCTGAACTTTTCAGATCTTAACCTCCCTTCTGACTTTCCGCAGTCAAAGCCGCCTAAACTGATCAGAAGAAGAGACACGCAGTGGGAAGACAAGTAAAATATTATTGACTGGACTGTTTCATGTCTATTAGGAAGAAAGAGCAAAGAGGAGAGGGAGAACCTTACAACTTGACAGGCTTCAAGATAATCAGGGGAGGAATCAGGGCTGCAAAGTAACCCTCGGTGAAGTTGCAAAGCACGGGCTTCCGAGAGGTCATTGTTCTGTGTGGGAAACAAACAGGGTCCCGGACAAACAAGAACAAGATTGCATTCCTCCGCGGGCTCCCCCTGCTCCGCTCGGCTCGGCCCCTCTTCCTACAACAAAGCACAGGATGGGAGACAAAAATCACAGCATCATGTGGCCTGAGAAAGAGGCGGCCGGTCCTCGTCCTCATCACGAGGGCTTTAATTTCTGGACGCAGTGCACGTGCCGGCTCTCCGTGCACTCGCCGGCAGAGGTAGGACCTCCGGGCCCTGGCCACGCTACCCCCTGAAGAATTTGGCTTCGGCAGTTGGTATTTTTCATTTGTATTTCACTTCCCTGCTCCTTGCCTGGAGGTTCCAGGACTGACCGACCTCCCAGGTGTGCCACACTGTCCCCAAATGCACGGGGAGGGCAATACCCCACTTGAGAAGCAAAGACAGGATCCAGCTTGCCCTCCAAATCAGAGGCCAGGGTCTTGGATGCTGATAGGAAAAGCCTGAACAGTGAGGTCGAGCCCTGCCCTGCCCCTCTGCCTCCCACCCCCACCCAGCGCCCTTGGTTTTGTCAGGTAAGAACACAAACACGTAGACACTGCTCGAGGAGGCCTCGGAAAATCCACTTAACATTCCCCTCTGTCCTGCGGGTCTAATTCACCACAGACCCATCGCTCTTTCAGGGACAAGACCTCTTGCCACCCAAAATGTTTGCACTTTCTACTGCAGCATCCTCGATCTGGGCAAAGAGTTGAATTCAGGTCGACCGCAGAGCACCGTCCTTCGGTTAGGGGAAACGCAGGCCGCCCGGGAACCACGTGACTTCATCAACGGGAGCTGCCTACCCCACAGGAAGGACAGCTGCAGTGGCAGTTCAGCAAAACACCAGGACAGGAGGACAGAATCAGCGGCTGGCAGGACGGGAGGGTACTAAGAAGTCCACTTCTCCACTTCTTTATCCCGCCAATGGGGAAACGGAGGCACCAGCCAAGAAAGGAAGAAACGCCTGGGGCTATAGAGACAGCAGATCCCCCCCATGGGCCACCCCCGCCTCACAACCCGCTCAGGCAGGCGCCCATCTGTGCTCCAGACACCCCCAGCGTGGGGTTCTGCCCAGCGGGAACACTCTCATCTCCCTAGGACCTGGCCAGGCTCTACAGGAGACCCTCAGCCCAGTCTTGACCAGACACCCTTAGCTGTGCAAGCTCCCATTCTGTTACACCCAGCCGAGGTACCTCTAAGCCCTCCTACCCACACCCCAGCCCCTAAACCTGCTTCTGTTCCCACCCTGCCTTCCGCCTCCCGTTCCTCATTCTCCCAGTGTTAAGCACCCTCCTTGTCCTTGCCACAGAGCCTTCTAGAACCCCGGTTCCATGTCATCATGGCAAGGACACCAGCAGCAACCATTTCTTGAGCATTGCACATCCACGCCCTGTCCCGAGGCCACTGCATGGGTCACTTCATTCAATCCCACCGGGTTTCTGTTGTGCATTATGGCAACTGCAGCCCCATCAGTGAAATTGCACTGTCTCTACTCCCGTTTGTAGGGGGAAAGCAGGGGGAAGTATGTTGCTCAAGCTCACACAGGAGATCCAGATTCAAGCTGGACGATGCCTCCCGCCCAAAGTTTCCCCAGCAGGGTGTTGTCTATACAGTAGGTCTTGTCGGCACAGGGGCGGCTGCTCTTAGAAGGCGCACACCCCCACATCCACTTCTCTGATCCCAGCTGCTTTATCTCCCCATCTTCGGACACCCTGGTTTTGACTCCCTGGAGAGCCCTGGGAACTTGATCCCACTCTCCCCTCCTCTAGAAGCTCCTCCTAGCTGCCACTCTTCCCAGCTCAGCCCAGGATCCATCTGGTTGGGGTAAACTCACTGCTCTCAGCCCCTCACTCATTCCCTCACCTCCTTCATCTTTTCCCTATCATTAACCTTCACAGGTCCAACCCCGCTGCATCTTCCTTCCTTCCCTAAACCGACACGGCTGAGCGCAAGTGGTAAAAGTCACAGCGCTATGCTGAGTGAGGTCCCACACCCCCCATCTCAGCTTTGCCCCCCAGGTCCCCATCAGGGTTTCCCACCTGTCTCCAATGGCTCCTCATTCCTCCCAATGGCTCCTGTGACCCTCGCCCGTTCTTCCACCTGCAGACTTCGAAACACTCATGGCTGTTCCTCCTTCCCACCAGCCCCACCCAAGCATCCTTCAGACCAGCCTTCCTGCCCTGCTCTTTTCTGCCTCCCATGGTCCTCTCTCTCCTCTTCTCCAGTCTCTGCATCATCACTGGCCGAGTCTCTCCCACCCTAAACAAAGAAGTCACACTTGACTGTGTGTATTTTCACTGGCTCAAGTCGCCCATGACTTTCCTGTAGCCAGATGTAAAGGACACTTCTCAGTCCTTATACTGTTGACATCTCTGTGCACTTACCGCGGGTCACCACTCCCGCCATCTTGAAACCCCTCGGCCTCTGGTTTTCTTCCCCCCAACTGCTGGGCTCAGTTCTATCCATGGCTTCCTATTTCTCAACCTGCCTCTGAGTGTTGGTGCTCCCCAGGCTTCCATTGACGATTTGCCCTGCTTCCCCCACTCCTCTCCCCTGCCACCCCAAGCACCAGCCCAAACTCTTAATACAGACTTCAGGCAAAGATCCAAACCAGCTGGACATCTCCAGTTGCCTTCAACAAAAGAATGTGCTCGCGATAAGAACCCAGTGTCTATGATTTTTTTCCATGGTGATTTCAAAAGTCTGGTTTGGGATTACAGTCTGGCTTCCTGGGGTGATTGACCATGGAAATAAAGTCCAAACTGATAGCACCAATGGGTGCATTTCTGGGTCAGGGTCATTATATGCTTCATGTCAAATTAATGGTTAGCTCCCCCAGTACCTGTAAGAGGAGAACGCCCATCTCAGCTCGGATACTTCAGCCTCTGCCTGCCTCAGTGCAAGAGTCCGGCATTTGAGGGATGATCAGAGTCAGCCATCCTCCTCTCCATGATAAGCATGGCCATGTCCATTTGTCCTTCTCTAGACTGATCTCCACTTGCACTGATTCTGAATCTGAGCCATTGATTTAGAGAAGAGTTGGGTGCTTCTGCGCTCGGTGTTTCTAGGGCACACGTGAGCCATGGAGTGACTCCACTCCTGGGGCACAGGGAAGGCCCCCATTCACATACACTCCACTGGGGATGGGGCGACCCCTGCAGTTATGCAATGTCACAGCCCTGGGAAAGTGCTGAGAGGTGGCCACTGCAAGGAGTACCCTCCTTGAGGGGTTTGATGTCACTCAGCTGTCATGAAATTGATCTTTTCTCTGTCACGCCTCTTAGAAGCTCTGTCTGGACCTAAACACACAGAGTGGGCAGTGGAAGGAAGTCGGAACGAGGAAGCTTGCCTTCAGATGCCCCCTCTGCCGCCCATTATCTGTATGACTTTGGGAAAGTGGGGTTCCTCCAAGGCCCTAAAGTGATAATCACCAGAACTGTTGAGTAAGCGAAGACAGGTGTCACCAGGGGGGTGAATCATCACAATCCTTACCTGGGCCCTTCCTCTGAGGCACCCTCTCTGGGTCACCCACCCACGGCTGGCTCCTTCTCATCTTCAGGCTTCAGGTTACCCACTCGAGCGGCACCACCAACCCTTGTCACTTCCTAAATGATTTCTCTGTGTCATCTTCTGAAGAAAATATGAATAGCCATTTTCACCAAGTGGCACTTTCAGTTTACTTATGACATCACTTATTTATTATCTGGTGGTCTGGAAGTGGTGGGATCTAACTCAGTCACTGAGGTAGAATGTGCCTGACTCATACTGAAGTCCTCAAAAAGCATTCATTCAACAGGGAATAAAGGAATGGTGAAGTCGGCATCCTCTCTGCCTGCGGCTGGGGCCACCCCCGGGCTCTTAAGAGCCTGATTATCAGGGTTGGGTGGGTTCTGCTTCTTGTCACTTTCTCCTCCAACCACTTCGCCAATGATGGAAAACCTGGGGTTCCTCCGATGAATGCATCTGCACCTTGAATTCTGAGAATCTGACACTATGTCGGCTCCCCCCATGAGCCCCGAGGCCCTTCAGAAGAGCCATCCCGGATCCAGTCCCCTGGGCGCCTCTCTGAGCTTATGTCCCCTATGGAGAGTGAGAAATCCCTTATGTTAGGTATGATGAGACTTTATCCCTGAAGAATTTTCTGCGGATGCCTTCTTGGAGCAGTTGTGCTCACTAGCAAATGGAGCTGGAATTTTTACCCTCCTGAAACCATGCCTACAAAGTAGGGCCAGGTGCCGGCCCCTTCTCAAAGCCTTTCTTCCCTTTGATCTCATTTAATTCTCCCCAAACTCACGAGGAAACAGGAATCTAATATGTTATTTGGCTTGTGCAATAAATCCTACCAGTGCCCAGGGTCGTTGTTCCTGTATCCGAATATTCCACAGGCGATCCACCCAAACCTCCAGCTGAACAAGAGCCATTTACTGTGTGTTCTCTGTGCTCCTGGCCAGCCTTCCTTTCCACCTGCACTGCAGCTCCCCAAGGGCTGATGTTGGGGTACCTCTCTCAGCACCTCGAACAGAACGCGCTCATAGAGAGTGCTGAGTAGACTAATGAGTCACCTTATTTGGCTGAAATGCACGTTCATTCTGCAGCTTGGCCATTGGGGGAAGAGTGGAAAGGAAGAGAAGCCAAAAAAGAGATAGGCTGTGAGACAAAGTGGAACCGAAGGGACCCGCGCTCCCAAGAAGAGAGAAAAGACACAGGAAAAATAGAAAGACCACTTTGAAAGACAGGGGGGACATCAAGGAGTCCTATATAGAAGCAAAGAAAGATTCAGGGAGAAAATTCACTAAGATCTTATGCGAGGGAGTGAAGAGCGATGCGCTGAAGGTTAAACAGTGCTGTCCGCTTGGTCTGAAGGGTCTGAAAGTCTCACTTCTCCCCCGTCTGCCATCATCCATGGTGCATACCATAAGCAGCTCCCTTCCAACTCAGATAACCAGCAGCCCCACACCAGAAAAATCATCCTCCAATGCAATGGAGCTCCTTCACACCCGAGCTGTGTCACCCAGCGTTTTCAGGACATCAACCTGAAGTCTGTCCTGGCCCTGTGCCCTTGGGAGACCTGCAGTTACCAGCACAGAAGGCGACATCTTTGCCCACCCCCGCCCCCCCCATGCCGTTGCTGTTAGTCAAGTGCGGCTCTCCGGCCCCACCCTGGCCTCCTGAGAAGCCATGACCTGAAGTCACAACAAGAGCCCAGGGCCTCGTCTCCGATGCGTGGGCACAAAAGTTATCCGAGGTCCCCACTTGACACCACTCGGAAATCTGAGGTAGGCGGTGCTCGAATGACGGTAGAACAGGGCTCTCTGGTGCCTCCTGCCATCTCTGTGCACCGCACCAGAGTTCAAGCCCAGACCAATAGGCTAGAAGTCTCTGGAAGGCCCCCGTGGATGCCCCCTTTGCCACCGAGAGCCTGCCCTTTTCTGTGTGTTCTGAAAGTGCTTTTCATAAACACAGACTCCTTCATCAGCAAGCTTGAATTTATAAACAGATACCCTTATTCAGGAAAGCAGAGATGAGCAGTTTTATATAAAAGTTACATCTCCATTTAAGAAAGAATATATAATTCCACATTCCACTGTCCCTCGAACTTTATTCCCGTTTATGTAGATCTTAATACAGTTATATAGTCGTGGGGCTAACGTCCCCTCTGGATGGTAATGAGGTCCTTTCGAACCCTTTCGCTGCTATAAAGCATGCAGAAGTTAAATGCACAGATGGAAAAAAATTTGTCTCAATTTTATACTTCTGCAAAATGGTAATTTTGTACTTAAAATGTACAAGATGGATGTTCAGAAATATAGGCTGATAGCCTAAATTATATTTGGTCATAATTTATGTAGTACAGTCCCAAAGAGATACAAAAAGGCAGAGCATAATTTATCTGCTGGAATCAGCGATAGCTTTGCTAAAACTCCCATTTATTCCATCCCCCATAGTTTTAAGCAGCCTCCGTCCTCAGGGCTCACTCTATTTAAGTTTCCCATACTGCTGTTTGATCACATATTGTAGTCTATAATTTGCCTATCATCTGAAGCAAATTTAGGTCCCAGAAGTTATGATCTCTACATAGCAACCACTTTATTTGGTAAATGCAAAATATTTATAGCAATACAAAAAACAGATGAAAATAAAATTCCTATAATCATCGGAACATACACACTTTATCATCGGGGCTCATAAAGACCATTAGCGAAGGACTAGCATGTTGCCTAATACAATTACCTTGGACACGTACTTGAATTTGCTGATGCTTAGGAACCAGAGAAACTTTTCCTCTAGCATCCCTTCCATCTTGCCAATGAGAGGAAACGTCGGGGTACAAGCTCCAGATAGAGCTGCCCCAAAGGACATTGGACAAAAGGAGATGGTCAGGGTAATAAGCCTCGTGCTTCAGATGCGGAAAGGAAATTTCCTAGCAGAAAAGCAGAAACAAACCGCTCGGTTAGGGCACTGTCTGGACATTGCCCGTAATCTCATCTTTGGGCCAAAATATCTGATCCTACTGATCAGATAACTTGGCCTCTTTCATTGAGCCTTCTTTCAAGGCTAGACTTGACGCACCTCTAACTCCTTCTCTTTGCTTTTCCAAAATGTCAACCTGGAGACCTTCAGACTGGAACCTACAATATGGAGTCGAACCACAGTCCACCAAAAGCTACTTTGAAACGCAACTAACTTTTCAAAAAAAAAAAAAAAAGCATGAGGAGAGGCGAGAAAGGACAAACCCCAGCTGGGATGGGCATTTGAAAACCAGAGGGGATGATAACAATCTGTTAGGAACAATGTACTGGTTAAACACCTGCTCCATATAATCTCTCTATTCTTGCAAAAACCTTGCAAGGTAGAGCTCATCGTTCCTACCTGATGGGTGTGCAAATTAAGACGCAGGGACGTTAAGTAAGGGGTCCAGGTAAGATGGACGGCCAGGATGGGTGCCATTCAAGCTGGCGGCCTCATCTACTGTATTTTCTTTAAGCCAAGTCAGGACACCAAGTTTTCCAAGGCACCTGTGCGAGAATATTGCTTCTCTATCATCAGACCTCTCTCCGCCCACCTCAACTCCCTTCCATCCAGCCCTCAAGGTTGCCTTCAGCTGAGCGAAGATGAAATAGAGCCCCAGATGCATCTCTCTGATAAAAACTTCAACCAAAGCCTCGTATATTTTGTAGATACTACCGATCTCATGGCTCTTTGAGGACGAGTGTTCGTATTAATCATTGTAGTTTTTCAGATTATTTCCTCATTTTTAGCATCGCTGAGCCCTCCCACCAAAGGGTCGCCACTTCTGTGTCCTAAACAGCCGGACCCTAGACGATGCACAGGATTTCTCTGGCCACTTCCTTCCTTTTTTCACTGCACCCTCTCTCCAGACCCAGCTACCTAAGTCTAAGGCAACATCTCCTTTCAAATCTTTTTCACCCCAAACATGCTTAAGCAGGAATCACCTGAGCACATATTGGAATAGAATTCTGCTCAAGTCCAAATATTATTTTACACAGTCTATTTTAAACCCTCTTTTTTTTTTTCATACATCACACTCAGGGGGAAAGAGAGAATGACCCAAAATAAATGTGCAACCCAAAATTAGAGAGGACATAAGGAGGGCAAAGGAAATACCTTGGGCTAATTTATCCCCCAGTTCTATAATTGTTTCAAGACAAATATAGGCTCATAAAGTATCAGAGAAGGCGAAGGAGTTCCAATGCGCAGGAACTACTCATTCTACAAGGGGGGGAACTGAGGCTCAGAAAAGAGAAGTGACACATCACCAAGGAGAAGAGCTAGGATCAGTATTTTTTTTTAAAGATTTTATTTATTTATTTGGCAGAGAGCGAGAGATCACAAGTAGGCACAGAAGCAGACAGAGGGAGAGGAAGAAGCAGGCTCCCTGCTGAGCAGAAAGCCCGATGCGGGGCTCGATCCCAGGACCCTGAGATCATGACCTGAGCCGAAGGCAGAGGCTTTAACCCACTGAGCCACCCAGGCGCCCCAAGGCAGTCAGTCACTCTTGTAATCAGCTGCAATCTCAAGAACATCTGATACACAGAACCAGCCAGGACCGTCACCAAGCCCTCCTCTGGTCTGGACGAGAAAGACACGAAGGCAAGAGCCTGTGTGCTGGACACTTGGTTTGTGCTCTCCGTCTCTACCTGCAGGCAGTCCTGTGAGCGGCCCCATAGCAGAGGTACTGTCCGGGTGCAGGAAAGGCCAGTTACTTTTCCAAGGACGCATGCAAGCAGGGGGTGACTAATACACAAAGACTGCCACGGAGATTATTTCAGAGGCCAGAACTACTAATGATACCTGGGGGAGTAGGAGACAACGTGCAGGTTGAATCTTGCAGGATAGGGTGGGATTTGCGGACAGAAGACAATTGGTGGGCAGAGCTCCTAAGACCTCAGTAAATGCTTCTCAGTGATCCCAGTGCAAGGGTAGGGCAGAGGTGCAGAGGCCCAGAGCAGGGAGGCTAAAACCCCACAGGAAGGGCTTCTCCAAGTGCTGAGCAAAGGTTGTGCATTACCTTCTCAGGAGTCATGCCCTGCCTCCCCTACACCCTGCAACTCGGAGCTCTTGATGTGCAATATTATAGAGTGCCGGAATAGGAAAGGCACCACATAAAATCAAATTCTCTTCTATTTTAAGTTGAGTGGTGCACCGGTTCAGCTTTAAAACCTAATTTCTTAAAAGTTTCAGAGAGGAAAAAAAAATGTCCCTTTGCAATTGGAATCGAGTCCACATAAATTAACAGGTCAGCTATATGTATCCATCTTCCAGAACTTTCCTTGATTGTTCATTTTAATCAAGAGGCCCACATTCTTTGACTTTTCATCCTTCACTGCCCAGAATGATGCACGGCAGCTACTGATGACACACAAATGCTAATTTTGTTCAAGTTCAAACATCATCCAAAAAGGGCCTATTTTAAAGACTGCTTTGCAAACACCAGCTGAAAATGAGGATGAACGGAATCGAACCCCACCAAGAAATTCAGAGGAGCGAAAGCTTTGGTCTTACGGAAACTCCTAAGTTTTTGTCCCTAAATCCTCAATCTCTCCAAGGTCAAGGGTGGAATTATTGATCCCTACTGCTGGAAGGGAATTCAGACATCAACCCAGCCCTGCTCAAGGCCATTCAGCCCGGTGGTGAAGGGGCCAGCTAACCCAAGTCTCCCTTGGTAAAGGAGCCTTCCGCAAAGTGTGAAAATCCTTCTGCCACTTAACAGGGTCTAGGAATAGCAGGGCACGCCTTTCACATGATGCGTGTGTGTGTGTCTGTGTGTGTTGTGCATACACACACAAACACACACACATTTAACTAATGGGTATATTTTAAGCCCCAGGCCCACGCCTTCACCAATCACCCCTACCTCTGTCCTGCCTCCTTCAGCATAGGATGTCTCCAGTGTCTAGAGAAGAGTACAAGAGGGACAGCTGCTCAGGGGGACTGCAAAAGGAATTGCATGATTGAAAGAAAAGCAGATGGCCAAGCTCTTCTCCAGAACTTGTGGGAAATCATAGCAATGTGCCCATGAGTCTGATCAAGCAAGATTCAGATTCATAACCATCAGTCACTTACTGAGCACCTATTATGTCCCAGGAGGCCCCACGCTGGGTATTTATGCATATACGGTGTCCTTTAACACACCCACACACCAGTAAGTTACCATATATTACGGTTATAGAGATTTCCTATGGAAATAGAACGGAGCAAACCTTACGAGCAAGCAGGACCCACTCAGAAGCCCTGAGAAACCGTGTAGACTTAGTCTTACTCCTTCTCAGTCCTTCTGCATCGGGATGATTGTGTTTTCTTTTCTTCGTATTTCTCTCCTAGCTGAACTTAGCTGAAACAGTGCCCGTTTGTTTGTCTCTGACCTCCACGAAGCTCCATCAGAAAAGAACCTCACCTGTATCAATTACTACTGCATCCCAGGGCACGCAAAACAAGGTTTTTGAATGAATGAAATCATCTCAGTCTATTTTTCACCAGGATTCTCCAAAGCAAGATCATACTATGCAACGACTGCAAGCAGAAAGGACAGGAGTCTGAAGGTCCCCGAGACCTGGAAAACCATCCCCCAGCAACACGCCCCAGAGCATAAAACCAGCCGCATGCTCTCGTCCAGGCATCCCCGTGGCTTTGCCTCTCGAGCACCAGCATCCTGTAAACAAGCCATCAGCAGTGACGATCACCAGTTTCCACAGCCCATCAGACTAAACTGTTCTCCGTGGCAGCCCATCTTTTGGAGGAACAGGCAAGATGCTTCCACGGCGGCGTCAGAAAAATGACTAGAGCTATTCCCGGAGCGACAACAGCCGATCTTGAAATGCAGGACATGTTTCATTTGCTTATAATTATTGTGCTCTATCTTTTAACCCTCAAAGTGTTAAGTGTCGTCATTTCCTCTGGGGCTGGAAAGATCTGGGGTTAACAACTTTCTCTTTTAAAAATTCATAAAGGTGCGAACAAACAGCCGTGCATCCAGTGGCTCACATTGGAAGAAGCCAAGGAAGAAAGGGGGGTGGGGGGAAACATTTTCCCCCACAGGACACTTGGCAATTAACTCCAGCGATGTCAGCAATTTTTTGAAAAATTTCCTAAACATGGAGAAGGCTCATCCTCACCATATGAAAGACAAAACCACTGCAGAGACTCTCCCATGCATCACAATGTGTGTGTCTTACTTCTTAACCAAGCCGCTAATCACGCAAATTATTGCAACTAATTACATCTGAAGGTCTAATTAATTCTTTCAGTACCACATCATTTAGTACGCATTCACAACACAGCACCTGTTTTGAAAATCCTTGCAGTTAATTTGTTTATAAACAAACACTATTTGCATAAAATGTTTAATGAATGGTTTAACAGTTAGTACAATACTCCAGTTTTGTCTTAGTAGATTGGAGGTCATCAAAGGCCACAATAAATTAATTTTAAACTATACAAATTAATTTAAATAGAATGTGTGAATTTCTCATTAATAAAGGAAACATTTCCAACATGTTAATTAATATCTCTGTAACAGGCTAATTACTCTGTGCACAACAAGCACATCTTGCAAGCAAACCTTAAAGATTTTGGGGGGGCCAAGGGGTGGGGACTACTTTAAAGCTACCAAAAAAAGTGCAATTCAGAAAAAAAAAAACATGCAAAGCCCAATTATACTGAGGAATTCAATGCTCAGGGCAGGCAAACCAGGAAAAGAAGCCATCCCCTCGTTTTATGGAGACAACACATTTTAGTCATCAAGAACGGGACAGTTGAAAAACGTTTCTATCATGGACTCTGTAGAGACGGTTAGAGGATGCCCGCCTTCTGGAAGAAACATGCAATTAATGAAAATATTAGTCCCCAAAGTAAATTTCTCTCCTGTGAATTTAGGACATATTGGCTGTATTTGTGCCCCAGTGTAAATACCGATTTCATTAAACAAATCTGCATCTTAACACTAGAATCTGAGGCTCAGCCATCATAATTTTCCCTGTGGCAAACCATGGAAAGACACCTCATGTAGAAACTAAAGAGGAACAACATTATTGCTCGGCGTCAAGCACAGCCCTTGCAAAAGCCGTCACTGAAATATGTTCGCAGCCCTAAAGTTTGTTTCTGATTTGCAAGCATTTTCACATTTGATAAGCACCTGTTGTAAATTTACATCCACTCAGGAAGTATTCTTATGATAGGGAGCTGAGAATTGTAAAGCATATTTATATTCTTACCCTGGTGCGGTACCGCCGCGTAATGCTCAGGCTGATGAGATCACGGGCTACACAGGACCCAGAGGGCTGTGCTGCGCCACCTGGTTCTCAAGGCATCCGCCCCTGAGGAGCCGCCGGTCCCTTCCTTCCTGGCAAGGCATTTTATCAGCACTGATCAATGGCACTTGGTTTTTGTTTTAAGACCGTTAACTTGAAGAATGTGTATGTGTGTTTGCGCGCGTGTGTGTACGCGCAGGGTGTGGTGGTAGAATGACAGATAAACAAAGAGATGCACAAAGACTTCACAACACTTCCCTGGGACCTGCCAGTAGATATCCACAAAAACAATGGAAAAATAAGTGGGACCCTCCTCCCCATCGCACCGGCGAAAGACAGGCGCCTGCCCAGCCCTCCGGTCTGGTGCGGCTGCCTGGAAAGGAACACCCCGGACACCTCGTTCTCTCGGTCGTGACATTTCCTTGGAGGCGAGTGAAGAATGGAACTGTCCCAAGCACCCCACTGCCAGGCAGCCCGGGCGAGCCCGGTGGGGTGTGAAAGCCCCTGGCTTGGCTCTTCCGCCAGATCGGTGCCGGGCAGCAGCATCGTCCCTGGGGACCTGGAGAGACCTCCACACCCCCGGGTCTCACTGCCCCGTAGTTCCACCCGAGAGCCGGAGCACGTCCTATAAACCGCAGGCACCGAGGGGTGACACCGCGGAATGAGAGATCTCACAAAAGGCAGGCACTCCCCACTCTCCCCAAATCATTTTTATTCTTTCCAAGTTTCCCCCCAACAGCCCCACCGTAAAGAGTCAGTGCTTGAGAGACAGACATTTCAAGAGTACAGGCTGTGACTTGGAGAAATAAGCCTTTCCCCTGTACCTATCTGGACCCAGATGTAAGAGGCTTTACCCCTAAAAATGCAAAAATGCAAAAATAAACAAACAAACAAAACCCGGAAAGTAATGGCTGTTGGCACAGCACTCAGGACTACAGGCCCATTTCCACGCCGACTTCCCTTTGTGAAAACGATGCTGACGAAAGCCACGTGAGGGATTACGCGCCAGCTGGGGAACCGAGGGTGCGGGGCGCAGGCGCTCTGCTGGGCGGAGCTCGCGCCGGGGCAGGAGGGGGCTGGCGGAGAGAACGCCCCCATGCCAGAACACGTGGGAATTAGCACCCCACTCTGCAATTTAAAAAAAGAAAAAAAAAGTCAGAAAGCCTTGTAGCGTGGGTGGAACCCAGGGAACCCGAGCGGCCAGCTTCCAAGGCAGCTGCGGGGCACAGCGCGGCGTTGTCTAAGGCCCACTGGCCGCGTAACTTCTTCCCCAAAGTCGCTGACGGCGCCCCACCTGAAGCGTCCAGATGACGCGCTCCTGCCGCCCCTGTCGCACGAAATCATTCCCAGATCTGGAGCCTGGCTTTCTCCTCTGCCCATTAAAAATCACCAGCATTTTGCAAATAAAGGCGATCACCATGTGAAAAATTATCTTTTAAAATGGAGTTTAATTTGCATATAAGGAACGAGAGATTTATGACGAGCAGCATCGTCCAGTACTGCATCTGCCTAGCATCCGTCGTAATTTAGATTGTTTGTGACTGATCTTAAATTCTAAAGCTTGGAGAAGATGAAGTACTCTGTTGCTGTATTATTGTCAGGAGTCTAAGACTTACCAGAGATTTATTAGTAATCTTATCACAAACATGTCTCAAGTTTTTGCTTTTAATATGTGCCAAGCTCCTCTGAGGAATTTTCCTCACTGCAATTATATTCCTCAATGCATGCATTCTGAAGCTGAGTTGATTTCCTTCCCAAAATAAAGCGACCTATCATTACACCACAGCAGCTCTTGTACATTTTTCCTCTGCTACTTAATAATCAATGTATTCATCATTAAAATCTGAGCCCTGAAGCAATGGTTTTTAGCATATTCTAATGACTAGCGACTTGCAAATTACAATGACCTTTCATGTACATTCTGTAAGCACCTTGTTCTAATGTGTACTGTATTTATAGTTTGCCAATACAAACTAGCCAAAGATTGGATAATTACTGTAATCTATTAGCTCGATTGCTTTCCCTGCTCATTTATAGCATGTGCCACGCAGGCCATTTTCAAAAGCTGGCCTATCTTTCATCTCCCGCAAGCTCAGAAACTAAGGGATACTTCATCTTCACAATATACACACTTACTAATGTCTGAAGAGCGGCCCATCTCCGCTCAAGGAGGTTTCAAAAATAAAGAATCTTCCTTCCTATTAGTGTCATCATGCTATTTGTGACTGACAAAAAACACCGCTCCAAGAGTGTAAACTTTCGTTGAAGAATGTCAAGGCCGGTTCCATTTTCTGCCCATTACTCTGACCTCCAAATAGCATTTAATAAGATCTGCTTGTTTCTTCGCTTTGAAAGAAAAAGATAAAGGCACTTCTCTTAAACAAGAAACAATTTTTTGCCATAAGTAAATGTTTCGAGGGAAGCATTAAACTTTTTCTTTTCTTTCTTTTTTTTTTAAGCGCACCGCTGCGACTGGAGGGCCGGTAAAGCTCAGCGTGGAAGGATCCATTCGTTCAGGCCGTTTCTGACCCTGGTGCCGGTCTATTTCAGGCAGTTATGGATAGATAACATTACAGACACTGGTAATTAAAACAACACTAATTTTGTCTCGGTGGCCACGCTTTGTTGTTAGAAGCCATCTATCATGGCCTTCACGCATCACACAATGAGAAGACATTTGTCTACGTACATTGTGCTTGGTCAACGGTTTTACCCATCTCCCCGTGTACCTGGACGCCCGGGCACTTTTAAAGACATAGTGCTCTCATTTCTACTCTATTGCTCTGATTAATAAAACATTTTGCATGCTTAGACAAAACACGCCGGGAATCTCTTCACCGCATGTATTCGAGGGGGGAGGAAATAACAACGTTAATTTCCTTCCTTTAGAAAGAAAACAACAACAACAACAACACAGAAATTCTGTTTTGGATTATAAGAGAGAGAAAAAAAAATCAAATATGGAAACATTTGCCTTCTCTGTAGAACAGGGAGCACCCTAATGGAAAGCACAGTATTAAACACACACACACACACAGTACAAAGCATTTCCTCGAAGACTCTACGTATTTGTCACTCTCTGTGTGGTTGATCCTTTCTTATGCATCCATTTGTCTGATTTATGGCTGCTTGATTTCACGTCACCTTTTGTGACAAGATCTGCAGTTAAGAGTGATAGCAAGTCAAACCTTTTTTATATTTTGGTGATGAAAATATCAAGAAAAGATCTCTTCCACAGGTCCATATAGGAAATTAGGGATACCCAAAATGCACACGGCTTAGTGCTAATCGACTAAAAGGAACGGTGCATTTCAGGGGATCTTTAATAAGTGACACAACCAGAGGAGAAGCAGACAGGACCATTTAACTTCAAACTCTACCAAAAGGAACCACGAGGTAGACTCCCTCCAGCAAGCTGGCACACGGCAGCCACTCCTCCATTTCTCAGCGGAAAAGCCACCCCCTTGAGACTCTCCAGGCAGCCCCCACCTGCATTTTTTATCAAGCGTCTAGAAGGTGGGAGCTGTTAGAATTCTCTTCACTATTCACAGATGATCACAGCCCTTTTTCCCCCCTTTTAGCTGCAGACACACATGTAGTTTCAAATATTAGCTAAGACTCCAGCCTCCGCCAGCCCCTAATTGCTCTCTCAGGGAAGGTATCATAAACGCAGGTATGGATGACACAGATGTAGCTTCAACTTTATGCAGGCAGGAATCCTACATCAAAGCTATTTGCAAAGTGACACAACTAGTTATTAAAAAGTACGTTTTTATTATATTCCTTAGAATTTGCATTCTTCAGAAACCACGTGTATTTTTCAGCGCGGCCACAGAAATGTTGGGGTAATTGACCACTAGTGACATCTGCAAGGGAGAGACGCCTAAATATTTTTCAAGCCGGTTTAATAAGTACAAGTGCTTCTGCCAATAAAGGTAACCCGATGATTTAAATAAGCTAATATTAGTACATCTCTCCTGCCGGCTGCTGTGAGCAATCTGACTGCTGTCGTTAAGCAAAAAAGGCCAAGACAATGTGCGTTGATCTGGTTCTACCTGCCTTTGTACTCCTGATTCTCCTGAAATAAATGGGAAAGAAAAACTTACTGACTTTTGGCAAACTACAAAGGTTAACTCTATTCATCATGGAGGAACGGATGCTAAGTGCTTTCTGTCTGTCCATATATTTTAAAGATTTAGAAGGCACCTGGTGGCGTTCCCGGGATAAAGACAGGAGTGTTGGTCTTCCGCACGTGGACAGTATCCCTTGCAGTTTTCTCTTTATATTGTGGGTACTATTGAGATCCTTTCTGGACTACAGATTTTTGGAAACAAGGTTATTTTTCAATGATATAAAAAGCCAAAGCTTTCTGCTTCTTTGGATCCTTTTGGAGTCCTTTAAGGTAAGTGAGAGGATTTGAAGAATTTGCTATTAACCCTTTGAGGAGAGGCAGCTCAATAGTTTGAAAAGGTAGGAATAGAATTTTCATCACCCATACTGTCATAAAACGTGCTTCTCCCGATGCCCTGGAGAAGTCTGCCCTAGAGAAGATTTCCAGAGACCCGCTGGAAGCAAGGGAAAGGCTCCTAAATCTTAACTCTTAAAGCAACCGCTCCGAAGTTGAGAGCCCAGACTGCAATCTACCAGGCGGCCTGGCAGGGGAAGGGGCCGAGAAGTTCACACCCTGACAAAACCGCAGAGGTAACGGAAGCCTTCCCAGAGCGGTCTCACCGGGCAGGCAAGGCACCAGCCACAAATCTTTCCACTTTCTATAACTCATTAGCATGAATTTACTTTTTTGCCTTAAGAGGTTGTTGTAATGTGTGTTAAAACACACAGTGCAATTTTATCTCCATAATATCACAAAAGAAATATTATGTTAGTATAAAGTGAAAAAAAAGAAAGAAAGAAAAGAAAAAGAATGCTGTGACATCTGCGGCCTCGGCTTGCAGCAAAGCGCTGCTCAAAAGCGCCACCCAAAGGCGGGACTGGTGTACAGGCATCCAGGGAGGGATCGTTTTTGTTAATTTCAGCAATCCGTGTGTAAAAAATGACAGCGCCACGCAAGTTGACGGAGGCTTTTGATTGAAGTGACTGATTGCCTCAGCTGCACCTGCGGAAAATTGATGACAATGCTGTCTAAACCATTCATTAGGATTTGGAACTTCACGCCGATGAATGCTGGATTCATAAATTTGCTAGACATGTGTTGTAGATAATATGACAAAGCACTGTTTTCAAATGAACATTTCTTTGACCTAATTTTATCGAAATCATGCAAAGGAATGAAAGAATATTTGTGCCCAAACTCTTTGGAGACAGCTGCAACTAAGGCACACTCTGTCTCTCTCTCTCTCTCTCTCTCTGCCTTTCAAATAAATTTAAGTGAAATATATTTAGAATATATCTGCTGGTTTGGTTTAAAATATGTTAGAATGACAAAGCATTTATTTTCACCTATTACAAGCAACGTTACTCTCTGCCAGATGAAGGAAAAATTTATTTTAAGGGTTTTTTTTCAACCCCCAAATTTGCTAAATTGAACACAAGTGGAAAAAGATTTTTTTAAATGATAATAATAATGTCATCTTCACTGACGTTTCAGGAGGAACAATTCCGGTACCAATTGGACATGTTCTCTGTGATAGCTAGGCTGTTTGCAGACTTTGAAGAGAGAAGAAAATCCCTTTAAAATATTGACTCTTCTGGTCCAAAAAAGGTGAAACCGGGGGGAAATGCCATCTATACACATTTTATCTAAGATTCTTGACTTGCTGTTGATTTTAACGTATTGAAACACTATCAATATTGAATGAAGCTTTTTCTGCATGCCCCTCCAAAGAAACAAAGGGGGCCGAGAAGGGAAGAGTGCACCGTTTTCACACCTGGCTTTGCTTAGCTGCACGCAGGAAGAGGCCGTCGCTGAATCCATCCCACCGGAGGCTTGAATTGTTAGGAAAGAGTTACATTTTTAGAAAAGAATACCCAATACTGAAGAACCCAGGATTTTTGCCATAGAAATAGATCTTACTTCTACAAAAAGGACCCTCTGCCTAAGGACTTGGAATCCCCGCCCCCCAACCAAACAAAATGAATATTTATTAACATAAGAAGAACCTGGAACAGGTTGGTCCCGCACGTCCCAATCTGCCAAAATGCTTCCAGATCTCTTGCCTGGCATTTAAAAGACATCTCTTTTTATAAATTCTTGTGAACTGAGGTTTTACTACCAGTAAGGTAATTTCTGATGAAGCGTCTTGGGTTGTTGTTGTTTTTGTTTTGTTTTTTTTCTTTTTTCCTAAAAAATCTTCGCAAATACCTAAGATGCTTACGTTAACCCCACACCTGGGTGGAGAGAAACTGCAGGTGTGAACGGCAGGGCTAATAGACCTGAGTTTTGCCAAGCATTTGCTTACTGCTCTAACATTACTTTGAACTGGAAAACATTATCCAGACAAATCTAAACAAGGCTCTTTAAAGATGCTAAGCCCAAGCTGCTACTGATATGAAATTACCCAGTAGATATGTGAAAACCCCTAAGTGCAAAACAATCCGGGTTGTCTTCTAATTGCTTCATTTTCTAATGGGGAAAATGTGTAAAACAAATAGCTGGGAATGGAGAGCTCTGAGCAGTAAAAGCAGAACATTCTTGTGTTTCAGTAAATCAGAACTCTCCAGCCGGATTTGGAGAGCCTGGAGCTGCGAGCACCTCTAGACGATTTAGACTCGGTGTTTGCTTCCAATTCAGTATGTTTAGTCTTGGATAGCAAAACCTCAGAGGTCACATGTTGATCGACCCCACCGGTCCACCAGCAAGGAGAGACACGCAGGTCCTGGGGACTGCGTGGGGACAGTGATACTCAGCCTCTCCCTGGAGATGTCATAGTCTAGTCTGATCAATGTGTGTGCAAGTGTGTGTGTATGCAGGGGGAAGTGTGGGGAGTAAAGTGTGCATAAATTCTTGAGAGCACAAGGCAAGAAAACCCAGATGGCCAACGAGACACAAGTCTGGGTTAACTAGTAGCTCTTGGGGGTTGGGGGATGCTGGGCACAGTTAAGCAGCAAAAGCTCGGGAGAGGGGTGGCAGGGGCAGGTATGGCAGAGATATGGGTAAGAGTGAGCCTCCCAGGACACACAGAGGTTAACTCGTGCTCAGTCCTTCTTCCCTTAGTCACTTCCCCTCCGACCATTCTGGTAGAGTTCAGCCAACAGAGACAAGGAGAGAGCACCCCCCGCACCCCTCCCCCGGTAGATCGCCAGCCCAGAGTCCTCACCACAACCCGTCTGGCCCCGGGTAGGCACCTGAGTTTGTAACCCTCCACGTTCTGTTCTGACACTTTAGGAAGCCTTCAGTCCCAACACAAGAAAAGGATTTCCCTCCTCCAAGACCTTTAGCCCAAGAATCACTTCACCCACCTATGCATTCTGTACTTGGATTTTTCCAATTCCTTTTTCTCAGAAAGCCTGTGCTTTCCGAGTTAGGGAATCTACACTTCTTATACCTAAAGCTCCTTGGCCAGAGGGTTTTTTTTTCCCTTGCTCTGTGCATCCCTTCAAAACCCACTCCAAATCCTGTTCTTTTGTAGCCTGAATGGGTCCCCTTTTGGGCCTGATACGACGCAGCCTCTGACCTTACTGGGTCTCAAATCCTGAATTAGCCTTCATTTCCCCTTAGACGCAACGAGCAAAAAAACAAAGCTTTTGAATGTGGATTTCCGGGCAAACCATTAGCCAGTGCCAGTGTCCCAGGCAACAGCATCTTTAAATGCAGAAGGACCGCACTCTTACGTAAGGCAGGTGTGTGGAGCTAACCTTGCACCCCAGCTGCCTCAGATTGCAAGGGAGCGGTGCCGGAAACCCGGTACACATCAGCCTCTGTGGTCCTTCCAGAAGGCGGGGAGGATCATGTTCTCAGAAGCATGGTTGTGTCTGGGCTGAAAGGGCACGGTCTCCATGGATAATTTGAAAGATCCCCACCTCTGAGCAACGTGGCTGACACTCTTAGGCGAGCTGTCACTCGTTACAAACCCCGGCTGGCCGCCCAGGGAGGGGAGGCAGGGCCGTGCAAGGCAGTGGCCAACTGTCCCGACACAGACATCAGTGTCTTAGAAATACCTGCAGTAGCGGGAGGGCCAGACGGATAAGCCAGGTAGGGAAGCCCGAGGGTGCGAGCCCCAGGGAACACGGGCTATGGATGCCTGGGGTCGGGGTCGGCGGGGGGGCGGGGTCCTGGCCATCTAAACGGGCAGATGGCCAGCTCTGATGGTTGTTCTGCATGGACGCAAGGACCCAAGGTTCCCGGCACTTCCGAACATTCAAATGAGGCCCAAACTCCAGATAATTACGTAAAATCTCCAAATGTTAAATGTTAGCAACAAAGTCATGCTGGTTTTAAATAATCTGAGAACCTGGCGGAACACATTTGTGGGTAGAGTAGGACCCCCAGACCCCCATTTTGCAACTCTGGCTCAGGCTCTTCGCCCAAGGATCCTGGAAGAGCTCTTTCATTCTTCCCCTTGCCCCAAGTCAGGTGTCCCATTAAACAGATGGGACTTGCTAGCTGAGCTAAAGGTCAGCATGGTCTCCAGCGGGGCGGGGTTGGGTGACATCCATGCTTGCCACGGGGCTCTGGGACTGGTCTGTAGGGACCTGGCCGTTTGGCAGAGCTCTGAGGCTTTCCTCGGGGCATGGGACATGGGGACATGGGGAGGGGGCGCTGTTTCTGGGAAAAGCCCCCCAGGCATCTCTGAAGAATTGCCAGAAAAAGGAAGCATCCCCTCTAGCTCAGCGTGGTACTCCACAGTCTCTCAGGAGAGAGGGCTGGCTGGGGAGTCGCTTAAATGTGGCATTTCTCCTCGCTGTTTCTCCCCGGAAGGAGGCAGAATTGCCCTCTTGGTTGTAAGGGAATCACTTATTCAGAGCAGCACGATAGCATGTGAGCTTGGTGGTTTGAATTTTTGCTTTTGTCAACATTTGCTTCCATCAGAGTGTTCTTTTTATATATGATACATATATAATTTATTGTGTATTATAAATATACATAAATATAAATATATTTGGGTATATATTTATCTATGTATTTATTTTGTATATTATATCTATTTTTTTTTTTTGTCTCTTATCTTTCCTTGTGTCTACAGATTGAGCTCAATACAATAGTTAAAATATCACATTTCTCCAAATGGCTTTTTCTCTATTGAAATGTGATAGTGGGAGGCTCAGTGGGAATCAATTTGTTCTCAAGTTCCCCGATCCCGTGCCCTTTGGTTTCAACGAGGAAAGCCGGGGGCTCCAGGCATCCCTCCCGATTCAGGGGCTGCGTCTCCCAACCCTTCACAAAAGGGACGTTGAACAAATTCTTTTTCTATTCTCTTGTATGAAACCGTCTGCATGAACCTCCATGAGTGTTTGCATCCCGTGTATTTAAAAATCCTATTTAAGAATGCAAAGGTCCATACAGTGTCATTAAAACAAATGAGTATAACCCTTTGGTCATCTAGGTGAAAGCATTTTGTTGGGGTTTTTTTTCAAATTGCTATTGCTATATATAAATGTAACATATAGCAATAACCGTAGAAAGATACTGTGCCCTTGTGTATGGATAATTAAAATAGGAACATCTCTGGACTAAATTAAAATGTGTAAAAACCAAATCCTTATAGCATCCATGAAATTACAGAAGCTACAAGTGAATCACTAGCCCAGGGACGAAGCATTTCTCTCATTACTTCAAGAACCTCTCGCATGATCACAGTTTTACATTTTCACAAATCTACATGGTTCTTTTTATGTCACTAAATATCTCAGCTCACTTTTACTGCCCCCCTTCCGTAGATGCTACTTGGTAACAGCAGGCAAAGCGTCTCTCCAATCATTTAAGGGAAACCAACATTTCTGGTGTTCTTGATGACACTATTAATACATATTATGAACTAAAAATCTCCACAGGATACATGGAGATAAATTACATTTTTGTGAACAGAACGGGGGTGGGGGGGGAAAGTCATGATTTCCAGGCTTAGAAAGCCAAACCCTGCGGGTCATCGTCTGAATGAAAAAGCCCAGGATACCTGGGAACCCCAGGCACGTTCCTTTTCGCCTTGACCTGTGACCCGCGCGGTGTGCGCGACTCCCCTCGACGGAGAGCCCACTATGCCCTTTTCTCCTCTGCACTTTGAGCGTAAGAGGTGTTATTACCCATAACTTTTTATTTAAAGGAATTGTGCAGCTGGGAAAATGAATGAATTTAATTATCAATGCAGTGTGAAAAAAATCATTAGAGCAAGGGCCTGGAACACCACATATTAAAAATAAACAAAGGCTATTAAGATACAGTTCCAAAAAAGAATGTCATTGTTTCTTCAATTCTTAAAAGGTAAATACCAAAAAGAAAACCATATGTAAACATCCATAGTTACAGAAGAAATTACTCTTTAAGAAAATGTTCAATGACTGACTGGATCATTGAACTTTAAATCCATACTTTATGTGGCAATAGAGGAAGGTCATTTGATTGCTGTGCATAGAAAAATGAGAATTCTAATATGTTCTCAAAGTTTCACCTTCATAAGACAAAATTTTCATTATAAAATTTTATTTAATGGTGAGCGCACAGAACTTCTTCCTCGGCCGCAGGAGATGGCACTTCCAGAACCAGAGAGGGAGCCTGCCTTTGGCTTTTGAAAGACGGTAGAACCGTATCTTTTAACTGAATTAAAAAACAACGACAACAACTCGATGTTCATACTCCCTCCGTGACTGGTGAGTGAAGGCCCGTGATTTACTCAAGGACTGGAGGGAAAGACGAAGCCAAGGCATCTCAGAAAGGCCTTTCTGGTTGGCGAAGGCTGCAGAGAAGCCTGGTCTCTTGGCAAGCAGGCCTGTGGAGCTGGGCAGGGTCTCCTGGTTGGGGCCAGACTGCCCTGCGGCTGTGCCGGCGGCCGGCGGGTATTTATAGCCGGCCCCCTTACAAATTCAGGTCAGGAGAAGCCCAGGCGAGAGGGCTGGAGGCTCCACGGTGTTTTACATCAAAAGAAGCCGTAGGATGACTCGGAGCATGGCCCACGGTGTCGTCTCTGCAGCCAGAGAGATGCGGTCCAAAAGAGAGCAGGAGGAAAATTCCAGAGTCCGCCAGAAGAAGAGCAGGTGCCTCTGCCTGGGAGGGGAGAGCAGAGTGCCTTCCCTCCCCCACACTCGAGGCAGCTCCCTCGTGTGGCCACGACACGACACGGGGCCACTGACGTGGGTCAGAGCTGTGCAGGGGCTGTCGCGACAGAAAGGAAGGATCCGGCTCCATCCAGAGAGAGAAGGCCCAGGAGCAGCCTCGTGTCCACTGCTGTAGCTGAGCGCCTGGTGGACCACAGCCTCCATTTCGTGGCCGGGGGGCAGACGTGAAGGTGGAAACCCACCACACTCAATGGTCACAGACCGATTCCACGCCGTTCTGGTCCCTTGGGCCAAAAGCTTTGGTGTGGACGTGGTTCCCGCCTCACTTGTCTCCACGTCTCCTTCTCCCCTGGCATTCCCAGAGCCCCTCTGGAAGGCTAGGCTCTAGGAGGGAGTCCGGCAGGGCCCCACTGGGTCTCTGGGATCCGTCTCCAGCGGTCCCCCCAGAACCGTGCCCAGGCTCTTCCCACCCATCACCTCTCCAGGCCTCCGTGGTGCTTTTTGTAAAACCAAGGCATTGGACAGAGGCACACGAAGATGCCTGGGTCCTGAGTGCCTGTAAATGTTTGACATCTTAGCCCCTTGCTAGACCAGAGCCTTTTGAAAATCCAGTGAAAGCTAAGCACTTTCTACCCCAGAAAAAAAGCGCAACGTGCCTTCCAATTCCGAGAGGTCTGTAGGCCGCCCCAGGCTCACGCAGGGACCTCAGCCTAAGAGCCCCTGAACCGCTTTCAAGACCACCCTCACTACCATGAGTGTTCATAGCAAGGAAACTGAGGCCCAGGGAAGAGGACAGAGTGTCCCAAAATACCCCCCCAAAAATCAGCGTCCAAACTGGGCTGAGAACCGGTTTCTTACCTCTTAGGCAGAGTCCTTCTGGGCTTTTCTGTCCTCTGCACAACCTTCCCTCACAGGCAGTGTTCTGGATGCGAGGGAGGAGTGCCTGGGGTCGGACAGGGCCCTGGACAATGCACCCCGGGTTCCCAGGTAAGCCCCAGGCGGCCACTGCTGAGAGAGGGGGGAGCTAGAGAGGGCCACCTGTCCCTCCCAGGCAGCATAGGTGGCCCTAAGCTGTTCTCTCAAAAAGCACATTTGCTATCTTTTAAAAAAAAAATGTGGAGGAGGAGGAGGAGGACGACGATAGAAAGGATGCTCAGTCTAGATAAATTCAGAATGATTTGAATACATTACTGTGGTTAAGTTTAGTACATAAAGTACTAGGGATGGCTCTCTGCGCATTTCAATGAAGCCCAAAATAATGAGGCTCTGGCGGGCCCTCACTGCTTCATCAGAGCGATTCGGCCCTAATAAGTGGGAAGGAGGTGTCCTCGGCCCCCTGCCTGTGAATCGTCCTCCCGGGATTCAGCCCGGCCTCTGAGGGGATGGTGAACCCCGAACAGGCAGTGGGGGAGAGGTCGGACACCTGGCAGGTCACCTCCAGGCCGAACCAGCAGCCAACGAGCCCGTCAGGGTGCGGCCGAAAGCTGTCGCTAACCCTTCCAGGAGTCCCGAGGTGGCGGGCTGGAACTGTGGCATCCTGGGAGTGGGAGGGGGGCCTCTGACCTGCTTCTCCCAGCTCTTCCTTCTACCCGCACCCCAGACTGAATGGCGCTGCACCCCAGCCCAGGGCTGCCCGGGGAAAACGGAGCAGCGGCTGCAACTAAGGGACAAAGGCCACCAGCAATAGCTCCCAGGACCCGTCTGAAGGGGGTGCTTAGGAGAGAAGGATAGAGAGGAGAAGGGAAAAGAGAGACAGAGAGACAGTCTCCCACCAGCAGACCCACCCCCCGGGCCCCTGGATGGAGAGATCTGAGGTGTGGATTCCTGCAGCATTTCTGGGGCCCAAATGGCTAAAGCTTTCAGAGTCAAAGGAGAAAAGCTTAGCTCCACGGTCACCAAGTGAGCCACATGTTCCAGAAATCATGCCAGGAGCCAACGTCTGGGACAAGAGGACCAGGGAATACAGCTGCGTCTCAAAAAAGAAGGTTCCAAAAACTGGTGGCCTTCAGTAAGGACTCTTCCTAGAGCCTGTTTCTGACTCCATACTCAGAAGATGGGAGTGGAAGGAGCCCATGGAGACACCAGGAATGACCCCCCCACCCCCGCCCCCAATCCCCTCCCCCCACACCGCCAGGAACAGAGCAAGGCTCCTCGTACAATCTGTCCCCAGCCCGGGGAGCTTGGAGCCCGTCCCAGGTAAGCTCAGCAGACCATGGGCTTGCAAATAAGAGTGAAAGTTACTAGCCTCCATATAAAAGGAAACCCACAGACTGTGGGCCAACCACTCACTGAGAAAATATAGTTAAATCAGTAGAATCAGACTCCTTTTCTGTTCTCTGGATATAACTTGCTCCTGGACTTCTGTGAACAGTTAACTGAAAAGCTGTAGGGGTAGGCATCTGTTGTTTTTGCCTGCCCAGCCGCTTTCCTCCTTTTGCTGGAAATAGCATCCCAATTTTCCTTGAGGACTCACTCCTCCCCCCCCCCCCCCCCTCGCCTTGCTCAATCCATGTGGTCTCGGGTAGAGCTGAACCCGCCTGCAGCTTCAGGGAATGGATAGCCAGGTGACCCAGACCGTGACAACAAGGACATCGCATTCCACCGGCCACTGTGACTGGCTCAGGGGGAGGTGTAGGACTCCCTCGGGGCCAGCCTGATTCCATAATAGGTCTTTGTGTGAAAAAGATAATCTTTCGACCAGAGCTCCAGAGGGGACAGATATATGTCTGGGGCTGCTGGTAGCCATCTTGCCACCACAAAGAGAGAGTCCAGGCTGCCTGTAAATGGAGCCAAAGCAGAGGAAGTCAAAGTGACCCCCCGGCTGACTGTTCTTTCCCCTGGATCCAGCCTGACCTGAAGCTCTGCCCCCCTGGGATTTTCAGTTACATGACTCAAGACAACCTGCGGTTTGACAAGCCCATCTGACTCTGGGTTTCCTGGAAGAGATCTGGCTGAGGTCAATTGTTCTCTGGAGGGTTGACGAACACGTAAAGCCTACTATCAAGTCCCCGGAATGACAGGAAGCAGAAGGATCGCTTTTCCCAGGTAACACAACGTCTACCATGTTCCCAAGGCCTCTGGGGGGGGAAAAAAAAGCACCTACTGTCCCGGGTTACATTTTGGGAGGCACCGTGACTGAAGGATAGATTCTCTGGGAATCTATCAAGCTGTGAAGTATTCACAGTTTTAAAATTACTCATCAGGAGCTGGATTTTTTTTTCTCCTCTGCTACCTTAGTTACTGATTATTTCCAGAGCCATCAGATACACAAACTCTTGTTTTTAAAATGCAATCAGCACACCCACGCACCCATCTATAGATAGTAAAGAATAGGTAGCTGAAGCCCCTGGAATGTAATGCGATCACGCAGGATGAAATGGATAGCATTGCAAATGTACACTCAGCAGGAAAATACTATTTAGCTGGTAATTCAAGCTGGGGATGAATAATCAGTTCATTTTGAATAATGAACCAGGAAAGCAGTGCCATTTAGAAAACTTGGGGTCCATTCTTGTCTCTGAAAGCCTGGTGTGGCTGTGTCACTCTGATGCAGAAGGTCACCGTCCCTCCCAGGGGGCCCAGGCCACGGTCTCCAGGCAGCCGAGTGGCCGGCTGGAGACCACCCAGGCAGACTTCTCTCTGGCTCCAGTGTTTTGGGAGCCCATACGGAGGCCTCCCATGTCTCTGACCGCCGGCCCCGCAGAAAGACAGCTCTGGGGTCCCCGGACCTGTTGAAGAGCCCCATTTGCTGGTTTCTTGTCCTCTGCATGCTGGGTCCCATCCCTGGACTGCTCCTGTCCCGGGAGCCACCAGATCCTTGGAGGGAGGACTTCTTCCCAGTTCTTCTTGACGTAGTTCCAGAAAATGCTCCGGAGAATTATGGACCGTGTGCTCCCAGGACTGGGACCAGCCTCTTGAAGCGTATCCCAGAGGAGTGGCAATATGGGAGAACATCTCAGAAGGGGAAATTCACAAAGAAGCCCATCATAGCTGAGTGTCACCTGTTTTGAAGACAGTTGTTCCCTTGGTAGCGGTGAAAGTGATCTGGGGCACCGGCCCTGGAACCCTCGTGGTCATCCGATCTCTTGAGCCTGGAGCCACAGAGCTCATCTGGGACCTATCCCTGCCAGGCCAGGGGGTCTAAAAAACCCACAGCGTTCTGTGCAGAAGCCAGATTCCTAGCTGCCCAGGGAAAGCTTTGGAACTTTATTCTCCTGAAACCCTGACCTAATCCTTGCATTGAGACTGCTATTTACATTAAAATTGGTCACATAATGAAAAAAAAAAAAGTAGTTCATTAATATGCTAAGAAGTGCTAATTTGAACATTGCCAAAAAGCAATTGCAAATTCCATTTTGCAACTTGCAAATGTGATGCAGTGCAAATTAAGGCTGATGGGCCCATCTTCAGACACTCAAAACTTCTGGGCTTTCCAGGGCCTCGGCTGCGTTCATTGGCTCCAGGACCCAAGGGGTGACCTCTCCTTCCTTCCGGAAGAAAGACCGTGCCTCCGCAGTGGGAATGTGCCCCTGTTAGCCACTCCTACACTGACATCAGGTGAGCCAGAGCAGGGACGACACAAGAGATGTTGCTGAAATGACCCACAGCAGCAGAAGAGGCATCACTGGACTGTCACCACTGTGTCTTCAGTAAAAGGAAGCCATATCGGATCCACAACTTCGAGCCAAGACAACCGACCCGGCCCCCAGCCTCAAGCCCCTCTGCCAACAGGTGGCCCGTGACGCTCTGCTGAGCCGAGCTTGGCTTGAGAAGCAGCCTGCCGTGGCCTCTCTGAGCAGGGGAAACTGGGGTCATTGGAGGCAGGCTGGCAGGGGTTGGCCACCAGCTCCCCAGGGCAGCTCTGTCGGGAGATCATAAAGCCCGGGGGCCCTTCCACCTTCCCACCCTCCTCCCCCTACCCCCGTCCACCCAGGCAGAGGAGTCAGCACTCACGTACACGCCGGTTCCAAAGTCAGCAGCACATACAGGGAAATTGGGGCAGGGTCAAAAATACCCTTCGTAAGTCCCTAAGTCAGCACAGCATTGAGGACCAAGCTACCTTCTCCCAGTAAGTGCCACACAGCCAGCCTCTCCCTTGCTCTGTCTTTGGTGGACATTCTTTCTTCAGTTGGCTTTGGAGGCCATACCATATTTTTTTTTATGTGCATCTTTAAACATAGAACAATGCGTTCAACACAGCGGGATATTCTGGTTACCAAGAGGCACTGGTCAGAGGCCCTCGTCCCCACGGCCAAGGCTCACCAGCTGTAGGGCGGACGGGGGCAGAAGCTCCCCACGTCTGCACCCCCGCGCCAGGCAGCTTCCCTGGAAGATGAGCGCGCCCCCCCCCCCCCTGGTTTCCACCTTTATGGCAAGAGCATCTTACGACCTCATCCTCAGGGACCTATTCCTTCCATCCTTTGTGCCTCACTCCCTTCTCCAAAGGATGCCCACAAAATGAAAGTATGAAGTAAACAGGTGAAGGGACTGGGTAATTCAAGAGTAGGGAAGTCAGTGCTAGAGCCAGAAATAAGGTCATACACAGTCACACGGACACAGAGCCCCCAGAACACAGAAAACGTGGCTCTGAGCTTCCCATGGGGCCAGAAGCCATCAAGGAGAACTTTGTCCATAAAACTAAAAAGGCCCTGGACCTGCTTCTTCTGCAGCTGAGGCCTAAGAGAACTTTCTCTGGTGGGTCCCCTCCCAGGGAACAGACAGTAGAGTGGACAGTGTCCTCACTCTGGAACTACAGCCGAGTCTAAATTATGCATTTGGCAGGTCACTTCCCGAAATGTCACTCCATGGAAGCCCATGGATAATTTGAAAAGGCAATTTTACCAGGCAGTTCCCTGGCCCCAAGCCAGAGCTGGATGTGTGCGTAGCTCTCGGCGTGCTGATCTGCTGGTCTATTTCTACTCTGAGATGAGGCAGAAGGGAAGAGAACATGGAGGCAATCTCACACACACACACACACACACACACACACACACACACACACCTGGTCGTGTCCTCCTAGGCCCAACCAGCCTCTCTGGCATGTCTGTGCCTTGATGCCGGTGCTTTCCCTCCACGCCAGCCTTCTGCCACTCCCCAGATGGTCACACTCAGTCCCCGATGGGACATCAGCCAGGCTTCCTCTCAAATGTCCCCGTTCAGGAGGATCCCAGCGATCTGTCTGTCCAGAGCTGAGAGTTCCTTCCTAGTGCACATTATCATCTGAAATGACCCCTTTCTTATCATCCCAACTGGAACGCACACTCCATGTGGGCAGGAACTTACCACTTGCTGAAGTTGAATTCCAAGCACTAAGAATTCGGCCTGGCACATGGTAGATAGATATTTAATATTTGTGGAATAAAGAAATGGGCAGAGCAACCCTTTATAGAGTATGTTCTGTGTGCCAAGCACTGCTAAGCACTTTTTGAACATGTGTAAGTTTTATCCCTGCTCCATTTCCCAGAGGAGGAAACCGAGGCTCAGAGAGGCTAAGTCACTTGCCTAGGATCACACAGCTAGGAGATGGTAGAACTGGGAGCTCTGGCTCTGGAGTCAGAGCCTCTGACCCCTCAGCCGCTGAGCGATGGGGCAGGGTGCCCAGTGTGTGGCCAGCAAAAGTTTCATCGCCCTCCTGGGTTCCAGAGATCCTCCACATGCATCCCCCTCTCCCACAGCTGCCGAGCACAGTGTCTAATTCAGGAGCTCAGCTGCCTAATCCATTTAAATTCTTCTTTCTTTAACATTGTTGATTTTAGCTGAAATGCAAAGTGCAGCACAGAGGAGCCCCGACGGCCTCCACTGGAGAGTCTAGGATTAGTTCATTAATAGGTTCGGCTGCTGCCCATGCCGCAGCATACCATTAGGGGCTAACGGCTTCCGACCACGCGCCACTTAGAACCTCGCATTTGCAAATCAGCTCAAGATGCGTATCGCCGTGAGAGGACGGTGTTAAAGGAATGCATTTTTCATTTATTCTATTAGTAATCGCTATTACTGAAGAGGATGGGCGTAGGCAATGCAGAGATAGCTGTTCTTGTTTTTCTAAAGCAGCCAGCATACCCCATTCATGCCAGCATGGCTCCGTGGGGAGCTGCCGGCTGGGGGCACCTCAAACAGGGATCCCCCAGGAAGCAGCTTAGATCCCCGGATGGCCTGGACATGCCTGGCCTGGCCCCTGTCAGCCCTGCCCGCGGCCCACGCTCACACCCACGTCCAGAGCAGGAACCGTGGGAAACATAGGCAGTCCCTGCAGAATTCATGAAAATAGAATGCAGATTCTGGGGCAGGAGCTCCCAGTGCAACAGGAGAGGGCCTGGGTGAAGCCCGCAAAGCCTCCCACTTGTCCCTGAGACGCCTGCTCTGGTGCTCTGAACAAACTCTCCAGATCGAAGTCCAAGATGCAGTACCACTGACCCGATGGGGGCAGGAGCATGGAGGCCCCCCACCCAAAGGAGCACGCCTGCCATTCTGCACATCAGCTCTATCCTCACAAGACCCCCTCTCTCTTCAGGGCTGCTCGGAGTATTAGCATGTTTTCTTTGCCTCCTGGCTTCTGCTTCTGCTAAGTTCCTGCTTCCTGTGACGTCACTTGCCGTGACCTCCCATCCACTCCCATTGGTTCTTTGCTGCTTTCAGTTTCCGTGTGGTTCCCCGCACTGAGTAACAGCCATGCCTGGGAAAATAGCCACATAAACCAGGAAACTACCCTTCTCCTGCTTTACGTCCACTTCTCCTTCCTCTGCCATTTGTTCAAAGAGGCATCCATGAGACACCAAGGCTCCTAGTATCCTGGAAGGCCACGGAAACCAGCACGGTTCATTTTTCCCAAGCAAATTTTAGTTTATCAGGCAGGTAGGAAATCAGAGCTAAAAATCGAACTATTTTGGAGAGGCCCTGCCTGAACAAATATGCTGTTGGAGAAGAATGGCCTGACCCACTTCACCTACCGGTGCAACTAGCTACCTAAGGGGAAGGTAGAAAACACTGTTACAAGAAAGTAGTTTGGCTCCAAGAAAGACAGGCTCATATTGATACAAGAAGCCCAGTTTTTGTTTTTTTTTTTTAAAGATTTTATTTATTTATTTGACAGAGAAAGAGAGATCACACGTAGGCAGAGAGGCAGGCAAAGAGAGAGAGGGAGAAGCAGGCTCCCTGCTGAACAGAGAGCCCGATGCGGGGCTCGATCCCAGGACCCTGAGATCATGACCTGAGCTGAAGGCAGAGGCTTTAACCCACTGAGCCACCCAGGCGCCCCAAGAAGCCCAGTTTTTGTACCATTATCTTGGTCACTGTTATGTAACACATTGTGTTTCTGGGTTTATACATCAGTCTCATGACCTTGACTAATGTGAGTCTATACCCAAAAGATAGATCCACTCTCCGAATCTGAATAAAATCTAGATTCTGGATTTGTGAGGCTGAAAATCAAACCTCAAGCTGTGATAAGGTTGCCAACTCACAAATGCCACCCTAGAGACGCTGCCTTTGGTAAGTGCCCCTCCTCCCCCACCAGGCCCCAGTAAAACTCCCCGTTGAGGGGAGAAAGCAGGCAAAAGTGCACATCAACAGCGACCTAGGGCAGTGATTCTCAACCCCGGCTGCACAGTGGAATCAGCTAAATCTTACCCCGGAGATTCTGATATAAAGGGTCCAGGGTGCCACTCCGGCATTGGGCATTTCCAAAGTGGGACAGATGGTTCTGTTGTGCATTGCGCAAACCCTGACTAGCACTTGGAAGCCCTCAGTTCACACGTCTCTGTAGACATCACCAATCTGACAAAGACCAGAGGGTAGAGAGGAAGAGCACGCCACTAGAGGCCTGAGTAGAAGTCTCTAGAGACGAGGGAATGACTGCCACCGAGGGAATACCCCACTTCGTCCTTCGCCACCTCTTTTCTGAGTCCTCCTCCTCCTCAGTTATCTGTGTCAGACACCAGGAGGAACAGCTTGCCCTGGATGTAGTTTGCAACTGCCTTTGGATGTCAGTTGGAGCCTATAATTAGAATTCACCACGATTCCAATAACACGGGGCCTACCCACAGCCCGGCCCTTCAACGACATCAGCTCTAGCCCAGTGATTTAAAACCTCGGTGGACAGACTCGCCACACCTAACATGCATCTCCTGGTGGGCCGCCCCCTCTGATGGCCACGGAGCAGAAATTGAATTATGGCCTCAGATGCAAGACTGAGAAGTTGCGGGAGGAAGTCACAATTATGCACGGACCTGGCTGGGCAATTTGGAAGGGAAGCTAAATCTGTCTCCCCTTTGTCCTTCAAGTACCCTTCTGGAAACCCATCCCAGTGCCCTCCCCAGCAGAGTTGCAGCCTGCAGTGTTTGAAGCAATGCAAGGGCGGGGGGGGGGGGGGGGGGCGGGGGTGAGCTTCCCCAGGAACCCCTCTCCTAATGCCAGGATCGAGACAGCATAATTAGTCTTCACTTTCACAAGTAATAAATACACTCAAATTAAAAATACATTTGTACCACTCATTTTACCCCTGCATATATCATAACATGTAAATACACATTCCACTTGTCTTTCGCTAATCATTTACTTTATATTCTTGTGTTGGTTAACAGGGTAAATAACCATCTTCCTATGTATCTCAATATCATTAATATTCTTTAAAATTTATAGGTTCTCACTTAAGACTGAATGAGGGCCATTGCCTTTGGCAGTGGAAACAATTGGAAAACTTGTGAATTATATGCCTGGTTGGCTTCTATTTGCCAAGTTAAATATTTAAGAAAGCTCTTTTGTCATGAAGTTGACAGAAAGTTTTTAGTTAGCTTAACAATTCGGTAAGAAGAGTTGGGGACATAATACCAAATTTGGAATCAGGAGACTTCGGTTTGTGTCTCACCTGAGTCACGTAAAAGTGACTTCCGTGACTTTGGCCATCAGCCCCTCCCTGGGTTTTAGTTGCCTGCGTGGCCTGGGAACACCCTTACCCGCCCGCCTACCTCATGGTGGTCTGAGGAGTATCAGCAGGTGAACCACTGGAGAGGCCACATGGGGGCGGGGGCTCGGCAGGAAACGGAAGTCATCCCAGAAGAGTGTGGGCTCAGTCAGGGGACGAGACCAGGGACAGTAGGACACCCAGAGGGACCGGGGAGGAAACAGTTTCCAGAGCCAGTGCACTTAGGAACCTCAGAGGAAGGACCCCCTAACAAGAGCTGAGGTTGGGTGGGGCGCCCCAAACCAGGGAGGACCGAGCGTGCTTACCTCCTTCTTTCTCCTGCCTCTGATTTCCTTTCGAGGCTCCCAATGGCCAAGTCCTGTTAGAACCAGCCAGCGAGGAAGGGCAGCCCACACTGAAAGCCTCCAGGGGCACAGGGAAGGGCCAAGACGGCTGGACATGGATAGGGCTAGAGGCAAGAAACGGCTCAGAGGTCTTATGCAGGGCCAGAATTTCCATTCATGCCCAGGTATGAAAAATGTGGTACGTCCTTGCAGGGAGTTTTCAAAGCGCCTCAGAATTCAGGTCCCCTCAACTACCAAAGCCCCTGAGCTGAGTAAAAGGGAACATGCAGTTCTCGTCGGAGTGAGGATTAATAAGCCTCACCGTGAGAAAGTTCACTGTCCAAGAAAGCAGAGAGCTCGACGTTAGCTTAAAGAAAACGTATTTGCTTTCAAAGGCTTCTGCAAGTACTTTGCACAAGGATCCCTCCCTGGGATCTTTAAGCAGCACTCCGCACCCCTCATCCGAGGTCGGAAGCCAGCAGATCGGCAGAGAGGGGGGCACTTGGCCCCCCCCACCCCCAGACCCCACCCCACCCCTGCTCCAGTCCCCGCCACAGCTGGCTCCCGCTCTCTGACACTCCAGCATCAATGAAGAAATGTAACATCTGGGGCCGTTTTCGCAAGAACACAGCAACCAGGTGCCCCCGAATGCATGCTTAGTCCTGGGAGTACTCAGTAAGTGCCCCGGTCATGTTCTTTTTAGGAGAACATGCTGACCTGGAAACGGGGCGGATCTGAAGGTTAATTCAGTCCAAGCCTCTGTTTGACAGACACGGAAGTTGAGAGCCAGAGAGCCTTACTCCGTGTGACTTACTCGAGACCACAGCAAGCCAGAGATGGAAGAACTCCACCTCCCCGCCTCCTCGTCCGGTGCTCCTTATCCCCCAGCGGAGCGAGGACCATGCGAAAAGACAAGGGGGTGAGGTCTTTGTGGTGCTGTAAGGAGGCTGGGAGCACAGGCTCCAGACAGCCCCTGCTCCACCTAATGCGTGATAGTTCATCTTTCTAAGCCTCAATGTCTCCATCTGTAAAATGGGCACAAAGAACCTTCCCTAGTTCAGAGAGCGCTGAGGAGGATGAAACAGAGCACGTAAAGTGCTTGACGCAGAAGCAACAAGAAAATTTCCACCGTCGTCAGTTCACCAGAATACCCATATTAATGATAACAGCATTTTCTCAGGGAGAACACACACCCAATGCACACGCATTCTGGCACCGCCCTGGGGACGGGTTGAGCCGCGCCTGCAGGGGGAGGATGATGAGAGGGGCATGGATGGGCTGCCTCAGTGACTGGCCTGGCCTTGGGCGAGGCTGGGAAACTGGTCCGTTCACATGTCACCAGCGTCTTGGAGGCCGACATGGGGCCATCCTAACTTTAAATACCAAAACGATAATGACCTGTAGTTCCCACCACCTCGATTCTGGATTCCGGTTTCTCCCTCCGCGCCCCGCCCCCATGACCCCCCAGTTATCCCTAGAAGCCTTCAATGGGAGCTCTTCATACACACACACACACACACACACATCCCTCCATCGCCAGGCTGCAGACACCACAGAGCGTCCCGCCACCCCTGTGTTCTATCTCTGACTCCCCCGGCTGATGTGTTTCCATGGTAACCACCTGGTGCTGTCTCCCCAGATCTCCAGGGGGCGCCAGAGCAGAGCCTGTTGCCATGTTGAGGGAGGGGACACTGGGTCTCAGCCTCTCTCCCACCCAGACCCTTGGGGAGCTCCTTGCCCCTCCTCGACCTTCAACTACCCTCCCTACTGTCCCCGCACCCCAGTCCTGCCCCCAAAGGCTCCCTTCAGGGTCCCCCGCTCTCCAGCGGCACGTTGGGATCCATTCCGACCCCGAACCGTAGAACAGACCCGGGTGCCTGGAGTGGACGAGTCATTATGGAGTAAGGCATCCCGACATCCACTGAGGCCATGGCTAGGGAGTCCCCACTGGCCAGAGGAGGCAGAATTAAAAAATTAAACAAAAAGAATAAAATTGCTATTGCTTCTGGATGAAATATTCTGATAATCACAAGAAAGGAGAGCCTGCAACCATAATCATAATCATCTGTGGTCTTTGCCTGTGTAGACCTGGCCTAAGGCTTAAATTTAAACCCATGGTGGCTCTAAAAGCTACATGAATAGTTCCTTTCCCCACAAAACTGCCATACAGGGAGACAAATAATTTAAGTAGGGACAATGTTTCACCAGTATGCACATATTAAAAGTTTGAAATCACAACCCAGGGAAAGCCGCAGAGCGAAAGAAGGAAAAACAAACTTTTGTTTCATTTCTTCTAGCTGGCGAGATCATTTCATTCCGAAGCCGTCTGCGGTCCTCCCAGCCGGAGCCCACTGCTCCCTCCCAGCAAGGGGGTGACTATCACAGAGGAAGTGCCCAGGGGGCAGTCCCTCCTCAAAGGGACAGAGGGGGAAATGGAGAGAGAGAGAGACCCAGCCATAAACTCACCACCTGAAACATCCTCTGCGGTGAATGTGCTTCACCCCCAGAAAAAAAGTCAAATGCTTATTGACATCAGATTGATGGGAGCCAGGTCTAATTTCTAGCCCCGGGGAGCATTTCCACACTCTCACGCGACATGCTAGCTCCTACGCGTTTCCCCAGCCGCTCCCCCCTGCACCACCAAGAATCAATGTATGGGTTATAGATTATCGATCATTAAGGACCCAGACCACAGCCTCTCCTTCAGTGTCAGAGCGAAAGCTATTGTTCCCCTTGCCAGGCTTTTAACCATGAGTCATCCTACGGTTTTGGGCACAGAGCAATTACTCATCGTCAAGTTATCCTACCCGAGCTTATCAAGAATTTAAACTGAAAAAAAAGTAGATGTGCCTTCCTGTGGCAGCCTCCTGGGTACATGGGGAGAGTCAGAGTCACACGAACGTTCTTGGTCCAAGAGCAAACGCAAAACCGTTGGCTTTTTGATTGTCTCTCACTCATATATCGCGGTTTCGGTGAGACTAATATCTCCATTCTGTGAACCTGCCAGCAGATAGAAGTTACCACATTATTGTGGTCTGTTTCCGAGGACAAATAAAGTATGCTGCTCCCCAGTGTTCTGCAGAGCACGCCACGCTATAGACAGAAGTGTTTCAAGTCAACACAATATGAAAAAATTCAAAATAAAATGAAAAGTGTCTGAAAACAAACCAACATAAATATACAGCAGTCCTGTTAATTATGATTATTTATGATCATAAGAACTGGCATCATTACTGTGCTTTCCTTTCCAAAATCTCACAAACTTGTTACTATACAGCAGTTTAGGAGTTCTATAGGCTTAAAAAGGTGGCGTGCCTGAGGCGAAAGTCATTTTGGGCCGCGATCCCGTGTGTCCCAGGCGCAAGGGCTCGCCTGCGCACATGCGCGCATGCGTGCTGCTGACACACGACAAAACCCACTCGGACCGTCCAGCGTCCCCCAACATGAAACTGCTGCTAATGCCTTACAGATGTCTCTGATGAGCACCGCCAATCCATTAAACGGAGTGTTCCAGTTGCCTGCAAGAGGCCTGAAGAATGATCTAGAAATCCACCCCCTTGGGGGAAACGGCCTCTGGAACACCACCGACAACACTGAATATTTCATCAGGGATGACAGGACTTTTCTTTTCCTGGCCCACCCCCGCCCCTCCTCCGTCGCCCTGCCTGCCACGTCCCCCCACCCCCTACCACCCCTCCCTCCCGATTTTCTCTCCACTCACTTGACAAGTAGTCACGGCCACATCACTGCCGTCCTGCTGTCCTTGCAAGCTGACCTCTGTAGTGTGCGGTGCCCAGTGGTCATGCTGTCCTCGTCTCTCGCCAACCACATCTGACAGGAGACGAGGCCATCACGGCGGCAGCTCCTGGCACCTGAGACGCCCTGGGACTACACAGGTAAACCAGGGAAGTCCGTGTTGTCTCCGGACTTAACAACAGAAGGGAAGACATGACATCTCCAGCCAGGAGCCCACGTCCGAATATTCAAAAGGTTCATCATGCGGGTGATGAAGGCGACCCCTCAGCCCCCCAGGATAAGGCCAGCGGCAGGCAGCAGGGGGGTCGGGGAGGAGCACCTGGCCCCGTCCTCCATCAGGAAGAAGAAAAGCACAGGTGTATGGGCAGTGACAGTGACCCTTGGGCAGGGCAGGGGGAGGGGAGGTGGTGCCATCCCCCGAGGGCTTCTGGAACCCCTCCCAGGCCGGCTCTGCCCCCAAAGCCCCGTGTGGTCACCCGGGGAAGCAGGGAGCCCGGCTCTTCCTTGGGGCCACACCTGCCCACCGACAGGGCCCACGGAGACAGGAAAGGTTTATTTCTCGAGAAGGAAGAGAGTTCCTTGAAAACTGCATGGTAGTTTTTTGAGTTGCTATATTCTCTTTTTGGTAAAGTGTCGGAGTAGAGAAAAGCATGAAAAATTTTGACTGAAATAAATGCTTTCATAGAAAGCAGAGAGCCCTAGAGAATGTTCTAAGACTTGAAGAGCGTCAGACTATTTTAAGCAGGTGACAGTAATGTCATTGTCTGAGGGGTTAGGGTATTTTCCCTAGACTTATAAGAGGAAAGGGTAAGTTTTCTTCGACTAGACAAAGTAAAGCAACACACCTCCCAGTTGCTCGGATCACGCACAGACAGCGGTGACGTGTCTCTCCGCTTCTGGCCTTTGATGGAACTACCCAGCACTATCAGGGAGAGAGCATTTGCTGGCTCCAAGCAGAAAACCAGAGAAAGCACAAACACGCTTTTCAAATCACTCCGGTTTTTCCCAATGTTCATTACACACCCACCTCCGATCCGTCTATTCCAAAGCCTATCCCTGCATTGCCTGGAGTTACCGTGGCCGGAGGAGGTCTGGGGCAAACCCAGAGAACACATTTTTGCCAACCTGGAGCTTAAAGCTTCCTCCAGGCCACCCCCTCCTTCTCCGCCTTGGTCTTACTGAATAGTCAGTAAAAATAGAAAGTATCCGGACGGAGCCTCCTAGAACCACAGGCACTGATGGGAATCTTTCCTCTTTATACTAAGATACACAGAAAGGTGTCTCACAGAAATCTAACAAGGCCTGGGACGGGCCTGTGAGCCACGGTGTTGGCTTCTCCACGCCAATCTGGAGCTGTTTGAGAATGGTACTTGGGGGCGTGGGGGGGGCTGGTCCTGCGGTAGTCCCGCTTCTCTCAGGTCCACTCTCTGTCCACTCCCGGAGCCCTACAGCAGCGCCTGGAGCCGTGGGAGCAGCAGGGAAAGAAAAGGGAGGTGGCTAACAGGGCGCCTCGTGCCTCTGAGCTCAGGAGAAGCCCCAGAAGACGACGGGGAGAGGTGAGCAGCAGCCCAAGAGCACTCCTCTGCTTGCAAAGTTGCTGCTGCTTCATGAGATCCTGAAGTTACGGGGCGCAACGGAGCTCGAATGCCCGTAAGAACAAAGCACACACACACACACCCCCATTGAGCCCCATGGGTCACCCTTCTCGGGCACGGTCAGCTCCCTGGAACCCATGCCCACCCTGGCCGGCCCAGGCCCGCTTTGGCTGGTGGACCCATCCCTTACATGGGTTCGGGTGCACAGGCTCCAACTCTGATGTCCCTCATGGGATCGTGGCTGAACTAGAAGCCCTTAGGAATTCCCCAGAACACAGAAAAGCTCCCCGCCCCTCACTTAGAGCCCATCAGGCAGGTGTCCCTCCAGCCTTGGAATGAATCTCGATTTCTTCCCTTGAGCCCCGGGTGACGCGGCCGACTTGCCTCCAGGAAGCATGGAAACTGAATGTTTAAAATGGCTGGGACCTCCCTCCGAGTGCCAAGGGGCAGGCAGACCCAAGACCCACCGAGGGCCCTGCACGCTCTGACCCCCTCCCTCCGGAAAGCTCGTTCTGCAGCCACACTCACCAAGGAGGTGGAAAGTAGGTGAAACCAGGGGCACCATCCCATATTTGATTTTTTTTCTTCTTCCTTTTCTTTTGTTTGTTTTGTTTGTTTGCTTGGGTGGGGCTTTTCTGCGGTCAGAGTGTGCAGAGTTAGTGGGGCACGAGGTGTAGATTTTCGTGCTTGCCAAAGCGCCCTCCTCACCCCCTGCGGAGGGCATCGCAGGTGAGGGCCATGCCGCTGGGAAGGGGAAAGCTCTTTGCTCGACCTCAGCCCTACTGACATTCTGGCCCAGATCATTCTGCCCCGTGGGAGCCCTTCTGTGCATTGTACTATCCAGCAGCATCTCTGGCCTCTAGTTGCCACTAGCACCTTTTTTCCAACTGTGACAACCCCAAATACCTCCAGACGATGTCAAGTGGTGGGGGGTGCCTAAATGACCCCTACTTGAGAACCGCGGGTTCAAAGGATTTGCTCAAGTTCACTCGAACCCCCAGCTGCTGGCCCTGAGCCTCTGTCCCTCCCACCGCCCCCAGGGAGGAGGGGGCAGGGTTTAGCCTGCTGGTGCCCGTTCACACCTATGCCATCCCCCCCTCATGTCTTCTCCACTGGGCCTCCACATGCTGATGCTTCTCAAGGCCCAGGACTCTGCCACCACCGACCGCAGAAATAGGATCTTCCTCTGCAGGAAGCTCATCTCCCAACAAGTAGTAAAGGAAGAGACACGAAGTCGGACGCCCCGCCTGGAGTGTTTACAGCTAGGTCCCCAAATTGCAGCGTGCCCAGGATGACACAGCCTCCGTGATGATGGGTGGAGGGCGGCTTCCCACGGGCACAGCGTTGATGGCACGGTCGGCCACGCGGCCCGGCCACGCGTGCTGGGAGGAGGGCACTGCTCAGAGCTGAAGTCCGAGGAGCGTCGCTGCAGGGCATTGCCTGGCTCTCAGGGACCCGAGAAAGGGGGACCGGAGACCAACCGCACTAAACCTAGAGCGGGGGCGTTGGGGGGTGGGGTTCGGATTGATCTGTAAAAGAAAATCCACTCCCAGGCCAGGACTTCAGACCCTAATCTCTTGCCACTTTAGGAACTGTTTTAGGAGACTTAGGACACCACCCCCACTGCACCCCCCCCCTGCAGCGGGCCGGTTGCCCCGATCAGACCACTGGCTCCAGAGAGAGCAAGCACTCCAGGTTCCCCAGAGAATGCTCTGCCATCTGTGGGATTTCTCCCCGTGCGTGGCTGTGAGTTGGATTTTTACCCTGGGTATTTGGGGTATCCTCCTGGAGCCTGCTCCAGTCTCAGCAGGGGGTTTCATCAGAAGTTTGAGCTATGAGACGGATGTTAGAAACACATACCTCTGAGGCTGGTGCTCCCCCCCACCCCAATCTCCTGGGCCCACCCAGGCCTCTCTGAGCGGGAGACATTTGGACAGAGACACCAGTGCCAAGGAGCAGCCTGCCTCCTCCGGCAAAGGCACAAGCCAGTGCAAGAGTCCTGAGGCAGGACCAGGAGCTGTGTGTTCAAGGCACAGAAGGAAGATCCTGGGGCTGGAGTGGAGTAAGGGCGAGAAAGGCGAGATCGCAGAAAGAGACAAACGAGGCAGCTTTCGGCCTTGTAGGCCAAGGTCAAGAGATGGTGTTTTACGTGAATCAAAAGCCTTCACAAGGTGTTAAGCAGATGAGGAATGTGATCTGCTGCCAAAAAGACCCCTCAGGCTACGGGTGCAAAGGTACCGTGAGCGGGGAAAAAGCTGGTGCAGGTGACCAGTCTCAAGCAATGACAGCAGCCTGGGGGCCGGGGGGAGTGGAAGAGAAGCGGGGGTCATAGGAATGTGTCTGGGGAACAGGATACCTGCACCGGGCAGGAGCCGGGCCTTGCGGAGAAAGGAGGAGTCAAGGGTGGTACATTCGTCTGCCGCCTTGAGACTGGGGCAGAGACCCCAGACTCAGCGGCTTCAGACAGTAAGCATTTATTTCGCTCAGAGGCCCGAGCTGGACCATTCAGGCTGACAGTTCCGGGAGATCCCTCGCACATCCGGCTAGGATGGGGGCAAATGGGCTAGCTGGCTCTCCTCCTACAAAGGCCAGCAGGCGTGGTCGCAAGGTGAAGGCCAAGGCAGAGGAGTGCACGAGCCCACTCAAGAAGTGTTTTCGTGCCTCTGCTTCTGTCCTGTCGTTAACACTGTTGGGGGACAGCAAGTCACAGGACGGACCCTGGAGTCAGAGAGGCAGCACTGCAAAGAGAGACGGCCAAGGGCGAGGACGCAGGCCGCTTGCGAAGTCAGCCCGCCACGCGTGGTCCTGACCTTGGGCTTGTACGACTGGGTAGACGGAACTGCCTTTTGCTGACATAGAGCAGACCACGGAGGAACGATGGGCAATTTCGAGAATCAGGAATGACTTTTGCTTAGGGATGTACAGGGCAGCTGGAGGCTCAGAAAACTGCTCATGGGGGCCCACGGGAGCTGCCCGATGCCTGATGGGTCCTTCTTTGCTCATTTTAAACAAAATTCATCAAGCTGAGGTTCCAAAGTCCCAGGGCCACAAAAGCTCTTGATGACGCCAATGAGCCTACCTTGAGGGGCGACAAGGTGGCAGAGAGCAGCTCCTGCCCAGGGCCAAGCTAGCACTGTCGGCTGAACAGTCGTGGGTGTTTGTCACTTAGCCGATGGGCCTCCTCCCTCCGCTGCGTCCACCGTCCCGTCTCCACTGCAGAGTGAACTGAAGCTTCCATCGACGCTGAAAGACTCGCTGATTTTATGCTGATCATTAACTAAGAATATCTCTCTCCAGAGATTTATTACATTAATGAGCTCTGAAATCACTCATAGCAATTAACTATATTGTTTTTAAACTCTTCAGAAATCATCAAAACATGTTGGTTGGGTTTTTTTAGGGAAACATAAATAAGGGGCTCCAGTGATATCCAGACCAATGCAGCCGCGAGCTCTCTCCGTGCTTGGCTTTGGGAGTTTCTGCCCCCCCGTTTTCCAAGGTAGACACGTGCCTGCCCGGCTGAGAGAGGCTCCATGACCTGTAAGTGTGGAACTTTCTTTCTGGAGAGAGAACAGGACTCTGCGTCTGTGTTTGGGATCATTTTGAAGGTCGGGGGCTTGTCCTGCAAACTGCCTTCCCCCCACCACATGCAAGAGGCAGAATGAGAGCTGAAGGTCTCACATCCCGGGTAAGGAGGCCTCTCGCTCCCCAAAGCTGAGTGTCCCCACTTCTCCCAAATCCCTTGTCCCCGCAGCGTACCCCCTAACGCAAGCCTGCATGAGATCCTGCCCGCCAGACCCCCCATAGCATAAACCCATTAATGCAGCTGCCTTGGATATGCGGATGGGGTCCCTGAATCACACCGAAGGCTCTCTCTTCCTTGACAACTCACCCTCATTTCACTCCCCTTCACAAGCCACTGCCAAGGTCAGATGGAAAAGGGCAGGAGCTGAGACCAAGCCCTCAAGTATCCAGTTGCCTGGGTTCAAACACTGACCGTGGCACTCGCCAGGTGTGGCATGTGTGGACTCAAATAATTCCATGTACGGCATAGAACTCAGGGTCCCCTAAATACGCCCAAAATCCTTGTAAATTTAGGTCAGTGATTTGCCCACATTTTATCATTCAGTTTTCACAACTGTGAGATAAGAACTGGTATTATTCCCCATTTTACAGATAAGGAACCTGAGGCATGGGTTGGGGGGCAGGGGGACAGTTTGCCCCAGTCGGCCACAGGCTGGGGGTTCGTGCCCCTCGGGGTGCTCTCTGCACACAGCGAGGCTGCCCCTGCATGGGCCGTGTCATGGGTTTCCAGTCGGGTTCAGCCGTGGGAGCTCCTGTGAGGGATCAGAGGGAGAAGGACAGAGGGGTGGGGACGGTCATTCCACCAGCTCCTACTGGCAGGGATGCTGCTGGCTGGTGACTCCCTCCATGTAGCCTTTTCTGTCTTCCAGCTCCAAGCTGCTGTCCCCCAACATTCAGGTCTGGGCTTCCCCTCCCCCCTACACCCCCATGAACCCCCAAAACCCCCCACGCTCCTTCATAAATGGTGCTCTCATTAAACTCCCCTCCATTGGACCCTTTGGGAGGGCCATCTGCCTCCCGCCGGGCCCCAAACTCCCACGTCTGTACTCACCAGCCAACACTGCCTGTGTCCTGAGCCCCAGAAAACAAGACTTTTGTCCATGGGGGGAGGGATCATCTGAGCATTTTTTACTTATGAGGTTTATAGGAAGACAAGAAAGGTCTTAACGTTCTAAGCCCTTTGGCCGGGCTTCCTTCAGCTTGCTGATGGATGGTTGGGGGCCACAGGGGAGCACCCCATGATCACCAACACAGACTCTGGGGGCCCACGGACACCAGCATGTCCCTGGCTATTTAAATGCAGCCAGAGACAGTCCTATAACCTCCACTCAGCTCCGGTGTAAGCTGCGTGGCCCAGGAAGAATGCTGAGCACGTGCACAGGATAAGAGAGACCCAAAACCCCAGAGCGGAGGAAGACGTCCCCAGCGAGCCCCTCCTGGAACCCCATCGGCAAGGAAGCCAGCTGACTCTTCAGCAGGAGCCTCTAAGTCCCCAGCTGAGTGTGGCCCTAGTCACTCCAGGCCGAGGGTGGTGGTTGGGAGCTGGGCTTGGAGGAGGACAGACCTCTTCCCCCTATCCGCCTGGCAGACCCCTGGGGTCCACGGGGGTGAAGGCCTGCCCTGAAACTCACGAGGTTGGCATTGTCCTGAGTGAGGTCCCTGAGGTCACAGGACAGGGGAAATGGGATGGGAGTGACACCAGGTCGTGTCCTTGTATTCTTGCTTCTCTCTCCATCACCCCCAGCACCAACCCCACCCATCTTCAGGTGGACATAAAATCTGGGCATCCTTAAGGACCCAGATCAAATCCCTTTGCTCCGGGGGCTGAGCCAAGGGACTCCTCACCGAGTCCACGCCAACGTGCTAAGATGCCCCTTGCTGCATCATCTACCCAGGAGAAGCTCCATGAAGGACAAGCCTAAGGCTTCGTGCTCCCCGGTATACCCATCCCCACTCCCAATGCTTGCAGGCCTGGACACAGCTCACGCTCCAGAAACACTCACCAGCAGTTCCAAACAGCAGCCAAAACAAAGAAAATTGCTGGTTACTGGGGCTGGAAGGGACGTCAGAGACCATCTGGGCCATTTTACAGATGGAAAAACTGATGCACGGGGGGAACCTGGATGCAAAGCCAGAAGGTCCAACCACATTGGTAAGGCACTAATGTAAATGATGGTTCGCTTTTAAAGGCATCTGGTAAAAATTAAAACCTCCTAGGAGTTTGCTGGCAAATGGGTAGATTCTACCTCCTTTCACTCTACCAAGCCCTGTGTCAATGAAGTGAGATGATACTCCTACAGATGAACCTAGAATAAAGCAATCACATCAAAGTAGCATTGAACCATGCCCAAGGAAACTAACAAAATGGGGCAACGGGCACTGGAGTGAGTCCTGAGGGCAGGAGTGTCCAGGGTGTCCCTGGTCTCGGATTTGGGAAAAGACATTTGGGGGGCTGTTGGAAGGGGATGGTTTTCCAATTTTCAAAATGAGACCTTCATTTTCCGGGTTTTACAAAAACCATCTCCATCAAGGAGACTCCCACCGGAAGCACAGTGCAAATCACGGCATCCCAAACTAAGCTACTCTGAAGAGCCACTAAACTCCATCTGTGAACAGCACCCGATGCAGCAAGGCGAGGAAGAGGCGTTGTTGGGGAAAAGAGGGCTTCATCCATTCTCAGGCCTCACTCCAGTCCTCTGCCCAGTGCCCGCATGGCAACAAAACTTAAGCTTCTGAACAACATCCTTCCCTCTCCCCAGGTCACATTTCCTCCCCCGCTCCGGTCACGCCTCCCACCTTGCAGCAGGTGTGTCTTCATTGAGAAGATCCTCCAATGGAGCCAAATGACTCCCACCGAGCAGGATCAAAGTGGGGGGAGGCTCAGACCCACACGACCAGAGTTGGCTAGCATGACATGTCCAACGGAGACTTTTGCTAAAAGGAGCTCACGATGGCGCCACATACAGACCCCTTAGCTACAGCCAGGCTCACGGGCACCATGATACGACAGAAATAAAACTAAATTATATCACTTGTCATCATTAAGAAAAATTTTCATCTCCGTTCTTCATTTGAAAAGCACTATATTTAATGAATGAGTACTGAGTCATGACACGTAAATGACTAAAATATAGGAATTATACTGAGATCAACTAACGTATTTTTAAACCACGAAATTAAGGGACCTATTCATGCCTGTCCACGGTGCCACTCCCAGTCATTATGATGCCCTGCAAGGCTGCCTGTGAGCAATGGGGAACAGTGGGCAGTTCCACAAGAGGCAGACCAAGTCTCGGGCAAACTATCACATGATCCAGATGAAGAAGTCTTGCTGACCTGTTGGCCCAGGTTCTGCAAGTCTGTGAACTCTTTGCATGTATCCGATGAAGGGCATTGTTGGTCTCATGCCAGGCCAGTTCCATTCCAAGGAACATCTTATAGATTTATCACTGATGGAAGGTGGGGCATGGGCTCCTGTGGTGCTTCCAAAATGGCGGCCCACACAAGGTATGCGTGGCTCTTTCCCAGCTGCATTCATCTCCCTTAATTTCTCCAAGAAAATTAAGATGCTTCAAAGCCCAAACTCTGCAAAAGTTTGGGTGAAAGATGGCAGAGAAAAAAATAAGAGATGACCACCAGGAAATCCTGAGACAAGAAAAGTTCTGGTAAGGAACTATCTTCCAAAGAGTTGACCCATTCAGGTTAGGGTGGCCATGTTTTAGTTTCTGCACCCTAAGGTCAACTTCATTCATCTGGTAAAACAATGTTCCAAATTTCCATGGTGAAGAATTCCCTTCCATTCTCAGTCGTGAAGTTTGGGTAGGGTTGACCCCACACAAAGCATCAAAGTTGGACACTAACTTGTCCTAAATCAATCAATATATGACTTTACACTGACCACAGGAATTAATAACCCACTCTGACCAAGTAGTTGGTGGTTATGTATAAATACAAAGCTTGCAATGCCAGAAACATTGCGTTCACAGAAGGAGGGCTTACGGGAAGCTGATGATGAAGCCAATACCAAGAGCACCCTCGGTGATAACCTATAATCTACTGGATCAAACTTCACCTGAAGCAGAACTGCCTTGAAACTTATTGTTTACAAAGACCAAAACATTTCCCTCTTATTTAACCCCGTAAGAGTTGGACATTTTTCATGACATTCAGTGTTTCCAGAATGTAGAAGGTCCTTTCTAGAATCCTGTGTCCTACAGTGCACAGGGGCTTTCTGCCTCCTCCCATCAACACCTAAAGATGGCTGAACTCCATGCAAGTGTTCCACAAGAGCTTGTAACAACAGTAAAGGAAGGCAGCTGTATTGGTAGCAAGGACAGGGATCCCATGGCTTTCAAGAGAGCCAGTGGTCAGGGCTGATGACCATCCAGGCTAACCCCTCCCTCACTGTTTGTAGCTGACCTCGGTTATTCATCAAACCCCAGGCTGTCCCAGTCTTTGATATTTGGAAATGATCCCTTCTTTGAACTATCCAAGCCCGTTGTTGATTAACTGTCCCCTGCCAACCAAGCTTTTTAGTTTCTCTGAGATTCTGCTGAGGGTGTGTGAGGAAGAAACATGCTTAAAATGCCCCCATCCAAGTTCTCCATAAAGGGGCTACATAGCTCTGTCTGAATTCAATCAAGCACTTTGAGGCCACTGCAATCTTGTGAAGCCAAAGGCTTACAAAAAGAGGAAGGAGAAAGATGTGAGAGAGGAGTCTGTATCCTGCAGCCTAGGAAAGAGCGGTCGTAGAATCCTGCTCTGTTGTTTCTGTCACTCAAGTCTGGGTACAACCATGAAATTCCACATTATTCAAGAAATTCTTGGAATTCCCAAGAACTCCAGAATCCCACTCTGCATGGGGAGAAGGACCCTAAATGTCATCTCCTTGGGCCTCTAATTTAATGTTTATTTCCTCCCCAACCTCTCCTACAAATAGCCACATAACTTGTGTTGATTATGTCTGGGGATGGAGAACTCACTCCCCACTTCCTTGGAGATGATATCATTTTTAGTCAGTGCCAAGTCTCAAGTTTCTCCTTGTTCTGAGCAGGTATCCACATCTTTGAAGTTCCCAACCCTCAAGGCTGCTCCGAAGTCACCGGTCCCTCTTCGCCTGGAAGCTCTTCAAACATGCAATGCTAGAAATCACTGTCCCACTGTGGGTTCATATGTCTGCACTGAATCTTTTTTAACCACTTCTCACATACCCTTGGTCTATGTATCTACACTTACCCAGTCTTCATGGAGCACAATACTTTCCAGTGTGGTTTGGTCAGCACAGCAGGATAGAGCTCCTTCCTATCACCTCCATTGTTCTTTATACTATACTCCCATTAATGCAACCAGAATTGCATTATAGTTGGAGAGGTGACCTCACCCCTATGGAGAGGTCAGACCAATGGACATTCCCTCATTTTTCAACAAAGCTTGTTACCTTTGTAACATGCCCTGCCAGTATGTTTCACAATGCCATCAGTGACAATAACATCTTGTTTCTCGCTTTATTCTACTTTTATAGCGTCCCCCACCTTGGGCTGGTGAGGGCACACACGTCCTCCTGGTGGCGAGGTGCGAGCCCACCAGCCCCGGCAGGGTGGGGGAGGGGGGTACATTGCCGAGCTCCGGAGATGAATGTGTAAGTAAAAGTGAAGGTTGCCAAATTGAAACTGATCTATGTAGGCCACCCATTGCTAATTGTCACCCAGCTATTTTGCTTCCACTGGTCACGTGGTGGGTGACAGCCACGGACATTGATGGATTCCGACCTGACGAGAATTCTGGTTTCTAAAAACGAGAGAGAGAACAAGGGAGAACGAGGCGATGAAGTTAGCAGCCTAGCGTGAGGAGAAGGGAATGGGAACAAGGGTGTCTCTGACAGCTCAAGCTGAGGAGGAAAATTAGAAAAGAAAGCCTCTGCCACCGCCATACGCAGCGAGGCCGGCCGGGACAGCTGGAAGAAATATCGTCCGACCCGAATCCCCGGCCAGGATTGTGATACATGCCTGCATACGGCTATCAATAATCCTGCATGATTAATGCTAATGATTTATGTTAATTTTGCCATAAGCTTTATTTGTGCCCGGTGTTGAACTTAAGGATGTCAAATCATTCCTTAGGAGGTTGTTAGAGATTTTTAAAAGCAAAGTCTAAAATATAACGCCTGACATCCCATATATCATAACCCCTGCCTCCCCAACATTCTCTGTGAGACGAGGGTCACCATTCCCCATGTAATTGCCTCTCGTTCAGCAATAAGTCCTTGGAAAAGGATTCAGCACTACAGAAAGGACGGCTCCGCAGGGGCCTCTGGGTTCCCCCCTTTTTGGGGGGTTGGGTTTCAGGGCAGCCAAGAAGGCAATGTCCATAGCTGGCACCCCCGCCCTCGCTGTCGTCCACGAGCCACTGTTCACCCCAGAGGAAGGGCGGGTGGGGACAGGCTCACCGAGCCTCGTCCCAGCTGGTTGCAAAGCAGAGGCCTCAATCTCCCTTCTGTTAATTGGGGCAGGTGGAAAGTTCAGCCCACCTCACAGGAACACCAGGGGGCTCAGACGCAGTAACTCCGTGGAGATAGTTCGTTCCCCCCAGCACCCCGAATACGCAACGCACTCCTGTTTCTCCAAGGCGACTCTGAGTCCCAGTTGCTTCCCCAGCATCCAGGTGTGGCCCTGCCCACCTTGCTCCTGTCCATACACCAGAATTTGGTCCACGTGGCTCCTTTGCTCTCTCCCAGACACTGGGAAAGCTCTCCGTGGGGCCAGCTATGGACAAGGATGATGAGAAAGATAGGGGAGGCAGGGACAGCAATGTAAACGTCTGAGATGGACCAAATCAGAGCCTGACACCTGTGTGACACGAAGCGTGTGCCCACTATGCAGAGGACAAGAGGAGGCCAGGTCAGTAGGATACAAGAGAAATAGAAAGAGGGCATCTGGGACGCCTGGGTGGCTCAGTCAGTTAGGCGCCTGCCTTCAGCTCAGGTCATGATCCCACGGTCCTGGGATCGAGCCCCACATAGGGCTCCCGGCTCAGCGGGGAGCCCGTTTCTCCCTCTGCTTGCCGCTCCCCCTGCTTGTTCTCTCTCTCTCTCTCTCTCTCTCTGCAAATAAATAAATAAAATTTAAAAAAAAGAAAGAGGGTGTCTACCACCACGCCCACGCAGAGCCACGGGACGTGACAACCGACCGTCGGCAGAACTTAGCTGAGCCCCGGCAGCTTCTTGCCTTGTACTGCTGCTGTCTGTCCCTTGTTCCTCCTTAAAATCCCACCCGGGACTGGCACCACCCTCTTTGGCCCCTGGCTCCAGGCTTCGGGGCTCCCTCAAGGGCCCATCCACGAACGGCTCGGCCGACTAGTAGCTTCATCCACCTGTAAAGCAGTCATCCCATGGGGGCGCTGACTTGCTGTCCAAATAGAACCCTTCCCACTCTTCCCTATCACAGCCAGGACCCCAAGGCATGGGGGAAGTAATTTATGGGGGAGGTAAAACCCAGGTCCCTCCTGACCTTCCTCCCTCCCTCTCTTGCTAGAGATTCATTATCCATAGCTTAAAAGCAACAATTTCTATATGGGTTTGTACCCGAAAGGAAATATCCTCTTTGCTCTCCTGGATTCCTAGGATGGGGCTCCAGTAAACCCGCTCAGTCTGGGCTGTACGGCGAATACCTGTCAAAACGTATGGACCACGCCATTTATCAAATAATCTGCTCCAAGAGCAGATAGGCACTATCAGCAATCTGGTATTGATCCGTACAGGCCCCTGCTATTGTTCATCCCTGCATCCCGAATGGCAGCAGGAATTAATGAAAGAAACAAAACAATGCATACCAATCACGCAGCCCCGCAACTCTGTTTGCTGCTCTCATTAAGTTGGGCAAAGTTTTCCCCCAGCTAACCCAAAAGCTTGCCTGGGAAGGGTATGCCCAGGAGGCTCATGGACCCTCCAACTGCCCTCTCTCCCTCAGTCAAAAGCCAGCCTCTCCCCCAAGAGAAGGTCTTGCAGAGCGACCCTCACCAGCCCCCCATCTTCAGGCCTCCCTGTAAACAGCAAGCCCCATCCCCCAAAACCAGACACTCCTGCCTCACCACCACCGTGTTCACACCCATGTGAGCTTCAGGGCTCGGCTGAAATGGCACCTCCTGAAGGCTGCCCCCTCCCTGCAGCCAGAACTGACCTCCCCTCCCTCTGAGCATTCACTGTGCTCCACCTGAGCTACAACAAATAGTAAGCTTTGTGTGTGTCCAGCCTTGAAGACTCAGAAAGAGTAAAAGCCAAGTAAAACAAGCACATAATTGTGAGTCCTGCCCTCTGAGAGCAGGGACATGGACGCAGGAAACTTTGCAGCCCCACAGGGTGCTGAAGACCATTAACAATGGCTGGATGGGTGGATGGATCGTTGGGTAGATGAACCAAAGTGGATGGGTTGGTGGGGGATGGATGGACAGAAGGAAGCGGATGACAGATGGGTGGATGGGTGGGCTGCTGGATGGGTAGATTGATGGGTGGATGGGTGGATGAATGGAAGTGGATAGATGGGCAGGTGGACAGGTGGGCGGATGCCTCGAAACCAAGTAGGACAAGAACTCAAGAGTATGCCACTTCCATGGCCGCGGAAGGGCAAGGGCCTCCTGATGAGGGACTGCACCGTGAGGTTCACCTTCCTTCGCAGAGTGCAGAACATCTCCTCATACTTTTACCCATGGTGCCAGAGAGCCTTCTCACCCTGACAGAGCAAGGGGAGACACCTGGGAGCCCCAGTGAGGAGACAGGATTCGCGTGGGATCACAGAGCCAGGCTTCACACAGCTGAAATCTCATGAAAGGAAAGAGACTTGATTTCTGTCTGGTCTAAACCAGACCTCCCCCCTCATGACCGCCCAGCCAGGGCTCCCTGCAACCCAACCCCGCCCCCCAGCCCAGCCACGCCAGGGAGTGCCCCTGCCCCCTTGCAGGGCCCGAGCATCCGCAGCACTGGTCCCCTTCGAAGGGTCCCCACGTGGCTGCCTTGATGGTCTGAGTGGGGTGGGGGGCGCCTGGGTGGTGCCCCCCAGGCTGCAGATGGTGAGGTCTTCGCTTTTCCTCAGCTTGGAGAAGGCCTCAGCAAGAAAAAAAGAAAGAAAGAAAAGAAAAAGAAAACAAAAAGCAAAACCCACCAAGAACAGAGCCTTCCGCTTGGCTCGAGACCTTTCAAGAAAGGCAGCTCTCCCCGCGTCCAGGAGATGAAGCAGAAACACTAAGTGGCTCTGACCGAGGCCTCGCTCAGCTGAGCAGGGCCTCTGGGGGGCAAGAGACAGTTCCAGTCTGGAAAAGCACAGACCAAGGGGTCAAGCTGGGCCAGCCAGGCATGCGACAAGCAATTCTCCCAGGACAGACGGCCAATCTCCACCTGCGTGGGGCTCTTGGAGGTCAAGCCAGGTGTGGGGGGCCATTCCCCGTTCACCCCTGCCCTGAGGCTCCCCACAGCATCACCTGGACATGGGACCCTCCTCTGGGGCCACATCACACGTCTGCCTGTGGGGAAGAAAGAGCAGCAGTGGCTTCTGTTTCCAGCTAAGGAAGACAAGTGTGGATGACGAGGACGGCTGGGCGGTCGGGAGGGAAGAGCTGGAAGGGAGGAGGAAGTGACGGGGGTGACAGGACACGGAGCTCTGGTTCCTGCCCTTCAGGTCTCCCGCAGAGCGCAGTGGGGGAGGAGAACCATGAGACCGTGCCGTCGGGCACCGACGGGCAACCCAACACCGGGCCCCCTGCTCGGGGACACCTCCTCTTCCAGAATTCCAGGGGAGTGCAGAATGTTGTGTGACCTCTCCCCCATCCCTCCTTCCTGAGCCTCCAAATATCTGCTTGCCCAGCGTTCATCCAGCGGGTACCATTTTGTCCTCTTGAGTCCCTAGAGGCCAAGGTCACGATGACCAAAGGTGGTGTCGGCCCGCAGTCCAGCTGACCTCAGGAGAGGACCGATCTGGGAAGACTGACCCACCCCTGCACCGTCCCACCACCATTCAGGAAGAAATTCATCCTGGGCAGCCAGGCCCTGCTGGGGCTCAAGGACAGAGGCACCAAGGACAGGCCCTTCCTCATGAGCCCTGTCCCAGTACCGCAGAACCCACGCGGCTCCAAGGGTGTGCCGGAGAGATGGAGAATCGGAAGTCACAATGGGCCTTGAAAGAGGGGAGGCCACACACAGACAGACAGAAGCGAAGAAAGGTCTAGGGAGGAAGACGATGACCATTTCCAAGGAATCCCACCACATTCCAAGGACGTATGCATGGCAGAGCCCTGGCCTGAGCACCAAGCCCCACAGCCATCCCATCCCACGGCCTAGTTGGCGCTCTCCCCGTGAGGACCCCTCTGGGAGTCCAGCGTGATTGCACTGGGAGCTGGTGATGGGAAAGCCAACGCACAGCAGTGCTGCTCAGCGTTCCGGAGAAAGACATCAGGCCAGGTCCCCGTGCTGTCATCAGCCCCCGAGGGTTGACACCGCGCAGAACCAGAGAGCCAATCAGCACACCTTGGCGACGCGGCGACTTACATCACCTTTGGAAGCAGAAGCTGCGGAAATGGGACAGACCACCATGCTCTGGGACTCCACCGGGACTTTGCTGGCACAGAGCACATCGCGGGCTCAGCATCGGGTCTCTTACCTTGACCCGGATGAATGCCCCGCCCCTCCCCCTGCCCACGCTGCCTGGACGAGCCCCTCCGGCGCCCACATGTGCCTCCAGGACAGCAGCCACTGTCCCTTGGCGGCTGACAGCCTGCCGCTCTCAGCCTTGACTCCGGAGTGCAGGCCCTCTTGCTCTGGGTCAAGTCCAAGAGAGCTGACCGAGCAGCAGAATCGGACTTGGCGGCACCCGAGAGGTGGCGCCGGGCAGCCCTGAGACGGGCTCGGGGAGCCTGGGAGCCACTGTGCCAGCAGATTCTAGTCGTCTCTCTGTAGAAGGATATTGCTTTTAAAATAGGTTATGTTTGCTGCCTGCAGCCCCGAGAATCAAATGGGATGTTGCTCAACGGGTTCTTCTAAACCTTGGACAGGAGGTTTCCACCTGCCCTCCTCTCCCTGGGCATCCCTCGCCTCTCACCCTGGAGCTGAGCTGCCGGTTTGCTCAGCTTGCTTGCTCGGGATGGGCTAATCTGCCCCCCCCCCTCTCTAATGACAGCAGCCCACGAGTGCACACCTCCCTAGAAAAGCAGGAACTGAAATCAAATAGCTACCAGTGCAGAGGGTAGTGTGGGACACTGAGCAAGGAGAAAATATGAAGAAAACCCTCATTCCATCCTTAAGGATCTCCGAAGAGACTGGGGAGAGAGCCAGGAGGCCACAGAGTCAAGCAAAGCCAAGACACCAAACTCCAGGCCCCACTCCCAACAGCACCTTGTCAGGAATCTGAGGGGTACACAGAATAGTCAGGTGGGATTCCCCCGATGTCCCCTTTCCAAACTTCCAAATGTCTCTTGCTTGGGGCTCACCCGGGCCCTGACAAGCCCCTGGCAGAGCATGGGTCTGGGAAGCCACTGTTCAGCGAGGTGTTTGCAGAGAGCTGAACTCTGCAGCTGGAGGGGCACAGAGGTGCCCAGGTGACATCACTGTCATAGGAACGGCCCCCCTCCAACGAGGAACTGGGACACTTCACACCACACAACCGCAGACCGCTCCAAGGCCACGAGAACCCACGCAAGGCAGGTGGGATGAGACTGTCCGGACTATGTCATCCCCATCCTCTTCCCTGAAGCCGAGACTGAGGTCACACGGCACATCCGGGAGACGGGAGCGGTCAGGGAATGAAAAGCGGCAGCCGGTCCGTGGTCCAGCTTGGATTGGCAGGCACAAATTATCTTTCACTTTGCTTACCCAGCATTGAAAATTGAGAAGGTCCTACCTTTTTTTTGCTTGTTTTTTTGTTTGTTTGTTTGTTTTTAAGTACTGAAGTCTGTGCTACCGCTAAACAGCAGAGAGCATGACAGACTGGGTCACATTCTCACCTGGCAACATGAGTGGCCAAGGCATGCCACGATGTCACAGATGCCAGCCCCCTGCCTGGCCCCTGCAGGTGCCTGATTTGTGACTCTGGAGTGGATGGTGACCACAGATCAGCACACGACGAGGAAACCACAGGGCCCCTGGGTGACACTTGGCCACAGCAATCCCCACCATCACGCGGCCCTAAAAGAAGGGGACCTTGGAGAGCCAAGTTTCCTTCTAAAGAGGTTCTCCCAGGCCTTTAGAGATTGGGGGAGTAACCTTTTCAGCGAGGCAAGACCAGATCTTCCTAAGCGTCTTCAAAACGAGCCCGGTGTCCTGGCTCACCCCATCTAGACTGCAGGTGCGTCCTCAGCCGGTGGCTGTTTCCGGGAGGCAAGCAGTCTTGCTTCCAATGCAAGGAGGGGCTGTGATTGACTGCCGGGATCCAGTAAACAAAGAGGGTTAAAAAAATAAAGCCAGGCTTCCCGTCTGCCCTTTGCACACTAACAGCCGCTGTTTGCTGGGGCTCCTACATGAGTAACACGGGCATGCTGATTTCCATTACACAGAACATTAATAAGAGGAGGCACTGACCCTCTATTGCCGAGAACCAGGTAAATGACGGGGAGGGAAAGGGGCCGAGAAATGGTAGGCATTTTATACCGCACGACTTGAAGGGGAATGCGTTGCCTATAAAGATGACGGGTGTTGTAGCACCGAGGAAAAAAACATAATTTTTCATTGATGTACGGCGGCAGGGCTGGAAGGAACACAAATACTACAGTAGATCCATTAACTGGATGACAAGAAACAGTGTTCACATCCACTGACTAAACTGTTTTTGATTCTTTAGTACCAACATGCAGAATGATCCTTACATTATGTTGCCAGGGAAAAACCTAAAAATGCATTTATTTCGTAATGTAACTTTCTTGTATTATCATAATAGAGTCATAACAGTTGTTGCAAACACTATGGGGTCTAAAAAAAAACACCTAAGTAGAGTTATTAAATTGGAAATTTTTTAAAAGGGAGAAATTTGGAGTGTCTGCAAGATTGTGGCCGCCTGCGGGAACAGGGAAAGTGGCCGGTGCCGAGTCCCCTTTGGCCACTCCCTCTGGCCATCTGCGCAACAGACCCCGCACACCACCCGTCACAGTCAGGCGGGACCGGGACACACCCGGAGAGCCAAGTGGGAGACATAATCATGCCTTTGCAATCACTCTGTGAAGAGTGAGATTTGCAGGGAAGCATGCCAGTCACTTTCCCCATCGCCAGCCTTCTTTCCCCAACCTTCGGCCCTCCTCCTCCTCCTCTTCTCTGTCTTGAGCCGGTGGCCCATTTGTCCCATCTGTACAATGGGAACGAAGAAGGCTGTTTCATGGAACGTGCCGAGCACAGGGCTGGGTGTTAAATGGGTCGTCGTTAGCGGCGTGACTGCGGTTCCCATCACGGCCACCATGCTGAGAGCCGCCCCCTCGAGTCCGCAGCTCCGAGGGTCCCAAGGAGCCAGCCCAAGGATGCACTCTTGGCGCAACTATATCCACTGACCTCAAAAACGGAAGGCATCCTTATTTTCACTATTGTAACCAATACACCGTGCTCAGGTGGGAGAAGAGCCCAGCCCCCCCCCAACCCCCAGGAGGGTCCTCACCTGCAGCTGGTGCGGGAGCTACAACAATCAGGGAGCCTATCACAGAAGCAGAAACGAGGTGTCAGGAGGGAAAGGAGGAAAATAAGGGAGGCTTCGCCAGGACGCAACCTGACTGCTCGGGATTTAACGGACGCAGATGGTGGCTAAGGGATTCTGGCAAAATGAGCAGGTGGACAGAGATCCGGGTGCGGGTGGGGAGCGGGGTGATCTGGGGCAGTGGAGCCCGGGGCGTCTATGGCAAGCAGCAGGTCCGAAGCCAGTGAGAGGAAGGCTGGGGTGGTGGTGGGAGAGCCTGATTCTAAAGCCGTGTTTCTGGTCACTCCCAGCTCCCTCCATGACAGACCGGAAATGGCGAGAGGGACCACAAGGAAGGGACAGGAGGACTTATTTTCTTGATTTGTTGTGTTCCTCGGATCCCTGGGTGGTTGGCACCGGCAAGGGGAAGGGGAGCCAATTTGGAGGAGGTAATGCAATTGAGGAAAATAGCAGTATAGGTCCTACAGTTGATCTTTCAACTGAACGAAAATGCAAAGGGATCTATAGTAACAGCAGGAACCCGAATTCACTGGGAACTCTGGGCCGGGCGAGTACAAGGATGCCCACCAAACACCCGTGATCTCATTCGGGCCTCACCCCAGCCGGGGAGGGGGCGTTACCCAATTCCTGATGAGGAGGCCAAGGCTCAGAGAGGGTAGATAAGTCATCCCACTACACAGCTGGTTAGTGTGGTAGTTTGAATTCCGACCCAGACCTCACCCAGCTCCAAGGCTCATCCTCTCAACTGGGACCATTTCTTTTCATCTCAGCTTCTCTGTGTGCAGCGAGGAAAGAGGAGACTGCCAGGGCAGAAACCACGGACTTCATGGTCCACCGAACCAAAATCACATCGGATGGGCCATTTGCAAAAAGTAAAATATGTTCGTACCCATATTGGACACCATCAAAAAGGGGGGGGGGGGGAATCCCAGGCAGATTCAAGATTTAAATGTGGCAAAATAAAACCATAAAATCCCAAGTGAAAATTAGATGAACATTTTTATAATGTTGGGGTGGGAATGGATTTGCAAAATATCCCCAAATATGACTAGACCTCCTGCTCAAATTATCACTGTTGCCTGCCTCTCCCTTTGATGGGAAAAGTTTGGTCTTCAAGCCTCCTTTATTAAGATGCAGATTTTCCCTGAAAGGGGGGTCACCTTCCGCAGAAGTAATATCGGCTTTCTTTCCAACTCAACAGCACACAGAAGGGACAGGTCTTGGACAAATACATCTTGATTTGGGGAGGGGGTGGGGAGGGAGCTGAGGCAGAGAAGAAGTTATCCTTGGAATCTTGAGGAGGGAGAGCAGCCCACCTGACTTCCGGGCTACAGAGGCATTTTCCTACAGCTCTCTACCAGATTCTACAAATCCATAAACCTTTGCTGAGGTCTTACTGGGTACCAAGCCCTGTGTTACAGGTAATGCGAAGACCATTGAGAATAAGGATGTGCTACTTGCCTAGGGGTCAACGCCTAGAAGCAAATGCTAGACACAGACCTAAGCTCCTTCGATCAGGTTAGCCACAAAGTCAGCCGTGTCCTAGCCAAGAGAGGACGGTGGCATTCCAGGGACAGGAGCCTCTGAAGCCACTCTGTCCACCAGCTTCACTCTTTGACCCACCTTCACAGAAGCTGCCTGTCGATGACTTCTCCACATTTTAATTCAATTAGATCGCCGAGCTCGGTACAAAAGGGACTCACAACAAGATCTGGACAATGTAAGTAAAAAAATACCTGTAATCTGTTTAACTCCCGTGTTCCACTCCGTTGCTCCAATAAAGGCCGGGATTTCTGCGGCCAGCTTGCAACCCAAAATCTCTATTGGTTCTCCTATAAGGAGAACACAGAGACCTCATCACCAACACACGTTTCTTGGAGCAGAAAATGTTCATGTCCTGTTTTGGTTTTTCTTCATTTTTTTTTTTTAATTTTCCAATGAACATGGTTTGCACTAATGTGACGTTTGTGCTAAATATATATATACACACACACACATACAGACACACACACACATCACACTGTTTCTTGGTGCCATTTCCATGAATAATTCAACATGGGAGGTATGTCTTGGAAAATCATCATGTACAATCCACAGTGACGAAGGAGCCGGAGCAAAGTTGGAGGGTCAGCTGTCCGACTTCTTGTTATCTGTCCAGAAGCAGCCGTAAATTCACTGCAAAAAGCAAGATCCCAGTTCCCGGGAGCAAAGGGGTCACTGGAAGCAAGTCAGGAGGACGTGGCTTTATTTAATTGAGAACTAAATATCTTTGGGATTGTGTGCTCTCTCCAAAGGAAGGTCACTTTGCTGGACAAGCATGTTAGTGCCTCCTTGGTGGTCTGTCCCCTGATTAAGCCCAGATCTCCCCTCTGCATTATAGGTTCCTCTTCTGTGTTACAGGGACACAACCTGCCAAGCCAGTATCTGGATTTCCAACATCATTCCCCACTCCCTGGAGCCCCCATGCCGCCTTCTCCCCCTCATTCAGGTACTCAGAGGCCCCCACTCATTAGCCACAGAGTCACAGAGACTCGCAAGGTATTAAGATGGCAATATCATCTTATTGGCTATTAACACAAATGTGCCAATAAACATAGTGCATAAAAATTATACATATTCCCTCGGAGTCCATAATCCCGAACTGATATGGCATAATGCAAAACACACTTCCCCAAAAGTAGTGCTTAAAGTCACGATGTACAAATTGAATTTTAAATAAATTTCCTGAAACATCACCAGTGGTTCTAGCCACATTAGCTCCACACATTTACTAAAACTAAAGCGCAGAGTGGCCGTGCCCACCGCAACCCCAAAGGGATGGGACCAGTGGGCGTTTGTGTGCCTTGCCCGTTGTCCCAGAGGTGGACTCACTGTGTGCGTATTTGGGCACAATTGTTCAAACAACCCAGTACATTCCCCTCAAGGGTTTTCCCTAATTATCAGTGATCATCAGGTTCCAAAAAGTCAGCTCGTCTTCACCTCACTCTCTATCAAAGAGGGAGATGTTAATTGCATTATCGCCTTGCCAACACCTTCCGAAATGCTGTTGTGATCATTAGCAGCCTACCGTGGAGCCAGAGTTGGCCCCAATTTGGAATGAGCCAGTGAAGCACTTCCCAATTCCACGTGTGCGCAAACACAAAATATACAGGGCAGTGGCCGTAGGCGAAGGGGACTCTGGGGGGTGCTGAAAAACCAAACCTGCCCCCCCAAAATTGAAGAGAGCATCAGCCTCATAAAACGTCCAATGCGTTGGGTTCTGGGATCCAACGCTCTTCCATGCTCTCGCACACGCACGCACACAGGCCAAAGAGGGAAAAACGAGTCCTCCCAAGCCTTGTCACTTTTTTTCCCCCCATCCCTCGGCCTCCCTAATCAAGCTGACAGTCCAAGGAGGAAAATCAGAGGGAAGCGGAGTTGTCCTGCTTGATGGACTACCTCTTCTTGAAGGCTGATGGCGTGTCTCCTCTCTTAGATAAATAAGTGCTTGTGGCCATTTACGTTATTTTCAGCAGAGACCAAGACCAAAAAATGTTTTGTCCTTGCCCATTCAACTTATTCCCTTCAAAGCACAAAGCAATATTGTGGTTTTTGCCAGTGTTCCTCCCATGACTCACCCACCAGGTACCTTTTGGACCATATCGGATCTCACGCCCCAAACCGGCCCCAAGTCTTCAAGGCCTGCCTCAAACCCCAGCACCCCCTACCCTGTGCCTCCTTTCTCAGCCCCATCAGAAGAGAGAAGATTAACTGCTGAGCAGTTGATATCTTTATGCTAGAAAGAGCTCTTTCAAAGACTCACTCCTCAAGGAAAAAAAATGGGCACGTGATCAAACAATTCACACGAGGAGAAATAGACATATGCAACAGACATAGGAAGATCTATTCAACCTCAATCATAAGAAAAAACCCAATTTTAAATATTTCCATCTATCAACCAGGCAGCTTTGTAAAGACCATCCCCTGCTCAAAAAGTGAGACTGCCACTCTCCTACCCGGCTCACGGGACCAACCCTCCCCGGGGACAAGTTTTACAAAATAAAGGGGCCTCCCTACCCAGGACTTCCTCTTCAGGGAATTCAGGATTACGTAAGACCAGAGGTGCACCCAGCGATTCACATGAAAAGGCATTTGTCACAGCCTCACCAGCAATGTCAAAGAATTAGAAACGACTCCGGGTTTACCAAGAAGGAAATAGTTAAATGATATGATACATCCTACAAATGCAATTTTGTGAATTCTTTAAATTAAAAAAAAAAAAAAGTTTGTGGAAACCATTAAGGACATGGGAAATGTTTACAATATGTTAAGGGGGAAAAAAGCAGGACATAAAAACTGTATGTATAGTAGATTCCCAATTCTGAAAAAATAATAATACATCTAAATGCCCATGGGTCTGTAAAGAAATGCATAAAAAATTTAACAATGTTTATCTCTGGGTAGTGGGATTACAGGCGGCTTTTATTTTCTTCTTGAAACTTGCCTGTGTTTTCAAATGTTCAAAAATAAATTTGTATTCCTCCTCTATTCAGAAAGCAGTGTTTTGCTTTTGTTCTTTACACGCGCCGAACCCCCACAGCACTTGCTGTCGGAATGACTTACAGCAAAGTGCGTGTTACCCCACCTCTGTGTGAGTTCATTTCGGTTTCTCCTCCAGGCTGAGCCCCCAGCAGCCCAGGGAGCAGGCCTCCTCCTCCTCCTCCCCTCCCCTGCTCTCCATCCAGGGTCTCCAGGCTCTGCTTCCTTATTTTTGTGCTTTGCCCTCAGTTCCCCGCAACCCAACTGCCTAGCCTGTATCTGCAATTCCCGGACCAGGTACCCTGCTTCCCTGGGGCAGGAAACCAACACTCACATACAACGTCCACGGGGAAAGGTCGCCTTCAGGGGTGCAGTGTCCCAGGGAGCAGAGTGGCCTCATCTAGCACACGCGTAACCACACTGAACACTGAACTGCCCTCAGAAGCACCTTCTCGGTGATCTGCTCGTGGCAGGAGTGGAAATTGAAGGCAAGTGGTGGAAGGAGGGTGGAAGGAAGTACCAGGTGTGAGAAATTCTCCTTGGTCCTACCAGGAAGTTGCTACAGAGGACTCAGTGTGTGTGCCTGCTGAATTTACCTAAGTTTCTTGATAGACGCATGTCATAAGACCGGGTGTGGGGGGCGGGCACGGGGGGAGACGCTGCTGCCTGCGGTCCCATCTGCAAGCCCCTACCTGGGGTGGCCCGGACGGGAGCCTGGAATCTGCCGGGCCTTCTGCTGGAGTCTCAGCTCCTCTGAGGCCCTGATCATGTTCCTAGACCAAGTGTGATTCTAGGAATGGGCAGACTTTCAGCACTCTTTGCCAACATTGGAGTAAAATGGGCTTTGTGGTTCTTGGGGCTTCCCAGCTGGCTTCGAGGGACCTGGGACTTTTCGGGAATTTCACCCTGCACAGCGCACTGACTGCGGCCCTATCTCCTGAGTACCGTGAGGACGAGTCACTATTGTTCCGTCCCCGAAAGCGTGCACTGCCTCCATCTTGCTGCGTCCCTGGGAAGACTCTCAGAGTCCTGGGTACCATGCCCTTCCCCTCTGTAGAATGGCAGCACAGCCCCCGCCAACACCCGCACCAAACAGCGGGAAGGTCCCACCGTCATCGCTGTCGTTGGCCTGAGATGGGAGGCACCATGGCGTGGACACAGGTACTTGTTAAAAAACAAAACCCTCTCCGCACCCACTGGCTCTTCCCCCAAAGGGCTAGGAAAATTGCAATTTCGGCTTCCAGGAGCTCCCACACGGGCATAGGCGCTCTCTCTGGCTGGTTTGGTCAGGCGCATCAATCACCCTCTTTGCCTGCAAAATACCAGGAAGACTGATCCAAGCAGGTGAGTTCCGCCCGCTGGCCTCCTCTAATCCCGAAGGAACCCAGATGGCAGGTACAGGAGGACAGCCTTCCATCCTCCCTACAGAGCCAAGCCTTCACACCAAAGAGTCAGGGAGAGAAGAGATCACCTCCAGAAGCCTGTGGAAACTCGGGGCCACTTCCCCTCCTACCCAGGGCCAGTTCAGAGCCTGTCGCTTCCCAGCAGAGGAAACTCACCCAGGGTGTAGCGATCAGTACCCAAGGGGACACGGGAACAGATTTGTACTGCCTCCCAACAGATTCCGACACAATGCTACGGAAGAGGTCTTCCAACTTTCTCCACCAACAGCGTCAGGCTGTCCCCTGGCCTCCACTGCAGTTGGCCTGAGTCTCAAAACAAATTAAAGGAGGCAGGAAGGCCATGTGGTAATCATTCCAGTATGTCCTCTCTGCTCCCTTTCCACAGTGACTCACACTATTACTTGAAGGAGGTGAGGCATCTCATTGAATTAACACCTATCTCCTTGAGGTGGCATTGGGGGCAGAGCAAGGGGACAGTGGCCACATTGTCCCTGATCCATTTGCCCAGGCCCTGGCCAGTGACAGTCCGAGTGGGGGGACAGATGAATTGTGGGGAACCTCGACCCTGTTTCAGGTAAGGTTCTGATTTACAGTTCATTGTGCTTTCTAACGAATAATTTTTATATAATAATTCCACCAGTAAGCACCAAACCTTCTTCTTGGGAATGCAATTAAGGGAAAAATTAGCAATAAATTGTTTTCAGTACTTAACCCAGCTCCAAATTTATGGTTGCTGGAATTTATTGTTTCAGAGGGCCTGAAAAATGGCAATTAATTTTATCCCATTTCCTGTCATTCATCCTCAAAAGTGAAACGTAAACAGAGAACCCGGCATTCCTGCTCCTTGCAAAGCCCCAAACCCCGCCCCCGCAGCCAGGGACCACGGACCTCTCTGGAACCTCCGCAGCAGGGAAAACACTCCTTATTTCCAGGCGGCCCCTTTTCTTTGGCTGCAGCTGAGCTGCATGCCGCTCTGCGCCCGCCGGGGTGCGGGGGTTATGTTTCAGAGAGGAGAGCAAACGAGCAAACGCGAAGTTGGATTCTGGCGCCAATGCTGGATGTATCCGTCTGCCCTATAAATAAGCACTGATCACCTCCATTTTATTGAACTCATTTTCCAGGCAAGCAAAGACCACAAGATTCTCCTGCACATTTTCTCTTTACACCCTCTAGTACCGCTGCTAGTGTCAACTCCGACAGATTTATAGCCCATTCATTCATGGGAACAAAAACCCTGCCACGGCTGGTCATGGGACGCGCAATAGCAGTTAGTTCAAGAGATAACAACCGCCATAGCTCACCTCTCCATTCAGCACTACAGAGTCGGCACTACTTGGGAGGTAATAAATGCTTCTTGTCGTGTGCTTTGAGTCATAATCCAAGAAATAACTGTGGTCGGCCGCGCCCCAGGCCCCGCCTCCAGGGGGGACAGCTCCCACCCCCCTCCCACCCCAGGCCTCCACCCCAGCCCCTCTCTGCCTGCCTCGAGGACCAGGACGGGCGCATAGCGGGGCTGGAGGCAGGCCTCGTGGAACCAAAGCCTAGCCCCAGCCGATGCGCTGAACCCTTACATCTCGAGCAATTATGCAAAGTTGAAAAGCCCGACCTCCTTATCCGTGGTGAGTGGCCAGGCGGGCATAGGCATTCATTCCAGTCTTGGCAGGTGACCCTCGGCTGCCCCCGCAGTGGTCACACGTGCCTTCCCAGCATCCTCTCCCCAGCGGTAAATGATGAGCCCTGACTGGGGACCCACACTCTCTTGGCGGCCAAACTTGCTCCCGATGGAGCCCTGTGAGCCTGACGGGAGAATCAGAGGAGGATGCGCCCTTAACCTGGCACACTGGTCAGAAATCGTCAGAGCTGGGGCGTCAGCCCCGATCCCAAGGGAGGAGGGAGCCGCTCGGACTAGCTCACCGGTGGTCCCCGGCACCAAGTGAGCACACAACCAGCAGATGGAGGATAAACCAGTGGATTTCTAACAAGCGAACCTGGAAAGGAATTGAGAGGATCTGTTCCAAACCCCTCCTGGGACAGATGAGGAATCTGAAGCTCAGAGCAGCCACCAGTTAGGACAAAGAAGCCACGTGGTAGGTAAGCACTCTGGGTCGTTTCGAAGTCAGCCTCAGCCACGCACAAGACTGAGTTTGCTCCTCTGTAAGGGGGGTATGAACGACGCCTAACTCAGAGTCTTCTTGCTCGAACTGAATGAGATCTATAAATATATTAAATGCTACACATAAAAAATACATAAATATGTATTTTATCTAAATATCACGTAATCTATAAATACATGTGTCTATACAAGCACATATATTTGTATAATAAATATATGGTCAATAAATATGTAGTAAGGTAAATAAATACATATAGTAAACGTATAGTAAGCATATAGTAAATAAACACGTAACGGCTAGTAAATAAATACACGTCAAAGCATAACACAGTGCTACCCCAGAGCGTGTGTTGTAAAATTAATTCGGTGAGTTGGAGAAACAAAAGATCCACCCGAGAAAATTTTTCGAAGGCTCAGGAGAAGACAGAAGATTACTGAGGGCAAGATGAGGCTTCGAGGCACATGCCTGCAGTGTTTTCAGCCCTCCACGAGGACCCAGACACCTGCCTCCCCCCCTGCCCCACCCCCCAGTCCATGCTCTGTGGCCTGTGTTCCCCAGAGGTGTGTTACCGTTACTGTCATTCTAACATGCCGACAATCAAGCACCAAAGAAAAAAAGGCTGATAGCCCAGGAACCTAACACCTTCCCTCTGGGATCTTGGGGGTCTCCGGACTTTTGAGGCCCAGGGGGGAGATGAGGCTTGAAGATAGAGCAGGTCCAGCAGGCAGTCGAGATGGAAGTTGAGAGCCTCCAGCCTGCCGAAGGTTCCAGAGAGAGAAACCAAGGTTAATCTCCGAATGAAAACACAAAATCCAGGGGGCAGGAGAGGTGGCGACATGCATGGAAAATGACACTGGGCATCAGTTGCTGTAAGTACATTCTTTGCTAATCCATCAGCTTTTATTGTGATGCCTCTAGCTCAGCTCATAATGCAGGAAAGCAGCTTCGGCAGCAGGGAAAATGTTTTCAGTTTAATAATCCCTGCTAATTGAAAGCAGCTCGGAAACGGGGTGAGGTGGGGGGGGGGGCTGGGGGCACACCGACACAGTTTATGGCAATGGAGCTGTTCCTACGGGGAACAAAATAACCTTCGATGCTGGAGGGGAGAGCCGCGTCCCCGGCCCCGAACAACTAATTCCTACGACTGTCTGCTTTGGCAGTGGAACCTTTTCTTCCTATGTTTTAATTGTAGGACGTTACAGTTATCGAATTGCTGTGAAACCTGTTTTTCTCTGTGGAAAATTAACCACCCCCTGCTGCAAAGACTGGATCTTCTTTCTTCAACGGAGAATTACATTCATTTTTATAATTGTTCTTTCCTTTCAAATCACCTAATATGACAAATGTGGGGCGACGTTATAGTTCGTCTGCTGAAGAGTGTCTTTATGAGTTGAGGCTTCGATGCTTTAATGGAGAAATTGCCTGATTTAAGTAAATCATGTCACCTTCACCCTTGCAATCATATTTTGTTGCAGGCGTCTGCTGACCTCACCCACAGAGCAAAAACAAAAACACATTTACATTTCCAGGCTGAGATATTTGGTTCAAATGATGTACACATAGGTCATAATGCAAAGTAATTTTAGCACACGGCAAAGGTATGATTTAAGTATACTTTTGACAGTTTTTACACATACGGAATTATTCGGTATTGTAATTTAAGCAGGTAAAAGACAGATTTTAGCACAAAAAGCCCCCGATTCCTCCGCCCTGGTCTTCGCGGCTTTCCCAAGCAGAGCTACAAATAGGGATGTGGATACGGCAGAGGGACGTCCTCTGTGTGATGTGCCAAGAATCCGCTGGGCTTGTCCTTTTCCCTCGGGTCCACACAAATCCAGCCGGGCAGGTGGGTTCAGGTGCCCAGATCTCGGCGGCTCCTCCCGCTCTCGAGACGCCAATTGCTCTTGAATGAATAGGCGTTTATCAAGTGACTGAGTAAAAATGGCCAAAATTGGAGGCAAAAAAAAAAAAAAAAACAATGTGGAAGTATAAGGAAGGCTTTCTCCAAAGGAAGGCAATTAACAAATATCACAGGAAATAGATACTCTGGTCACTGAGATGTTGGACCTTGATCCTCACACCTGCCTCTACTCAGCCTTTATTCCCTCCTTCTGTGGGCAAAGGGTGGGGAGAGGGGCTCTCTTCCTCTCCTCGTGCTCCCTCTGCTCCTTCTCGACCTGGAAGGGCTCTGAGTATTGAAAACATAATCACATCTTTTGTTTTCCTCTGACACCAGCTGAGCTTCTCAAGTGTGCTCTTGTAATAGCCAGAAATGTAGAAGAGGCTGGAGTTTCTACCAGGCAGCAAAGTTTGGTTCCTTTATTAACAAAATTTAAAAGATTTTAAAAATTTAAGGCAACTTTATTGGAAAAATTTTAAGTGTTTCCTGAATAAACGATTCTTTTATATTTAGCTGAATTTTGCCACAAACTAAAGCAGTCCATCTATAAGACGCCACAAAATTAGGAGGCATTACAAGCGTTCTATTACTCTAAACAATGAGACTTTAAATTTACAATGAGTGCCTTGAGAAGAGTATACATACTTTGTTCCCAAAATTCCATCTACCACCACCACTCCCCAAGATAATTTGGGGAGGTGGGGGCGAGTATATTTTTCTTTTAATTTAAAAACATTTGGAATATGTACATTTTATTCTCAAAATCTCTGCTTAGAGAACGAGATTTCTTTTTTGGCAAAACAGGTTTATTTCTCTGGAAAATGGTGCTGGCAGCAGATCCTCTGTTGGCAGTTAGAGCTCTACTTAAAATCAGAGGTGGGCTGGCTGGGCCAAGAGTCAGAGAAGCCCTAAAATTGGACATACTTGGCATTCAAGACAGAGTCAGTAAAACCGACAGGCAATGCCCAGTCCCAGCTTCCAGGTCCCAGCAGACCCTTAAGGATCTCTCCATTCCAGGGACGCCTGGGTGGCTCAGTAGATTAAGCGTCTGCCTTTGGCTCAGTTCATGATTCCCAGGGTCCCGGGATCGAGTCTCGCATCGGGCTCGGAGCTGCTTCTCCCTCTGCCTGCTGCTCTCTCTCCCTCTCTCTCTCAAATTAGTAAATAAAATATTTTTTTAAAAAATCTCTCCATTCCATTCAGGCTACTCTAGAAAGTAGTTTGCCGTTCCTAGTGGCACCGCTAAGAAGAAGAGCACCCACGTCCATAATGATAACCCACCTGTGTCCACACACACACCCTGGGATTCTAGTGGCCATGAGGCCCCTCCCATCAAAAGAGCAGACTGTGTGTTGATGTAGGCACGTCGTGAGACATGTCCAGTTCACCTTAAGGGTTTTAAAGAGTTCCTCTGCATTTACTCTGAAAATGCAACATGAAAGAGGAGATCTCAGGGCTGGGGTAGGGAAAAATTTTGTAATGCCAAAAAGTTACAAAGGGAGCAAGTAAAGGGGACACATTGAAAGGCCCCCAAGTCAGCTTGGAGGAGCTCCCAATGGCCAAACCTGGGACAATTTAAGCAAGAAAATAAATAACAGTAATATACTGTAACCCTTAGAATAAAACATACATCCATAAGTCCATGCTGATATCCATAAATAAATAAATAAATAAGGAACAGCTCTTCCTTCCTACAAATTTCAATTAACAAGTACAGAAGGAACGATGGAAATAGGAAGTCACCATTAGCAAACACCATGGTAATAATGGTCCTTTTTTTCCGCCACTTAAAAACGCACTTTAATTCATCCCAAGCAGGGACCACACTTACGAAGTTTATTACAAGTGTTTATATACTCTTCTCTAAAAGCATGACCAAAGAGCTCTCACTTCCATTCTATGATATAACTCACAATGTATCCCGCAAGTACCACTTTCATAAATGTCTTTAATACAGGGGCTTTTATTTGTTGTTGTTATTTATTTTTTTATTGAATAAATTTGACATGCACCACTGTGTGAATTTAAGGTCTTACCGTATATTACTTTGATACATTTATATATTGTAACAGGATTGCCACTGTAGCAATATTTATCATGTTACATAATTGTGGCTCAAGAGAGCGGGATAGCATGGTCTGTGCATGGGGTCTCTATGGCTTATTCACCACTCATTCCAAGCTTGTACCCTTAAACACCATCAATCTTACCCCCCAAACCCCCGTGCCCTTAACCACTATTTTACTCTCTTTTTTACAGATTTTATTTTAGATTCCACATATAAGTGGTATCATATGGTGGTTGTCTTTCCCTGACTTGTCTCCCTTAGTATAATGTGCTCGAGGTCCACGAAGGCTGTCACAAATGGCAGAACAGCTTCCTTTCTCATGACTGAATAATATTCCAATCTGTATATATACCACACCCTTTTTATCCATTCATCCATTGATGGGCATTTGGATTATGCCCGTATCTTGGCTATTGTAAGTAATGCTGCAATTAACATGGGAATGCACATATCTCATTGAAATCCTGTTTTCATTTCCTTTGTGTATATACCCCGAAGTAGAATTGCTGGATCATATGATAGATCTACCTTTAATTTCTGAGAAACCTCCATATTGTTTTTCACAGTGGTTGGGCCAATTTATATTCCCACCAACAATGTATATGGGTTTCCTTTTCACCATGACCTCATTAGCACTGTTGTTTCTTATCTTCTTGATTCCAGCCACTCTGACAGGTATGAGGTAGTATATCTCCTTGTGGTTTTGATTTGTGTTCCCCTAATGATGAGTGATGTTGAGCATCTTCTCGTGTACCTGTTGGCCATTCGGATGTCGTCTTTGAAAAACTGTTTAGTTCTTCTCCATGCTTATTAATCTAACCCTTCATCTGATACATGGTTTGCAAAAATATTCTCCCATTCCGTGGGTTGTCTTCATTTTGTTAACTGTTCCTTTTGCTGTACATAAACTTCTGAGTTTTATGTGGTCCCGTTTGTTGATATTTGCTTTTGTTGTTTATGCTTTTGGCACTGGGTCCAAAAAATCATTGCCAAGACCAATTCCAATGAGCTTCCCTACATCTTTTTCTAGGAGTTTTCTGGTATCAGGTCTTAGGTTTAAGCCTTTAATCCATTCAGAGTTAGTTTTTGTAAGTGGGCTTAGGTAGGAGTCCAATTTCATTGTTCTACATGTGTTTCTCCAGTTTTTCCAGCACCATTTGTTGAAGAGACTGTCCTTTCCCCATTGGGTATTCTTGGCTCCCTTATTGAGTATTAGTTGACTGGATTTGCCAAGTCTGGGCATTCTGGGCTCTCCATTCAGTTCCACTGGTCTATAGTTTTATTGCTATGGCTTTGTAGTATAGTTTTTAATAAGGAAGCCTGGGACCTCCAGCTTTGTTCTTTTTTCTCAGGGTTGTGTTGGCTATTTGAGGTCTTTTATGGTTCCACACAAATCTTAGAATTGTTTCTTCTACTTTTGTGAAGAATATCTTGGTTATTTTGATCCATGGTAATTGTTGCAGGCGAGAATTGGCAATGGATGCAAAAATTAGTAGGCAAGCAGAAGTGTGATGAGAAACAGGATATTTGCATAGCCTCAAAGTGCTTCCCACAAGAATTAGAAACCCGGTAGACAGCACTTTAACAAAGTTTTCAAACTTAATATCAACTTGTAATATGACAGAGGCATCATTTACCACCTGATATGATACACTCAAGATACTAAAATACATTTTTTCCAAGGGAAAACATGGTACTTGTAAGATGTAATGGGGCAAATGATTACATGAGTAACAACATAAGTTACAAATTGCAAAAAAAAAAAAAAAAAGGTGTCATAATTTTATATAATACAATAAATAATACTTTATTAATATGATCTTTTGATTGATTGTAAAGATCTTTCTGGCTCTCTTTTCTGCAAATGTCTGCAACATCATTTATTAGGTCATCAAAAATTATACTTTTAGCAACTTCATCTTCAACTGACACAGTTGAAAGTGATGTCAATCAACTTTGCCACCTGCAACATTGCAAATAATATTTGATCATTTTAATTCGAGGATGATCTTTCTGCTGATTCAACTGTTAGTGGAGCTCTGAAGAGTATTTTACAGGCTGTGACAGCACAGGGATACATTTGTGATAAATTATTTTGAAATACAAATTTTAGTACATCTAGAGCTGATGATTCCCATGGAACAATTTTTCTAAAAAGATTTAACTCTTCATAAGAATCAGTTTTGTGTAAGTCTGAATTTAATTTTCAATGTAAATTTATACAATGGCATTTTAATGTTTCCTCTGACATTTCCTGTAACTTGTGGAGGTCATACAAGAAACTGAAAGTAGCTTCATCATCTGTATATAAGTCAAAATGCCTGTTTATGCATTCGATCACTGTATCTTCAATTACGAGAAAAAATTAATTTTAAAATCGCCCCCCTCATTAATAATTGGTTCTCCTGAAGCTTATATGAAAGTCGTGTGTTTTTCCATCAAATGGGACAATCTTTCAACCCAAGCCTGTGGGTGTTTGCTTTGCAATGCAGTAACAGTTTATAAAAACAGAGATTTTAATGTCTTGGAAGATTCTAATAACTCCCATAATGCTTTATTGTAATGTCCACAATATCCACATGTATGCTTTTATTTTGTGGCTAAATTACTGACAGTTAACTCCCTGAGCATTTACATTTCCCATCCTGGCACTCAGGTCAAAGAGCTAATAGCTGTGCAAGACCCCACAGGGACCAGCTCCTGGGACGGACAGGTAAGCTGGCCTCGTGCTACAAGTCCCCACTGCTGTTCCCCTGCGGAGTCCCCTCACCCCACCATGGCTGCTGCCGTCACCATTGCCGATGTGTTTCCAGGTCCTGGTCCACGCTGTTACTGACATAAGTGACATTTTGTAAATGAATACTGACATATTGTAAGTGAATTCTCATTGGAGGATGGATCATGCACGTGAGCAGGGGAGAGATACTCATGTGCATCACCTATCCTCCCATCAGACTTCACTTACAAAACACAGTTCAAAGATTCAACTCTTTTTTTTTTTTTTAAGATTTTATTTATTTATTTGACAGAGAGATGGAGAGAGATCACAAGTAGGCAGAGCAGCAGGCACAGGGAGAGGGAGAAGCAGGCTCTCCACTGAGCAGGGAGCCTGACGCAGGGCTCGGTCCCAGGACCCCAGGATCATGACCTGAGCCGAAGGCAGCCACTTAACCGACGGAGCCACCCAGAGGCCCCCAGTACCTCTTCTCAAAGTAAAATACCTCCGGTTCCAAGGAAGCCCTCACCTGTGCGGGAGGGCAGAGAGGTGCGAGTTCACCTTCGCCACTTTGTACCACCCAAGTCAGGACTAGGTTGGATAGGGTCCTAGAAAGGGCCGAGGTGCTTTGAGAATTCAGGTTGGGCAGGTCGGCTTTCTACGTTCCACATCAAACTCTTCACACTTTCGCCCCTCAACCCGAGAGCTGGTCGAATTTGAACTTCAGACACAAATAAGAGCGAAGGGAACAAAAGGACACCTTTGGGTTCAGTCGGCATGCCCCGATCGACACAGGGAGGTAATCCGGGCATGACATACTTACTGGTGGCCAGGGAGGGGCGGTGGGGGCATCTAATTCTCTGTGTAGAGCTACCTTCAATCCCAGGGAATTCTGTGCTAGTTTTTAAACTCAGTTTCTTTCCTATATTGTCCAAAGACACTTGTTCTGGTTGGCAAAGGCCATTAAACAGCTCTCAACCTCTACCATCATGGTGAACGGAGAAGGGGGACACCAATCCCATGAACCAGAGCCTGTCACAACTGACAGGAAACAGAAGTGAAACGCCCTGCCCCCTGGGGGCTCTGGCTGTGGTTCCCTGAAGCTAATTTTGCAAAGGAAACCCACCGTAAATCTAAACTTTTCCCTCCTCCTTTCCACAGAGCCTGACAGATTTAAACAGGAGTCCTGACATCCTCTCCAGAATCCCCTGTCAGATTACCCTCTGACCTCCCCTGGATGGGAGAGAAAACAGAGAGAAATCACGAGACATATGGAAATATTTAGCCATTCAAGATGCAGGCATACATCTGAGCAATTAGAGCAAATGTCACGTTATGTGGCAGAGTTAGTGCAAGAAACAGGAGAAAAATGTAGTCTTTAGGTGTTCTTCCAAGAGAGCGTTTCAACTAGGAAACTATGGGAGGCAGTCTTAAAAGGAAAAATCTGGGGAAAAAATTGCTTTTGGGGTGAAAGATATGATTGATACATTTTTTTAAGTAGAGAATTAGAAGACCAGCTCAAGAGATATTACCAGGGCTCCAGAAGGGTCAATAAATAAAAAATGAGAAAGAAATAAGAAAAAGAGGACACTTAAACTGGATATAAAAGTAGTTAAAAAGGAAAGGGAAAGGGGAGGAGGGAAGCAATAATTAAAAAGGAAACCTCTTCCCTAGATTGCATGAATATGGAACCCTTCAAGGTAAGAGGACCACCAGGATCCTTATCCAGAAGGAACGATGTGGATATGCTTTAATTTTACACGATAATGTAAACAAGTTAAATTTCTCTATTAAAAGACTTAGTTTGGGTCACGAACAAAATCCAGCTCTGTGCTATTGTAAAGGAGCACACTTACAACAAAATGTCCCAGAAAGTTTAAAAAATGCATTCATGCATTTATTCATTCCACAAATAAATACTGAGTTCTTTCTATATGCCAAATAAGGCGACGGGCAAAGACTTAGCACGCAGACACAGAAATAAATCAGGGATGATAATATTAATATTTAACGAAGGAAGGATTGAAGCAAAATGGTCAATGTGAACATTTTTCTCTCCATCTTTGTCAGACAGATAAACAAAAAATAGAGAGGATTTGGTTGATATTATTAATAAACTTCCCTATGTGTGTGTATCTACGGAACAGGCAAAACCATATACCCAAAGATCCAATACAGTATTTGAACAAAATGGATTTGAACCATTTTATTAATAAACTTGAATGCATATACACATCTTTTAAACCTTCTACCCAAAAGTCTAATATGCTTTCCACTAACCACAGGTACCTATTTAAAAATCAAACTTTAACTAATTAAAAAGAAAACGAAGAATCAGGTCTTCAGTTCTTATGAATCACATTTCATGTGTCTAGGATACCATCATTCAGACATGTCGCATTCCCATCATCACAAGAAGTTCTACTGGACAGTGCTGCTGCCCAGACTGCAGTTTTTAAAATGCTGCAGAAAATTTACAAAATGTCCCTATAATATAACACGCACAAAAGAAGGATAAACTTTTTAAAAATTTAATTGAGATTAAAAATTAAAAATCAGGATTTTAGCACTAAGACATGTTCATCGTTACTAGTGTGTCATTGCTTCTAGGTCCTCTCAGCAGACAGCTGGGAAATCCGTGTGTGTGTGCACACACATACACACACGCACATGCACGCACACATACATACACACACATACACATACAAACGTATACGCACAGATATACATGCACACACACCTACAAATACACATATACACACATGCACATACACACAAGCACACAAACACATGCACACACAAGCACACAAATACACACATGCACACATACAAATATACATGCACATCCATACACAGACACACATGCACATACACACACAAATACACACACATATAAATACACACACATGTGCACACACATGTATTATCTAGGCATCAATATTTATTTCTCTATCTATAGATGATAATTTTGTAGGTAGATAGATGACAGATATAGATAGATGATAGATGATAGATGAAAGATAGATGACAGATATATAGTAGATAGATAGATAGATAGATAGATAAATAATATTAAAAACCATGGATTCATCTTCTACCTTCCATTCTGATCCAGCACAATACAATACACTTCTCATCTCTTCCTTCCCACATGTCCTCCGCAGTGAGAAACTCAGCTGCTATTCCACTCAGTATAGGCATTCATGTGCTCAAGCCTAGACCTCACAGAAGCCAGCTCCAAAATTCTAATTCATTACCACTGCAAAAAGGAAACCAACCTGTAGCACCACCAATGAGGGATCGGTATTTGTTCATTGTTTATTTGTTTGGTTTTCTTGTTTGTTTGTTTTAGGCAGAGTTCCTTAGAGAAATAACTGAAACTAGAAATAAGGCAGAGCAAGGACAAGATGAACCCGATGTCTTTCAATACCAGAAAATTTTAGAAAGATGCTCAGGAACCAGATGGGAGGGACTCCCAATTGCCAAATCTGGGACAATATGAATATCAAAATATTGTCTATATAATGATAACAGATTATAAGCCACTGAATAAATTGAGTCCATGAATCCATATGGTAATTAACTAATTTTTTTTTAATTAAAAAGGTAGAAAAAAATAAAATAAAAATAAAAAGGTAGAAAGAAAATACCCGTCCTCACAGTAGAATGCCAACTGCTCATACAGAATGAATGATGGAATCGGGAAACCACGAGCACGTACTGTATGTAGTCATGGAGGCTGACAGATGGAAGATGAGAAAGCATGGTTTGACATCAATATCCTCATGCTAAAAACTCAATGAATTTGGAATAAGAGCTTCTGATCTTAAAACAATACAAAATATCTATCTCAAACCACAATCAGTATCACCCGGGACAGTGGAAAACGGGCATCATTTCCGTCCAAGGGAGAAATGAGACAAGGGTGCTTATGATCGCCATTAGCAATGCTCTATCTGTTCCAGGCAATTCAGTAAGGCAAAGACAAAATGTGAACTTGATGACTATTGGAGCCATACAGGCAAATTTCTTAGTATTTCCCCACATTTGTTGACCTTGAAAACCCAAGAGAATGAATTGAAAAGAAACATTAGAACAACTAAGAGAGGTCAGTCTCATGGCAATTGTAAATAGATGAATATTTTTAAATATTCTTTCCTATTTATCCACATGACCAGTAAAAACTAACCACAATTAATAATACGAAATAATATCATCCATCATCACAATTGAAAATCTGAACACATCAGAATAAACTTAACACAGTGTGAAGGATGTCTATTAACAAAACAAAAAGGTCTGGATAAATGGAGAGATAGACCATGTTCGATAGTATTTATTCTAGAGAGAGCCCTTTTTCAATTGATTTGTAAATATAATGCAATTTCAATCAAAACCCTCATGATGATGAACATTTTTCATGTGTCTGTTAGCCATCTGTATGTCTTCTTTGGAGAAGTGTCTGTTCATGTCTTCTGCCCATTTTTTGACGTGATTATCAACATGGACGGGACTGGAGGAGGTTATGCTGAGTGAAATAAGTCAAGCAGAGAGAGTCAAATATCATAGGGTTTCACTTACGTGTGGAGCATAAGGAAAAACATGGAGGACACTGTGAGAAGGAAAGGAAGGGTGAATTGAGGGAAATTGGAGGGGGAGATGAACCATGAGAGACTGTGGACTCTGAGCAACAAACTGAAGGTTTTGGAGGGGAAGGGGGGTGGGGGGATGGGTGAGCCTGCTGGTGGGTATTGAGGAGGGCACGTATTGCATGGAGCACTGGGTGTGGTTACATGAACAATGAATCTTGTAATACTGAAAAAATAAGATAAAAGTAATTGCAAAAAAAAAACCCTCATGAAAGTTAAATGCTCATCAATGTTCTGGGAAAAAATGGGAATTATAAGTGATTTATCCTATCAGATATTAAAATAAATTATAGAACCATGGTATTAAAACTGTATGGAATTGGCCCAGAAAATGACAGAGGTGAAAAGACATGAACAAAAAATTTATCTAAAAATAAAACAAATAAAATGATCAATGACTACATAAAAAAGATGTTTAGCCCATTAGTTACGAAAGAAATGTAAATCCACACAATGTAACACTTTGGGGCTTTAAAATGGACAAAGATTGGCAAAGACTACAAAATGCAGACAAAGAAGTAGGAACTGTATATACACTCCATACACTTTGAATACGAAGGCAAATTTCTCTAAACCTTTAAGGACAGCAATCTGGAAACATCTAAGAAAAAAAACTTTACATTTTAGTGCTAACTTTGACTCTGGAATGTTCTGTTTAAAACCAGAAGCAATCCTCCACTTGACTTCATGGAATACTATGTAACCATTTAAAAATTGCATCCTTGAAGAATTTCCTATGAAGTAGAAAGATGCTCCCAATCTAGTAAGTGAGAAGAGCAGGTGAGGATTGACTCTACAGAGTAGGATCCTGCCTGTCCAAAGCCTACTTCTGGAGGAAGCAGCCGGTGATCAGACCCAGAGATTTAGGAGACATGCTCACCTGGTCACTAGGATCCCTACTGTGTCTGCTGTTGGCCATTCCAGTTGTTAATCTCCCCGTCCTTAGCCTTCTCTCTCCCATCGCTTTTGTTGGCTGCTGGATGGCAGGACTGTAAGTGATTCATTCATTCATGTATTGTGTAAGGTGTGGAAATAAAGGAAAACCACCTAAATGAGAATACCAAAGGCTACATATTCAGAGTTTGCTACAGACAGCAAAGGAGTCAGCCATTCCGTCCTGCATTTGGCAGAGACTCAAAGGCAAGCAGGTGACTAAGAAAGTTTTGCAGTGGGAAAAGGGAAGGCTCCGGGTATAGCCTGGTGGCATGGAGAGGCTGGAGGTGGGCTAACTAGAAGTGGGGCATCCTGCATGATGGGTTTTGGGTACAAGTGTGGCTTTCTCCAATATGGTCCTAAATGAGAAGCAGGGGCAAAACTTAGGTACGCCGTCAGTAATTCATCAAAACCCAACCACCTGAGGCCAAAGGTTGTCAGAGTTATTGTTTGGCTTCCTGGACTGGTTGCTATAGATGATGCGTTAGTTTCCTGAGCCAGACGCTGCAGACTGTGGGTCAGAATTCGATGTTTATATATGGCCTGGCTACTGTTGTACATTGTCTCTCCAAGCAGCGAGAAAATCCCAGGTTTATAAAGAAACTTGAAATACATTGCATGCCCTTAGGAAGGACATCCCACGATTTTGTAAATTCCCGATGATTTGTTTATGTTCCATGGTTGGGGGGTCTAGCTGGCACTATAAGAGTGCACGGTACTTGAGATAAAAACCACACCCCATCACCGTGACCTGCAAGACCCTCTCAATCCTTGGCTTTTGCCAGCACCTTCAGTCTCGTTTCTCACTACCCTCCCCTCATTCACCTGCTCTCCAAACACACCAGTCATCCTGCCAATGGAAAACCAGCCGCCATGGATGCAAGCAGAAGGGGTTGCATCGTGGGGGAGTGTTTTCTCACCATGTGCCAGCAATTCTGAATGATGTCAGTGATAAAATACTCCTTCCCCCAAAAAATCTTTTGTTGGCCTAGGTTCTAAACACCTACTTCCATTACTTTGAGCTTTAAGAATATATATGCAGATGGGACGCCTGGGTGGCTGAGTCGGTTAAGCATCTGCCTTCAGCTCAGGTCATGATCCTGGGGTTCTGGGATCGAGTCCTGCATTGGGCTCCTTGCTCAGTGGGGAGCCTGCTTCTCTCTCTGCCTGCCGCTCCCCCTGCTTGTGCTCTCTCTCTCTCCGACAAATAAATAAAACTTAAAAAAATATATATATATATATATATATATGCAAACTTCAAACTAATACGTACTTATCATTTTAACATTTTTAAATCACACTGAGTTCTACGAGGAGGCTAATTCCAGTAACTTCCGGTTATATAGAGCTCAGAGACACATGGACTCGATTATATGCATGTGTTTTAATAGTAAGTTTGTAGTGTCCAGAGTTGTGTAAGTTCACTTTGAGCACAGATCCTATCTCTAAGCCCTGTGGAAACACACACACACACACACACACACACACCCCTGCACTTAAACAGTAGCTTCAAAATAAACGGAGATAGGCCCGTGATTGCAGCGACGAAGAAAAAGAACTTACGTGACTTCAGTTTTGTCTTCCCACGTGATCATCTGGAAGTTTATATGTTTTTCAAATTTAAACCAGAGTGTGAGCGGCATGGTATGGCCCTTTTGTTTTATAAGAGCAGATTTCAGTTCTTGCATGATGTATGGAAACTGAATAGTGTCTTTAAGAGTGAAAATCATTATTTCCCACTGTTGATCATTTGTTTGAAAACTAAAAGAGAACCGAGAAAATAACATCTTACAGCCGTGGTATGATTTAGGACTTTTATCCTCCTGTGAATTTATAAATGAGGTTAACCGGTCACGAAAATATTTGCCACCAGCCCAAACCTGTCTTGGACGATGTACAGACAGGCATCGAGCATTAAAGCTGTTCCTTGAGATCTATGCCCAGAGATGGTGGAAAAGGCCATTAACTCTGCAGCAAACAAAGGCAAGGAAATGGACAATTAAGTAGAAAAAGAAGCAAATTTTACAGAAGAATGCCAGGAGAAATGACAAAAAGGCAATGCTATAAAAATGCCAGGACTCGAAAGAACAACACCTGACGGTCTCGATCCTTCCACACCAAGAACCCAACACTCGGTCTAACACGATGGATCCAGTCACGTCCTGCTCACCATCATTCAACCATCGTTCTGATTTTCATAAAAGAAGAAAACCTCTGACTTTTTACTGAATAAAATAGAAATTGGTGAAGAATTCTCTGGTGACGACATTTTAGTGATTTTCAACCAGAGGAGACTTCTGAAACGGAATTTTTATAAATCTGTGCCGAAATGATCCTTGTGTTTAAGACGTTTCCCAACTGTTTGTATATCCGTTGCTTCGTGTGAAGAAAACTCTTTGAGATTAGAATGAATAAGAAGGTGTTCTTCAGCCGTCTGTGGGCGAAGACAGACGGACAAATCTGGCTGTGGTGAATACCAAAAGTGAACACATGAAAAACGCTGGCAAAGCCACGGACACATTTGCAGGGGTAAAGGCTCGAAATGAGAAACTATAATGTGATTATTATAATCACATAATGTGATTATTTACTACGTCAGCAGACCAAGATGTAGGAATAAGTTTTTCCACATTCATGTAACTATTAAGGATTAAGGATTCGTTTACGACATACTTTTCTTGTTCGTCCTGTTAATTTTTTTTTTCTGGCATGATTATATACACTAAGTTCAATAAAAGATGTTTCACTGTCTCCATGTCTTTTCTGGTCATTACTATTATTTGCTTTGTTTCTGAATTATTGCTGAAGATCACGTTGGTGAAGAGAGGACAGAGGGCGTTGGAACCATCCAGCCCTTCTACATGCCTGAGGCACCAGGCTCGCCCCTGTTCCTAGGCTGCTTCGGACACGGCAAGCCTCTACTTCCCTCGGAGCCTTTGAACCTCCTCTTCTCCCACCTTCCAGATCACTGAGGGACTGGGCTCATCCCAGCTCAAACGTCACCTTGCTGGACACCTGTAAGTCTGCGTGTTTCCACCCTGCAGGCCTCACCGTCTTACACGATCTTGTTTATTATTTGCCTTCTCACTGTGTCCCACCACCAGCATGGAAAGCCCAGGGGGTGGGACGGCGCCATCTTGTTTCCTTGCAGGAAATATCTGCAGAGTTGAGCCCTGAACTGACATGGAGGGGCAGGCGAGAGGGGTGGGACCCACCAAGTGCAGGCCCCTGAGGCTGAAAGTAGGAGGAATAAGTGAAGGAGAACCAGGAGGAGGTGGGTGTCAGATGGACAGTGTGTCTGGAGAACACAAAATGACCCTAAGACAGTCATCGTAATCCAGGGCCCATTGACAAGGGACATTAAGGTGTTTGGGCTTTACGCTCAAGAAAAGAAGAAGCCGTTTGAAGCAAGAGCGTGCCAGGATCCCATGTGCCTTCTGGAAATATCTCCGTGACAGCAGGGAGGGAAAAGGTGTGGAGGGGCACAAATGGGGGGGAGGCGGAGAGTGGTTGGGGCTGCCCTCTTTGTATCTTCTGGAAAAGTGCAGGGACTGAGATGTCACACAAACCCACCACCTCTAAATTACCTCCATCCTGTCCCCCAGCACCTGGGATTTCCTCTGGTCTCCCTGTGAGAGAAAGGGTGAGGCCTGGGGCACATCTGGGCAGCAGGCCATGAGCAGGGCCAGGCCAGAAGGTCGGTGCCGGGGGCTGGGGATGCGAAGACAGGCTTTGGGAGGCGTCCTAAATCAGATGCTGGTGGGGAATGGAGACTAGCGAGCGATCCCCCAGGGGCACAACTCCACGCACCTGCCAGTCACTGCCCTCACCCCACTGGGGAGCCCGGGGCTGAAGAGGCCATGGGGAGTTCTCTGGAGGCTGCCACGAATACAGAATCTCCAAGAAGGTCCCATTGAAACATAAAGGGCCACTGGCTCCCCTTTATTAAGATCTGGTTTGGCAAGAGAGCCGTTGCAAACTCGGCCCACGCTGGCCCAGCGGAACCTGTGGCCAGCTCGCACACCCGGGGACGCACAGACAGAGCTCAGGAGCCGGCAGATGCTCGGGGAGCCCTCCCCCCACACGGGTGGCCGGTGCTCGCCTGGTCCCCGACTCAGCCGCTGATGGAGGAACCCTCCTGGGACAGGGAGCAACGGGCACTCTTTGAATCTTTACATGCCACAAGGAAGAAAATCAATTTCAATGCCCAAAGGAGGGAATTACTGCAGCTGAAGGTCACCAACCACTCCAAGTCGCTGCATTGTTTTGGAGACTGGGACAGGGGAAAATGCCTCAGAGCCAGGTAAGAATGCTCGTGGTCTGAAGCAAGCCCCTCTCCCCAGGCATCCTGTGAGGGAGTCCTGGCAGCGGCAAGACCACACAAAGGAGGAGGTTTCTTTGTATAGGCACTGACGGTGGCACAATCCCAAATTCTGCCTCCCGCCACTTGAGACAAGTCATCGACGGAGCTGCGGACTTCTGACTCAGTGCCGTCTTGGGAGAGACCCACTGACATTTGAGCATTATGGCAACAATAGCGGCAGAGCCAGAGGCAATGTGGGGCGCCTGGGTGGCTCAGTGGATTAAAGCCTCTGCCTTCAGCTCAGGTCAGGATCTCAGGGTCCTGGGATCGAGCCCCGCATCGGGCTCTCTGCTCAGTGGGGAGCCTGCTTCCCCCTCTCTCTGCCTGCCTCTCTGCCTACTTATGATCTCTCTCTTGTGTCAAATAAATAAATAAAATCTTAAAAAAAAAAAAAAAAAGGAACCAGAGGCAATGGCCACTTTGGCTTGGATAGGAGAGACATGCTTCACAGCCCAGCCTCGGGGCTCCAGAACGCTCTGGGTCCCTGAGCACTGATTCATGGATGCCTTCCAGATCCACTCCAGCAAAGCTAGAAACAAAGAGCCCCCTGATGCCCAAGGATCCTGTCTTTCCTTGGGTCTGGTTCAACATAGCGCAGTCAGAGCAGGGATCCAGCAAGAGGTCCATTGAGCTGGACACTTGGGGCCCCACTTCTGAGAGTAGACAGCACGAGGCATCCGGAGCCGACTTTCTCGTCCAGACAATGTGGAGATGGGTGGATGGTCAGTATCCTGCAGTTAAGGGGAAAAGAGATTTTTGCAGATTTTTCAAGGTTGCCACTCCCTAGAAAATTTGCATTAAGTCCCAAACCCTTTTGGGAGATAAGGGGCTCAACTTTGTTTCCTGACATTCAAAGTTAGAGAGATCCATGTGGTGGACTGCAGCGGCTCCCGCCGGCACTGGGGCCAGGAAAAGCAATGAAGTTTCTGGAACGAAGACATCTTGAGAAAGTGGGGGTCTGGGCAGGTGACCTGGCAAGGGCCCAGTGTTTGTAGGAGACATCCTCAGTGGCTTTTCTCTCTGACGACCCCTTTCACCAGGGCTTCTGGGAGGCGACACTTGCGGCCCTACGCTCCTCTGGACAGAAGTGCTGGTTGGTGACCACAGTGAGGGCACAGAGGGGAGGGAGCAGACAGCAGGGCAGCCCCGCACAGCAGCTGCCTGGAAGCCACACCCCAACGCTGTCCAGACTTGGAAGGCAATTAAAATAAATTAAAAACAGGCAGAATGACATCAGAAGCACAATCCATGAAAGAAGATACTGATAAATTGGACATCAGCGAAATTAAAAACTCCTGCTCTGCACAATCCGTAAGAGCATAAAAACACAAGCCACAGACGGGGCTGAAAGTATCTGAAAATATCTGCAGGTCCCATATCCAACGAAGGACCCAAGCCACAATCAGATTACAAACTCTCAATACTAAGAAAGCATCTGGCCTAATAAAGAAATGGGCCAAACTTTTAGCAGGTGCTTCACCGAGGAAGATAGACAAATAACAAATAAGCACTGGAAAAGATATTCAGCATCATTAGCCATCAGGAAAATGCAAATTAAAACGACAATGAGATATCACTACACACCTGTTAGATTAGCTAAAATGCACCTACCCCCCACCCCCCCAAAAGGGGAGGACAAGAGTAAGAACACTAAGGGCTGGTGAGGTTGCAGAGCAACTAGAATTCTCGCACGCTGTTGGTTCAAAATGCTATGGCCACCTTGGGAAACAGGCAGTTTCTTATAAAATATGATCCTAAAGAAATGGAAATTTATGTTCCCGTAAAAACCTGAATCCAAATGTTTACGGTGAATTTATTGCACCGTCTCCAAAAAATTGGAAACTACCCAAATGTCCTTCAACCAGTGAATGGAGACACGAGGTGTAGAACATCCATACAATGGAGTATGACTCAGTATTAAAAAGGAACCAAGTGGCTGGGATACACGAGAACGTGGGGGAACTGAAATGCACCATGCCAAGAGAAAGACGTCAACACAACGGGCTACCTGCTGTATGATTCCACTTATCTGACATTCTGGGAAAGAGGTGGAGGTGGGGGGCTTCGATTGGGAGGCCACACACCACACACGCTGGCGGAGACTTGCAAGGGTCTGCATGGCACAGCCCCCAGAATCCTGTGGTGGCTCGTTGAGGAGCCAGATGGAACGCAAATAAATACCCGATATCTAAGCCTACTTGGATCAAGTGATAGAAGAAGGCGGGGAGAGGCTTGCTTACAAAATGCTGTAAATAGCCCATCATAGGAAAAACCCCAAGGGGAGTTGGTAGGGACCACATGAGCTGACATTTCTGGGGTGCCCACCAAAGGCCAGGCACCGTTTCAAGTGTTGGGTATGCATTGACTCGTTCAACCCACCCACGACTCTGAGACACTTCTACTACCCCATTTTGCAAGTGAGAAAATCGAGGCACGGAGAGATGAAGTAATGTGCACAGGGTCACACACAGGGCGAGTGGCAGAGCTGGCCTTCGGTCCAGGCAATGGGTTCTAAGCACGCCCTCTTCACTATAGGCTGAGCTTCCGTCTGATCCGCATGGTCACAACCGCATAGACGGCTGAGCTGTGATTTCCGAGCATCCCCTTGTGGGCCACCTGCCCACCACATCCAGACCCCTCCCTTTGTTGAGTTCCGGTTTACACCTGCACGGCATTGTCCAGCACATGGGCTCATGCAGATGCACACAAGTGTGCACACACGCACACATAGGCACACTCCAAGGAGGACAAGCTTCTCAAGGAAGCCAAGGGAATCCACAGAGCAAAACACCATGGAAGAATCATGAGACCCTGGTTCTTAAAAATAATAAGTCTCGTCCAGAAGAGGCCAGCACTTACGAGCAGCACTAAGAGCCAAAGGACGTCTGCGCAATCCAGTCAATAAATTAATTTCATGTGGGAAAAAACTGGGTTGGCCCTGGGTTAATAAAGAGCCTGCCGACATAAAGATCTCATTACAAAACAGACTTCCCTGGCAAGGTTCTCTTCAGCTGAAGCTGTTTTGGATTCGAGCTTCTCCCGGGTCCCCCGTGCCTAACAAAGATTCCACATCCAATGCAGAAAAGATGGCCCCGTCTAGACATCCTGCTGCATGTAAAAAACACACAGCCTTCTCCTCGGGCACACAGAAGTAAGCCCTGCAGAGTTTTTCCCAACCCCAGGTGCCAGTAGCCAGCAAAACTGGGGAGGATTCCACTTTCAGACAAAGAAGGGCCTTTGCTGTTGCGATTCAGAAATAGTATTCAGGCTTTTCGTGGGAATCGGTTATGAGCTTCTAGAAGATTCTGAGGACGCCTAGTGAAAACTGAAGGGGGAAGTTTCTGCTGTAGAGCCAGCAATCCCCGGGGAAGAGGGGGCACCTCCATGACTCATTGATGAAATGCAGACTCCTCCGAACCAAACTTTGCTGTAATTCAGCCAGTGCTGAGCTGAAATGTCCCTTTGGTGTGGGCCCGAAAGCAAAACCTCAGTAAGTACATGGATAATGTAAACAAGGAGGCGGGGGGGGGGGGGGGGATGGAGATTTACTTAATCTCATTAATAACAATAATATTCATTCAGCCATTACTCTGGGGCCAGGCACTTGCTAGGAGCTGGGTGCACAGTGGTGGCTAAAGCAGGCGAGTGTCCCCCGAGGCTTACAGTGCCAAACCAGACAGGGCCCACAAGACAACACAGGACTGACTCCGCACTACAGCCGCCCCCTCTGTCCTCATCCTCTAGCATCCTCGCCAGGTAACAGCCGCAGGGTTCAGCTGCCTTGGAACACAGCCCTGCCCCTCCCTCTCTCTGGAAGGCCCTTCTCCTAGCCTTTGTTCAGCTAGCTGTTCACATTTCAGTTCTCAGCTCAAATATCACCTCCTCGGGGGCCCACCCCCAAAGCCTGCGGAAACCTCATCTTTCTCCCTCCCTCCCACAGTTGACACTATTTATCCCATTTATTCCCTTCAAGCAGCACACGAAGGTCTCATACGCTTATTTTTACTATCTGTCTCTCAAGCTAGATTGCCAGCAACATGGAGACAGGAAACTTACCTGCCGTATAAACCTCTAAAACCCTAGTGAACACAGAGTACCTGGCATGTGGTAGCGTCGGAAGATCTTGTAGAATTACGAAAGTGATGCTAAGTTTCTGAGATAACGTATGAAAGTGGGGTTCTAATCTAGATGGGTGGGTGGGAAAGATCACTCAGAAGAGGTGACACATCAGCCAGGACCAGAGGGAAGGTGGGGTTCATCAGATGCATGTGAACAAAAGTTCTAGGGCAGGGGAGAAAGCCTTGTGTTGGAGACGCGTCCAAGGAAGGGCACCATGGCTAAAATACGCACGGTGGACTGGACAGGAAGGCAGAGACATGTTAAGGAGTCCTAACCCTATTCTCCATGCAGCAGGAAGGCTCTGGAAGTTTAAAGCAGATGTGAGATATTGTCTAATTTAGATTTTTAAAGAATCATTAGGAGGAGAAAACCTACATGACCTTGGGATGGCGATGCCTCTTTAAATACCGAAGGCACAATGCCGAAGAAATCATTGATAAGCTGGACTTCGTTACAATTAAAAATTTCTGCTCTGGGAAAGACACTGTCAAGAGAATGAGAAAACAAGCCATTGGCTGCAAGTAAATATTTGCAAAAGACACATCTGATAAAGCACTGGTATCCAAAAATATGCAAAATATGCAAAGGAACTCTTAAAACTCAACAGTAAGAAAACAACCTGATTTTAAAATGGCTCAGAGGGGCACCTGGGTGGCTCAGTGGGTTAAAGCCTCTGCCTTCGGCTCAGGTCATGATCTCAGGGTCCTGGGATCGAGCCCCGCATCGGGCTCTCTGCTCAGCGGGGAGCCTGCTTCCCTCTCTCTCTGCTTGCCTCTCTGCCTACTCGTGATCTCTCGCTCTCTGTCAAATAAATAAATAAAATCTTTAAAAAATAAAAAATAATAAATAAATAAAATAGCTCAGAGGCCTTAAGAAGAGATACAGAGGACAAATAAGCATGTGAAAACTGCTCCACATCACACGTCATCGGGCAAATGCAAATTAAGATAAGATACGCCTGTACGCATCTATCAGAAGGGCCAAAACCCAGAACGCTTGACAATACCAAATGCTGATGTGGAGCATCAGGAACTCTCACCTACTGCTAGTTAACAAAATGATACAGCCATTTTGCAGTACAGTTGGGTAGTTTCTTGCAAAACTAAAAATACTCTTAGTGTATGATCCCACAGTCATGCTCCTTGATATTTACCCAAAGGAGTGGAAAACATGTCCACCCAGGGGTGCCTGGAGGGCTCAGTCAGTTAAGTGGACAACTCTTGATTTCAGCTCAGGTCATGATCTTGGGGTCCTGGGATGGAGCCCCACATCGGGCTCCTGGCTCAGCAGGGAGTCTGCTTCAGGATTCTCTCTCTCCCTCTGCCCCTCTCCCTGCTCACTCGTGCTTTTTCTCTCTAAAAAAATAAATAAATAAATCTTTAAAAATATATATATCCAAAAGCCTGCACACCGATATTCATAACAGCTTTATTCATGATTACGAAAGCTTGGAAGCAAGCAGGATGTCCTACAGCAGGTGAATGGATAAACTGTTGGCAAATAAACTGTACGAATGTTACATGCATACAACAAACCATCATTCACTGCTAAAACACAGTGATCCATCAAGCCATGATATGGAGGAAGCTTAAATTCATATTACTCAACAGGGGGAAAAAAAAGCCAATCTGAAAAGACTACATACTGTGTGATTTCAATTATATGACATTTGGGAAAAGACAGTAAGGAGATCGGCGGTTGCCAGGGGTTGGGGGAGCAGAAAGCGATGAATAGGCAGAGCACAGAAGATTTTTAGGGCAGTGTCCATACTCTATATGATACTACAGTGATGGGTACGTGTCTTTATACATGTGTCCAAACCCAAAAAATATACAACACCAAGAGTGAATCTTAAGGTAAGCTGTAGACTTCGGGCGACTGTGACGTGTCAGTGTAGGTTCATCTTTGGTAAAAAGTATACCATTCTGGTGAGTGATGTTGATACTGGAGGCCACGCCTATGTAGAGGTAGAAAGTATATGGGAAATCTCTGTATCTTCCTCTCGATCTCATTGTAAACCTAACACTGCTGGAAATAAAGTCTGGGGAAAAAAAGAGATCACTATGGCTATTTGAGTAGAGAATAGACTATAAGGGGGCAAGAGTAGAGGCAAAGAGACAAATTAGACACGACAGCATTGTCCAAGTAAGAAATAAAGGGGTGGGGGGCAACGAGAGGCACGGTGAAGAGGCAGAGAGGTAGATGGATTAAGATATGTCTTTTTTAAAAAGATTTTATTTATTTATTTATTTGGGAAGGAGAGAGTGAGAGAAAGATGACAAGCAGGGGGAAGGGCTGGAGGGAAAAGCAGACTCCCCGCTGAGCAGAGAGCCCAATGAGAGACTCAGTCCCAGGACCCTGGGATCATGACCTGAGCTGAAGGCCAATGTTTAATGGACTGAGCCACTCAGGTGCCCTAGGGTATGTCTTAAATGAGACCCTGCAGGCTGGGAAAGTGTGAGTCTGAGGCACTGCGCGCTGGGGGGGGGGGGGGGGGGGGGGGG
>CM052888.1:34993254-35055468 GCA_028534135.1 Potos flavus
ATAACCCAATTTTAAAATAGGCAGAGGACTTGCAGAGACATGTCTCCAAAGGAGATCTGGGAATGGCCAGCAGGCACATGAAAAGATGCTCCACATTATTAGGGAAATGCAGATCAAAACCATAACGAGGTACCATTTCATACCCACTGGGATGGCTCTCGTAAAGTTTTAATGAAAAAAAATAAACGGCAAGGGTCTGTGAAGATATGTACCCTTGTCCGTCGCTGGTGGGGATATGAAACGACGCAACCTCTGCAAAAAGTTCAAGGTAGAAGTATGACTCAGCAGTTTCATTTCCGGATATATACTCAAAGGCATCGAAAACTTAGCAAAGTACACAGTCCATGCATGGTCCTAGCAGCACTAGTCGCAATAGTCAAAAGTGAAAACAGCCCAAATGTCCATCGGTAACGGACCACTGGATAGACACATTGGGACATATACATCCCGTGCAGTAGTATTCAGCTATAAAAAAGAACGCAGTACTGATGCCTGCTACGATGTGGATGAACCCCGAAACACTATGCTCAGCAGAAGAAGCCAGACACAAACGTTCACATGTTGTGATCCCAGTTATATGAAATATCCGGGATGGGTAAATCCACAGAGACAAAGTCAGACTGGTAGCTGCTAGGGGCTGGAAGCGAGAACAGGGAGGTATGGGGTTTTATTTTGGAGTATGGCAATGTTTGGGGGCTAACGCAGAGTGCCGCTGAGTAATTCACTTTAAAATGGTTACTTTTATGCTATGGGAATAACACCTCAATAAATTAATTACAAAACAAAAAAAAAGAGTAACAACCCGGTTTGGGAACTGAGCCCGGGGGGGGGGGAGGGGCGGGGGGCGCGGGATACAGGTGTCACTTTCTGAGGTGCAGAAGACTAGGGGGAAAGATTTGGGAAGAAAGATTGAGAGTTTCGGTATAGGGGGGCACCTGGGTGGCTCCGTCGGTTAAGCATCTGCCTTTGGCTCAGGGCATGATCCCCAGAGTCCTGGAATCGAGCCCTGCCTTGGGAGTGGGACGGGGCAGGGTGGGGGGAGGTCCCTGCTCAGCGGGGCATCTGCTTCTCCTTCTCCCTCTGCCCCTCTACCCTACTCATGCTGGCGCTCTCTCTCTCTATCTCTATCTCTCTCTCTCTAATTAATAAATAAAATCTTTTAAAAAGAGGGAGAGAGAGAGTTTCAGTATCGGACATGCTACATGGAGATGCCTGTGAGTCTGAAAGGGGTTTCCAGGGAAGCAGTTAGAGATGGGAATCCAGGGCTCAGATGAGGAGGAGGGAGGGGGCTGGAGGGGGAGGGAGAGACTAGAAGCGACCAGCTGACAGTTTCCAAGTGTGGCAACATAGTGGCCACCAGGAGGGCCAGGAACAGAGCCAGTTCCCAGGAGTTAAAAAAAAGAGAGAGAGTGGGAAGTAAAGATATGAAGATAGCACGCGTACACAATTCTTTGTAAGCTTTCACAAGCTTCTACCTTTTTTAAGGGGATAAAAAATAAGGAAATGAGTAGGGAAGATAGGAGGACAAGAACGAGCCTTTTAAAAATACGGGGGCTAATACAGCCGGTTTAGAGACCCACCTGGAAGACAGGTGGCTGGGAAGGGCAGGAGGAAGGAGCCAAGTCAATGTGAGTGAACCGCGTCCTTCCTGGAGAAGTTTAAAGAGGAAGGGGAGGAAGACAGAGGCGAGGGGCAGGGGTAACTAAGCAAGTACTTTGTACCGGGTTGGAGGTAGGAAGATAAGGTTATTTGTGACGTGTGGCTTCTGTCTTTTTGGTGGAGGACAAAGGACCGAATGCAGCCCAGGCGGTTCGAGGGGGACGGACGGGTCAGAGCCGCCAGCAAGGGGCGCGAGCGCAGGTGCGGCTAGAGAAACCACCGGCTCATAGTGACGACTTCCAGTTTATAAAGCTTCCATCATATCTGATGTCCACAATAACCTCAGGAAGTATATGGAACCCCTTTCGCAGACGGAAGAACTCAGAAGGGTAAAGACAGCTCTCCAGATTACTTCCCAAGCTCTTCACTGTGCGGGGAACAAATCTGTGCGGAGCCTCAGCCCCCTCTGGACACCTGGCACGGCCACGACAGCCGGTCACGTGAGAGCCAGTCCCCTCAGGGCTACACCACCCAACAGCTGTCACCTCTGGGACAAATGGGTGGGAGGGGGACATGAACTCCTCAAAAGTGCTTCCCCACACTCCAGGAACAAGCCAATGGTCCATCACGCGGGCGGACACCAACGCAGGACCCCGTGTCTATCGGCAACTCTCACCATCCTGCTCTCTCTCCAAATGCAATGAACAAAAAAACAGAACACGCATTTGTTGGAGTTTTTTTTTTTTTTTAAACTAGAAAACGATTCCATGCTAATTGAAGTCTGTTTTTGTGCTCCTAGCCCATGCTGGTGGTCTCATAGAACTGACGGGCTGAAGAAAGTTTGCTCTGACTGACCAAAGTTCAAGAGATTTCAGGGGGAAATGCAGATCCGGATCTGGGAACTGAAACGGGACTCAAGAAAGAAGCCAGCTCTGGGGTGGGAGGGACACAAACACTTTACCTTCTCTGTCTTTGCTCAAATGTCATCTTTCCAACGAGGCTCATCTCGACCACCCGATTTTAAACTGCACTCCACCACAAGCCTCAGCTCCCAGTTCCCCCCACCCTGTTTCTCTGAAACAGGATTTACACTTTCCAATATACTGTCTAATTTATTTCATTCACTAATGCATCCCAAATGCTTAAAATGTGGCAGGTGCTCAATAAATACCTGTTGAGTGAATGAATGAACAAATGAATGAATGAAACAGCTTCATCATGTTCCATGCGTGTCTCCACCGTAATTTTAGGTACTTTCATCAGGATGAGTGGCCCCATCCTAATCATAAAGGAGGTCCCCAAGCTTTTTCTGATCACACAAACCGATCGGTAAAAAATTTGGCCATGCACTCCAATCCACATATAATTTACTCATATTTTGGTTAATTATATATGTATTACCCTACATGAAAAATACACCATGCATATTTCAACTACCCAAAACTTTGTCAAAATTAAATATAAAGCAAAACAAATACTAATAGGTTATATCTTATCTGAGTATCAAAATAGAGCAGCTCCTTGTAGACATACAATGCTACTCTCTAAACACACGCATGTGCTAGCTACAGTTACTGCGGTCATGCCCCCCGGAGCCCTGCTGAGGCCACTGGCATCCCCGTTTAGTGGCTGAGAAAACAGAAGCCCAGATAAGTAACTTCATCTGTGTCACAGTACGTGGCAGAGCTAGGATAAAAACCTAGCGGTGCCTGACCCCCCAGCCTATGCACTACAGGGGTGAGAGAGAGCCCCCACCCTTAAGGCACTTGGTCAAAGGGAAGCAAATCAAGAACAACCCAGCACACGTTCCCGAGTCACCATTCCGCTCCCATGGACACAGCGGAAGACAGGATCCCAAGCTGTTCATCCCAGAACAAGCCACAGGCTGGTCCAGTCAGAGCCGGTATACACATCCTGCGGACCCAGGCTGTTTGCACAGGCCCTCCGTGCTCATGCTGACACCAAGACTCACTCGGGCAGCAGAAGTGATCAAATTTAAGAACTGAGCTGTGCCCAAGCTGCCGAGTCCCCAGGTGACCTTATGTCCCAGCTGGACAGGGACAGTCCCCACTTACTTAGCAATACACCCCCTTTATGCTTACAAATTTTTATTACATGGCCTTTCACTCTCAGGGGTGCCCTGGCCTGGACAAGGAATGGCACAGTCACCCCATCTCTACCCCACCTCAGCATACACTGAGCCCAAGGACGACTCTGATTGGAACTGAAAATGCTGCGATTTCTCCTATCTGGGGAGTACCCCCTCCGCACCCCCCAAGGTCAAAGCAGCAGGCCTCCCATTAGCAGCAGCTCACGCCGAGCAAGCAAGGTGCACCTGGCTGGAATTCACATCCAGACCCCTGGCCTCTCCGGGTTGCTGGGCCTCCCGTCCCACTGTCACCCCATGTTGGCAGCCCGGCCCAGCCTCCAGCCTCGCCCAGGTCTCACCTCAGTAGGAAAACAGCATCACGGGCATCAACAGAAGGTTTCCTCGGGGACACCGATGGGGTGATGGGGGCCTCGTCATATCGAGATTCAGAACCAGGTGGCCAGACGCCTGCTCTGGCGCCCGAGGGCAGATACCGTGCCTGGGAAAGGGTAAGGACAGGGACGAGTCGGGCCGCAGGAGTCAGGTCCACCCACCACGGAGCCTCCAGGCACGTGGAGGAGTTGTCCTGGCTTCATCGGGTGGCTCAGGGGTCCTTCTGCGTCCCTTCCCACCCGACGTAGTCCTGGAAGGCCAGCATCCCCCGTCTGCACCCCCTCCTCACCACGCCTGTGCCTCCAAGCCCAGCCTTCAAGAGACGCCCTGGGAAGAACCCCAGAGCCTCGTCTCCGCGATGAGAGGACGAGAATCCCACCCAAGTGTGTGATGAGACAGGACCAAAGGGTCCACAGTGAGTTCCAGTTCCACCTGCCTGCAGGCTGGATGGAGTCCCACCAGCCCAAACTGTCAGAAATGTCCCCTGAACCCGGAGACATGCCAAGGTCAACACTTTAGCTTTTTTTGATTGTCTTTGCCTCCTAGCTGTGGCCGGGTTTGATTTTGGAGGGGGAAAGGCACAGAGGGGGCCCAATTCCGCTCTAGCGCGAGTTGACTCCCTGCCTCAAAGCACGAATCGTGACCCAGCAAAAACAAAATGATCTAGGATCAAACGTTGTATGGCATAATAATTCTCAAAACTATAGGAAATTTTGACTTTATATATATTTTTTAATACGGTCTTTGTTCTTGCTGTTGCTGGTTTCTGCCCCCAGCAGACCGGAAGGCTCTGCCATTCCTTGTTTGTGAGGCTGCGGCGGGCAGGGCTCTACCCTCTCTCGGCCTCAGTTTCTCCATGTGTACACTCCAAGTGCTGGCCTGGGTGACTCCGTGATCTGATGGGACCTGCGCAGTGAAGAGCGACCCCGGCTTCTCAGCAGGGTCAGCCCATCAAATCCCACCTTCACCCTACCTGGATTTGGAGGGACTCTGTGTCGACAGTGCTCATGCCCAGCCCAGATGTCTGAAGATAGGGCCTGATTACCTGTGCTGAACCTGTCCCAGGTGGTGGGATGTGGACCGCTTCCAGGCACAGCTGGTTTTGCCCACAAGCAGAAGAGGAGGTGGGTACCAGGCAGACCTCAATCCATAGGCTCTCTGACTCCCCGGACTGTGGACGCCTTGGGATTCTGAATCAACTAGCCTTGCAACCATCCCTCAAACACTCCCAATCGCAACACAGAGCTGGGGGAATTCCCTTCATTGATTTTTGTCTCACAAATGCTTTGGCTAACATGTGGGTCCAAAGGGGGCCCAATATTTATGTCTTTACCTCATTTTCAAAAGCTGAAAATGCTGCTCCTGGATTTCCTCCCAGCCTAGGGTGGAAACCATATGAAAGAGGAATGGAAAGCATGGGCAGGGTTCTTCCAAGAGAAGACATGATGTTTATAATTCGCTGGGTGGTGTATCCAAAGGCAGCCCTGAGCAGATTAGCCCAAGGACGAGCAGGTGCTCAGAGGTGGAGGGTATAGGTGGCAAACCCAGGTTCAGAACTCGGGAGAAGCCAGGCATTCACCACTGACCTGGTCCTCGGGGCACACTCAGCCTCCCCTGGAGTGTGCCCAGGCACAAACCTTCCCTAGACTGAAAACCCACAAATCTCAACCCCACAGGCATTAGCCAACGCTTCCTGCCAGCATTTGTCATTTTTGCATTTTGAAGTTTATAAGCATAGAAGAAATAAATTAAAGCAGTTATTAACATCAAACAATAATATGATCAATATCAAACAGTAATAGTCACTACTAATCTACCCTGTGAGATTAAAAGATTTCCAGGGGCGCCCGAGTGGCTTAGCCGGTTAGGCATCCAACTCTAGATTTCAGCTCAGGTCGTGGTCTCGGGGTCCTGGGATTGAGCATCAGGCTCTGCACTCGGCAGGGAGTCTGCATGTCCCTCTCCCTCCCTTTCTCTATGCCCCTCTCCCTGCATTCTCTCTCTCTCTCTCTAAAATAAATAAAATAAAATCTAAAAAAAATTATTTCCAATCTATTGATGAGAAAATTTTACAACTAACACTCATTAAATGTTAATTATAAGTCAGACAAGTCCTAAGGACTTGTCATGATCATTTCTTGTAAATCTCATAGATTGTGGTAGGTTCCACTCTCAAGTGCATTTTGCAAATGAGACTAGAGCCCAGAGAGGTTAAGACATTTGCTCAAGATCACACAGCTCCTAGGTAATAAGAGCTCAGTGTCTACCTTCCGCTGCCTCACATAAAAGTCAGAGAGTGTAAATGGTTTCTGGATCACTTTGCTGCTACCCTGGGGCCCAGACTAAGCGCCAGGCCCTTGGATGTTTAGTTTCGTGGATGCGGGAGCCCCAGGGTGGTGCGTGGTGACGAGCGTGGGGAGCAGCTGCCCCGGATGGCAGGATGCAGACCTACCAGCATCAGTCCCTGATGTTGGGTCCTTTGCTGACGGGCACTTGGGAGACTCAGAGGCCAGAGGCAGGAGCAGCAGCAGCGGACACCGCGCCCCTGCCAACCACCACATCAGGAAACCCCTCCAGCTGCCCACTCTGCCTTCCCCGCTCCAATCCTCCATGCAAATCTCCTCTCTTGCCCGACTCTTCGCCCCAGAGCGCTGGCAGCCGTCTACACGCGCCCCTCACACCTTCGCAGGGACGTGGGGCATGAATCACTTCTCTCTGTCGAGGTTCTATTTTTCTTGTTTTAAAAAGAGCACCTATTCTTCTTATTATTCTGAGGATAAAAAAAAAGTTGCCTCTTTTTTTGGCTTAGAAGGTGGCTGAATTTTTCAATATATTCATGCAAACGAGATATTTCATCTCATGGATTTTATCCCAGTTCTGTCTATGCACATTTTAAATAAATTAAGATGAAATAAATCCATTTTATTATATTACCCAGTGCCATCTCCATGAAATAATGCCCATATTTGTATTTCCTAAGGAATGTTGACGTGGCTAAAAATGTCGCAGCAAGTGTAATCTTTGAGGATTGTGCTGCCAGAAAAAAAATAAATCTAGGCCTTTGTTTAGAGCCTAGAGTGGCACCACTTTTGATTGAAATGGCCTGAAATATCCATCCCCAAAACATGGACAAGGCAGTAAAGTATACAGAATTGATCACCATTGGCTCGGAAACAAAAGTGGTGTGCCTTCCTTTGTTTTCTTAACATCTGTTCTTTCCCTCCCAGCATAAACCACCCCGCGGAAATAAATTACGCAGCCTTCCTTGTTTTAGGGAAGGAGAAATAAGGGCTTGTAGTGGCCATCCCTGAGGTGCCCGGGCAGCCACTATGTACCCAGACCTCTCCCCGCCTCCCACGCCGTAGCACTGGGCACACTCCAGACCGTCTTCTCCTCGCGCCACACGGACCCTGAGCACAAAAAGTCCAACATCTCCACTTTCCACTCCCTTCAAAGAGGGGCGGAATGGTGTAGAGCCCGAGAGAAGTTTCCCGCTCCATAGCCTCTCATTCCCTTTAAAAGGCAGAGGGACCCGCACTGGTGACACCTGGGAAGTCGCCATTGCTACAAAGCCACTCTGATCTCGGCCAGCCCCCAGGGACAAGAAGAGCTCCCTTCTGATCAGGAGATAAACTGGGATCAGCCAAGAATGGATGAGACTGAATGATGGCCCAGCCCTGCAAGAGCCAGAGCCAGGCCAGACCCTCCTGCCTGGGAGTGCAGTTTTCCCAGAACTTGGAGCAGATGGAAGAAGCAGAAAAACAGCTTCAGAGAGGGCAACTTCTGGCTCCGATCGAAAGCCCTGGGCCGCCTCTCTTTGCTCCTTCCTCCGCCACATCCCTTTCTCCAGCCCTCCTGACATCTCATTCTCTGCCTGGCATCACACCCAACATAATGGATGGAGGGACAGACAAGCACACTCGTCAACTGTAGCCAGCCCAGCTCTTTCTAAACAACCACTCCGGGTATGGGAAACAATGCTAATAATTTCTGGCTGTGTGTGCAACAAGCAGGGGCCTCACACAGAAGCACACCTGTGATACATCAGCCCTCAAGGCCGAAACAGGGTCCCAACGCGCCCGAGCATCCCAGCTAAGGAACTTGGCTCTTTCTGTGACTGCGCCTGTGGGTGTAATTCGCATGCTTTCTGGCAAAAATAAGCTGCCTCATCAGAGCAGCCTGCCAGGTTCCCCAGCAAGAACCCAACACAAACGTACAACAGCCTCGCGATGAGGAGCCTGTCTCCCATCTCCAGGGGCTTTGGGACACGCACGTGCTTTCCCTTGCCAAACAGTCACCGCAGGCTGGAAAGACACATCCAACCTTGCAGCAACGGGAACTTTTCGGGGCAGGTATTATATCAGATATTGATAAGAGACAGTGCATCTGTACCCTTCTAGGAACTTCCTCAGGCCCACCAGGTGACAAATATCCTGAAAAGGTAGACAGCCCTCCTTCCAGTAAATGCAAGGAGACGTTGCACTTCCTTTTCCAGGGCCTTTTCTGGGGCCAGCTGGGGAAAGAAAGTGAGGCCTGGTAGCAAATCCCCAAACCTCCAGTGCTCGTGGAGCCAAGTGATGTTCTGGGCTGCCTCCTCCTCCCCCCCCCACCCCCACTGCCATTAGTGTCAATTAAGTTCAGCCTGACAGGCCACCTTTGACAAAATGCTGGAGCAACAAAGACATAAACAACGCCAAAGCCTTTGGAGTTGATGTATAGTTGCATTTAATAAACATTTGTTTGCATATTTTTTATCATGCTAATGAATATAATTACTTTAATTTATGTCATCAAGCTATGATTCTGTTCTGATCTATACGTCACTTAAATGTGTAGTGTTAGCATTTTGCACACACTGGTAATTTGAAGAAGGGGAAAGATTCACCCCTCCTGTGAGGACGTGGAGCAACCTTCCACAGTCGAATATGCCCTTGTGACAGCGAAACCCAGCACTGCAGCTGGGGGCCCTGACTTAGCACCCCCAGAAGGGTGAGGAGGCTTTCCACTGACCGGAAGACCTTCACCAAAAAGTACACATTTTTACTCCCCTACAATCTCTCCCAAGACAAGGCCTCTGAGGAATTACCCCCAGCACAATGTTCAACACGCACTCATGAAAAATATATTTTTAATCGTATTCATGGTTTTGCTGATTACGAAAGTAATGCACACTTATTTCAGAAAATTTGAGAAAACACAGGAGATTGTAAAGAGATTTGTGAAGATGATGAACTAAACTACTCTCAAAATATTTAGAAAAATTTAGAATATATATAGTATTATATATATCCACTAAACTGCCCTGGGTACAGAAAGGGATATTCTTCTAAATCAGAAGGCATGAGAATTTCCTGAAATATAAAAGGAAGATAGGAGCTGATAGAAGAAAACATATACTCAGAAAAGAACCGAGGGCACCGGGGATGTGCCGAGCTTGGGGTGAGGGGGCAGGGGGCTTCCCTGGAGTGCCTGCAGAGCACTGTTTGAGAACTACATTAGGAGAAACAAACGGACTCACGCCCAATCATTTCCTACCTGTGGCCAGTATGTCAAACAGTATTCCGGACTGACAATACAGCCTGGAGGAGAGGTAATGTTCACGAGGACCTCCTCCAGCAAGGCAAGACGGTGCCTGGGTGACCCGAGCCCTCGCCCAGAAGTGTGGGCCAGCTCTTCCCCTCCCTATACACAATACATGGAGGAAAGCTACAGAACAAGATTAAAAATTAACTGAGGCACCAAGCTGGAGACTTCTGTCCCCCACCCAGAGATAATGCAACCAGAATCCTGGCAAGGGACATCATGCCATCACATACAGCCCCAGACCAATAAGTGCTCTCCTCCCCCACAGGGCCTATGATTCCTCTCACTCACTCAAAGATGCCATGAATTCAGAGGGCCACTGGCAAAGGAAATTCTGCCACCGCAATCATATGGCCCTAGAAACACTTTCCATCTCCCACAGGCAGGGGCACCTGCCACACAAGCACACATCCTAGGAGGTGAGCTTTCTCTATGGGGAAGATCTTTCCTAGCAAGATTTACCAGATGTCCCAGCCTGGGGAAGCGTCTTCCCATTCAAACAGAAGCAGCAGGGATAGTGGGAGCCTCTGTGGGAGGAGATAAACCAAGCAGATCAAAATAACACCACAGAGGCTCTGAAAATTAGACTGTCATTGGAACCATAGCCCACAAAAGTAGGCCAGAGCCTGCATGCCAAGCCTAAACAGGGTAACTGCCTGCTAAAATGAAAATTTTAAATGGGGCCCATAGTCTTCTAACACAATAGCCAAAATGTTCAGAATACAATCGGAAGTCACCCATCATACCAAGACCCAGAAAAATTACAACTTGAATGAAAGGAAGACAATCTATGCATGCCAACTCTGAGATAAATCAGATAGTGGAGATAACTAGCAAGGATTTTAAAGCTACTGTAGAAGTGGGTCAATAAGCAAGTAAACATTCTCTTGAAACAAATGAGAAATTAGAAAAATCTCAGTAAAGAAACAACTTATTAAAAAGAACTAAATGAAAATTATAGAACTGAAAAAGTCAATAATAAAAACAAAAAAACCTGCTGGATAGGCTGAATGTTGATTGGAGATGACCAAGAATAAAATCAATGAACATGAGGACAGACCAAGAGAATTTACCCAATTTGAACAGGCACAAAACCAACTTAAAAAATGAACTGAGATTCATGGACCTGTAGACAAAGCAAAGATACAAAATGTGTGCCACTGTAGTCCCAGAAAAGGAGAAAGAGTGGGACTGAAAAAGTGTTCAAAGAAATGTGGCTGAAAACTCTCCAGATCTGGCAAAAGACATAAACTCACCAATTGAAAAAGGTGAGCAGATAGAATAAAAGCCCTCCTCCAAAAAAATCCATGCTGGGTACCTGAGTGGTTCAGTCAGTTAAGTGTCCAACCCTTGATTTTGGTTCAGATCATGATCTCAGATCAGGAGATTGAGCCCCATGTCAGGCTCCATGCTGGGCATGGAGACTACTTAAGATTCTCTCTCTCCCTCTGCCCATCCTCCCAGCCCAGTCTCTCTTTAAAAGAAAAAAAATCCATGCTAAGACACATTGCAGTTAAATTTCTGAAACTAAAGATGAAGGAAAATATTAAAGCAGCAAGAGAAAACACATTATCTAAGAGAACATCAAATTAAATGATGTTAGATTTCTTCTCTAAAACCATGGAGACCAGAAGGAAGTGGCTGAAAGAAAAGAATTATCATCTGAGAATTTTATATCTAACAAAATTATCCTTTTGGAAAGAAGGGGAATTAAAGAAACAAAGGAATACTAAAAGAACTTGACACTAGCAGACCTACCCATAAAGAATCACTAAATGATGTTTTTCTAATAGAAAGGAAACACTCAAAGAAGAAATCTCAGAACATCTAGAAGGAGAAAAGAACAATGGAAAGAGTAGAAACGTGGATAAATACAATAGGCTGTCCTCCTCATGAGTGCTCTAAATCATGTGTGATGATTGAAGTAAATACTAGAACACCATCTGCTCTAAAATATTTAAAAGTGGGGATATTTTTTAAAGGAAGGATCTAAAATAAGTAAGGTTTCTACACTTTACTCAAAATGGTAAAATGTTGACATTAGTAGACCATTATAAGTTACATATTGATATTGTGATAGGTGCAGTAACAACTAAAAAAACTATACGAAATGATATACTCAAAAACACTATAAATCAAGATTAAATCTTTTAAAATGTTCAAGTAACTCACAGAGGCAAGAATGGAGAAACAAAAACAGGAAACAAATAGAAAACAAAATAAATAAATGTCAGGCTTAAGCCTTAACATATCAACAATTAGATTAAATATAAATGGCTTAAATAAACCAATTAAAAGTCAGAGATTGGGAGAGTGAATAAAAAAATAATGACCCACCTATATGCAGTTTACAAGTACTCACTTCAAATTCAATGACATAAATAAAAGGACAGAAAAAGATATACCATGAAAACATTAATTTCTAAAAATCAGGAGAGACTATATTACTATCCAATAAAGTGAACTTCAGGGCAAAGAAAATTACTAGAGACAAAGAGGAACATTACAAAATGATAAAAGGATCCATGCGCCAGAAAAACATAATAATCCTAAATGTGTGCACATCAAACAACAAAGTTTCAATATATGAAACAAAAATTAATAGAGCTAAAAAGAGAAATAGATAAATACACAATTACAGTTGGGGACTTGAATATGTACTTAGCAACTGACAAAACTACCAGACAGGAAATTAGCAAGGATGGCAAAGGTGTGAACAACATGAGTTCTCATTGACATATATATAATACTCCACACAACAACAGCAGAATATACATATTTTTCAAAGGCTTGTGGAAAATTCACCAAGATAAACCACATAATGGGGCCATAAAACAATCCTCAACAAATACTATACATAATATTATATATAAAAGAATTTATATTGCACAAAGTATATTTTCTAATCATAACAGTATCAAACTAGAAATCAAAAAATGAAAAAGAGAGAAGGAAAGGAAGGAAGGACGGAAGGAAAGGAGGGAAGGAGGGAGGAGGGAGAAAGAATGAAAATCTCTAGCCATTTGGAAATTAAAATAACATACTTCTAAAAATTCCATAGGTCGATGAGGAAGGCTTGAAGGAAACTACACTTTAAAAAATATAGAACTAAAAAAACAAAAAAAATAAAAATAAAAAACATAGAACTGAATAAAAATGAAAATACAGCATATCAAAATGCATATCAAAGATGCAGCCAAAGCAGTGCTGAGAGGAAAATTTATAGCATGAAAATGCATAAATTTAGAACAGAGGGAAGGTCTCAAATCAATAAATCTAAATTTCTGCCTCAAAAAATTTTTAAAAAGAGAGTAAAATAAACCCAAAGCAAGCAAAGGAAAAAATAATAATAAATATCAAAGCAGAAATCAATGAAATTGAAATAGGAAAACAACAGAGAAAATCAATGAAGCAAAAATTGGTTCTTTGAAAAATAATAAAATTAATAAACCTCAAGCAAGAGAGACAAATAAAAAGACTGAATGTACAAATCATTAATATCGGGAATGAAAGAAACAATATCCCTTCAGATGCTGGAGTTATTTAAGGGAAAACATGAGATCACTACGTATGACTTTTTTCTAAATTCAACGCCTGAAATAAATGGACCAATTCCTTAAAAGCCAAAAGTGTACAAAATCCAAATAAATCAAATATATAATGTGAATCGACCTACTAAACATTATAGAAACTGAGTTCATACTTCAAAATCTTCCTTTCAAAAAATACAAATAAAAAAGGAAGGAAGAAAGAAAGCCATTTGTAGGCACAGATGGTTTCACTGGAGAATTCCACCAAAGATACAAAGGATAATTAACATCAATAACATAAATTTTACACAATCTATTCCAGAAAAAAGGAAGAGAGAACACTTCCAAATTCCTCTTACAAGGCCACTATTACCCTGATACCAAAACCAGGTAAAAAGAAAGAGAGAAGAAAAGGAAAATTATAGACTAATATCTCCTATGAAATTTGACACAAAAATGCTAAACAGTATATTTAAAAAATTGAATCTAACATTGCATTAAAATAATTATACACCACAACAAAATGATATTTGATGGACATATGCAAAATTGGTTCACCATTCAAAAATCAAAGTAATCAACAACATCAACAAGCTGAAGAAGAAAAATTATATGATCCTATCAATTGACAAAGAAAACACATTTGACAAAATATAAAACCTACTCAGATAAAAACTCTCAGCAAGTTAGGAATAGAAAAGAACTATCTCAAATTATAAAGAGCACCACAAACACTGCAGTTAACATCAAACTTAGTGGTGAAAGACTGAATGCTTTCTCTCTAAGATGAGGAACAAGGCAAGGATGTCACTCTCACCATGTTAGTTGAACATAATACTGGAAATTCTCACTAATGCAGAAAGAAATGAAAAGAAACAGAAAATACACAGTTTGGAAAGGAAGAAATAAAGTCATCTCTATTTGAAAATGATACAATTTTATATACATAGAAAATGTCAAAGGCTGTAAAAAACATTCTAGAAAAAATAAGTGAGTTTACCAAGATCACAGGATCAAAGATGACACATATACCAATCAAATTTTTATATATCAACAATGAACATGTAAGAACCAAAACTGGAAACACAATTCCACATAAAATTACTCCAAGGAAAATGATACACTTAGGTATGAACTTAACAAAACATGTCCATGATGCATATGCTGAAAATTACAAAATGCTAACAAACAAAATCAAATACCTAAATACATGGAAAGACATATGACACTCATGGATTGTAAGACTCAAAATAGTAAAGATATCAATTCTCTCCCAACTGATTTATAGGTTTAAATCAATTTCTATCAAGCTATCAGCAGGGAATTTTATAGACATAGACAAGCTGATTCTAAAATTTATATGGAAAGGCACAAATCTTAGAATGACTTTTAAAAACTCTTGAGAAAGAAGAATAAAGATAAATAAAGACATAGATAAGGAATAAAAGATAAATAAGGAATTACTCTATCTAACAGCAAAGCTTCAAGACAGTGTGCTAAGTGAATGCAGCCAGACTAGAAAAGATACACGTTGTATGATTCCATTTGTATCACATTCTGGAAAGGCAAAACTCTAGGGACAGAAATATAAATTGGTGGTCACTAGGGTAGGGGAGCAGAATGACTACAAAGGAACACGGGAGGTGATGAGGGGTAACAGGAACCATGTATACATTGATTGTGACAATATTCACTCAGCTGTCTACATTTGACAAAATTCATTAAGCTGTACATCTAAAAAACATGAAAAAATTAACTGAGAATCCTATTTGTGAAAAATAATGAGGCTTCCTAAAACAACCAAACATCTGAAGAAACCTATCCCAATCCATAAGGGACACCAAATGCCATAAATAGAAAAAAAAAAAAAAAAGAAGAGTGCAAATTAAGTTAATAGAACAAGTAGAGGTCAACTTTAAATGAAGTATTAACAACATACAAGAAGGTCTTCAGAGTAACTATGAAGTTGGCTATTTCAAGCAATCAATTTGAGATCTTCCAGAGAAAAATATGACAACTAAAATTTAAAAGAAAAAACTCAAAAATGGGTTAGAGAATAGACACACTTGGAGAGCACATTGATGCACTAGACTACTGACTCCCAGAATAAAACACAGGCAAAAATGATGAGGAAGGACAGAAGCAAGTGAGAGAGACAGACTTGAAAGGTAGATCCAAAAGTTCTAAAATCTATTTAATTCTGCAGAGGAAGCAGAGAATCGAATGGAAGAAAAAAAAATGAGAGAAATAATATACGAAAATTTCCAAGACCTGCAGAAAAACATCAAGTATTTAGATAGAAAGGATCCATCACTACTCAGCAATGTAAAAGAAAAAAATTGTAATTAAAATTACATATTTTGTGAAATTCAGAGAATTAAGTAAAAGAACTCTAAAAACCTCCAGAAAAAAGAATGTTACCTCCAAAAGATCAAAGATCTCACTGGCACCTGACTTCTTCTCAGCAACTCAGAATACTGAACAGCAGTATCATCAAATTTCTGAGAGAAAATTATATTGGATTTACATTTTTTAAAGATTTTATTTATTTAAGAGAGAGAGTGGGGAAGGGACAGCAGGAGAGGGAGAGGGACAAGCAGACTCCTCACTGAACGCAGAGTCGCATGTGGGGCTCGATCTCACCACCCTGAGATCATGACCTGATCCAAAATCAAGAGTCAGGTGCTTAACTGACTGTGCCACCCAGGCGTCCCTTTAGTTTACATTCCTATACCCAGCCAAAATATCGGACAAGCATTCAGGCAAAAAAAAAACAAAAACTGTTTAAGTCATTCAATGATTCAAAGTTTATCATACACGAATCCTTCCTGGCAGAATTATATGAAGATGCATTGCAGCAAAAAACAAAACAAAACAAAACAAAACAAAAACAGTAAGAGCATCCAAGACTATTGGGAGTCAACAATAGTGCTCAAGGAAATGAGTAAAGTTTATAGTTGAGTCCAGATAATTGAAAGAAAATTAAACAACAAACTGGGAATAAAATCTCAATTGAGGGGCGCCTGGGTGGCTCAGTGGGTTAAAGCCTCTGCCTTCGGCTCAGGTCATGATCTCAGGATCCTGGGATCGAGCCCTGCATTGGGCTCTCTGCTCAGCGGGGAGTCTGCTTCCCTCTCTCTCTCTGCTTGCCTCTTTGCCTACTTGTGATCTCTCTCCTCTCTGTCAAATAAATAAATAAAATCTTTAAAAAAAAATCTCAATTGATGGGGTGCCTGAGTGGCACACTTGGTTAAGTGGCTGACTTTTGGTTTTGGTTTAGATGGTAATCTCAGAGTGGTGAGATCAATCCCCCCATCAGGCACACTCAGCACGAGTCTGCTTCAGACTCTCTGTCCCTCTCCCTTTGCCGCTCACCCTTTCTCTATCTCTCTATCTCTCTAAAATAAATTTTAAAAATCTTTTTTAAAAATCTCAATTGATAACAATGCTGAAGGTGGCAGGAAACAGTAGGAAAAGGAGTAGGGAAGCAAGTAGTAAGGCAAAGATCTCAGTTAATTCTAGGCACCAAAAAAAAAAAAAAAAAAAAGTCAGATTTCCAGAGCAAATACAAATAAATTCTTAAAAGGTGTTTTCACTGCCAAACCAGTGGAGGAAATACAAGTATGTACATGTGTAGGTAGGAAAATTTCTAGAAGGACATGCACCACAGTGGAAAAAAAGTGAATCCTTGTGGGAAGGGCATAGGGGAGGAGTGGGGGGTTGGTCTGAGGGACATCAGCTTCACCCATAACATGTTCATTTTTACAAGAATGTATTCATGTATTGGTATGATATTTAACTAACTAAAGTATATCATACAATGCACAGCAAGAATGAAATGTCATCACTGCCCAGAGATAATAAATTCTAACACTGCATGCATTTCTAGCGAGCTGCATTTACTCACACACATCCATTTAAGATAGAGAGATAAAGATAGAGACAGACATAAGGTTAGCTTTCTATGTATTTACATGCAGAGGGGTTTCTTGGGTGTTTTTTTTCCAAAACCTACACACTCATATTTCCACACCAGTAGATAGTCTTCAACAGCATTATTTTTTTTTTAAGATTTATTTATTTATTTATTTTAGAGGGAGAGCACAAGCAGGTGGGGCAGAGGGAGAGTGAGAGAGAATCCCAAGCAGACTCCATGTGGAGACCAACGTGGGGCTCATCTTGTGACCCTGAGATCACAACCTGAGCCGAAACAAGAGTCCCACACTCAACTGACGGTGCCACCCAGGTGCCCCTCAATAACATTATTTTTAATGGTTGAGTGATATTCCATATTTTATATGCATTGTGATTTATTGAACAATGTATTATTAATGTTTAAGGAGCTTTCAATTTTTTTACTAAGTTAAACCATACCAGAATGAACATTGTTGTACATGTATCTATATGCTCATGCTTATCTCACCTGACTAACAGCTAGGAAATGCCTCACTGGGTCAAAGAATATACCCAGTTTTAAGACATTTAATCTTAATTGTAAAACTGTCTTACTGAGTAAAACTATCTTCATCAAATTTCCTTGAGCACTGATAATATTTTTTTAATTTTGCCTATTTTTTATTATTACTAGGGTTAAGCAGTCTTTACATGTATTTATTGTCCATTTACATTTCTAATTTTGGTAACTGTGTGTCTATTCTCCTTGATCATTTTTCTATTTCTTATTAGTCTGTAAAAGCTACTAATAAAGGATAGCATTATCTATTTGGTATGTATATTTTACATTATTTTCACAACTTCTTTAACCTTTAATTTCATTTGTGATGTTATTTGAAAAACAGTTTATATTTTTATGCCATCTAATACATCCATCTTTTCCCTTGTATTCCCTGCTTTTGATGTCAGGTTTAAAAGGCTATCCTCACTATTACATCAGCATTTGCCTTTGTTCCAATCCTTTTGTGGTTTCATTTTTGCAAGTGAATCTTTAATACATCTGAGACTATCTAGTTTTATGGGAAGGCTCTACCTTTATTTTTTCAAATGATTAAATGATTGTCCCAATACCATTTCTACTTTCCCCTACTGATTTCCATTTAATTCCACAAAAAAATATTATAATACATCCTTACAGTAAAAATCAAACAATCCAGACGAAGCAAAAACTCTCCTTGACCACTCATTCAATCTCCAGCTGCATCCTCTCATCAGAAGAAAACTGTTACTATCAGTTCGAGGTGTAGAAATCCAGAGATTTTTCCATAATAAAAATAGTTAACACTTATGAGTGGTTGTGCTTCATGTGTATTAATTTATAGAATCCTCTCCATAGCCTACAACATATGCACAACAGCTATCACCAGCTTATCACAGCACCAAAAAAAAAAAAACCAAAAACAAAAACAGAAACCTGAGACCAGGCTGTCTCACAATGCGCCTATATGCACATCAGTAAAAAAAAATTCACAGCATTACTTTCTTTTAACAAGGGCTTGAGGGATTTCTATCATACAATACATATTAAGCTGCAACCTATTTTTTTTTCAAACATCAATATATCCTGGTTTTCTTTCCATATGAATCCATATAAATCAACCTCAAGCTTTTTTAAGCTGTTATACAGCATAATTTATCACAGTTCATTTAACTCTTCTATCAATGTATATTTTGGTTGTTTCCAGTCTTTCATCATTGACAAGACCGCAAAGAACATCTTTAATACAATTCCCTACACATTTTTATGAGTTTCTTTCGGTTTTTCTTGGTCATGTGGAATGTGCATTTTTAACGTCAACAGATATTGCCAAATTGCCCTTCAAAATATCCGGACCAATTTATACTCAAGCAAAGCATGAGAATACCTGGCTCTCGTATTATCCCCACAGTTGATAATATCAATTCTTTTTTCAATACAATGGGTGAAAAATAATATCTCCTTGTATATTATTTTGGATGCCCCTTATGAGGGAAACCAAGTACATTTTATACCTACCTTTTCAATTCCCCTTCTGTGAATTATCTATTTGTACTTTTTATAGTTTTCCTTTAGTTTTAATGGATTTTTCCTTATTGATTTGTAAATCTTTACATTTATTTTGGATATTAATCCCTTGTCTTTTACAAATGTTGCAAATATTTTCCACCAGCATACTCTTTTTTTCATTTGTTTATGGTACCTTTTATCACATAAGAGCCTTTAATTTTATCTGTACAAATTTGCAATATTTTCCTTCACATATTATGTACTTTATTTAATTTCGGTACATTTCTATGTTTTGTTTTTGTATAACCTTTAGCCCTTTAATATATCTGGAATTTATTTCAGTGAATAAGGTAATGTTAAAAATATAATTTTATTTTTTCCAAGTAGTATCTAATTTTTTTTACACAATTTATCGAATAGTCTATCTTTCCCCTATTATAAAATGCCAATTTTTCCAGAAATGAATACCCATATATACAGGGATCTGTTGCTGGACTCTTATTCAACTGTTCTGGTTAAATCTTTGGCACTGATCTCACTGCATTTTTTTTTAAAGATTTTGAGAAAGAGAGAGAGAAAGTACAAGCAGGGAGAGGGGCAGAGGGAGAGGAAGAAGCAAACTCCCCACTGAGCAGGGAGCTCAACACAGGGCTCAATCCCAGGACCCTGAGATGGTGACCTGAGCTGAAGGCAGACACTTAACTGACTGAGCCACCCAGGTGCCCCAGATCTCATTACATTTTAATTAGTATAGCTTTACAGTGTGTCTTGATATTTAATAAGTCAAGTTCACCTATTATTTTTTTCTACATTATCTTGGCTTCTCTCACACACTTGGTCTTTCAAATGAATTTTATAATCAGCTTGACAAGTTCCATAAAAACGTTGGGCATTGAATTTATAGATTAATTTGGGGACAATATATGCCTTTACAATATTAAGCATTCTCATTCAAAAAAAATAATATACATATTTCTATTTATTCTGTTCTATTATTCACTTTAAAAATCTGATATTTATTTCTATATTTTATAGTTTTATAGTTTTCATTGCTATGAGAATTTGGTAATTTTTCCTATTACTCTGTTATACTGGTGTATAAAAGCAATTGGTTTTTACATCTTTATTTTATATTAGGCCATTTGTAGTACTTTCTTATTAGTTCTAATGGTTTCTCAACTGATTATCTTGTATTTCCTATGGAACTTGACTGCAAAAAAAACAAAATGACACTATTATCTCTTCCTTTCCAATAGTCACATTTTTTTTTCTTATTATATAGCATTGGCTAGGACCGCCAATACAATATTGAATATGGAAGCGTTAGGAATCCTTGTTTTTCTCACGTTTTGAACAGAAGTATTTCTGATGATTTCACCACTGCTATAAATTTGCAGAAAATATCTTTACCTTGATAATGGAAGTTTTCTTCCACTTCTCATGTACAGGAATATTGGGAGATGGCTGCTGGTTTATCATAAAAGAATTTTTTAAATACATTGACTTCTGTTAGGATTTTAATATCAAAAATATGCTAGGTTTATAGAATTAGTTGAGTATCTTCCCAATTTATAACATAAGAATTATCTATTTCCTGAACATATGGTAGAACTAAACAGTAAAATACTCTGCATTTGATGTTCTCTGTAAAAGAGTATATCTTTAACTAGCTTTCAAATCTTTTCAATAGAAATTAGCATATTTAGATTTCTCTATGACTCTTGAGCTAATGTTGGTAATTTATTTTTTTATAAAATCATGCATTTCATCTACTTTTCCAAAGTTATTAATATAAAGTATCTTATAAAATTTAATTCCCTGTATCCATAATTAAATTTTCTTATCTCGTTCATGATGCTGTTTATTTATACTCTTTTTTCTTAATAGAATTTGAAGGAGATTTTATTGATCAATGCTAATGGCTTTTTGTTCTTGTTTATTTTAATAACATCAGTTTTTATCTTTATTATTTCCTTCTACTTTCTGGAGATTTGATTTGTTGTTGTTGTTGTTCTTTTTCTAGGATTCTGAATATTATGCTTGGTTCATTTGATTTCCATTTCCCTCATTTTCTAATTTATGCATTTAAGTCCATAAATTTTCCTCTGATGGCTGCTTTGTCCACATTTCACAGGTTTTAATACTTAATGCTCCACTGCTTATATCTAAATAGTTTGTAATTTCCACTTTTTATTTCCTTATTAACATAGGACTTTTCATAAGTGTTCTTATATTTATGAGTAGAGAGAATTATTTCACCTCCCCTTTAGTTGTTATTTTCTCATTTGGTCAGAGAATAAAGCCTATAAGACCTCTACATTTTATAATTTGCTGAGATTTCCTTTGTCATCTAGTATCTGTTTGAGTGGTTTCTGTAAGTTTATTAGTACTAGGTGTTCATTCTGTCCTCTAAACACTGTGTGTCATTATTTTTGTTTACTTGAAATAATCACCTCTTTTAGAAGTGTGAAATTTGTCCTATTTTAATTGAAGACTTGTCATTTTATCTTTGTATTTCTATTTGTTTTTGTTTGATATTTTCCAATGCTACATTTTTAAGGGCACAATTGTTACATCATCTTGGTAGATTTCTTTAATAATATGAATTCCTCTGTGCACTCTTTAATGTGTCCCCTGACTTAAAATGACACCTGAATCACCTGAATCACATCACAAATTTTTAACACAGGTAGGCTTATTTCTTGACTCACTGTTTCTCTCCATTTATTTAACTTACTATTTTGGAGCCAGTATCACACTTTTGTCTACTGTGGCTTTATAAATCAATTTGCTATCAGATAGACAAATATTGGTTGCTCTAGCATATTAATTCATCCATATTACCTTTAGATTTATTTTGTAAAACTCCCAAGAAATGCATTTTAAACTTTGTTCTAGAATAGAACTATTTATAAATCAATTTGGGGAGATCTCTGCATTTAAGTCTTTCTACATGAACCTCAGAAAATTTTTATTTCTTTCATATGTGTCTAGCTCATTTAAGTTGTGTGGGTTCTTTTAGATAATTTCATTTTGTGTTATCTGTATAGAGTATTTTTCTTTCCCTTTTATCTCTGTTATTACTGGTTTATTATATAGAACATCTACTGATTTCTACATATCTGTTTTATACTTGGACATTTACTGAACTCCTTTACATGGTACAAGAGTATTTTAGAAAATGTTCTTGGGGTTTTTCATATCATCATAAAATAGCAATAATTTTTATTTGACCATTCCAATATTTATGTCCCAATTATTTTTATTACTTTAATTGTAATAACTTAATTATTTGACTTTGTTTTGTAACTATCACAAGAATTTCTCCAAGTTTTCCATTTTAAGTATGGTATAGGCTGTAATTTTCAGACAGATTATTTTTATCCATGTAAACAAGGATTTCTCAATCTTGGTACTCTTGATATTTTGAGCTGAGTAATTCTTTGTTGAGGGGGAGGGGGCTGTCCTATGCATTATAAGATGTTTGATAGCATCCCTGACTTGTACCCACTAGATACTAACAGTGCTACTGCCCAAATTATGATAATCAAAAATGAATTGAGATATTGTTAAACATCTCCTGGGTGGCAAATTGTCCCTGCTTAAAATCCACTAATGTAATGAATTATCCCTCTACTTCTATTTTAATCAAAACTTTTGGCAGGATTGGATGTTGAACTTGAGCAAATTATCTTTTTGGCATATGATTATATATTTTTTCCATTGACCTACAGATGTGATAAATTTTTAATTAAATATATCCTAATTTGGTACTATCCTTACAATGCTGGAATAAAGTCTTACTAGTCAAGGTATATTATTTTTTAATATAAGTTTAGTGTTCTTCTTTCTCAAGATTTCTTTGGCTATTTGGGGTCCTCTGTGGTTCCATATGAATTTTAGGATTGTTTCTCTATTTCTGTAAAAAATGCCATTGAAATTTTTACAGAGATTGCATTGAATCTAGAGATAGCTTTGAATAGTACGGACATTTTAACAATATTAATTCTTCCAACCCATGAATACAGATGTCTTTCCATTTATTTGTGTCCGCTTTAATTTCTGTCATAAATATTTTATAGTTTTCAATGTATGTCTTTCACCTCCTAAGTTTATTTCTAAATATTTTATCCTTTTGATGTTGCTGTAAAAGAAAATGTCTTCTTAATTTCCTTTTTAGATAGTTTATTTTTAGTGTATAATATTACAACTAATTTTATGATTTTTAATATATTAAAAATGCACATTATGCAATTTTGCTGCATTTGTTTATTCTAACAGTTTTTTGTGGAGACTTTAGGGTGTTCTATATATAAAATGACATCATCTGCATACAGGAACAATTTTAGTTCTTCTTTTCTGATTTAAATTCCTTTTATTTATTTTTCTTGTCTAATTGCTCTGGCTAGGATTGCCAGTACTATGTTGAATAGAGGTGACAAGAGTAGAAATCCTTGTCTTGCTCCTGATCGTACAGGAAAAGCTTTCAGTTTTTCATTAAGTGTGATGTTAGCTGTAGGCTTATATGGCCTTTATTACATTGAAGTACATTCCTACCATCCCTAATTTTTTAGTGTTTTTTTATCAGGAAAGGGAAATAAATTTGGTCAAATGCTTTTTCTGCATCTATTGAAATGATGATATAATTTTTACCTTTCATTCTGTTAATGTGGTCTGTCACATTGATTGATTTGCTTATGTTGAACCTTCCTATGTTCCAGGGATAAATCCTACTTGATCATGGCATGTGATCCTTTTACTGTGCTATTGGATTTGGTTTGCTAGAATTTTGTTGAGATTATGTTCATTATGGATATTGGCCTGTAAATACTGGAGGCATCGCACCTCCTGGTTTCAAAACATACTACAAAGCTACAGTAATTAAAACAGTATGATACTGAGATTAAGACAGATATATAGACCAATGGAACAAAAAACAGAGCCCAGAAATAAACCCACACTTATACAGTCAACTGATCTTTGATAAAGGTGCCAAGAATACACAATGGGGAAAGGACAATCTCTTCAACAAATACTGCTGAGAAAATTAGATGCCCACGTGCACAAGAATGAAATGTGACCCCTTTCTTACAACACACACAAAAATCAGCTCAAAATGGATTAAAGACAAACATAAGATCTGAAACTGCAAAATTCCTCAACAAAAACATAGGGGAAAGTCTCTTGACATTGGTCTCCACAATGATTTCTTGGATTTGAAACCAAAAGCACAGGCAACAAAATCAAAAATAGACAAGTGGAACTACATCAAACTAAAAAGCTTCTGCACAGCAAAAGGAAACAATCAACAAAGTGAAAAGGCGACCTACAGAATAGGAGAAAAAATTGCAAGCCATCTATCTGGTAAAAATTTAATATCTAAAATATATAAGAATCTACTACAACTCAATAGCAAAACAAAAAACCAAAACAAATAAACTAAAAATGGGCAAAGAAGTTGAATAAACACTTCTTCAAAGAAGAAATAAAAATGGCCATCAGGTGTAAGAAGAGGCACTCAACATCACTAATCATCAGAGGAATGCAGATCAATACCACAGTAACATATCACCCCACATTTGCTAGGATGCCTATTATCAGAAGAAGAGGGAGGGGGAGAGGAGAGAAAGAAAAGGAGGAGAAGGAGAAGAAGAGGAAGGAGAAGAAGAAGAGGGAGGAAGAGGAAGGGGGGAAGGAAAGAAGAACAAGAAAACATGCTGACAAGGATGTGAAGAAATTGGAAATCTTTTATACTATTCATGGGAATGTAGAATGGTGCAGCCACTATGGAAAACAGTATGGAGGGTCCTCAAAAAATTAAAAATTGAACTACCATATGATCCCATTTCTGGGTATATGTCCAAAAGAACTGAAATTCAGATCTCGAAGACATATCTGCACCCCCATGTTCATTGTATGTGGAAACAACCCAACTGTTCATCAACAAATGAACGGATAATGAAAATATACATACAAGGGATATTATTCACCCTTTAAAAAGAGAAATCTTGCCATTTATGACAACATGGATGAATGTAGAGGATATTATAAGTGAAGTATGCCAGTCACAGGAGGACAAGTACTACAAGATTCTACTTACACGAGGTATCTAAAATCGTCAAATGCATAGCAGCAGAAAATATAATGATGTTTGCCAGAGGCTGAGAGGAGGAGAAAACGGGGAACTGTCATTTAATGGGTATAAAATTTAAGTTACACAAGATGAGCAAGTTCTAGAGATCTGCTATACAACACAATACTTATGGTTAACAATACTGTATTGCATACTTTAAAATACATTAAGAGGATAGATGTTATGTTAAGTGTTTTTACCACCAAATACACACACACACACACACACACACACACGCACACACAAAAGAACATTTGGAAATATTTGGAGGTAATGGATATGTTTAGTACTTTGACTGTGGTGACAGTATCATGGGTATATACATATGTCTAATCTCATCGTGATATATATATTACAGGCGTGTGATTTTTTGCATATCAATTATACCTCAATAAAGCTTAGATACAGATATAGTGAGACATAGATATACATACAGATATAGAGTTAATTTTTATGACATTTACATTTATGTTTACAAGGGAGGTTGACCTGTAGGTTTTGTTTGTTTACTACTTTTATTGGGTTCGGTGTAAAATTATGCTTGCTTTAGAAGGTGAATTGGGAAGCTTTCCATCTGTAATTATTGCATGCTCATCCTCTTCCCCTTGAGATTTAAATGAATTTCCTATTCAAGCATCTGTTTTAACACTTTTTTCACTTCCTTCCTTTGTTATTCAACTATTCTACCATTAAAATTCATCACATAAAATTTCCTAGAAAATCATCCATTTCAACATATCTATGTTAACATATACTATATTTTCTGCCATCTTTTAGCTTTTTGGAATACATGAATATTTCTTTTATTTCTAATGCTATCACATGTGTTTTTTCACTCTGTTTCACTCAAATAACTTCTCAAATGTCTTTCTCCCATTCTTATCTTTGACAATCTTCTGTTTTCTGGCTCACTAACATGTTTTGTCTTTATCAGTATCTTTCTAGGTGTATCTTATTGCTTTCCTTCTAATTTATTGTGAGTTGAATCCTAAATTCATATATTTTTATTCTATGTTAATTATTTGGTATTTAAGGCTATATATTTTCCTCTGAGTGTAGCTTTGACCAAACACTACGAGTTCCAGTTGATGGTATTCTCATTGTCCTTATTTCCTAATGGCCCCTAAGTATAGCTTTGATTTCCTCTTTGAAATAGCAGTTATTTCAGAGAGGTTTTAGTAATTTTTTAAAATTACTAATTAAGATTTTAAATTATGCTTTTTGTTCCTTTTGTAAGATATATCTACTTAGAATTATTAGATTCTCTCCAGCCAATATATACTGTTTTGTGAATATTTCATAGACTCTGATATAATCTCTCATTTTAAGAAACATTTCAATTTAAGAAACAACTTTATTATTTGAAACCATCTCAAGCCATAGAATCTTTGCCTACAAAATCCTTCAAATACCAAAAAAGATGTCTTAAAGTTTTCTAGTACAACCATGAATCTTTCCACTTCTACTCCTCACGATTTGCTTACCATATTTCACCCTAATGTCACTTGGCATATTAGCATCCATAACTAGTTCAGTCTACGAGACTGTGAGCCCAATGAAGAGAAGGAATCCTATCTGCCTCGCTTAACATTGAATCACCAGCTCTGGCTCCGTATTTATTGAATAAATCTAAGAAAAGAATTTACAAGTGACGGAGCATCATTCATCATTCATGATGAACAGTATACATCATTCATCAATAAAAATAGTTTCTCTGCTGTAACTAACATTTTTAGCTTCAATTCTATTTTGTCTGATGCCAGTATTCTGTCCCCCTATCTTCTTACTTTATTTTGCCTGATCTTGTATGTCTTATTTTAGCCTTTTTTTTTTTTTTTGGCTTTTTTGTTTCCTTTCCTGTCTATCCTTGATCTATAAAATCTATTATGTTTGTGATTGTATTCAATTAGCCCTGATCCAGTTTAGAATTCAAGTACTAAGTGGTTTTAAGTGCTTCGAAAGTAATATTTAATCTCTATATTTAACTTCTGCATTTTCCTAATTTTTAAAGTGGGAAGGGAAATTGAGTCTCTGCGTTCTCCTTTTTAACACACTGTAGTTAGCACATTTTTATTCTTTTCCTCCATAGCCCATGCGATTGTTTCTTCCCCAAATGCTCCTTAGACCATTGTTACATTAACTGAGATTTTATATTTGGATTATTATTAATTTTTGCATTGCATATATATTTGAAGATATCACTTACCTTCAAAAGTTATTTTTTAACATTTGAATTAAGTTTTTCAAACATGGTCTCGATTATTTAGACCAGCATTTCCTAAATCATAAATTATACCTTGAAGTTTGTGCAGTGTCTCCGGGGCAAAGAGCTCGGCCTTCTTCGTCTGGCACAGACGGTCCTTGACCATGGGCCATTCTGGGTGCTAGAAGAAAGATGAAATTGCCCCAGGTAGTTCCAGTTCTCCATTCAGGTCAAAAGGATCTGGTGCCAAAAAGGCACCCTTCTGAGAAAGCCAGTGTGTGGGATTGATAAGAGCAAAGTACACAGAAGCTGGTAAAAAGAGGGGAGGGGTCTGAATAGGACCCCAGTGGTATCAGCTACACCAACACCAGTGGAGGAGGCAGGAGCAGACGTTCCCAGGTCCTCCCACCGGGCTAGGCGGAAAGAAGAAGCCACACTTGCTGTTGGCAAAAGCCAGCCCCCTCCTCACCTGCGCCTGTGCCCGTCCTCTCCTCATGCAGGAAGTGAGGGCATGGAAGGAAGAGGGCACACTTTGTCAGTTGCCAGACTTTGCATCTATTTGTATTTGGGCGGAAGTTTCCACTAATGGGTTATCATACCACCTGCAACACAGAGGAAAGCAGGGCTCTTCTAAAATCCACACGCGTAAAGTGAGGGTGCCTGATGCAGAATGTGCGCACGGGCTGAGAGCGCACGGAGTTTACCACTTTATTAAAATTGTGATTGTTCACGTAAAGACTCAACCAGGTCACATATTAATAATTATCACTGACAATCTTTAACATCACCCGAAGCCCACGAGTGAAGCAATATTACATCTCCCGGTCTCATTTATCTTACTGCTTATGGCCCCTCTGTGGTCAGCATGCTGTGAGCTTGGCGGACATTTAATTATGAGCACATCATAAATGTAGCTGACAAGGCAGAGGCTGCCCGGGGATGCTCCTGGCAAGGGGGTCGCTGTGCAAAGTACTGACTTGATGTACCCGACGACAGGGCGAGGCAAAGACCACTTGTCCATGCTATCCCTCTGCAGCTGCCCGCCACCGGCAGCTGGCGAGGGGCCCCGGGGCTGGTGCCCGGTCCTCGTGGGCCCCTCTAACTTTAAGGTGTGCGGGCCACATTGTCTTACACACCTAAGGCCCACGTGTTCTCTCCTGTCCACTCAGCTCCGAGAGTCCCTTGGCTAACCTCTGCTGTGAGTCTCCGACCGTTTACCAACCTGTCGGGGGTGAAGGGGATGAGCCTCCAGCCCACAGTGCCGGGGTCCAGGAAGCCCGTCCAGCTCACCCGCCGATCCCAGCGTCCCCCACTCGAAGCCCTCAGCTCTGAAGGGGACAAAGGCCATGAAGGTGCCAGGAACACCCCACCACCCGCCCCCACTCGAGCAGTAAGCAGCCTTGCACTGAATCAGAGGAGGAGGACGGTGCGTGGAGCTGGCTTTGCATGTTTCCAATTAGCCACCGTTCCAATGGGGTGGCCACCGCCTGGCCTCATCAGGCCACACCTCCCTGCTCCGGCCCAGGCCCGGAGGACGCAGGAGGCGGCCAAGGGCCTGCTGTGCCCCAGCCACGGCCCTCGCAGAGGCCCGGGGTCCCATCCCTCAGCCGCTGCAGCAGGCTTGCATGGAGAAGACAAAGCGTATAATCAGGGGCGCCGCAATGAAGGAGCTCTGAGGAGAAAGCTGAGAAGTAGCTATCATGTTGGCAGATAAATTCTACACACAATTATTCATTCCTAGCCTCTTGACATGTAGATTAATGAGTTTGATAACCCAGGCTTCTAAGAAGTAGATTCCACTGTGTTCGCAGGCTTTCTCCCCCTCTACCTACAAACAGCACACGGGTCTATGGAGGAAAAACAAATCGATACATTTGCAGTAGCCGTCACTGCTTTTTGTGATTGGAGCCCTACGTCAAAAATATGATGTGTCTTCTCCAAACTGCCTCTCCCCTTCCCGGGCTGGGAGAAGCCAGGGGTGGCCCAGCCCACACTGGAGCGGATGGGGGGCCTAGAACCTTGGCCTCCGCGGGCATCCTGGGCCTTCCGTGGTGGGTGGGGCGTGGAGCATTTCCAAGTTCGACCCCAAGGGCAAGAGCCCTTTGCTGAAACAGCAGGGACCTGCCGGCCGTCCTTTGGGTTGGAGTCGTTCTGGACGTGGCCCTGCCCGTCCCCACTTGGTACCAGGACACCCAGGCCGAGAAAGTGTCCTGGGGGAGAAAATACACACGAGTGGGGGCATTTCATTGAAGATCGGTGAACAACATTACACTCCGGGATTTATTCCCTCCGACAAGTCCAGATCCTGGGAAACAGGAACTGGATTCACTGGGCGCGTTTATCATCATGACTTGATTTTTATGCCATAATTGTCGTCCCCTACCGCAATCCGGGAGGGAGTGGGTAAGAGTTTGGAGATATATTTCGAATGTCAAAGAGTGAATTTCTTTGGGGTCCTTATGGACCACTTGGCAGAAGCTTCTAGGATCCTAGCGCACTGAATTTCCTCTTCATCAGGGTTGGTGTTTATGTTCTAAAAATAACACAGGCTTTTTGCAACAAGTTCAAAGGATATGGGAGGAAACAAATAACAAAAGTAATGTTTCTCCAAGCACCCTCGCAGGCCACTGGCCCAAGACGATCATGGTGCAAAAGCTAGTGTGCCTCCCTTGGGACTTTTCCCTACACCTTGGCCTCCATAGAGCTGGCCTCACTGGGGCTGAGGCCAGTGTATGTGGGAGGAGAGAGGAGAGAGGACGGGCCTCCTTTGGCGAGCCCCCTGGGAAACAGAGCAGACCTCACAAACCTGAACGGAGTTAGGCCTGGGCACTAGGCGGGCAGAGTCAGTGTCTGTGGGATCTTTGTGGATCCTGGGGGAAAGCAGGGACACATGGGGAGACATTGGCATAGGTGTTCGGCGTGGCACCTTCTTTTATTCTACAGGGATAGGAATGAATAAAGCAAAAATTCACCCAGCTCGGAAAACTCCAATGAGATTTTTGATGAGCGGTGTGGGCAACAGCTTAAGCATTTGTGGACAGGGTAACCCACTTTCAGCATAGCCTCCACCCTGCTTCCAAATAGACACCTGAAAGCTATGCAAAGAAGGTCAAGTCTCCCTATCCGAGCAGCCTTGAGCAGAATCAAGGTATCTCAAGTGCACAATCTGAGGGTTAGCATCACCAGGTTTAGCAAATAAAAATTCACGATGCCTGGTGAAATTTCAATTTCACATAAACAGATAAGTTTTTAGTATAAATATGTCCCCAATATGCATGACACCTATTTTTAAAATACTGTTAGGAAACACTAAAATAATACACTAAAGGGAAAAATTTAATATTAGTGTGTCCCATATGTGTTTGAAACATAAAATGATTAGTTATCTCAAATTCAAATTGAACTGGATAGCCTATATTTCATCTGGAAATCCTTTCCGGGGTGTTTCTGTGAAAGTGCTCTGGACAGGACCAGGATGTGACAAGGGAGCAAAGAGCAAAAGAGCCTAACTCCAAACTCAGGACCACCACACACAGGTGCCCTCCCCCTCCATCCAGGCTCTCCTCTGCCTCCCCCTGAGCCCAGCGCCCAAATCACCAGAGTAAATGAGAATCCACCACATCTAGATTCTGCTGCGGTGCCTATGAGACCCGAAGCTGGGGGGCGATCTCAGGCTGGATACCAAGGCAGGACCACGAAAAGATTAGGACCCCCCGCCCCACCTCACACCCCAGAGTTCTCCTTGACAAATCCCTTCCTGCTCCCAGAATGCGGAGCCTCAGCACCTCCCCACGACCTGGCTGGGGCTTTTTCTAGAAGACAGTGGAAGTTTGGAAGTCCTCCTCTCCCACCTGGCCTGGCAGCCATCCCAGAACAGAAAAACATAATGCACTTGGTGGGGGCGGGGGGGTGGGGTAGGGGGAAGAGCCAGCCCTGCTTTCTTTTTCAAATCAATTACGGCCAGACTGACTCATCTTCTCTCATAGACCAGAAAGTCTCACATCTTGTTGCTTCTTAATCATATGGAAACCTAAATATAGACATGTCTGCAGAAGGACAAGCCTGAGGAAACCAGTGTCCTCGTTCTCCCCAGGAAAAGCTTGGTTCTCACTCTTTTCTTCTGAATTGCGAGTGCTGGGCTGCCAGCAAGACTCGGTGCGGGACAGTGTCCTCCCTCGGCAGCGATCCTGTCCCGGCGGACCGGGCAGGGACCCTTCAGAGTCACGGTGGTAACTCAACCTGGCTCCGTGTCGGCGGCGCACCTGGGTCCCACACACACCCCTCACTCCCCTCTGGACGCAGCTCCAGATCCCACTCGCCATGATAGTGGCGTAGTGACAGGGACACAGGCATCTTGGCTGCATCGCAGCAGAGTGCCTTTGCCAAAGAGCTCTTTCCCTGCTGTCTGCCCTTGAGTATCAGCCCAGGGCTGGAGTCCCGAGGAGATTCCTACAGCAAAGTCCTGCTGAGTACCGAGCGCACCCGTGTACCGCCCAGCACCCAGGAGACAGCAGGACCCACAAAGTGACAGGCTCTCCCACGTTTTCTGCATCTGAGCGCTCCTTCCCTACCTTCAATGCTGGGAAATAGCTGCAAAAATGCCTTTTGCTGGGAAATTGCTCAATACCCTTCAGGAAGGGTCTTTGGGCCCCAGGGCTCTGAAGGCTGGGGGAAAGCAGCAAACTGTGCAGAAGAGAACACAAATGTGGATGGGACAAGCATCCATACAGTCCGACAAACGTCAGCATGTCCACGGAAAAGGGTTTTAGAAGAGATCGAAGTCACACAAGACTGGCCACTAAATGCCTTTGCAAAGCACAATGACAAATTAAGCCGTGAGAATAATGAGACCAGGGAGAGGAATCAACAGCCCCTCAGTCACCAGAGCAAGGTGAGCGGGGGCAAATGCAGGATTGCACCGCCCAGGGACCGCCTGACCCTGTGCAGCAGGCAACCTGAGCAACAGGACAGGATACCCCTCCTCCGTCTCCATGGCCTGCCCAGAACACACATCCCTCGACTACAGGCCCACACCTGACCACTCACTGTCCTCAACACAGCCCACAGCCTGACTTGATTTGCAGAGTAGTTGGAAAATATTTGAAATCATTATCAATGTTTAAAAATCAGGAAATTCCACAGGAAAAATCCAGATTTCTGGTTTCCCTTAAAAAAAATCAGAGGATCCAAAAAAAAAAAAAAAAAATCAGAAGATTCTATGATCCTAGGCTGTGTTCATCCAGCTGTCAGGAACCAAGGAACAGCCACCCACTTAGATGGGGCGCACGCTTGCCAGCTGTCTCTGGTCCCCAATCTCCCTAGCGTGAGATGCCTACTCTATGGAGCACAAGGGAGGCCCTGCCCTTGGTCCCCAAGACCAAGGCAGGAACACAGAAAACCTCTGCCCTCCCCAGTGGTTCCCCCCAACCTGTCAGAAGAACCATCATTCGAAACCAAAATTATAGGTTAGCTCCCTTTAGATCCCCCGTGACCTGAGGTTTACCACCTACAACCCTACTAGCAACATCAATTAATAAGACAAACAACTTCAGACTCTTGGAAACCATCTAGAAAATAACTGAAGTAAAAGAACCACTTAAGCAAAACTGGAACAAAGTCACACCCAAGGTCCGAGGTAACAGTGAAGGTATGAGTTACATACCCATTTCACAGACTGTGTAAACTGATGTCACAGACCCATTTCCCCCTGACTGTTTTTCTTAACCTCCAGGATAAATGACCCACCAATGGGGGTGGAGGGGAGGGAAGTTTCATCACTGAGTTAAGTGTTAAAGGGGGAAAAAGTTCTGATTGGCTGATTCAGAAATTGGGATTCTGGGCAGAGCTTTACAAAAGGATAATGTATCTTTAAGCCTAGGTGCCCTTCAGGGAATGTATTGGATAAATGTCTTCTGAAAAGCCTGTAAATATTCCATTGCCTCACTGTCATTACTACCATGAAATGATAATGAAGCATGAAAGAAATATAATTCCATATTCAGATGACAGCATTAGCCTCCATAAGCAAACTGAAATATTTATTAGTAAAATGTTCAGTATCTACGCCTGTAATCTAAAAAAAGGACAAAAATGTTTTATAATAAAAAAGAGATTGAATGCAGAGGTAAAATCTGGTTGGCTGATTTTATTGCTTATTATTAAATCCTGGCAAAACAATTATTTTTTTCTTTTCATTAGTAAGACACCCAAATTAGAACTATGCCCTCCGGCTGCAAGGTTTACAGTAGTGATTAAAAACAAGGGATTGTGATGCATGGGGCTTTTGACAATGGCATAATCAAATTCATTCATATTGTTCAATCTTTCACTGACAAATATTTTTACAGTGAAATATACCAAACAAAGAATCACATACAACAACTATCAATACAGAGAAATTAGGAAACCTTGTTATTATTTAAAGAGCGAAGTGATACAACGTTGCTATAATCTTGAATACAAACATTATAGTGTAGTTAATTAGGGTAATTATTGCCTAAATTGTGCTTAATTGTCTTATAGTGAATAGGATGTGTGAATGAAGCTTTTTGAGCCTTTTACAATACATAAGTGCCGCCAAACTATTTAGTTATAATTTAGTAAGTTTTGATAGTATTTCCTATACGTCAGGAAATACATCTGAATACACGCTAAGAGATAAACACGAGCCATAGGCCTTGACCTCCGTTTCACCTTATTGAAAAAGAGGCGTAAGAGAATCATTTAGTACACCAGAGTCGCAGTGCGCTCCCAGACCCAGAGCACATTCCTTTAGGAAAGGAGAGGGAAGGAGGAAAAAAAAAAAAAAAAAAACAGGTCTTTGAAGTGAATGAAAAATTAGAAATTCAAGTGACCACGATCAATTCTGAAACACTGCACAAAATTAATTACAGTTTTGCATCAGAAGCAAGAATGTAGATTTCAGACAGTCGGTGTCATTTATCTCGAGCTACACAATATACAAGGCGATTAAAAAGCCAAATCTGTCCCCACCTCCCAAGTCTGAGGCCTCTCAGAGGCTGTGAAGTACAAATGATTAACTCCAAATTATGCAAGGGATTGTGCGGACGCTCCAGCTTGAATGGAGTGTGTGGCAAGTCACAGAAGCTGGAGAGGGACAGATTTGCGGCTCTTTATCAAAATCCAGTCTGGTCACCACTGACGGAATCCAGATAAATTGCACAGAGATCTGACAGTGGCTGCAGGAAGCTAGCTCTGCAAAATCCAAATCTCTAATTTCTATGTGTTTTTAATTGCTTGCCTTAAATTTGCATTTTTATACAATTGGTTTAAAGGATTTATTCTATTCTATAGGCCACTCTGACCAAATTGCTTCCCGTTTCACGTGGAGTTGCAGAACCGTCTTGGGAGGGAGCGGGGGGGCGGGGGGGAATTTGGCTTCTGAATCACCTTTAACAAGGGAGCTCAATGTCCTGTCCAAAGGGAGGTCCGCAGCCTTCCCTGGCCCTCGGGACTAGCCCGAGAGGCCATCAGAGTCCAGGTGGCCCATAGATGCCCAGAGCCTTTGTCCCCAGAAGAAGCTCAATAAGCAAATATCCCAGAAGAAAACCCAGCCACACCCTCCCTCCCTCCTTCCTCCGGGGCCCCACACTCATTAGCCCCCCTTTGGAAAAGGCAGGACGTGCATGTGTTCAAAATACATCTTATTCTGTTGTCAAAACTAAGTCAGTATTAGAAAGGCTGACAGATTTTTCCCGACTCCAAGAAACCACACATGGTGTGTCACACACACACACACACACACACAACACACACACACACACGCACGCGCACGCACGCACACACACACACACACGCACAAGCTGGGTGCCTGCTTCATTTAACCCTGCATTCGTAACCGACTTATTAACACCAGAGATTGCCAAGTGAGAAACTGTCATTTTAAGATTTGCAAATTGAGCCTCACCTAACGAACTCTTAGATTCTGAGCAATTGGCTCGAGGTCCCGGTGAAACCCAGCTGCCCTCAACCAGCTATGCCTTACTAAGCTGTGCCTGACTTAAGCCGGGTCCTCACCCACCTGCCCTTGCCAAGTCCCCCCAGCCCTCTCCCTGCAGATGTCTTGAACACATCTGGAGATGTCACAGAAGCTTCTCCTCACCCCACTCTCGTCTGAGCAAGTCTGTTTATCCCCATGGTCTCACATGCAAATGACTGCTGGGCCCACGAAGGTCACAGAAAGAGGAAGACACCATCTCCTGCTCCCCCTCTGGGGAGAGACATGGAAACAGATAGTCCTTCACCTCCTGTGGGAAACCGACAATGCGAACACAGTATAGACAGCATCTGACTCTGTTCCCCCAGATCAAGGACACTAGGGGGCAGTGGGGACTGTGGCTAACCTTAAACACGTGAAGGGGGGGCAGCTGTACCCCTGTTCGAATAGACAGTCCTGCAAAGAAAAGCTGCTCCACATGGCCAGATAGTCTGAATTTTTGATGAAAGCTGGAAGTCTGGGCGGTTTCCGATAATTTCTTCGTTTTTTTTAAACGTTGATTCCCTTTCTTAAAGTAAACAAAAGAACAACTCTTCGGGCTAATAAAAAATACTCTGGTGGCCAAATCCAGCCCAGGGCCCCCAGCTTGTGGCTTCAGGCCCACACCCAGGATGGATATAAGCATTTTCATTGCTGAATGGTTGTAAAGAACACACCTTAGGATTCTAAAGGGCAGACCACCCCCCACAACCCCCCGACGGTCAAAAGGACGCTGGAACAGCAGAGCCTGAATTCCTCCCACCCCCTGCACTAGCCACTCCCCAACAGCCCAAAAGAGTGACCTCGAGCACTCATGACCTAGGAGGTCCTGTGGGCTTTGGCCCAGCTCAGGGTCCATTCTCACATTGCATTCAGGTTCTAGAACCAGCCTTGGTTCACCTTCCTTTTTTTCCTGATCCTTGGACTTACGGAGAAGTTAGATACATGCCTAAAAGCTGTGAGTCCAAGATCTGCACTCAAGTGTGCAGGCCCCGACCAACCCCAGTGCCCTGCTGCTCCAGGCAGTCCCGATTCCCGTGTGTGCAAGGCCGGCTTCCAGGCCTCTGCTCCTGCCGGCCGCACTCCGCTCCCTCTCTAGACGGACTTGCCCGCCGCCTCGAGCAGCTCAGTGGCATGTATTAGAGAGAGAAAGATGTGCTCAGCAACTGTGGGGTGCCCTCGAGCTGCTTCCTGCCGGTGCCCATCAGTAACCCTTTACAGAATGAGGAGGGAGGGAAGGCACCCGTCTGGGTCCCCAACCCAATGTCTCCCCAAAGCAACAAATAACTCATTGCTGATTGCTAACCATGAAAACACTCAGCTCCCACGCCCTGGCTTCTCCCTGTCCTAGCTCTCCCAACCGTCCAAGCCATGACAGCAATGACAGGAACTCAGGGGTCTCTGCATAGCAGCCCATTCACACCCTGAATCAGTTACTCTCCACCTCGGGCTGAGCAAACATGAGGAATCTGACGCACACAGTTGCCCTGGCACCTTGGGCGAGTCATATGAGCTCAGAGCTTCTGCTGGTGCATCTAGAAAGGAAGTTTACGCCACCTGCCTTACAGGTGCTGGAATAATGATCTGCTGTTCATAGATGTCAAAGAACCACATGAATACCCAGGATGAGTCCTTTATCTTTTTAGGCTTATGCGACCGTTTGGAGAGTACACAGAGACTGGGGTCAGCCTCGAGCCACAGACCTCCTGCCACAGGACAGCCAGGCAAGGTTGTCCTGGTTGATGCAAGTCGGATAAGCATTTGAGTCTTGGTTCCAGCTCAGATCGTGACCTCAGGGTCCTGAGATCAAGCCCCACATCAGGCTCAGCGCTCAACATGGAATCTGCTTAAAATGGTCTCTCCCTCTGCCTCTCTTAGATAAATAAAGAAATAAGATCTTTTTTCTTAGAAAATGAAATCGATCAGAAGTAAAATAATCACAGTAATTTAAAAAAAAAAAGAAAGAAACTCCCTCTGTAGGAGTTTCAAGATGCATTTAATAGGCCCTAGTTGGGGGAAGGGGGAACATACGAAAATTAGACCATCTGGTTCCTACCCTCAGGAGCTTGTCATCTATGCAATGTAGAGATGGCGGTGGGATATGGGCTGCGAGGTCCAGGCACCTGCAAGTCCAGTTTCACAGGCGATGGCTGCAGTCCTGACTGCCCCAGCCTGGGGAGTCAATTCCCAAAGGCTCCTCCCAGAACCGAAAAGAGGGCGCTATTACTTTTGATGCTTCGGTCATTTGAATCTCCTGAAAATAAACACTCACTTTCCTCAAGGCAGGAAGAGGCTCAGGGAGGGGCCACTTTCATCCGTGCATCCCCAGGTGACTGTGCGGGGAAGGAATCCCGGTGGGTTCACTGCTCCAAGCCACCAGGGTTGTTGTGCCAATCAAATGAGATGGCATTTGAGAAAGGGTCTTAAAAACGATCACAGTCTTATGAACTATTCTGGTTTTGTCCTCATCCAAGGGATTATATTCTATAAGCTCAAAGTACTAAAGAGACAACAGAAGGGCTGGCTTTGGGAATCTATGAATCAGAGAGCTCAGGGTTTAACAACTTAAGAAAGCATTTTTTATGATATCACAAGTTTGAGTGAGTTCAGGCAATATTTATCTACAACATTTTTTTCACTCTGCATCATGATTTAAGCTGCAAGAATTCGCTCTGTGAAATTAACAGAATGTCTGTCTTGCCGTGGATTACACAAAATTGGAACCACTCGACATCCACGTTAATACCTCCAAACCCCACCCCTCCTGACAGGCCAGGATGCTGAGAATTCAGTTGAATAAGCAAATTCTCTTCCAGGCAGGAAAAGACAACCCTTCCCTGCAGCACCTCGTTCACCCTCTCAAGCAATACCCTTTGTAGAGTAAGAATCAGCATGTGGGCCTACAATGAGGAAATGGAGGATCAGAGAGGTGGAGTGATTTACAGAAAGTCTCACAGCAAGTTAGTGACCAATCTGGGACGAGAATGCCCATCTAGGGCTCGCTCTCTGCTCCCCACGGTGGAAGAGCCCTTCTTTCTGAACATCTCCATCTTCACAGGAGCTGTGCTAGACCTCAGAGGAGGGAAAGGTCAGCCATCCTCAGGCCTGAGGGCGCTCCCTGCCTGATTGGAACTCCTGAGCTCGCTATGAGCTCCCCCACGTGGTTGGGTGTGTTGGAGGAAACCTCACTCAGAGGCATGCCAAGTCCTCTGCAGGGCTGGAAGGGGAAACTCAAGCAGAATGTTCTCAAGGCCTTCAGGAAACATGGGGGGAACAAATCTCGAATTACAGGAAAACTTGCCTGAGCATAACTGTTTAGAGGGTGTATGCATGGTCATCTCTGAAAAATTCCAGAAGAAAAAGACCCCATCTCAATTAGAGAGAGATGCTCAGAGATAAAGTTCACAGGGTATTTTTATCGGTCCTGTCCTTGGCAATGTACCTTAGAGAGACTCTCGAAATGACAATGCAAATAGGGTGATTTTCATTTCAAATTAGCTATTGGATCCCTCACAATCCAAAGCTTAGTCTTCTAGGAGAACATGTGTTGCCAGAAGCAATGCATCATATTGTTAAATAAGAGCCAAGTACGTTTCATTAGAAAAGAGAAAGATCCAGGGGTCATAGTGGGCCACTACTGATGATGAGTCAGGATCATGAGGCAAAGTGGAAAGAAAATCAACCCTAGAGTCCAAGTCCGTACTCTGCAACCAACCTTGGACGATCCTCTCTTTAGGGCTCCATTTTTTCAGCCATAAAATGAGAGTTAAATAATATCCCTTCCATCTTACTCTCAAGGTCGGTTTGGGTGCTCAAAAGAGAGAATACAGGTGACAGCATTTGGAAAGCCTGAGGCAGCACACATGCATTAGGGTTTCCTGCTGACATGTTGGTCTTCAGGGCTAGCAAAATTACAGAGTTGATCCCTCTTAATGTGGTCTTTGACACTTATTTTAAGAAGAAACTTAAGAGTATTCGCAATGTGGAATTTTCCCTGTGTTCTTTTACCCTTTAAAATCGGAACTACGTGAATAACTGTGGTTTCAATCATAGTAATAGCTATTATTAAAATCACAGAGCTCACTCCCAGACCACACATGGAGAGAGTCAGCTTCTGCAGGTCAGCATAAATCGTAGGGTCAAATTAGAGGCCCAGCCTTGGCAGAAGTAGAGAAAGGAGAATGTCGGTGCACACCGTCCGGTCCATTGCCCTCTCGGGCGCTGCAAGATGGGAGCCCACACAGGGGAGAAGCGAGGTGCCCCTGCTGATGGCCCAGACATTCAGGTGAGGCCAACCCTGGCCATCCACTGCCGGGAGCCCTCCAGCTCACTGCACATGTGAGCAAGCCCAGCAGAAACCATGAGGCCGGCTCAGGCAATAGAACTGCCCAGCAACCCCCAGAATGGTGGTTTCTTTAAGGCACAGGTTTGAGGGTGTTTGTTACACAGCATAGCTAAGACATCAATCAAACAACCTCATCCTGCAGATGAAGAGACAGGCCCAGAAAACCTTCCTGCTCTCCCCTGTGCAACCTCAGCCCCTCCAACCCATCTCCCTTGAAGACTCCAGAGCGACAGCTCCAAATGCAAATCTTACCATGTCTCTGCCTCCCCAGGATCCTGCATGGCTCCTCAGCATCCCCAAATTGCCCAAACTCTTCCTCACCCGGCAGCCTTGGACCAGACCTTCCACCCCTGCCTTTCCAGATGAATTCCGTAGCAGCGGTCCTCAGCCACTGTCAGCGGTTCTCCAAGGACAAAGTCTCCCCGCCCCCCCCCCAAGCCTGGTGCTAAGGGGAGCAAAGCTCCCGGAGAGACCAAGGCAGCTGTCCCCACGCTGCCTCAGACTGGGATGCTGGCCCTCCATGCACTTCCCCACCCCCACCCCCACTGCTTCCTGTACTGTCGCTCAGCATCTGCTCTGTCATTGGAGTACTGTCCCCAGAGATCAAGGCCTCTTCCTCACCTTAGAACACCCCACACGGCCTGGCGTGGGGTCTCGGGTTCCAGGGGCACTGGTGAGAGTTTGCTGTGGCTGCTGGTGGTACTTACAAGCCCTAGAGGTGTAACGCAAGGAGGGCTGGGAACGCGGGACGGAATTGAAAGCACCAAGTTCAAGTCATGCTCCTTTTGCTTTGCCACCCTGTGATGAAGGGGCAGGTTGCCTACCAGTTCAGACTCCCCAGTTTCCTCATTTGCAAAACAGAGCTGAGGAGTCTTGCCTGATCCACGGGGACACCGTGAGAGCTGAAAGTAACTGCAGGTTCGTCTATACCACAGCTAGCCTGACAGGCTCACTACAAACATCACGATGTAACAGCAAGGCCCACCCTCCACGTCCGTCTGGCCTGAGCTTTCTCTCTCACCCCACCCCCCACCCCCGCCCCAGGCCAAGTGCAACTCCCACTGTGGCATGCCAGTGTGCCCCCCTCCCCCCCTTCCTCCCGGCCCTCCCCACAGGGAAAGGTCACCCCAGCATCACTGGTGAGGGGAAGCCACTATGTCTCTCTGCTTCTTTGATTTGATTTCAGAAATCTGCAGGAGGCAGCCCCCAGAACGGAGGTGGCTTCTTTGGGAAGGTACCCTCCTCCCTCACCCCGACCCCAAGCAGGGACTCTGGGGTAATCAGACGTTTAACCAACTTGACCCATTTCACAGATCTAAGCAATCCTCAAAACCACATCTCCGGTCATTGGGAACATGCGTCACAATCCTTAAAAAAGGAAGGCCTATCCTAGACTCAGCCTGCCGATCCGGAAGGCACAGATGACAGCACTCCCCTGAAAGCGGGGGTTCAAGGTCGTCGCCCCCAGCCCTGCCAACACTGTGTGTGCAGCCCCAGCTCCCAAGCTGCACTCCCTAAACCTTCCACCACGCGCTTGGTGGTGTCACAGGGACTGTGAGGCGCTGCCTTGGAAAAATGGAAACGCAATTGTCCGGCCAATAAAAAGCATTCCTGTATGTAATCCCTGTAATAGATTTTAAAATTCTCGGTGCTGACACACTGTTATGTGTTCACGGTTATTATCTGTCCACTTCCAAACCTTAAGAGGTTAGATTGTTTAAAGATTTGTTAGCTATGAACTGCTTAAAGAAGGCAAAGTATAAACTCCTGGCTAATTGAAAAATAGCATTTTATCAGATTCTCCTCTGATATTATATTGTAATGGTCGTACTTAGAGCACTCTCAATACTTCAATAAGTGGGGAAATTAAAAAAATAACATCTTCAGGGCTTTGCAGAAAATGTGGCTGTTACCAATTTATACTGCTTTTTTAACCATTATTTCCGTATATTTCCCACAATGCCTCGGATCCGAAGCAAACAGAAACTGAGTGATTACCCCAAAGTGTGCTAGATGAACTGGAAAAAGTCTATTCAAACAAAGCTCATTAGTTCTGATACCTCCAGGGCTATGACAAATTAAGCGCTGGTGAGTGTGCTTGCAGACAAAAGGATGGTGGCAAAAACTAGGGCTGAGCTAGGCACTGTGTCAATAAATTCCCCTGAAAAAGGTAAAAATTACAATTGGAGCTAAAATGGAATCCCTTTAAGGAGCATGTACAAAATAGATCATCCCTTCTTTCTTAAGTACATCTGTGAGCCCGCCTGTGATGAATTATTGCAGCCGGGAAGTGGCCACTCCAGAGGGCCTGCCTGGCCAGGTGCACCTCCCAGGCGCTGGCTGCTCGGCGGCGAAGCCTCACGCCGCCAGCGCCCAGACTTGGCCGTGCCCCGAGGAGGGCGGGGAAGCTGGGCCAGACTCCACGAGCAGAGTGCGCACACTTTCAAAGCTGCAGAGCCGGGATTGGCTTGCCCCCCCGGGCTCCACGCCGGCAGCCCCTGGGTCCCAAAGCATTCCACAACCTTAAGGTAACCCTGCATTCCCAGCCAAAAGAGAAGCGTGCAATATTACCACGGGCTTTTGCTTTCCTGGTTGGCGAGTCCCTTTATATGGAGAACCTTAGAAAATTCTGAAAAGTAGTCGTACTCATAATGAATCTGGCACAAAGAGGCTTTAGTAATTATTTATCGAATGAATGGACAAGTGAGGATAGGGCTATCTGATGAGGGAGTAAGAATGGGTCCAGGTGCTATCCTTGGGTTTTCTGGAGGATGTGGTGGCTCCATACGCCCAGCCAGCAAAGGATACCTCCCAGCGCATTCTGACCTCAATGGCGGGATTTCTGCACCACAGAGAATCACAGCGTGACACTAATTCCCAGACCAACTACATGGGGGAAAGCCTCAGAGAGCACCTAGTCCCCAGGCCAAGAGTTAGAAGAACGGGGGCCAAATCTGACCCACAGACTTTTTGCCCCATACGGCGCTGTTCTTCCTTTTTATTTGAAGCACTTGCCACTTAAAAATTCGGAGATTTCTCACAAACGTTCAAATTCCCAGCTTCTCTGGAAAGTGGAAAGATCTGGCCCAACTGGGCCTGTAGTGCCACGTGGCAGAGACAGCCAGGATGGGATCGCAGGTGCCCCATTAGCAAGGATGCTCACTTCAGTTTGCCGGCCCCTCCCAGCACACCGCACCCAAGTATTTCACCAACCTGGCCCCCGACGGCACCTGCGTGCACAGCCTCTGTTCTAGTCAATAGGAGACTTGGCAAAAATATGACCCAGGGACGGGGGGTGACTTTTGAGGCCCCCAGAGTGTGTCTGTGGTAGTGCCAGGGTTAGACACCAAGCCTCGAGGTTCTCAGTGCCATACTACCTGGAACCATCTGCCACCCCATCCCCAGAAGAGTAAATTCTTCCCTCCTTTGTTTCGACTTCTATGCCTTGTTCATATTTCTCTCAGTGTCCCAGCCAGCCAGCCATCCGGATAGGCAAGGCATCAAGCTTTGGGCCACCTTCTCTCATGCAATCATCTGTGTGTGGTCCTGCCTCTACCTCTGGATGCTGAGCCACTAAGGGCAGGACGAGTGTAGAGATACCTCTGTCTACAGTGCCTGATACATAGTAAAAGCTCAGCGAAATCCCTGTCCCTTTCATCACATGGCGTCATGGCATCCTGCAGGTTCTAGGTCCCAATTCTTGATGGATGCATGTAGTAACGAAGCCCAAGACCACTATGAACACCAGTCTCTTCTTCAACACTTGACTAATCACTCACCTCAAGTCCCTTTTCTCATACAAACCCCCACACTGAGGGTTTCCTTACGTCCACTGAAGCTACCAGGGGAAATACCTATGGACCCCAGAAGGTTCATCCATCCAGGAAGGCAGGGAAATTACCTCCTTCTTTGTGATCCTCCTGCTTTGTATACATGTTACTTACATTTCCAGACCCAAAGGCGTGGAGGGACAATTCTATCTGAGCTGACGCACCATCTTACCTGCACGTGAACTTGCGGTTGCCCTTTGCAACTCTGCCTTAGCACGATGTGGCTGTGGCACTGAGGCATGTGCTCACGGGGACCATGGGGGAAGCAAGGAGCAGGAGCTGTGGGCGCCCGTGATGGTGAGACGCCAGCACCGTGAAGTAACTCTGGGCTCCCCCCATATCACCTTCCACTGTGCAGACAGTTCGGTGCGATGCCTCTCCTGTTAAAAACAAGAGCACGACAGAGTCACGTTTTTTACTTTCATCTTTCAAAAGTTGAAAAACAGGTGGGGAGAAAGTAGGAATCATGTGCCGTCCAGGTGTTGCCATCACCTCGTCAAAACTGGTCTAAGGAAGAGGGAAGAGTCAGAAGGGACAACAGTGTGGGGCGCCCGGCCCGCATGGGTGTCTGAGCAGGACCCTGGGTCCTGCCTAACCTCGTCTTCATGTGCTCCGACACCCTGCAGAGCTCCCTGCCACACCAACCACGAAGGACAGGACAGAGATGGGCACGTGAGGCTGCAGCAGGAAGGTCCCCTTCAGCCCCGCCCAGTTCCCAGAGACTCAGGGCAGCACAGAAAGACCACGACCGATTCCCACGCCCCTGAGAAGAAGGTATAGTTCTCCGGGAGAGAACGCACCACGTGGAGCTGGAGCCTCTGGCTGCAGGATGAGGTGCTCATAGGTGTAGGCACATCCCGGACCAGTGGGAAGTTGCTGAGCAGCAGCATTAAAGGATGGGTGGCCGGTCCCATGCCCACACACTCACCACCGCTCCCTCCCGGGGACAAGGGGATGGGCCATCCCAGGCGCAACTGAAGGGCTCCAAATTAACTGTTTCCCCAGAACCGATTAGACTAGCACAATGTTTACAGAAACATACAGTATCTCCCCTTCCCACCTGCTACATCTGAGTTGGTGGGCCAAGAACTCATGCCCACCACCCACCGGTTCATCCACATCCACTCTCCCGCCACCACAGAGTCTGCTGAAAAGTGTCTGTCCCGGGAGGAAGAGCCCGCTGCTGCCTGGTGACCGCATGGCCAGCAGGGTGCCGGGACCAGGGTGTCTTGACGACAGGGCAGAAGCAGGACCCTCGAGTGAAGCAGGGAAGGGTGTCTTGCAGCTCATCTACGGCTGAGGCAGAGAGACGCACCTGGCAGGGCTTTGGCAAGTGGCCGGGCTGGTAGCCTGGGTGATGGCGCTGCTGGGGGGGGGGGGGGCGGGGGCGGTCGGGGACTCTCTGCAGCCCACTGCGGAATCCCAATATCTCCTCCTCCCAGAAGGGCAAACTCCACGCCCGTCCAGAGACACCTGGGAGGAGGCCAGGCGTGCCACCCCAGCCTCGCACTGTTTGGTGTCATTCCCAAAGTGTCCCCCCAGGACCGTGGTGGGGAGAAGGACCTGCCTGCCAACTTGCACTCTGTTGAGTGCAGCCCCGTGGGCCTCCCCGAGAGCGGCTCCATGCCACAGGGAGGAGGGAGGCACATGAGCACCTCCCTAGGGCCCTCCCTATCCTTTTGTCCCCACTTCCAAGGCTCCGCTCGCCCCTTCGTCCTCTCAATGTATCTTCTCTTTGAATTTGTGGGATCCCCTCTTGACCCTGCTCCTCCCCACCTCCCTGACTATCCCTTCTGGGTCCTCCGAAATGGAAGAATTCGCGGAGATTCTGACACAACCTTCCTCGCTTTCATGCCTCTCCCCGGTGGCCTTAGTGTCCACGCCTCTGTGGGAGTGACCGCCACGTATCCAACTCTCGCCCAGCCTCTCCCCCGGAGCCAGCCTCTCACTCCCACCTGCTGGACATGCACTCAGACTCACGTCGCGCCAGTTTCTGTCATCTCCATCTGCGAACAACCTGTCTGAAATGGTGCCCTCACTCCCCCCTGGAACCCTAAGGCCAGGTGAGAGCGAAGGCCAGGTGAGACAGGCGGGGAGGCATCTGCACCCTCCAGCGGCGTCAGCCTTCCCTGCACACATCACCAGGGCGTTTTCACCACTTTTCCTCAATTACTGCAGCATATTCTCACCACTTCCACGTAGTACCCTTAAAAGGGGTCTCTTTCGTAGGGTTTGCTCAGAGAGAAAAGCCACCCCTCCTGGCCCACCACATCCCACTTCTCCCTCCCTCTCACCTACCTGTATAAATGCCACTCGCTCAGGGAAGCCTGCCCTGACCAAGACAGGTGAGTCTCCCTGCAATCTGTTCTCTTTCTTCAAAATATTTATCATGAGTCCAATCAATAAATGACTTGTGCAATAATTAATCTAATGGGCCCCTTCTCCCTGCTAGACTCCAGGCTTCACAGCAGCAGTGATGAGTGGTCCCTTGTTTGCATGGTGCCCGTATACCAAGGCACTCAATAAATGCTTGAATGAGAGAGAGCCTGGCACATTTATTCACTCAAGCATTTATTCTGAATACATGTGAAAACTGGCCACAAGCAAGCTGGGATTTTTCTTATATATCCCTGAGGCATCTAGCAGGCTAGACATACAGGGCCCACATTTTCTAGAAAGACAGCCCTGCCCCTCCTCAAGGAATGCAATTAAGCCCTCCCCCTGACAATCCCTACTCCCAAAGCAGAGCCCACCAGGGACCAAACTTCCTAATCCAATTTGAACCCTGGTCCTCAAAGCCCAGCTCCGGCACCCCTGAGCTTCAAAATACCTGGGGGGTCCAGACATACATCAATGCTGCCCTGCTGCCCATCACTGGCCCCAGCGTGGCCAGCACCGAACTCCTACCTCTTCAGAAGCTGTCTCCTTCTTCTGATGGGCTCCTTCTCGTGACCACCCACCCACATGACAGTATCTTGCAAATGTGGAGAGTTTTTTCATTGCACGAGTAATGGCTGCTCATCCTGGAGAGTTGTGCACAAATGAATAAGCAAGAGAAACCACTCATGATTCCACCATCCATCTGGACCACCGCCACGGCTGGCATTTTGGTATGACCCTTCCATGCCTTCATTATTTGCGGTGGTCTCCTTCTCTGTAAGCTCTATGCTTTGGGGTGCCTGGGGCTCAGGACTCTGGGGTGCCTGGACTTTGTCTCCTCTCCAGCTACACTCACACCCTTGGCGCTCCCTCCAGCCCCACGGCTTGAAGTACCAGCTTCCAGCTGTCTGCTGCAATGGCCCCTCTCAACCCGGCCTCTCCCCCCAGCTGTAGGTGCAGAGCTCCCCCCGCCTGGTCACCGCCCCTTGGATGTCCAGCCCATGTCTCACACTGCACATGCCCACAAATGTCCCTTCAGACCTCCAAAAGGCAGGACCCAACCCTGCACCGGGACCTTCGTTCACGTCACCTGAATCCCACCTCTTTCTGCTCATTTAAAATTTTGATGTTTTGCTCATCACAAGCTTTTGCATGAATATTGACTTTTTCAATACTGCATTAGAATACGATTTAGCTTGATTACAGGGTTTGTCGGCACTCCCTTAAATTTTGCACCTGAGCTCAGTACCTCACTCGCCGGACCCTGGCCCCTGAGCTCGCCCACCTTGATCACCACTGCTCGTCCAGCAGCCGGACCACTCACCTCCCATCTCTAGCATCTCTGAACCCTCGCAGTTTAGCAGGAAACACTTCACCTCTGGGTCGGAAGCTAGTGTTTGAGAAGTTGCCAAAGGGGCAAGCCAGAAGCGGCAATGCAGAAATGCACGGGAGATAACACCCACAGGGTGAACTCTGACCCGTGGGAAACAGGAGATGGGGGGTGAGCCGGGCACACAAATTCCCTCTTCCCTCTCACCCACTGACTAGTCGGAGACAGAGTTTCTGTGCACAGCCCATCTGGAGGAGACCACCAGCCAAGCAAAGCCACCTGCTGAGCCACCTGCTACGTCTCCCAGTCCAGCTCAGCACCGCCCGGCTTCCCTTCCCTCCTTGCGCTGCTCCCCTCTCCCCCACTCTCTCTGCCCACGGCTCACCCCTCCCAAATAAAGCACCAGTCCCTTCAGTCCCGCCTCAAACTCTGTTTCCTAAAGAGTCTGTCTGGGCTGTGGCTTGTCTGCTTCGGGGTTTGTGTTTCGTTATCTGGATTTGGTTTGCAGCTCTGAAGGGCATTTTAATATCTAATACAAATTCTCCAGCTCACGTTTTTTCCCCCCAAAATTTCTGTGCCTATTGTTACTCATTTAATCATCCAAATGAACTTTCCCAGAAGTTAAACTCGGGGGAGAGGGGGAGAAAAGTCTATTTCTCAAATCATCTTCGCATTTCTTTTTTTCCAAATCCCACACAAGTATTTATCAACCGCTTGGATGCAAGCACAGTCCTGGGCTCCATGTGACTCCAAGGGAATTATAATCTAGCTGGGGAATGGAAGAGAGTCATTAACAATAAATAAATAAGCCCCAGGGTAGACGGCAGTATCCCCAGTTTGCGTGGAGCCAGATATGGAAGCTCCATGACTGAGAAGAGCCCTTGTGGGGACCCCCGATGGAGGTTAGAGCTGTGGTCCCTCTGATCCCCAAGCCCCTCCCCCCAGCAGCGTGGAAGAGGCAGGGAGCACCAGAGGGAATGGGAATGTCAGGAGAGGCTTCTCCAAGAGCAGATAAGCTTCAAGGAAAGGAGAAAATGAAACATCATTCCAAGAAGGAAAGACAACATCTGTGGAAGTGTCCAAAAACAATTGGAATTGGATTCCAGCAAGGACCCTGAAGCATCCACACTCCTGTGGACAGGAAAAGCATACAGCAGGCACTCATAAGTGCGGGGGGGGGGGCGGGGGAGACAGCTGGTGGTCAGCCCTGGCTTGCTCCTCCTATGAGAGCTCAGCGTGTGTCCCCTGAGAATTTTGCTCTTGACTTCCCCACGTGGCCCTGAGTAGGCCCTCAGCTTGTCCCACACACTTTGTTCAGCGGCCTGTGTGTTCCTGCCAAAGGGTTCCAGGGAAATGGCCCCGGGCCAGGACAGTGACGTCCCATCCTTGTTTTGCAGGATTTTTAAATTATCTTCAAATGCTCAATTTTCATAAACTTCTCAAAACAAAATTTGCCTTGGAAATAATACTTCTTACTATGGTAGTGGTCTGCGTGCTTTTTAAAAATTCTGCAGTCGAAATCAATTCACGTGACCATAATGTGTCATCTACCGAGTACTATGCACAAGGTTCCTCGTGGGTGCCACCTTGGAGGACCACAAGACCCATCCCCCACTGTGGGCAGGCATGTTCTCCCTGCATCCCCTGCAGTTATCGCAGTACCTGGAACATCATGGATGCTTTAGTGAATGAATGAATGCACGAATGAATGAATGAATGAATGAGGACAACTCAGCAGACTCTGGGAAATGGTGGTCGTATGAACAGAGTGCCTGGAGATGCAAGAAAGAGAGCAGTGCAGGAGCAGGGGACACGGCTGAGCGGGGAGAAAGCACCAGTCTCTCCACCCAATTCCTCAGCTGAGACTGAGACTGCCCGCATCGTCCAAGTAGCCCGGCGAAGCGTCAAAACAGTAATTCCTCAGAAGACAAATGCCACCTTGCCACCTTGGAAGGTCATGGGAGCTGGGGGGGGGGGGGGGCACATGCAGGGGAAGACAGGTTCTTAAAACAGGACTTTCAGAACCGTCTAGAAGATCCTGATTTGGATATTTCGGGGAGTTGGGAAGGCCCTTGCAACGCATGGGGCTAGGGTCCTGGGTGTGCATTTAGCCTGCAAAATGGTCTGACATTAAGTGTGGCCACTGACCACACTGCGCAGGAAGGGGTGGGGGAAGGCAAGGAAGTGGAGGGGAAGGGCTGGGGAGGCAAGAAGGTGGGGAGGGGCGGGGCCAGAAGGAGTTGGGGGAGGCAAAGAGGAAAGCTTGGGGGGGATAATGAACGTCTCGTGAGTGCTGGCAGGTGGTGGGAGGGAGACCTTTAAAGACCTTCTTCCGAGTTCTCCCCACACTTTCCCCAAGAAAAAGGCTCAGCCACCGAACCCTGACGGTGCGCTTCCTACGGGCACCTGCAGTGACAACGGCGGGTGAGGGAGGAGGTGCCTGTCCTCGACAAATGGACACTCAAAGGGGAAGACCAAGCCTCCTTGGTTACAAGAGCTATAAAGAAATACAACTGTTGTGATGTGGCACGGTGACAGCAAGACCCACGGAAACTGTGCCATCAGGAGGCCAAGACCCAAATGACGAAATGCATTTTGCACGCAAAGGGAACAGCAAATGCTAAGGCCCCAAGGTGAGGAACCCAGAGGTCGGGGGCTCCCATGCATCAGGGATGGTGACCTGGGGTTGAGGTCAGGCTGGGTCCGCATCATGGAGGGCCCTGGAGGCTGTGATGAGAGGTTAGGGGTTTGTTCTAATAGAATGGGGAGCCACTGGAGGGTTTCAGGCAGGGACCAGTGAGAAGGTGGCCGTGTGCAAGGCAGGAAGAGAGCTCACGCCAGAACCCGATCACGCTAACACCCTCATCTTAGCCTCCGGGGCTGCAAGAAAATGAATTTCTGCTGTGTAAGCCACTCAGCCTGTGCTATTTTGTTATGGGGGCTCAAACTGACTAAGACAGGGATCCTATCGCCATGTTGCACTTTGCCCTGCCCTAGTTCTTTAGCATGCCTCAGAGCCCCGGGGGCAGAGGGAAGTCAAATTTTAATAGAGCCTTAAACTCTGCAGAAGCCAACAGCCCAGGTCCGCGCTCTGCACCCTGCAAAGGGGACCTCCTCACCCTTCCCAGCTCTACGCCAGCTTGTTCATGTGTTTCGTTATAATCCCCATCATTACGGTCACAGAGCATCCAAAGCTCCCACAAGCACCTTCTCCAAATGTAGAAAAAAGAAAGAAAAGAACACCTCCACCCAAGACCTCCAAGGAAGATGTAAGTGGTCTCAGGTACTCCGAACAAGCCTGGGTGGGGAGGTATGGAGACCGTAACTCTTGCAACTTGGAGTCATCTGCATGATCTTGACCGCATACAGCCCCCAGATCGCTGGGCTGTTGTTTATGTCCTTTGTCCCTTGCAATCCACCAACAATCACATCCACGTGTACAAAGCACGTAAAGAAAAGGGGAAAGACAATGCAATTGTGTAGAAAAGCAAGTCGGCCTCGGCAGAAGACTCTCAAAGGCGGTCCTACGTCACCTGCTATAACTCAGGCCAGCCCACAATTCCAGTATTAAGACCCTGGAATTTCCCCACTGTGCAGAGCATCACTATATCCCACTACTTGGGTCTCTAATAACGTTGTCCCGGCTGGGCACGTAGGGAAGCCACAAAATGTCTAATGAGGAGCAGCTGGCCAGCTGGCCCCAGGAAGCGACAACACTTCTGTCTCCCCTCCCCTCCGTGTCCTTGCCAGCTTCTGAGAGCAAGAGTCACAGTTGACTCAGACACCGCCTTGCCTTCAAGGAGCCCTCCAGTTATACAAGAAGGACAGATGGCAAGATGAAAACATGAGTGAGGAGTCTGGGGACCCACATGAAGAAATGATCAAGCATGGGGAACACAAGAAGGCCTTGCAGAGGGGATCTCTTGTGTGCTGGCTCTTGAAGATCAGGCTGGGTTTCTGCGGGCAGGAAACTCTCTTCTGTCCCTTTTCTCGGCCCCATTTCTTCCCTCGCTGCCCGGATGGCTCCTGGTCTGCCCGATGGCGAGTGGCTGTGGTCCCTTGAACCCATCCCCTTCCGATATTCGTCTCTGCACACATGCTCAGAGGGGTCCATGCCAGGCTCTCCCCACCAGGCACACACAGAGCCCAGGGCGCCCCTCTCTACACTGAACAGTGGTAAGTCCCTCCGATGTCCCTCCGGGGACTACAGGCTGCCCCCACACTGCCCAAGGGACCAGACATCGCTGGGTGGGCAGGTGGATAGAGGTAGGCTGACGCTTGGGTGGAGCACTCTGAATCCTAGAGCTTCGTAGTCTTGGAGCCTCTATGAAGCAGGTGCATTTTTATTTTCCCCATTTTACCAGGAGGACAACGTAAATCCCTAAAGAGGTCACACAGCTATTACCTGTCCGCATCTGTAGTTGACCCTAAGCTCCATGTGCTTTCAGGCATCCGGTGAGGAAGAGAGGCTGGATGGGCTCCACGCACGGGCGCTGACATTCATTCAGCACGCGTGCCCTGAGCACCCACCTCTTTCCCAGGGCGGGCGGCGGAGGGGGAGCCCTGGCCTAGTCACACCCCAGAAGCTGGGTGAGCAGAGGGCGCTGCAGGGAAACGAAGTTCCAGCACAAGGAGACAAACTGCTCCACAGACCATGGTCTCCGAAAGGGGCACCTGTCACCAATTTCCCATCAGGTGGGAAGGTTATCGTGCAGGCCGTAGAACCTGAGAGCCCAGCTCCAAATCCCGGCCCCACACCCGCTGACTTCGGGCAAGTAGCAGGCCAGCTTGCTCCTCCGGGAAGTGAGGGGCGTAAAGGTCCCCCACCCCGTGGGAGAGGAGAGTAGCGACTTTGCGAACAGTGGAAACTGACAAGCACCGTGGCAGGCACTCAGCCCGTCCCGCGTGCACGCTGTTGTGACTGTAGGGGCCGTTAGGGTTACACGGCGTACATGCTAGGGGTTCCTGCACACGTATGCAGTGGTGTCATGCTGTGGTATGCGCAGGGAAGCGCAGGACATGCGTGAAGCATTGCTCAAAGCGTGGCTGCCTCTTCCAGGAGCTTGGTCCTCACGCTCGGACCGCCCTTCCCCCGTCCTGAAGTTTACCCGCTCACCGCCCCTCTGGCTTGGGGACCAGGCCCGGGTCCCCAAGGGTGACCAGCATCTGGTTTGCCAGGTCGGAGGACGTTCCCAGGGTGTGGGCTTCCAAAGTGCCAGGATCAAGAGAGTCCTGGGCAGACCAGGACAAGTTTGTCGATGCCCGGGAGGCGGATAGAGGAACACCCCCCCCCAGTCTCAACCCAGGGGGGCCTTCCAGGACAGAGTGGAGCCTGCCAGCCTCCGCTCTCACCTACAGCCTAGCGGTGATGGCCGGTCCAGCAGGGGACCAATCTACCATCTCCCCAGACCACCTGACCTCCAGATGGAATGGCTTTTAATATCGTATGGCCAACTTTCTGAGATCAGAAGAGGTTCTTTGAAGAAAATGACGCTAATGGACCACAAGAATTTTTCCTCAGGGAGATGGGGGACCGTTCCAGAGCTTGACTTCATCTTCCAGCTGAGGACCCCAGAAGTTTACATGATGTACCCATGGTAAGGCACCGAGTTGGCAACTAAAGTCTGTTTAAGGGTGATGGTCACACTCCTCGGACCTTCCTCTCCCCACTGAGAGCCCATGGTGGGTTCCAGAATCCAGGGCACTGCCATTCATCCCCGAGACAGGCAGTCACATTGCATAACCCAGCTCCAGAAACCCTCAGCAAAAGGACCCTCTGTAACTCGCGTAACAGAAGTCCACTCCACCACATGGCCAGGGGGCGTTCTGGAAAGCAATGCTGTCCATCAGCTACACGCAAACGAACATTTAACCTGATGCTGCAGACATCACGTCCCACTACTACAGACATTAGCCTCTATTTAACCCAGTCGGTTCTACTGAACAACCAATGACTAAGGTAATATTTGGAAGGCAGGTTGTTCCCTTCATCAGACATTGCAGTAGCTACCCACCTCCCCTCCTTGCATTTGCCAGTTTTCTATTGATAAGAAAACTTTGTCCCTGCCTTCTTAGAAGGTCAAGCAAGTCAACGCCTGCTGGGGAGCTGAGACCGGGCCCCCATAGAATGCCATGAGAGACAGTGCACTTGCAGGAGGCATGGTCTTCTCCAAGGACCCAAGGATGAGAAGCAGCCACAAGCAAGAGCCTCCTGGGACACCTGGCGAACTTGAATTTGTCTCTCCATTCTTGGATCTGCAGATGTCCAAGAGAAGGAGAGGGGGCAGATCATACAGGCATGTCTGGCTGGGGGTGACCACAGCAGCCAGCTCAGCTGAACTTCCTCAGTGGAGGTCACTAGAAAACATTTCCGCCCTACTAGCCTCCTTCTGGAAGAGCCACGGCCATCTCGGCCCTTCCAGCCTCCCCAGCCCAGACCCCCAGGCAGGGAAGCAGACTGGAGACAGAGAGTGAGCTGGACCCTAGGAAGTGGCCACTATGTGGAGCTGATGCCTCGTCCCTTTGGAAGGGTCCAGGGGTGCCCTGTTCCAAGCTGCTCCCACCATCAGTCATGGGCACGGGCTTTCTAGAGGAGAAAAACACGGTTTAGGGAGGGTGCTTTTCAAAGGTAAGAGCATAACAATGCAAATTCGTGTCTCAGTCAGCAGGGGCAGAAGGCAGGTGACAGAAGCCATATGTGCCGTATCCTCCTGCCCACGGTCCCCTCTCCCCTACCCCTCCCCCCTTCTGCCCACTATGAGACTATGCCCCCACTCAGCTCTCAAGAGGCGGTAAGAAATCTCCAACCCAATAACTAGGTCATCAGCATAAATCAAGTACAATCACAGAGCACCAGAGCAGAGGGCAGTATAGACAGCATGGATGCTTCCTCCCCGTCTGCACCCTTCTACATGCCCCAACGCCGGCCCACCCACGATCAGCATACCATCACAGGAAACTTCCAAATGAGGACCAAAGGAGCAAAATGCATAAGGGGGCAGGCAGACACCCTAAACGAGCGATGCCAGCCAGGTGTAAGAAACACAACTGTGTTGGGACGCCTGGATGGCTCAGTCGGTTAAGCGTCTGCCTTCGGCTCAGGTCCTGGGATTGAGCCCCTCATTGGGCTCCCTGCTCAGTGGGGAGTCTGCTTCTCCCTCTGCCTGCCGCTCCCCCTGCTTGTGCGATCTCTCTCTTGCTCTCTCTGACAAATAAATAAATGAAATCTTTAAAAAACACACACACACACACAAAAAAAAAAAGAAAGAAAAACACAACTGTGCAAATCAAAGTCTATGGGGACAGCCATTCTGCAGGGCTGGGGGAAAGTTCAGAGCACCAGTGTTCACGGTGAGCTGCACAGCATGGCCTCATGTAAAAGGAGCAGCCCCATTAAATTTCAAAAACACAAAAAAGAAACAAAGTAAAGGAGCGGCCCTTGGGGTGCCTGGGTGGCTCAATCAGTTAAGCATCCAACTCTTGGTTTCGGCTCAGGTCAGGATCTTGGGGTTGTGGGATCAAGCCCCACTTGGCCCAAAGTCTGCTGGAGATTTCTCTCCCTCTCCCGCTGTTCCTTCCCTGCTTGTGCACCTCCCCTGACTCTCTCTCTCTAATACATTGAATAAAATCTTAAAAAAAAAAAAAAAGGAGCAGCCCTACTTGGCACCCCAATAATGGTCATGCAGGACTTTCCAGATTTTTCCAAGAGAAGCTAGAAATTCTGTGCAATCTTCTGATATTTACAGGCTGGCATTTAATTTCGGTTTTGTTAAAACAATGCATAACCACCATCCCCCTCCCAAAAAAAAATTCCCTGGGCCTGAAAACAGCCTATGGAACATGTGTTTGCAACCTCCGTGGTACCTAGGGAAACCTGCATGGCTGAAGGAGTCCCCACAGGCTGAGAGCCAGAGCAGACCCTGCTCAGGGGGTCTGCCCTCCCGGGAGCTGGCCTGCACAGCCCCCCAACTCCTGCTCTGTCGGTGATGCCAGGACTTGATCTCGGAGAGCAGTGGAGAGATCAGGGAGAGAGGGCCTGGTCCGGCATGGCTGTCCAGGGCCCTTCCACAGTGGGCTCCAGCAGCTCGCTGCTGACATGCTCCATGCAGTGACCTCTGCTGGGCTAGTGGCCCAGCCACGGGCAGTGGCAGCAGGCAGGGGAGGGTGCGGGTCCCCCGGTCCTTGGTCCTGCTGTCACCCCAATTGCAAAAGGTGTTTGAACGAATTAAACTCCATGAGAAAGTTCTGTCTCCCTGTCAAGTCAGCACCATTTCCAAGGGTCTGTGATTGACACGACTCTTAATGTGCATTTTTAAACATGAGACCATTTTGTGTGCAAATATTGCAGGAATATGAATTCCTTGGTCCAGTGATCCCAAGGCTTCCTTTCCTGCTTAGACGCCCAAGGATGAAATTGCCCTTGAATGTTATCCTACTCCTCTATTATTTTTATCTGGGGTTCCAGAGCACAGGTGAAGCGCACTGGGGAAACATAATTCTGTGGCCGCTTCCGGGAACTTGGTCATGTGCTTGTATCCCAGCCAGTCCAGTGCCCTTCCACATGGCCACAGCTCAGATGATGACCCCATGATGTCCCCAGGGGGACCCTAGGCTCCAGCCTTGGGTCTCTTGTCTCTGATGCTGGATAAGGCCAGCTTCGTGCACCTGCCACGTGCTCAGTGCTCAGAGTCCCTCACTTGGAAGGGCCCTGCACTGGGGTTAAGGCTCTGCCATGGTGTCTTGAAATTCTTCGCCAATTTTGCAACAAGTGGCCCTGTATTTTTATTTGACCCCAGCCCCCACAAATCATGCAGCAGCTCTGCCCTGGACGGCTCATACCCCAACAACTACACCATTGTGGCGCTCAACTTACAGGGGAATTCTCCACCCCAGGACATACCAGGTGAAGGCCCACTACCTTGAACTTGGGGCCACCTTCACAGCCAAAGAAGCCTCATCTAAAGCTGTTTTCATGTGGCTGCAGAGGGCCCAGCCAGGGCCAGGAGACTGGTGGGGGAGTCCGGGAGCCTGCACAGAGGGAGGGAGGCACTCACACAGAACTGGAAGAGCATAGGATGGGTGCTGTTGGCTTCCTGGAGGAGGGGGCCCGGAGCTGGGGCTGAACTGGATGGGGAACTGGATGGGACGTGGGGTCTGGAGAAGCCATGAGAATGGGAGGGGAATAGGTGGAGAATGAGAAGTTCAAGTGGGATCAGCCGGCTGGGGGTCCTTGAATGGGAGGATGGGGTCTGGAGGCCCCTTTCTCTGGCCACGCCAGCCACCAAGCAGCAACTTTACACAGCCTCCCAGGGTCACGGCACCTGCCAGCCCCCAGGCGCCCCCCAGCCTCTCATCTCCCTGCACAAAGGCTGCTCTAATTCTCCTTGCAGCCCGGGTGAGAGGCAGTCAGGGAACAATGCTATCTGTGCGTGGTGGCGCCCAAAATACGACTGTCATTTATTCCGTTATAGGAAATTAGAGCACGCCTTGTAGCCATAATGAATCATTGCCTTCTTGCCTCGGCCACGGTGTCAGGCAGGAGCTCAGCATCCCCCATTCAGGGCCTTTCACTTCATTGCAGGCTAATAATAACCCACGCGGGTGAGCCACATCTTCCCGACACAATGCAGGGCCTGGACGGGCATCGTGGGCAGAAGAGCAGTGCCCGTGGGAGACGGGGGAGCAAGCCAGGTGGGGACCTGGATGGGGCATCATGCTAGGAGAAAGACAATGCCCAGGGCGGGGAAAGAGACTGCACCAGGATGGGGCCTAGGTGGGAACCCGGGTCCCCCAAGTCTCTGTTCCAGCTGCTCCACCTGATGGGAGTAGAGACTAGGGCTCACTGCTCATGTCTCTAATGGGGTTTTTTTTTCTAATCAGTGCCCAAGTCTAGCTCAGAAGCTTCCTTTTAAGGAAATCATATCCTGAGCCTCTGTCACCACTGGTGCCCTCACCCTCCATTCAAGGGTGAGCTTTCCAGGGACTGACCTGGCCTGGAGCTGCCAGGAGCTGGTCCTGCCTCTCTTACACCACACCCCTTTGCAGTGTAGGCTTGTGGCAGCAGGTGCTCAGTAGATGAGCAAGTGCATCCTGAAGAAGCCAAGCGCCCAGGTGCCTCCCACCAGGGCTATGAGCAGGAGCCCTGTCTCATCCTGGGCAGAGCAGCCCGATAACCCTGCCCTGTAGAACCCCCCTCTCGCCAGGACAGTGCAAGGCCAGCTCAGGGGGGAACTGTCTTCCTAGGCCCTATGATTGTTTGTCTCTTCCACTAACTGGAACTCAAGGTCTTTAACCACTATATCTGCAGGAGAAGGCACACAACCAATTTTGTTGAATGAAAGAAAAAATGAATGAAAAAAAAAAAAAAGGAATGAATGAATACATGAATGAGATCCAAAGGCCATGTGCTGAACAGCAAGGAACAAACCCCAGGAAAAAGTGATCAGAGAAGGGAGGCTGCTCACTGGTCCCAGAGGAGGTGGGGGGTGGGGGGGAGGCAGACTGGCAAGACCTAAAATCCAAGAAATGACTATGTCAGTTCCTTTGGTTTTCTTTTTGTCTCATATATGCTAGACATGGGACTAAGGAAACCAGAAATCTGGAAACTGCAATAGTCACAGAAAACAAACCCCCAATGAAAGCCTGATCTCTCTAGCCAAAGGACAAGGAGGGGGGCAGCCAGGTAACACAGAAAACATTTGGGCAATAATAGCCCTACTCTAGTCAAACACTACGGGAAAAAAAGTGGTCCTATCCATATCTACACCAGCAAAGGCAAAAGGCAAGTCTAGAATTCTACCCTCAGGAGGCTGTAACAAAGAACCCCAATATCCCCACTAGAGTAAGTCCCTCCAAGCTGTCAGCAGAGACCGTGGGAAGCCTGAACTTCACTTCTTGCCTGGCAAGTAACAAAACGTGCCTCCCATCTCTGAGGGAGTCAGAGTAGGCTGACTTTCACCATCCTCCAACACGAACAAGACCACCCCCATCACCACGTCAGTGGTGCCTGCATGGGGAGCTAGTACTTTTACCCACGCCCAAAGTAGTAAGGATCCTGCTCCCTCCAGTGCCAACAGAGGCAAGTGGGAAACCTGGAGGTAGATTATATTTATATCAGATCAAAAAGACTTCAGAGCAAAGAAAATATACAATAATTATATAGAATTATATAATTATATAATAAGAGGATTAATCCACCAAGAAGACATAATCCTAAATGTGTGCGCACCAAATAACACAACTGAAAAATATTTGAAGTCATAACTGATAGGCAGCCCCCCCACTTCTGTAAGAGATGAAACCATCTAAAACAAAAGGTTTACATACGATTCAGAGTCTCATAATGTAACACAAATTCCCAAGCATCATTTAAAAAAAATCGTCACCATACCACAGAAAACAAAGGCCTCAAATTGATAAAAAAGATAATCATAGCACATACCCTCCCCAATGTCCATAACCCAGCCACCCTATCCCTATCCCCCTGCCCCCCAGCAACCCTCAGTTTGTTTCATGACACTGAGAGTCTCTTATGGGCAAATAATACATTATATGTTAATAATAAAAAAAACATAATCAGATGCCAACACCAGGATGACAGAGATGTTACAACTATTTGACAGAGATTTTAAAGCATGGGGCACCTGGGTGGCTCAGTGGGTTAAAGCCTCTGCCTTCGGCTCAGGTCATGATCTCAGGGTCCTGGGATTGAGCCCCGCATCGGGCTCTCTGCTCAGCGGGGAGCCTGCTTCCCCCTCTCTCTCTGCCTGCCTCTCTGCCTACTTGTGATCTCTCACTGTCAAATAAATAAATAAAATCTTTAAAAAAAAAAAAAAAGATTTTAAAGCATTCATCACTTAAAAAAATGCTTCAGTGAGCAATTGCAAACACACCTGAAACGAATGGGGGAAAAAAAGAGTCTCAGCAAAGAAATAAAAGATATGAGGAAGAGCCAAATGAAAATTTTAGAACTGAAAAATATAATAACCAAAGTAAAAAGCTAAGTCAATGAGCTGAAGAGCAGAATGGAGGGGAAAAAGGAAAGAATCAATGAACTGGAAAAGAGAACAATTGACATCAACCAATCTGAACAACAGAGAGACTCAAAAAAATACTAGAGCCTCAGAGACCTGTGAGATTATAACAAAAGACCTAACGCTCATTTCATCAGAGTCCTGGAAGGAGACAAGAAAGAGGATGGGACTAGAAAGTACTCACAGGAAGAAATTTGACACAAAATTTGATAAAAGTCATAAACCTACAGATTCAAAGAGCTAAGTTTACCCAAACAGTATATATGTATTTTAAAAAGGATACATCATAATTACACTTCTTAAAACTAAAAATAAAGACAAAATCTTGAAAGCAACCAGAAGAAAAAAAAAAAAAGTCATGTTAATATACGGTAAAAGCAATTAGAGTAATAGTAATTTATCATCAGAAACAATGGAGGCCAGTAGAAGTGGCATAATGTTCTTCAAGTGCTAAAAAGAAAAGAACAGCCTACCCAGAATTCTATACCCAGAAAAAATACCCACCAGTAATTAAGGAGAAATCAAGACATTCTCCAGTGAGGGGAAAACTTAGAATCTGTCTGGAGAAAACCAACCCTAAAAGAACAGCAAAGGGAAGTTCTTTAAAGAAAAGCTGCCCTAAAAAAAAAAAAAATGTGGAACATCAAGAAGGAAAGAATTCAATAGGCAAAAATGTGGGTAAATAAATAGGCTTCCCTTCTTTTGAGTTTTCCAAATCATGTTTGATGGCTGAAGCAAAAATCATGGCACTGTTTGATGTGATTCTAAATGTGTGTAGAGAAAATATTTGAAAAAAATGGTATTATAACTGGGGAAGATAAAGGTACTTAAAGGGAGATAACGTTTCTATGCTTCATTCAAACTAGTGCAATAATGACATGAGTAGATTTATCTGTTGTGTTTTGGAGCTATCTCTTTATATAGCTTTTTTAGTGGTTGCTCTAGGTATTACATTCTTTATACATAACCCTAACTCACCCAATATGAAAAAGATAACGTGATAGCCCTACAATGATTAAGAAATTTGAATTTGTAATTTTAAAATTCCCAAAAAGGAAATCTCTAGACCCAGATGGTGTCACTGGTGAATTCTATCAAATGTTTAAATAAGAATTAACACCATTCTACATAATCTCTTCCAGAAAATAAATAGAGGAATGCTTCCCAATTCATATTATGACACTTGTATTACCCTGATATGAAAACCAGACAAAGACGGCGGAAGCCAGGAAGGAAGGGAGGGAGGGAGCTAGGGAAGGAGGGAAAGAGAAAGGGAGAGACTGAGGGAGGGAGAGATGGAGGGAAGGAGGAAGAGAGGGAGGAGAAAGGGAAGTTACGTGAGTACAGATGAAAAATCCTTCACAAATATTAACAAATGGGATTCAGCAATATATTTAAAAATATTATACACAATAACAAATGGGATGTATTCCACTGATGCAAGTCTGGTTCAATATCAGAAAATCAACCAATGCAATTCGCCATATTAATAGACTGAAAAATAAAAATCATATGATGATATTAATTGATGCAGAAAGAGCATTTGACAAAATTCAACACAGTCATATTATAAAAAGAAGAAGAAGGAACTCTCAGGAAACTGGGAATAGTGGGGAACTCCACAATTTGATAAAGTGCATCTACAAACAACTTACAGCTAACATTGCACCTAATAATGAAAGACTGAATGTTTTTCCCCTGAGTTTAGGCAAGGTGTCACTCTCACCATGTTTATTCAACATGTTGCTGGAAGTTTTAGCTGATACAATAATTTTTAAAAGGAAATAAAAAGCACACAAATGAGAAGAGAAGAAATGAAACTGTTTACATTTGAAGATGACATGATTATCTACGTAGAAATCTATTTTTTAAAAATCTCCTAGAACTAAAAGCAAATTCAGTAAGTTTTCAGGATACCAGATAAACATGCAAAAATCAACTGTATTTCAATATACTAGCAGTGAACACATCAACACCAAAGTTTAAAAAAGAGTACCTTTATAATTGTTCAGAAAAGTGAAATACTAAGGTGTAAATATAACAAAATATTTGCAAGACATATACAGACAACCACTATATTAAAGAAATGATTAAAGAAATGAAAATTAAAGAAATGATAAATACTGATTAAAGAAATGAAACATCTAAGCAAATAAGGAGACATACCATGTTCGTGGATAAGAAGACTCAACGTGCTAATGATTACTTCTTCTGAAATTGATATACAGATTTAATGCAATATCTATCAAAATTCCAGAAATGAATATAATTTGTATATATTATGTTGAGTGAAGAAAACCAATCCCCAAAGGTATAACTCAATTAGTGGTTGGGAAGGAGAAGGAAATAAAACAAGCTCAACATGAGATGTTCTTATGGGAATGGAACTGCTTTGTATGTTGCCTAGATCCATGTCAATATCCTAACTGTGAGAGTGCACTATAGTTTTACAGAATACTATGATTAGGGTAACTCGGTAAAGAGTTCATGGGATCTCTCTGTATGATTTCTTACAACTGCACATGAATTTACAATTATCTCAAAATAAAAATTCTCATTTTTTTAATCCCTAAAAATCAAGATAACAAAACAGTTGATGACAGGTACTTCTCCTTATAAAAATTTCCAACTAATGAATTAAGAAGATGTGACAGAAATAGAACATAACCATTTTGCAGCCTTAAAATACTGGAAGATTTTACTTTTGGGGGCCATTGGCCCCTCTGGTCATCTGGCTGGAGTATGCACCCCTTCTCAGAAAAAGGATATTTTATAAAATGTATAGGTTATAAACTATTAAAATACAGTTATCAAAATATTTTATAAAAAGC